>CM053771.1:270233329-270311925 GCA_028658325.1 Potorous gilbertii | reverse complement strand
GCTTTTTGAACCTCTTTTGCCAATTGAGTTAGCCTATTTTTCAAGGTGCTATTTTCTTCAGCATTTTTTGGGGTCTCCTTTATTAAATTATTGACCCATTTTTCATGCTTTTCTTGCATCTCTCATTTCTTTTCCCAGTTTTTCCTCCACCTGTCTGACTTGATTTTCAAAATCCTTTTTGAGCTCCTCCATGGCCTGAGCCCGTGGGGTATCTATTTCAGATATTTGGGATACAGAGGCCTTGACTCCTATGTCTTTACCTGATGGTAAGCAGTTTTCTTCCTCATCAGAGAGGAAGGTTGGAATCATTTGTTCTCTAAGAAAATAACCTTCTATGGTCTTATTTTTTCCCTTTTCTGGGCATTTTCCCAGCTAGTTACTTGACTTCTGACAGTCCTCTCCACCCCTGCTTAGGTCTGCCCAGCTAGTGCTTGGGGTCTGAGAGTCAAATGCTGCTCCCCAGCCTCAGGGCTTTCAGCAGCAGGCCTGGCTGCTATTCAGGGTAAGATTAAATCAGGTTGTCAGGTTGGGGCTGGGCTGCCTCCCAGGCTCAGTTTCCTCAGGGGGTTTATGCAGAGACCTTCTGTAATGGAGCTGCTGCTGAGCTCCTGCCTGCTCTGGGAGCCTCTGGCCGCCTGCTGCCTCTGCTGCTGCCTCTCAAGGGGTCCTGAGTCATGGAGATACCCCGCTCCCCTCACAGCCCGTCCAGACATCTCTCTCACTGACCTGTGCATCTGTGGGTGGAGCGACCTTCGTAGCCGCTGGAGATTCCATCCCTGAAGCCTGTTCTGATCTGCTTGCTCCTCTCAGTGCTGCGCAGCCAGGGCAGGGCAGGTCTCCGCTCCGTCAGGTGTGCGATGGACCTTTGGGATTGGTTTTTCAGGGCTCTCTGGAACGGAAATCTCCTTCACTGTGTTGTTGCGCAGCTTCCACTGTTCCAGAATTTGTTAGGAGTTCTTTTTAGAGGAAATCTATGGGCTGTGGGTTCGGAGCTAGCATATGTGAGTCTTTCTACTCTGCCATCATGGCTCCACCCCACCCAATCCCTCATTTCAAAAATTCATACAAACCATTTATTGCAAACACCACAACAGCCACCCCCAATAAAATGAAATAAGATTATTTACAGCAATAAAACAAACATCTTCTGAAGACATCTTGTGCCCAGCCACTAGCACATAAGGCAGTATGATTAAAGGGACACGTGCAAAGTGCACAGGAGGGAATGAAAAAGTCCCCTACTGAGTTCATGCTGGAAGAAGCCAGGACAAATTCTCAGGAGAACAAGGGAGTGAAGTTTCACAGTCAGAAGTCCTAATTAATAGGCATCTAATCAAGGAGAAATGCTTTCCCAAACAGTAGGATGCTGCCTCGTGGTATTGCTCACACCCATGAATTTACAGGAATGGTAACAACAGAAATAGTAATAACCCTGCACATTTGCAGAGTCTGGTATACTTTTCAAAGTGCTTTCACATGCATTATTTCCTTTCATCCTCAGAACCAACCCAATGAATTTGACAGGGCTAACCTTATTATCTCTGTTTGACAGAGGAACAAATTGGTTCCCATGGTGGTTCTTTGGAACAGTGGAAAGAAAACAGTGACCTAGTGGTAAGATCCTAGACTTCAAACCCAGGTCTTGGAATTCCTCAACAAGGCTCCTCTCAAAAACGCTGTAGAAGAGTGCAGTTTGCTTGTGAGTCATAGAAAGCAAGAGAAAGGACTAGTATATTCCCGATAATAAAAGGGGGGGAGGAAAGATAGGCTTCAATGGACTTCCCTTTTCAGCATCCTTATTAATTATATTCTAAGGTAGACAGTTAAAAGGCAGAGTAGCACTTTCTTGATCCAGGCACAAGCCTAAAAAAGACTTCATCTCGTTCTTCTCATAACCCTTTAAATCTGGGTGTTACTTATGTCTTTTAAAAACTTTGTATCCCCTACAGTGACTTAGTAAGGGTTAGGTACTATAATTCTCTTTATCTGTACGAATTCTATCAATCCTTCAGAGCCTCATTCAAATCTTACCTCCTCCAGGAAGCTTTCCAGGATGTCCCAGTTTCAAATAAATTTCTCTGTAATTTCCTTCAGTTCTACAACAGTTTGGCACCGAAGTGTATATTGTCTCATATTGTATTCCAGTTGTTTTTTAATCTTGTCACTGAGATTGGGGAGCAAGGGCTTCATTTCTCTTGTATCCCCTACAATATAAGAGTGGACACAGTAAAACATGGCATCATGGAAGGCCAAGAACAGAAATGGGGAACCTGTAGCCTCAAGGTCGGTGTGACCTTGAGGTTGCAGGTTCTCCACCCCTGGCCAAGAGATTTAGAAGTAGAAGGGCCCTTGGTGATTATTCAAGTCCAAATCTCTTCTTTTAAGGATGAGGAAACCAAGGTTTATAGAATTTAAGTTTAAGATGCAGAGAATCTCAGACAACCAAGGCCTGCCATCTGCTTGGTTCAGAGCTGGGGATCTTACCAAATCTTTTTAACTTCCCACTCAGTCACTCCATAAATTATTGAACTGAACTCTTTCCCCAAAAGTTTGATTCTTGATGTATTCTTTCATTTTATACACATTTACTATATATGTATATATCTACATAGATACATACATTAGTATATACAGTAAAAGGTGCATGGAGGGAGCTCTTGAAAGTCTCTCTGGGCACAAAGATGGCTACCAATGCTAAAGATCATTTGTCAGCTATCTAGGAATAAATTCTAATTGATGCAGATGGCCAAACCCAAAGTATTATCAACTCATTCTTAAAGACTAAATGCAGTACTAGCTAACTTTCCAGCTAGAGCACAATTGATAAAATTGCACTTCTCATCCTAGTGGCATCAATCAATCAGCATTTATTAAGTGCCTTCTATATGCCAACTAGATAGTTGTTCAGTTGTTTGTCAGCCGTGGCTGACCTTTCATGGAGTTTTCTTGACAAAAGTGATTTGCTGCTTCCGTCTCCAACTCATTTTACAGATGAAGAAACTGAAGTAAACAGGGTTGAGTCACTTGCCCAGGGTCACACAGCTAGGAGGTATCTGAGGCTGGATATGAATTCATGAAAATAAGTCTTGCTGTTTCCAAACCTTGTACTCTATCCTCTGCACCACCCAGCTACCCTATGCTTCTGATAGTGAATGTGATGTGATGTGTGTATGTGTATGTGTAGTTTTTTGTATTCTTTGGGTTGTTGTTTTCATTTTTCCCCCACATCCTAAACAAGGGCTTCACTTCTCTCTCCATTGTTACAGCTCTTCATAGAGTCTCCCCTTGTTGACCTTTCTTCTTGGTGCATGCTTTATGCACAACTTCAAAGAAAGGATCTTATTTTGCTAGGCACTGAATTATAACCCATACTGGGCTTTGGTTTGGAAATATATGTGACAACCACCTTGAATTCAAAAGGAAATTTAACCCAACCTCATAAAAATAAAACTCTTTTCATTGATTTTGCGGTCAGCTTATATTTATGGGGTTAAATTCAGAGCTTTGAATGACGTCCTCTGTTTTGACTCATTTTATTCATGGCACAGCCCCAATGAATGGGACCCTTAGAATCTATGACACATTGGTCTTGCAGGGCAAACATTCCTTTATTTCTAATGAGCACTAAAGAAAGCAGCTTATATGACTGCACTCACTATAAACCATTAAACAGTAGTAATTTAATGTCACCCAACAAGTGAAACCAAACTCATTGTCCTTTTTATCCGATTTTTTTAAAAGAATGACCTTGTTCTCTCAATTCCATTTTACTTGCAGTGATGTAACTGAGTGCCCTGGCACCTTTATTTTTCACACCTGAAAAGCTGAGTTAAGCATGGCCATACGAAGTCAGCTGCCATGAGAACAAATTATGGGCTTTGCAGAGCAACATCCATGTTTTTGGAACAGTTGTTTTGTTTCTTATCCTGGGAGATTGTTCAGTAAAGAGCATACCTGCTGTGGATCCCTGTTGCTGAATTTGGTACAGCAAAGAAGGCAATCCTAGCCCAAACATAAAACATGAAGTATAATAATCACTACTCACCTTATTTCTAAAGCCCTTTATTTGCAACAACCCTTTGAGGTAGATAGTATAAACATTGTGATCATCTTTTTATAGAGGAGGAAACTAAGGCTCCATGATGTTGTGACCAACCCATGTTTAACTCCCCTTTTCACTCTCCATTCTAATCAAATTGGCTTGCTAGCTGTTCTCTGAATAGGAAATTCCATTTCCTACCATTGTGCCTTTGTACAAGTGATCCCCATGTCTGATAGGTGCCTTTATTAACTTTGATTTTATTCTGAACTTGCTTTGCCAAATTAGAATATAACTTCCTTATGAGTAGGGACTCTTTCATTCTTTGTACTCCTGTTTCTAGGAAGATAGGTGGTATAGTTGATAGAGTACTGGACCTGGAGTCAACAATACTTCTCTTCTTGAGTTCAAATCTAGCCTCAGCTGCTTACAGAAAGGGTAATAAAGAGTCACACAAGACTCAATAACCACAACTCCTATTCCTACCACATTTTCTAGCACATAGTAGGCATTCAGTAAATACTTGTTGATTTATTTAACTTCATTGACTTTTTAGCTATGTAACCTCAGATAAGTCATTTAATTTTTCTGGGCCACAATTTCCTCCTTTGTCAAATGGTCTTGATTCAGTGATTTTTGCTATCCTTTACAGTCACAAATCTATGATTTTATTTTAGTTTAGCCACTATAGGGAGCTAATGAATGCTTTAGAGCAAGGAAATTATATAATCAGGTGTATGCCTTAGACAGCTTGGGGAGGATTGTTTGGAGAAAGCAGAGACTGGAGATAGGGAGATTGACTAGAAGGTTATTGTCATAGTCAAGGTGATGAGAATCTGCTTTCAGGTGGTGACTATGTGAATGGCAAGAGAGGGATGCATGTATGAGATGTCATGGTGATAGAGGCTTGAGTCACTGAATGTCTTACAATTCGACCATGAGTGAATGTGAACATGGTACCCGCAACAGAAAGAAGTTAGTAGAAGAGGCAACTGTCCCTTTCCCTCTTATCCAAATGTAAAGGAGACAATCTTGGTGTGCATGTGTAAGATGGGCAGCAGGGTGAATTTGAGGTCAGTTTCACAGAGAGAACGGTGACAAGAAATGCAAGCATGGGTCATGTTGAATATGGTATGACTTATTGGTTCACAGGATTATAGATTTATCCCTAAAAGGAATCTCTCAGGCAATTTGTCTTAAATCTCCTCCTTTTACAGAGGAGGAAACAGGCTCAGAAAGGTTAGGTAACTTACCCAAGATCGCAATACAGGAAGATGATGTATTTTGTTCTCCTTTGGATGCTTTGAGTTTGAGATGTATTGACTAGATATCCAAGTCATCCAAGATGATTTCCAAGTAGCTGGTGATATTAAAATGAAGTCCTGGTGACAGACTAGGGATAGATGTGTCAATTTTGGATTCTTCTTAGAGATGGCACTAAAACCCATGGAAGCAGTTACAATCATCTTGAGTATAGGAAAGGAAGAGGAGAGGACCCAAGGTTAGATTTATGGAGTATCCATGGATAGCTAAGTAGAGTAGGGAATACAGGGCCAGGACTGGAGTCAGGAAGACCCAAGTTAAAATTCAACCTCTGAATACTTCCTAGGTGTGTGGCCCTGCACAAGTCTCTTAACCTCTGTTTGTCTCAGTTTCCTCAATGGTAAAGTGGGAGTGATAACAGTACCTATCTCACAGGGTTGTTGTAAGAATCAAATGAGATAATACTTATAAAGCTCTTAGCACAGCATCTGGAACATGGTAAATGCTATACAAATATTAGCTATTATTATACAAACTTAGAAGACATGAGCCAGTATCCTCTGAAAACAGTTGATAATGCTGTTATTAACTCGATTTTGCAAAGAAGGAAAACAGAGGCTCAGAATGCCTTACCTGTTGTGTAAGTGGCACAGCCAGAACTGATCCCAAAACCACTCTTTCCACTGTGCCACACTGATTCTCCTTGTTTCATTTCTGGGAGCCTAGTTTGTCCAGAATGACTGTGAGCTCCCTGGGAGAGCTGGGGCATGTCTACCCCTTCTCTTGTCAATCCCAGCATGGGTAAACAGGATGGAATGTCAGTCCCAGATGCTAATTGATTGAGTGGCTGCAACTATATTCACCTCAGAGCAGTTGGCTAAATAATTGCTCTCCCAAAGTACTTTATGAAGGTGCTGGCAATCACCAAGCTGTGCAAAGGAGAGAAAAGAGATCATTTAATTAGAACACAGAAGAAAGTCATTATGTATGGATCAGCCTGATATTAATGCTATATGCATTATCTATATCTGTATTGGCTTCTTGCTGGGGAAGAAATGTTAGCCTCAGCAAAAAGAAATTCCATGTCTCATTCATGAGCCAGGGTTGTTGACAAGTTAGAACAGTCTTGTGTAGCATCTCATCAAAAAGCTGTCAGATCTAATAGAATAGCCGGCCTGAGACACTGCTATTCTACCAGAATATCCAAGCTGGAACCAGGCATAGTAGTGGATAGGTGTTACTAGACTCACAGCCTGAGAGCCCTGCTATGGAGGGCAGGGATCTTGGACAACTGCAGTTGCTTTCTCTTCTCCCTCAGTTACTGGATGGAATGCAATCTGGATCAACTAGTATTAGATACTGAAGCAGTCGCAGTATTAGATGTTACTTGAGGGAATCTAGCTGGGTAGATTTTATAGTATCAGCATTATAGATTGAGAGTTAGAAGAGACCTCAGAGTCATCTAATCCAACCTACTATTTTACAGATGAAGAAATTGAGGCCAAAATAGGTTACCAGGGTCACACAGGTAGTAAGAATTTGATCCCAGATTCCTTGACTTCAAATAACCATTCTTTCCAAATTCAAAACTACCTTCCCAATAAAGACTAAAGGTTATAGGTTCAGTCCCCTTACAAATCTTCTGAAGAATTCATAGACAAAAATAATTTCCCACTCTTTTGTTCACAAAAAGGATGAGGAAAAAGAATATGGGTGGCATGGTGCAACAAATTCCAAATAATGCAAAACCAAATTACTTTTTAAAAAAATATTGTTGGAGCGGAGCCAGGATGGTGGAGCAGAAAGATGCATATACTCTAGCACTTCCCCCGCAACCCACAAAATACCTGTAAAACATGATTCTCAACAAATTGTAGGGCAGCAAAAGCCACAGAATGACAGAGTGAAAGAGATTTCAAGCCAAAGGGAACCTGGAAGGCCAACAGGAAAGGTCTATCCTACAGGACACTGAGTGGAGCTGAGCCCAGCCCTGGCCATGCACAGGGAGGAACAGGACCTGAACAGGCCTTGGGGCAGAATTCCCAGTAGGGAAGGTCCCAGATCCCTCAAACCACAAGGAACAAAGAAGCTTCAAAGGTCAGTGTAGGAGAGCTTTCCCAGCTGGGAGAGAAGGGAGCATGGTCATCCCCACCACTGGTCCCAGGCAGCAGCAGAGGTGGCAGCAGCAGTAGCAGCAGGCAGTGGGCGGGTATGGTGGCCACAGAAACAGCCTGTGTCCATTGTCCCAGTGGCTCAACTTAAAGCTTCTGGAGGAATTGAGCAGGAGATCTGGACCTCAAACCTCACTGGTGGCCCTGCCCCTGCCTAAAGCCCCTGGAGGAATTGAGCAGCTGATCTGAATCTCAGCCCTGAGCACTGTTCTGGGGTGAGGAGGAACACTAGGACCCTTCTCTTGACAAAGTATTCAGAAGTCAAGTAACTAGCTGGGGAAATGCCTCAAAAAGGGAAAAAAACCCAAGATCATAGAAGGTTAATTTCTTGGTGAACAAGTATCTCCTACAATCCTTTCAGATGAGGAAGAACAATGCATATTGTCAGAGGAAGGCAAGGCTTCTGCCTCCAGTACCTCCAAAATGAATATGAAATAGGCTCAGGCCATAGAAGAGCTTGAAAAGCAAGTGAGCAGCTTGCTAAAGGAGAACCAAAAAAATGCTGAGGAAAATAACACCCTTAAAAATACGCTAACTCACTTGGAAAAAGAAGTCCAAAAAGCCAATGAGGAGAAGAAGGCTTTAAAGAGCAGAATTAGCAAAATGGAAAAGGAGGTTCAAAAGCTCACTGAAGAAAATAGTTCTTTAAAAATGAGAGTGGAGTTCAGGGGAGCTAATGACTATATGATAAACCATGAAGTTACAAAACAATACCAAAAGATTGAAAAAATAGAAGATAATGTGAAACACCTCATTGGAAAAACAACTGAACTGGAAAATAGATCTAGGAGAGACAATTTAAAAATTATGGGACTACCTGAAAGCCATGATCAAAAAAGAGCCTAGACATTATCTTTCATGAAATTATCAAGGAAAACTGCCCTGATATTCTAGAACCAGGGCAAAATAAATATTGAAAGAATCCACAGATTGCCTCCTGAAAGAGACCCAAAAAGAAACTCCTAGGATTATTGTGGCCAAATTTCAGAGTTCCTAGGTCAAGGAGAAAATATTGAAAACAACTAGAAAGAAACCATTTGAATACTGTGGAAATGCAATCAGGATAACACAGTATCTGGCAGCTTCTACATTAAGGAATCAAAGGGCTTGGAATAGGATATTCCAGAAGTCAAAGGAACTGGGAATAAAACCAAGAATCACCTACCCAGCAAAACTGAGTGTAATACTTCAAGGGAAAAGATGGTCATTCAATGATATAGAGGACTTTCAAGCATTCTTGATGAAAAGACCAGAACTGAAGAGAAAATTTGACTTTCAAACACAAGAATCAAGAGAAGCATGAAAAGGTAAACAGGAAAGAGAAATCATAAGGGACTTTCTAAAACTGAACTGTTTACATTCCTACATGAAAAGATAATATTTGTAACTCTTGAGACTTTTCTCAGTATTTGGGTAGGTGGAGGGATTAGCGCGCGCACACATACACACACACACAGACACACACACACACACATTGACAAAGAGTACAGGTTGAGTTGAATTGGAACAGATGATATCCATAAAAAATTTAAATTAAATTAAGGGGTTAGAGAGAAAAACATTGGGAGGAGAAATGGAATGGGGCAGTCTATCACTCATAAAAGAGAAAAGAAAAATCTTTTTCAATGGAGGAGAAAAAGGAAGAGGTGAGAAGGGGAAAAGTGAAGCTTACTCTCTTCACATATTACTTAAGGAGGCAATAACATGCCCACTAAATTTGATATGAAAACCTATCTTACACTACAGGAAAGTAGAGAAGAAGGAGGCAAGTGGGGTGAGGGGATAATAGAAGGGAGGGCAAATGGGAGAAGGGAGTAAGTAGAAGTAAACACTTTTGGGAAGGGACAAGATCAAATGATAGAATAGAAAAAAGAGGGGACAGGGTAGGATGGAAGGCAATATAGTTAGTCTTACACAACATGATTAATATGGAAGTTTTTTGCATAACTACTCACATATAGCCTGTATTGAATTGCTTGCCTTCTCAGTGAGGATGGGTGGGGAGGGAGGGAGGGAGAGAAGTTGGAATTCAAAGTGTTAGAAGCAAATATTGAGAACTGTTATTGCATATAAGTGGGAAATAAGAAATACATGTAATGGGGTATATGAATTTATCTTGCCCTACAAGAAAAGAGAGAAGATGGGGATAAGGGAAGGGTGGGGTGTGATAGAAGGGAGGACACAGTGAGGGAAGAAGTAATCAGAATACAAGGTGTTATGGGGCAGGAAGAGGGGAGAAATGGAGAGAAAATTTGGAACTCAAAATTTTATGGAAATGCATGTTGAAATCTAAAACTAAATAAATAAAACTATTAAAAAATATATTGTTGTACTAATTAGTAGAAGCATCTTCAACTATGCTGACCAAGACATGAGAAGACTAGTTTTAAAATATCAAGGCATAGCAGTTTTAAGCATGGAGAAAACAATTCCTTGAGAGACTTTTCTAGCTGTCTACATTCTTAAATTTTCTGTGGCTATATGGGCAAAACTTAAAAAAAGAAAAAAAAACTAAGAAAAGAAAAGAAACTCAGTGACCTTGGTGATTTTATGGAGAGGGAAAAAAATAACATACCATGCTTCCAGCATCCTTATCCCTCTGGAAGAGATTATTTAACATATAAGTAAGCTAAGAAGATGTTCCTGAACCTCTAAATATCTGTCACAAAGTCCTTACACTCAAACTATGCATTTTACTCTTTTAACTATAACTCCAAGCTTCATTGGCTGTCATTTAACATAAAATTCTGAACAACCTTGGTTATCTGATTTAGAAGCAGAAAATCAGAAGGAGGTTGGAAATATGAGATGAGGAGATTAAGAGGCAGGCACAGTGACAGCGAAGAAATGACAGCTGACAGCCTAAAATCAATGGAGAAGATTCATAGCACCAAATATATTACCTTGGAGTATAATGGGTGCTCATTGAGACAACCATGAGTCAACAAGAAAAGAAAAAACTGTGTTCAATCTACTCTGCTGAAGAAGCTAAGGAGGTGTGTAATATATTTTAGAATGATTCCCATCGAAAATGGTGAAACCTAGTTTAGGCATTTGTAGGGATAAACTTCAGGTATACAGAAGCATCATGGCACAGTGGAAAGAAGCAGGATCTGCAGTCAGAGGAACTTAGTTCTGATACAATCTGGTTGACCTTGGACCAGTTGTTTAACCATTCTGAGCAGTTTTCTTACCTGCAGGTAAGAAATTTTGCAAACTCCCTCATTTTGCAAAATGAGGGAGTTGCTCTATACAGCCACTGAGATCCCTTCCAAATCTAGTTCTATGATCCTATAATCTGGAAAATCCACTTCATCCATCTGTCCATCCATCCATCCATCCATCAATTATTCATCCATACATCCAACAAACATGTTTAGGTCCCTAGAGTGTGATATGTGGTACTATGGGAATTGCCAAGACAGTATTTGGCCCCAGCTTTCAGGAGGACTCTAGAACCTAATAACATTAGACAAGTGAGTTATCATTACACTTGTGTGACTAAATAACAAGTTTTTGATTGTGTGATAGAAGGGAGGACGCACTGCGGGAAGAGGTAATCAGAATACAAGGTGTTATGGGGCAGGAAGAGGGGAGAAATGGAGAGAAAATTTGGAACTCAAAATTTTATGGAAATGAATGTTGAAATCTAAAGCTAAATAAATAAAACTATTAAAAAATATATTGTTGTATTAATTAGTAGAAGCATCTTCAGCTATGCTGACCAAGACATAAGAAGACTAGTTTTAAAATATCAAGGCATAGCAGAAAATCCACTTCATCCATCTGTCCATCCATCCATCCATCCATCCATCCGTTATTCATCCATACATTCCTCAGGTAGGATCACAAAAGTATTGATATTATGGAAGTTTCTATCATTGCTCATAGATTTAGGTCTGAATGAGATGTTAACGATCAGTTATACTAATCCCCTCCATTTTACAGATAAAGAAAATGAGGCTTAAAGAGGTTTAAGTAGTTTGACCAACATCATACAAAGAAGGAAGTGAGATAACAACCAAAACCCAGTGTACCTGTCTTTCCACACCCCCTCTAACATTAACTATTCCCATGTTTGTCATCTGCCAATTTATATGTAAATCTTTGATCCTAAAACCCCATAAAACTTTCTAGCCCTTTGAACCTATGGATCTGAGGAATTCAGTCAAAAAGTTGCAATTAAAGCCACATTTCAAGAGGTTGAGAAATGAGTGGGAGGAGAGAAAATTAAGGGGAATGGCGGCAAGTGATTTAAAAAAAAGATTGTTGTGGACATTAATTAACAGCTGTAGGATATGAATTTGTTAATGTTAAGAACCAAAGTCTATATCCTTTTATTCCTGATAGATAAATTTTAAGGTGCCTGGAATGTGTTGATGGATATATTTTAAAGGTACCAGCTCCTTTCACTTCACCTGAAGATAAAACTGTACAAATTCCAGTGATATAACTATCTCTCATCTTGGCAGAGATTGCCAGCTCCTCGTTGGATGTCACATGTGGCCTCCCAGAATCTGGACGAAAGGGACCTAAGTGACCATGTTACAAATTGGCATATGAGCTAGTGCCATCTTTTAAAAAAAATGAATAATTTAGACATAGTTAAATTCCTTGTTTGTCTAAGCCTTGTCTCTTTTCCTTGGAATCCCTAACTGAACCTTAAGACATATTTTAAATTTATGGTTTTAAAATTCTCTTCCAAAAAGCTTAGCTTTTTTTAACTCCAAACCTTTAAAGAAAGAAAATGTATCAGAAAGAAAGCTATGAAGATGCTGATTGGTAAAGGTCCATTTGATTAATTAATCAGTCCACACCAGATCCTTTTTCAAAAGAGAAAAAAAGAATAATGTTGATCAGCCATTGGATGGAGAAAAAATTTCTGATAGGAAAAGATAAACTTGGAGATTAAGGATACTGACACAGAGATACAGTACACATCTATAATTCTCGTCCCCAAGCCAAGTGAATCAGAAAAGCAGTTTCTTCAATAAGCTAAGCAATTGGGAAAATCTGGCTAGTAAGAAAATAAGCAAGCTGAGTTCTTTCATTCATTCA
The DNA here is from genome assembly GCA_028658325.1 of Potorous gilbertii. Classification (NCBI taxonomy): domain Eukaryota; kingdom Metazoa; phylum Chordata; class Mammalia; order Diprotodontia; family Potoroidae; genus Potorous; species Potorous gilbertii. Next base: position 270,299,394 of record CM053771.1, on the reverse strand, counting down.
TTCATTTACTCAACAAATATTTACTAAGAACTAAGGGTCTGTAGCTCTGAGCTAGAACCACTAAAAGCATACAAAATAAATGGTCATTATGTATTTCTTCTTAGAAATTAAAGTTGACATATATACATATATATATATATATATATATATATATATATATATATATATATATATATATATATATATATGTGAAGGAATTATATAGCAACAAAACACAGAATAGAGTGATGCAAATTGAGTGATATAGATAGTAAGTTGAAGGAAGGGAGAGATAACAATGGAAGGACCAGTCAGGTAGAACCTCATGAAGGAGTCAGGACATGAACTAGACTTTGAAAAATGAGTAGAAATACGCAATGAAATGGAAGACATTCTAAGCAGGGGAGAGCATGTGAGCAAATGCATATTGTTATTATAGATGGCATATGGTAATGATAGTGAGAAAATGATCTGATTGAGTAATTATTAGAAATAATGGTACTTAGATGACACTTCACAAGGGATCAGACAGATCAGTAGTGCAACCAATCAGGGCCTAACAGTTCATATGAAGGCAGAAACATAGATAATAAGAGTGGTCATTGGAACGTCAGGTATGGCAGAAGCTCTTTAGTGTAGAACTGAAGGAGAAAAGTTAGTTTTTGGACTTAGTACACTCAGTTCTACCAAATTCACTGCTAATTGGCACAGATGCCTTTATAGTAGCTTACTAATGTTGCAAAGGGTCATAAGATTTTCGAGAAAATGGACAGGTTTTTGGTCAGGTCTATCATTGATTTTTCAGTGTATGTTATTTTAAATTTATTCTTTATTTTTAACATTCATTCTTTTCAACTTTTGAGTTTCAAATTTCCTCCCTCTCTCCCACACTTCCAGATTTTTCTCCAGAATATTTGGACCTGATGACTACTCGACTCATTAATGTACCTATTTTCCCTCATCCCTTCCAGCATTTGTCATTTTTAACAGATGTAAACGTGGTACCCTAATATTGTTCCAATTTGCCTTCTCTAATCAACAGTAATTTAGAGCACATATGACTCTTGAGAGTTCTGATTTTTTTCTCTGATAATTGCCTTCCAATTTCCTTGATCATTCATCAATTGGTGAACTGCTTTCTTTTTTTATAGGTTTGACTCAGTTTCTCATATATTTGAGAAATGAGGCCCTCATCAGAAAAACTCACTATAAAAATTTTTATAAAACTTCATCATCAATGGTACCTTTTAGAAAATGTACTTTCCCTGGTTATCTCTTTTAATGAGGTCTATTTTTGCTTTTACTTTGTCTGAAATCATGATTGCCACCCCTGCCTTTTTAACTTCAGCTGAAGATTCTCCTCTAGCCCTTTATTTTAACTGTGTGTGTGTGTGTTTCTGTTTCAAATGTGTTTCTTGGAAACGTCATATTGTTGCATATTAGTTTCTTATCCATTCTGCTGTCCACTTCTGTTTTATGGATGACCTCATTCCATTCCCATTCAGAGTTATGATTATTGTGTATTTCCTTCCATCTTATTTGTTTTTGTTTATCCTTCTTTGTCTCTTTTAATCCTGTCCCTCTTCAAAAATCCGTTTTGCTTCTTAAAGCTGGCTCCCTTCATCCTCCCTTTTATATATTATATATCCCCCTTTTATATATTATTCCCTTCCCCTCTTATTTTCCTAATAAGAGTGATTTCTTTACCCAGCAGAGTGTGTATGTATGTTATTATTCTTCCCTCTTTAAACCAATTTAGATGAGTGAGGTTCAAGCATTTACCACCACTCTCATTTTCTCTAAAAGCTCTTTCTTATATACTTCTTTCATGTGAATAAATTTTTCCCATTCTACCTCTTCCCTCCTTCCTTTCCTAGAGCAATCCTTTCTTACCCCTTCATTTTCTTTTGCAGAACATCCCAACATAATCAACTTACACCCATGTGCCCTAGTCTTTGTAGACTCCTTCCAACAGCTCTAGTAATGATAAAGTTCTGAGGAGTTGCATGTATCATCTTCCCATATGGGAATGTAAATAGTTCAATTTTATTGAGTTTCCTATGTTTACTCTTTCATGTTTACCCTTTTATGTTTCTCTTGGGAGTTGTGTTTGAATGTCAAATTTTCTATTCAGTGCTAGTCTTTTCATCAGGGATATTTGAAAGTCCTTTATTTCATTAAATATCCATTTTCCCTGTAAATAATACTACCTGGTTTTTACTGGGTAGGTTACTATTGCTTGTAATCTAGAGTCTTTGCCTTCTGGAATATTATATTCTAAGCCCTCTCTACTCCTTTAAGGAAGATGCAAAGTCTTTGTGATCCCAATTGTGGCTCTATGATATTTGAATTATTTCTGTTTGCTTGCAATATTTTCTCCTTGAAGTGGGAGCTCTGAATTTTGTCTATAACATTCCTGAGAGTTTTCATTTTGGGATCTCTTTCAGGAGATGACTGGTAGATTTTAAAAATTTCTATTCGCTCTCTACTTCTAGGATATTAGGGCAATTTTCTTTGATAATTTCTTGTAATATGCTATCTACATTCTTTTTTTTCTAATTGTGGCTTTCAAGTAGTCTAGTAATTCTTAAATTATTTATCCTCAATCTATTCTCCACGTCAGTTGCATTTCTGATGAGATATTTTACCTTTTCTTCTATTTTTTCATTCTTTTGACTTTGTTTTGTTATTTATAGTCATAGCTTCCAGATGCCTAATTTAAATTTTGATGAATTATTCCCTTCAAAGAGATTTTTTAACCTCTTTTTCCATTCGACCAATTCTGCTTTTAAGGAGTTCTCTTCTTAAATGAATTTTTGTGCCTCTTTTACCATTAGGTCAATTCTGTTTCTGAAGGCTGTGTCTCCTTTACCAAGCTGTTAATTCTCTTTTCATAATTTTCTTCCATAATTCTCATTTCTTTTTCCAATTTTTCCCCTACCACTCTTATCTCTTTATTTCTTTCAGGAATTTTTGTTGGGCTTGGGTTCAATTGGCATTTTTCTTTGAGGTTTTGACTATAATGTTTTCACATTTTTTTTCTTCTGAGTTTATGTCTTGGTCTTCCCTACCTCCATACTAGCTTTTTATGGTAAAGAATGTTTTTGTTTGTTTTGCTTTTGTTTCATTTGCTCATTTTTCCCAGTCTATTTCTTAACTTTGAACTTTATGTTAAAATTAGGTTCTTCTTGCTTGGGGATAGGAAGACACTGTCCCAAGCTTCTGGTTTTTTTGTGCTTCTCTCTTCAGAGCTAGCTCTGGGGATCTGCAAGTTTTTAATGTTTCCAAGGTGGCAAGATCTGAGGATATATGTGATAATGTCTCTTTTCTCTTGTCTTTACCCAGGAATGATCCCTATTCCCCTGTAGCTATAATCATCAGTGCTCCTCTTGATCCTGGAACTGTGACCAGGTCCTGTGATCTCCTGTAGCCACAAATGCTTGTGTACCTGTCCACCATGGTACTGTAACCCCAAACTGCTTATGGGCAACAGAGTTGCCATTCAGTGCCAGCTGTACCCAGTGCCAGCAAAGGGTCCCCTATAATCTCTTTCTGACTGGTTGTCTAGTCCCGTTACAATCACTGAGATGAGATCTACCAAAGCTACCATAGCTGTTGCATGTGCCTCCAAGGCTCACCACTGGTACTGCCATTGCTCCAGGCTGGCTCCCACCCTCGTGTCACAGACCTCTCCTGTCAACCACCTAAGCTGTCTTAAACTGGAACATTGTCCCTCCTTTACTTTTTGTTGGCTCCACTGCTTCAAAACTTTGATTTGAAGTTATTTAAAGTTGTTTGGAGAGAAATATTGGGAGAGGTCAGCTGGGTTGTTTGCCTGTACTACAACATCTTGGCTCCTTATCTGATTGATTTCTAATGTCAATGGAAGAGACTTGTTGATCTGGACTATGGTGCTTTGGCTGAGCCAAATATGGAATACAGACTATGGAAGATTTCATGAAGCCTGTACTACAACATCTTGGCTCCTTATCTGATTGATTTCTAATGTCAATGGAAGAGACTTGTTGATCTGGACTATGGTGCTTTGGCTGAGCCAAATATGGAATACAGACTATGGAAGATTTCATGAAGTGGAAAGGAAAGTGACTATTTCTAGTTTTCAGATCAGAGTCACTTTGACACACTTGAGTCTTATGCATCTCAGCCCATAGTTCCCAGATTGATTTTTAGCTTATGATCCTGGATTATAAAGTCTACTATGGCTAAATAAATAGGAAAGATTATGGAAATAAGAGACTCCTTTGGTAGAACTGATTGTAGAGGAAAGCTGTAGTACTAGTAAAGCTTCTGAAAGTCTGGTGTCTTGCAGATGTCCTGGAAGAAATTTATTCTAGACAAATATAGATCCAGAAAGAACTGAAGATGTTTATTCATGCCTAGTGAAACTAGGTTTAAACTAGGTAGGAATGGTCACAGTTAAGAATTAATCATTAAAGTACCTAGGAAGTTGTATTTCTTTAAATCTTATTCTAATTGTATGATATTTAAATAGATTTTAACTCTAGCTAATGTATATGCTCAGTAGTTTAATATAAAGTTTTATGTTCATTTTTAAGTGAAAAAACTGGGAAACCTAGATATATACAATTCCAGGAACATAATCAAGTAATAGTGATAGTATTTACCCTAACTGCAGTATCAATGGGAAATAAACAAGCCTCCTGAGTCATGTCCTCAAAAACCTAAACCTATAAAAGGTTAGCAAATGTCACAGCTCTATTTTTTGTTTGCTTGCTTGTTTTTTGTTAAAACATATGTTTAATATACAGGGAATACTATTATAATTGCACTAGGGAAGCTCAGTTCATAATGAAAAAAAGAATCTTGTTCCCTCTATTATATGTCTGGATTTATTGGCTCATATTAAGTAAGACCTTCCCAGGTTAGAATATTGCTTCTGAATTTCCCTCATCATTACGGTCAGAGCTTGAGGCTTAAAGGGGCAGTTTAGCAGAACGAGAATAGGAAAGCTTATGGGCTTAACTACCCTGAAAAACAACAGATTTTCTAAACCCTATAACAGACAAAGATCACCTTAGCCAATCTGTTATTTTAGACTGCTTACTATCAACAGGTCATAAGAATATCTGGTCACTGGATTCAGGTGGCTCTAGAGGAGAAAGTGAGCTTGGTGACTTTGCACAGCCCTCCCTCACTCAAATCAAAGTCAACTGCAAGTCATGTCATCGTTGCCCTGATGTCATGGTCCTCTTTGAAAATGAAGGACAAACACAACCTATGAGGAGACCAAGCTGTCTGAATGGGGACCCAGCTAATTGGGTAACTCATCTCTCCTCTCCCTTTCCCTCTTTCTCTCCTTCTCCTCTCCAAAGGGAGGTAAATTTTCAGTTAGTTTGGGGTTTACTGCCTAGATTCATTCTTTTCTTCCTTCCTTCTTTCATTCCTTCTTTCCTTCTTTTCTTCCTTCCTTCCTTTCTTCCTTCCTTCCTTCCCCCAGTTTACTCTGAAGCTCATACATTTGACACAAGGGGTCCCCTGGCCCAGCTCCACTTAATGGCTGTATTTTGGGACCTCCTGGCTTTGAGTGAAATTAAAGTGAATGTCAATGGTAATTGTTTCTCTTTGGAAAAGCAATCCTGAGGATCTTCCCCTCCCAGCTTGACTTTTTGTTTTTGTTTTCTTTTAAATTAAAGAGTTCAACCCTTAACTCACTTCTGCCTATTTCCTGAATGGGCATTATTTCACTATGAGGGAGTTCCTGAAAAGGCTTTAGCCTAAAAGGGCAAAAGTCTCCCATTGCATGCTGGGCCATCTCCAGGCATTCTGATGAATATCTGGTCATAGGATCCAGATGGCTCAGGAGGAGAAGGTGAGATTGGTGGCCTTGCACAGCCCTCCTTCACTCAAATTAAAGTCAATCATGTCATCATTGCCCTGATGACATGGGCCTCTTAGAAAAACGAGGGACAAACACAACAATGAACAGGTATAGTGGAATCACAGGCCAAAAGTTCCCCCAATAACATAGGTTCATTTGAGAAAAGACCTTTTGCCAAAACCGCAGACATTCATACTTTCATCTTTACTTCAAGATGGGCTCTGTTTCTCTAAGTTTTGAGGGGCTGATTACATCATACACTAAAATCTGAATGCCCTCTTCACTGAAAAAAAGTCTCCAGTTTTTGCTATAAACTTTCCCAAATACAGTTTGTAAATCATGCCTCAAAGAATCAGAAGGTGAATCAGTTACCGAAATAATTGATTGTTAGCAGTCACAGAGACAATGAGTATGATGTAGACTTGGAGTATTCCTAAGTCACAACTCAGCTGTCTTTGAACTAACACTAACAGCTTCATTAACTAAGGGAAGGGGGGCTTGGAAAAAGACACAACCTAGGAGAATACATAGCAGCTCCAAATCAATAGCAATCAGTTTGTCTATTTATAGAAGGGCTATTTGCTCAGCCATTGTTCCGTATACTCAGACCTCAAAGCCTGATCTCAGGAATTTAAGACTTCTTTGGGGCTGTCACTTAATGTGAGAGAGTTTTAAAAAAATAAGAAATAACCAATTACAGTCATCGTTATCTTTTGCCATAATGTCTTCTAGGTCTACATATGACAAGGGAATGTGCCCAGTATGATCTGCAGCCCCTTGGAATCTGAATACCCAGAGAATGGAAATGGGATTCATCTTAGGCATAAGTGGAGTTGATAGCACCTACAGAAAGGCAACTGGGTGCTGTAGAAAGAATATGAATTTGGATACTCAAAGAGTGGAGAATTTGAATGGTGAAGAAAAGGAGGCAGGATACCTTCAGTGGCAGTAGTTCTTCCTGCTATCTGATCATCCCAGATTTTATCAGTGTTACTATATGGCTGTAAGATCTGGTACAGAAACACCCCTGGATGACTAAAGATAAGCATCCTACATAAGACAATGGAAAAGAATATGATGAGTGTGAGGAAACTACAACATACAGCTAGTGAGGAACTCAAAGAACAGGAGTAAAGGAATTAGATGACAGGCAGGTCACATACTTGACAGGTAAAAGGCCAGAGTGCGCCAACAATATCCTTGAGACATTGAAAGTGAGGAAGACTTCCAGTATATTGGATGTAGACAAAAGTCATACAGGGTGGACAGAGATCAGTTTTACTTGGCAGTAACTCCCAAATCAATGAGATCACAGATCCAGTGGAATATTTGAGATTGTAGCCATTTGGTTATTTGGGCTCTCTTAAAGTGTTGTTCTCTGGAGAAAGTCATTTCCATTGTCTTCCCAAATCCACCATTAAAACTTGATTCCTTTGGATAAAGCATTGGCCTCTCCAAGAACCTTTCAAAAATATGAATATCCTTGGAAGCAAAAATTTCTCTCCTCTGTAGTGCTTCAGTGTAAGGTAGTTTATCAGAAAAGTCCCCGCAACAGGAAGGCTCATAGCATGAATACACTGGGTGCTGAGGGCACAGGTGTGGAAAAGGCATTGGGGCAGTATCTTCATCAAATTTGTTGCCTTAATAATTTCACCAAAGGCTCAGCCTCAGGTTATGATTTAGTATAGCTAGGAAATCTGTTTCAAAGTTGACTTGATCCCATTCTCCTTGAATTGGGACAAATTTGTGTGTGCATGCACATGCATACACATACATGCACACACCATTTTAACACATTTTAAAAATTAAATTGGAAAAATATTTTTTCTTTCTATTTTTCATTGGTAATTTCTTGTATACTCTCATTAGTTTTGCCTCAAGGAGAATGTGAAAATACAGAGAAACTAAAAAAATTAAAATTTTCTACTTCAGACTTGCCCCCAGGTTTATAGGGAGCTCAGAGCTATCTGTTAGACTTGTGATATTTGGTCAAGCCTATGAGCACATCATTAAGAGCCTTGGATAGAATTGTATTGGTTTAAATAATAAATCTCACACTATGGAACCTCCTGACTGATCTCAGATCTTTGGTCCTCAGAATTCAGGAAATAAAGGCAATGAACTCCACATTCTATGCCATTCCAACAAATGGGTCTCATTGGCAGGTGGTATAACAGAGCAGGTTGGTGGTGCAGTAGAGAGAGTGCTGGGCCTGAAATCAGGAAGACTCATCTTCCTAGGTTTAAATCGGGCCTTGGACATTTACTAGCTATGTGACCATTGACAAGTCCCTCAACCCTGTTTGCCTCAGTTTCCTCATTGGTGAAACGAACTAGAGAAAGAAATGACAAACCACTCCAGTATCTTTGTCAAGAAGGCCCTAATAGAAGGTCACAAAGAATTGGACACAACTGAACAGACAGCAAGTGATATGAGTCACTGGATACTCTGGCCTGGTTGTACATTTAGCCTATCTTTAAAGGTCTGGCTTGGCCAACTAATCACTTAACGTTTTATGTAGAAAATCAAGGGCTTTCTTCTCTTTTCTCCTTGGACATTTTGGAGAAAATTAATAATAAGGGAATTATCATTACCCTTGACCTTTTGTACTATATTCCAACAAGAAAAAGGTAGAGTATATATAAAAAGGGGTTGATGTATGAAAGAAAGCCATAGAATTAGATGGAAGTTAGTGATAGAGTAGTCAGGCAGTCAGTCCAGGGTGATAGGCTTTATAAGAAATAATAAAAGTAAATTAAAAGTATAAAGTAAATAAATAAAAAGGATAAATAAAGGATAAATAAAAAATTAAAAGTAATAAAAATAATTACTAATAGTAATAAAGTAGCGTTGATAAAGCTCTTTAAGGTTTCCTAAGCACTTCATCAACATTAATCTAATTGGATCTTCACAACAATCCTGGGACTTAGGTGCTTGTTATCATCATTGAGAAGTTAAGTGACCACACAGTCAGTCAGTGTCTGCCACTACTCTATCCTCCTCTCTCCCTAGCTGCTACCTGTACTGCTATTACTCATCTGGATTTCTTGGCCTGAAGTTCCTACCTGCAGGGTCTATTACTCTGTCCTTTAGAGCAAACGCATTGGTGGTGTCTCTAAAAAGACTATTAACCTGAATAATATCTAGGAGAGAGAACCTTTGGGATTAGCCCCTTTCCACTGACACAGTAGTTGGGAGATTATAAACTCCAAGAAGGCTAGGACTGAGTCATTTTATGCTTTTTAAAAAAAATTCGCTCAACACCTAATGAAGTGTTTAATAAATGTTAAATTGCAGGAACTAGACTAGTTCCTCACCTCATCTTGGAAAGCATAGAGCAGGTCACCAAGGGGACAGAACACTGGATGGGAATCTAAGGAAAGGTAGAGGTCTATAAAATGGGACGATGATTGTCTAAATTAGGAAGAACAAATTGACACCCCACTGTAGATGACTCTGAGTGTAGACTCTCAGGATAAGCGCCATTCAGACAGGGATATCTGTATGTTCCCCAGCAATTATGGTAACCCCTTAGTCTTTGTTTATTTATTTGAATTATTGAAATTATTCAAGCCCCTTTTTAGGGTCCTGCCTTATGCAGTCTTCTAGGCCTTTAGCTCTGGGGTTACCTGTTCCTTCTTCACCTCTGTTATAGAGAATCCTTCATTTTCTTCAAAACACCATTAAGATGCCATATCTCAAACTTCAAAATTTTTTCATAATGCCACCAGTTTAATAGTTCTCAAACTTTTTGGTTTTAAGACTGCTTTGTGCTCTTAAAAATCATTGAGGACCCTAAATAGCACTTTTAAGGGTAGTAGTAAGAAGTCTATCTAGTGATATTTACCATGTTAGAAATAAAAACTGATCATCTAAAATATTTATTATTAATTCTTATAGAAATAATCTATATTTCTATATACAGAAAAATGAATAATATATTTTAATGAAAATAACTACATTTTTCAAAACAGAATGACTTAGTGAGAAGAGTGGCATTATTTTATATATTTTTACAAGTCTCTCTAATGTCTGGCTTATTAGAAGATAACTGGAATCTATCTTTTTCTACATTCAATCTGTTGTTATATGTTGTTTGGGTTAAAGTAAACAAAGAAAATATGGCCTTTGTAGGGAACCCCAATTATTTTGTGACATCTTGATGTACTAACAATGTAGAAGTCCTCTTATCATCTGGTGATATAGCATTAGAAAGTATCCAACCCTTATGAAAGGACATTATAAAATAGATGGTCTCATCTACTGTTCTAATAACTACCTACTGTCTTTGGATGAATGACCCTGCAGTTTTATCTAAAAGGACCAATGTCACAATTGTAAAAGGATTTTTTATCTCCTGTCCTTGCAGAGAGAATGTTTTCCTAGTCTGATACTATATCCTGCCAATTGCATTCTAAACACTTACCTTTTCTCCCTTGATTGATTCCTTTCATTCTCTACACCTGTTTCATGAGAAATGTTTTACTTTTGTATATCTTACGTTGACCTAGAATGCTGTTGATTAATTATATACTCTAAGTGAGTTTGAAAAGTTATAAAAACCAAGTTCATACTCCTGTCTTCAAGAGCAGTATTCCCTTTCATGCTAATAAATTATTTTCATTTTGATCTCCTGTCATTGACCCAGAATCTTTGGACTCCTTTTAATAGTCATGACCCTCCCAAGATGTCAACATAATTCCCTGAGAGGCCTTACATAGATATGTAATTGAAAAAATGAAGAGTATTTTAATAGGCAAATAATATCGTAGTATTATTAGGGCAATAATTTTGACCTCGTAGATCCCCTGAAAGAGTCTTGGGAACACTCAGGGATCCTCATACTACATATAGAGAATGGTTCTAGTTAGTGTTGTCTCTCTCTTGCAGATTCTTTGAGTGACTTTGTATTTCCTTATCTGTATTCATGCTGTATTCCTTCGTACATCCTATGGAAGGTGACCTCCTTGAGGGCAGGAATTGTTTTGGTATTATTTTTTCTTTATATCCCCAGCACCTAGTAAAGTGTTTATCATATAGGAGGCTTAATAAATGTTTAATGAGCCTAATTGAATTGGACTGGTGCAAATAGCCCAGTATTTGAGTGAGAGGAACTTCCTCACACAAAGCCATGAATGAACAATATGGCAATGGAAGGGAACAGCAAAACCGTTGGTTGGAAAAATCAGTGCCCATCCTCAGCTCAAATGTTCTCATAATGATCCAATAAATTTTACAGGCAATATTCACTTCGAAAAATACTAAGAGCAGTGTATATGTGTGTTACAATTAGTATCTGAAATCTAATGACATTCAGTGATGATGTTCCATTCATATATTCATCAGTCCTTTATTATGTGCACACCCCTGTGCTGTGTTTTCTGAGGAGCACAGGAGAAGCAGAATCTGTCGTCCTTGATTGGAGGAGGTTGTAGTGTTGCTGCTCTAGGAATGTTAATAGATTACAGCTATAGAACACTTTACAATTTGCAAAGCACTTTGTCCGTAACAAACCTGTGAAGTAATTGGTGTAATACTCATGATTCCTATTTCACAGAGGAGGAAACTGAGGCCAGAGAATTTAAATGACTTGTCTATTATTAAATGATCATAAAAAGGCACAACTATAGCTAGAACCCAGGTGTTCTGACTTTTTCATGATGCATATTTTCTGCTACTGCCTCTCACCTATAAGGTGAAATTCATGATGAATGGATGGATGGATGGATAGACAAATGGGAGGAAGAAAGGAAGAGAGAGAGAGAGTGAAAGGGAGAGAGGGAGGGAGGGAAGGAGGAAGGAAGGAAGGAAGGAAGGAAGGAGAGAAAGATTTTATTAAGTTCTTACTATGGTGTCCTTGTTGTTCATCCTATTTTCCAAGAGGACCAATGACCTGAGGAGGCTGATGTCTTGACGTAAGAATACATGGGTTTAAGTGAGTCAGAGCTATATAAAATTGATAGCCTTATTCTCCCCTTCAAAGTCATAAGAGTCCAGTGGCAAGGCAAGAACCAAGATGACTGGTGATGGCCCCTCTTACTATATACCAAGCACTATGCCAAGGCCTGGAGATAGAAATACAAAATGGACACAGTTTTTGACATTAAAGACTTTAAAATTCTATAAAAGAGACAGCACATATAGGGAGAGTTAGCCAGGAAAGGGAGTTTTAGTCTGGAAAGTTACAAAGTTCATGAGAATAATGGAGCAGTCCATTAGCACACCCTTTCCAAAGACAAGGATAGTGTGGTCTGATTCCAGTTCTCAGAGAAAGAGGTGGAATGAGAGTAGAGTGTGCTGTTGGCAAGAACGAAGATGAAGAAGGCTGCATGGCTTCCATTCTCCCAGCCATGGCTTCTGATCGTCCCGTTTAGAGCCGAAAGCAGGAGCAACAATGAGTGTTTAAGACTGAAAAGACCCAGGGTGAAAGACCAAAACAAAATAGATGGATTGTAATGTCCATTCTTTTGAGCCTGAAAATGAAACTTTGTGTCATTTTCATATTAAAAGCCTGAGGCAGCAACAAGAGGTTATGCTAGCAATTTCCTGATTTCTCTTGGTTACTTCTAAATGCCCAATTCATTTTCATGAGTTAGAACCAAAAAAAAAAAAATGCTGTAGACCGTAGTTGCTCTGTTTGGATAAATATTGCTAGAGTTTCCCTCTTCAAAACATTCACTTTTTTATGAAATAATCATAGACTACATTAATATGATACTCTGCCATATCCAAACACCCAATATTTTGCCATATGTATTTCATACAATGGCATGATATTATATATACATATGTGTATATACACACATATGTACACATATATACATATATGTATATGATAAGATCAAGAACTGGAAGGGTTTTAAGTGATTTTTTAACACGAGAATACCGAGGCACAAATAGAGAGAGATGAATTGCTCGAGATCACATAGATAGTAAATGGCAGAGCTGGGACTCAGACCCAACCCTTCTGAATGCCAGTGCAGTGATCTTTCCTGTATACCAATTATCTCAATAGAATCACTCATTTTTGCCTATAAGGGTTTTGTTATCACATTTAAAAGCAAAAAAAAAAATTAATAAAACATTTTTCCAGGAGCCAACTTAGCTCAGGCAAGAGCGAGCTTGAAATGGACATTGTACATTACTCCTTGGGGTTCCATTCGGAAAGAAAGCAATTGAAAAAGTGACATTTCATGTAACTGCCTGAGGGTTTACAGTGTATGTAAAATGGGGAAAGCAGAAAGGGGAAAATGAGTTTGGCAGTATAGTTTCTGCTGCTGGGGAAGCATGTGCAAGAAGGATATCTATATGCATTCAGTTGAAAAGTCTGGGGAAGTCACTAATTATAGATTTGTCCCTCATTCTTATCTAAAGGCATTATTTACCCTCAGGCCTTCCAGGCAGCAAATTTTCCTGTATAGTCAAATACTTTCACCCTGGCACTTCATAAAGCTGTCAAATCATTCAAAAAGACTTTCAGAGTGTCTGAGAAGAGCACTAGGTACTCTGCTAAATACAAAGGTGATCATATTTATATCATATCTATAAGCCCTGCTTTCACAGCATTCTCAAGCTAATAGGAAGATACTGAGAGGCAGACAAGTTTTGCTTCAAATATGTCATTTAATTTACATTTTAAAAAATCTGCACCAGTAAAACACAGTTTTGTATATAATCTTTAATTCTTTGTTTTAATATAATCATGTTCATTGATGTTTGTTTAGTTCAAAATAAAAAGGGAAATTAAAAAAGTGGAAGTGAAAACACAACTGGAAAGAGAAAAAAGATTTGTGGAAGGCCTTGGATGATAAGCTATGATTTGATTTAATTGATAAGCTAAGATATGATTTAATTGAAGGGTCAATAGAGGAGACACTGAAAACTTCCGATCAAGGGATTGTCATGATCAGATTTGTGAACTGGAAATATCACTCTGGCAATAGTGGATGAGAAGAACTGGATGAAGGAGATGCTGGACACCAAAAAAAATTGTAAACTATCGTACTGATCCAAATGATAAATATGAAAATCTGAACTGGGGCATGAATTGGTTGTAAATAGAGTAAAGAGATGGATGTCAGCTATACTATGGACAAACACTCAACAGTAATCAGTTTTCCAGGTTGCTGGCCTCCCATTCCTGTATGCTTTTTCTTTTGGTAGTACTAGTAACCTCATGCTCTCCCCTCACTTCTGATTGAAAACCCAGGCTTAGAAAGTGTATGACATGGAGTTATCAGTGACTCTGTGAGCTCTCCCAAGAGGATTTGCATTTTTCAGGAATCTTTAAACTTAGGTGGAATTTCAAAGAACTATGGTTTATAGGTGCACAGCAAATATAGATATAGAACAAATATAGTTTTGGGTTACAGGGTTCTTCATAGAGCTTTTTGAAATCATTTCATAGCATAAAACTTGTTACCTTCTCTATTCACTCTTTGCTTTCTCATGACATATTTAAAAAATATGTGTGTGGGGGTGGTATTTCTGCTGTGTATTCTTCTGCAGATAAACAAATCATTTAAGTTCATATATCAATAGAATGAGGCCATTCTTCTGGCATAAATTCTATCCACATGGTCTTATGTGGAGTTAAGGCCAAGTCTCCCAACCAGTTTTACTTAAGCTTCTGGGGTCCAAGGTGAACTCATATCTCCAGAGTAAAAAAAAGATTAAGTAGGTAGCCTGTTGGGAAGTTTAAAATCCTTCCTTATTCTTTGATTTAGATCTCTATCAACTCAATATATGTACCCTATTTCTTGAGTTCTCCTACTGCTGGATGGCCTGCTGCTATTTTAATTTACAGTTCAGCATGAATTTCAGCTGTTTTCTAAACAGAGAATATGGTTGTTTTATGATCTCTTAAATGTTCTTCGTTGAAGGGGGAAATGTGGTTTTTGGATGTCTAATGCATATCACATAAGCCTCTTCTATTAGGAGGAAATTGAAATATGTTGCATTCTCCAATGGTTTTGCTGGCTAATCCTCCAACTGCTGTGCCCCATTAATTCTGGCCTGGCAGCCGGAAGCCACCTGCTACCTTGGACAGTGATAATGGCAGGAAGAGAAGCATAGAAAGGAAGAGGGAGTGGCAGTGGAAAGCAGGAAAAGGCAGAGAAAAGTTTAACTAGATAAGCTGTCTTAACTCCTTGGGCAGCAAGTGATTTGTGGAAATCACATCCCTTTTCTAGCTTTGTTTCCTCACCTGTAAAATAAGGGAAGTGAACTAGAAGTTCTCAGAGGCTCTTTCTAGCTATACCATCATGTGCCTCTATGGAACTTGGGTATCCTGAGACCTGTTTGTTCCAGGTTTTATAATAAAAGATGGAAAGAGATTGAATGTTTCAATTTTTTTTTTGGTTCTTTTTTCCAAGGCAATAGAGTTAAGAAGATCCAGAATAGGTCTTTACAAATGGTCCTGAAGACTGTGAAAAAACAAATAGGATGTGTTTAAATGAACTGTAATATGCCTAAATTGTAAGGGACCTACAGAGTTCAAATCCCTCATTATGTAATTAAAGAAACTAAGATAGAGAGATGAGATGACTTAACTAGTCATGCAGCCAGTAGAAGGTAGAGAACTAGAGCCCAAGTCTCTCAATTCTTTAAATCAATGTTTATTGAAGTGGAATTATAGCTAACTGGGCATAGCACAGTCTGAATTCTTGAACACTCTGCAAAGAAACTCAGTTAAATATATATATATATATATATATATATATATATATATATATATATATATATATATATATATATAGTGGTAAATATCGAATAAGATATTGTCATGTGGAAGTTCAACCAGACTTGCTTTAATAGATGATATAATATATAATTAATAAATTAACATGTGAGTATGGCAAGTGGGCACTATTAAAATGACTTAAAATAATTTATTCTCTTAAATATTTCTAGATGGTTGTTGCTATTACTAAATTCTGAGCTCCCTGAGGACAGAAGCTGAATTTTAGCTTTGTACTTCCTCCAAAGCCTGGCATAGTGCTATAAAAGAAGAGATACTTTAATAAATATTTTCTGAATTGAATATTAAAAGGACTAGAATTTATTAAAACCATGAAAAACCAAGTAAGTGTTTGCATCAATTGATGTACCTGGTTCTTCTCTTAAGAAGCTTGAGTGAATCCATCAGAATAGTCTTTAGATCATTAATTTGCTCAAAAAACCCTTTTCTTTAAGTAGATAACAAAGGTAAATTTCATTCTGACTCTTTAGTTAGTACAGATTGTGAATAAATAAGGTCCTACTGCATGAAACCTTGAGGTATTTTTAAAGTTTCGTGTGATAATACCCTCCCTCCGTAACACATACGCAGGTACAGAAAGAGACAGAGACAGAGAGGGAGATAGACAGAGAGACAGAGACAGATAGACGAGAGAGAGAGAGAGAGAGAGAGAGAGAGAGAGAGAGAGTTTTCATTCTCCCATATAAAATATAGGTGGTTTCTTTTGACCAAGTCCATAAAAAACCTTACTTTAGTCTCAGGTCCATCAGATAGTCTCATGGGCAAATGTCAGTGAAAACAATCACATTTTCAAATTTGCCAAAATGTTGTTTCCCTTTATACTGTCTAGTGTCCGCAGTGACTTCTAATGGTGCTGAGTTAGCAGGCATATAAATCAGCTCCAGGACTTGTCACTATCATAGAAAAGTGAAGGAGACTTTCAAGTGAACCATTCTCCTTGATGCTGAAAGATAAACAGGGAGTAAATCTTGATAAAGGGGGAAGGTCATTGCCCAGTCACCTAAAGTGAACCACTATGCATTTCTTGGGGTCAGTTTATCCTGTGATCTAAACTGCCTCCCTTCCTTTCAGAGGTATTACCACCCCTCCTTGAAGGGCTCTTTTTCAGGGGAGCAGGGCATGCATCAAAATCAGTGAAAATCATGCAACATCTTCTGTGAGTATAAGTTAATGGGCTTCTGTCCAATCATACCAGGTACACTGTAGTAAGAGTTACTGCCTCAGTGCACAAATAAAAGGAAGACAGCAGAGTGAAGGGAGGGAAGGAACACTGGAGAGAAAAAAGAAAAGGGAACATGAATTCTCAGAACTGGAGTCTGGGTGCAGGTGGCTAATTGCTTTTCTCTAAAGTTAACCTGATATTAAAGGCAAAGTTCAGGCTGAGCATTTGACTGGCTAATTAATCTATAGGGAACTTAGCTGAAGAATGTACTGCTTTATTTATTTAATGTAATGGCACAAGAAAAAGGAAAATCTTAAGTCATTAATTGTCATATTACTGTGTTCCTGGACCAGAGATATAAGTTTACACTGTGAAACAGAAATCAGTTAAGTTAATGATACCTCAAGGAAAATACAGTTTCTAAAAAGAAGATGACCTCATTTCAGGTAGAATAAAAGTAGAATAGATTTTCATACATATTGTATACTTGAGAGTAGTCCTGCATGTTGGTTAGGTAGAAGACTCTCCTGTTTAATGAGAGAGCATTATATAATGGGGAGACCTGGAGATAGGAGACCTGGATTCAACCACTAGCTAGAAAAATAAACTTAGAAAAAGTGACTTTCTCTCTACATTAGTTTATTCATCTATAAAATGAACTAGATAATCACTAAAATCCCTTTATATCTAATAGTCTCTTATTTTATGACTCTGAGTTTACTCTCTACCTTTGAATTCCATGCCATTGACAGGCACAGAAAAGAATAACAGGAAATTAGGGAAGTCATCAACCCTTTTGTATCATTGGATTTTATCATATTACTATTTGACTCCCAATAACTTACTCCCTTCTGTACCTTTCACCAAATGTTTCTTCTACCTCTATTTTCAGGCCTTCTAAGGAAAGGGATTAAAGAGAAAAGAAGCCAGCAAACTCAAATATACCAATATTACTTTTCTGATTCATTGATTATTTAACACTATTATTGGTAACTTTCTAAGTAGCTTGTCTTAAGGTAGCCACTATGGTGGATAGGGAAGGGAAAGATCAGTGGTAATAGTAGCTCATATTTACATAGTACTTTAAAGTTTACAAATGTTTTCTTCCTGACAGCCCTGGGAGATTGGTAAAATCATGATATAAAGCCTAATAGTATCTTAGACACCAACTGTTTTATTTAATAGATGAAGAAACTTAAACCCAGAGATTTAAGTGACTTTCTCAAGGTCATATACATAATAAATCATATATCCAAGATTAAAATCCATACTTTTACTCCAAATCCAATAGTATCTCCATTCTTCCATGCAGTAATATTTAATCTACATTTTACAGATGAGTAAATTAAGTCTTAGAAAGGTGAAATAACTCAAAGAGAGTTACCAGTCTAGAATTCTTTCCAGTGTATCATGTTCAGGTCTCAAGGTCTCATCTCAAGTAGCCTGAAGGAGTTTATATTTTAGGTGGGAAAACAAGACAAACTCACAAGTGAAACAGTACAGCATACAATTAAGTGTTAATCTATGTGCCAGTCCAGTTCAGAGCTACAGAAGGCCAAAGTAGCAAGAGCTCTCTCTGTGTTGACACAGAGAAAGTTTCATTAGGAAGTATGTCTCTGGTTTTCTAGCCACAAAGGATTTCAACAAATAGAAAGAAATATTGTTTCTTCTGGCTATTTCCTTGAGTGGAACCTGGTCCAGCAGGTAGTAGGCTAAGGAAAAGAATCTTGACTCAGGAAGTTTTGATTCATATTAACAGCTTTGCTAAAAGGCCTAATCCAATAGGTTGAAAAGATGGGTTAAAATAGATTTGAGTCTTTAATTCTTATTTTCATGTCTGCTTTCTGTAAGGATCTGCCCAGTAGTCATGTTGAAGAAAAATGACAGATTGTAGTCATGAAAAAATGCGACTACTTAAAAAACTTTGGAGATCACAAAATATTACAAATATAGTATTTGCATAAAAAATAGACCTAGATTGAAATAGGGAAGGATAAAAACGTATGATGAATCAGGCTCTATAACTTACTACCTCTTTGATTTTGTGAAAGTTATGTACTTTCTATTGACATAAGCTTCCTCATCAACAAAATGAGGTTATTCTAGATACCCTCTAAGATGACTTCTGGCTCTGTGTCAAATTGTTTTTGTACTATATTTGCAGTGGTTGAAAAGACATCACATTCACTCTCTCTACACTTCCCCAACCTGATTCTTATTTTCTTTCATCCTAACTTTGAAAAAAAATTATTTTCATTATTATTTGCTTCAGATTAAAACTACTGTGGTGCTATGGATATAGCACAGGGTCTGGAGTCAGGAAGACATCTTCCTAAGTTCAAATCTGGCCTCAGACATTTACTGTGTGACCCTGGGCAAGCCCCTTAACCCTGTTTGCCTTTGTTTCTTCATTTGCAAAATGAGCTGAAGAAGGAAGTGGCAGACCATTTCAGTATTGTTGCCAAGAAAACCCCAAATGAGCTCAAGGCACAACTGAAAAAAATACTAAACTGAAGAAACCATTGTAGGTCTTCTCCATCATAGCCAACCTTGGGAGAGAGGGGCAACAATAAAGCCATTATCTTACACATGGTCTTTCAGGCTATTGCCTGAAGGTGATTGCTTTAGATTTTCTTTGGATTGTCAGTAGTTCTGGGACCCTTTTGATTCTCATTCACAAGTGTCCTAAGAATGGCAAGTCCTTAAGAGGATGCCCATCAATTGGGAATGGCTGAACAGGCTGTCATATGTGATTATGATGGAATACTATTGTACTATAAGAAATGATGAGCAGGATGCTCTCAGAAAAACCTGGAAAGATTTGCATGGACTGATGCAAAGTGAAATGTACTGTGTACAAAGTAACAGCAATATTGTAAGATAATCAGTTGTGAATGACTTAACTATTCTCAGCAATACAACCATCCAGGACAACTCTGAAGAATTTATAATAAAAAATACTATCTATCCCCAGACAAAGAATTGATGGTGTCTGAATACAGACTGAAACATACATTTTTTAAAAAATTATTTTGCTTGAGTTTTTTCTGTATTTTCTTTCACAGCATGACTCTTATGTGTATGTTTTCCATGACTACATATATATAACTTATATGGAATTGCCTGCCTTCTCAATGGGGGGAGAGAATTTGAAATTCAAAGTAGTATAAGTGAATGTTAAAAATTGTTTTTATATGTAACTTGGGAAAAATAAAATGCTAAATAAATAAATAAAGATGCCAACATCAAGGGAAAAAATGGCAAATCTTATTTCACCTTCACTAAGTCAATTTCAGGTCAGCATATTACTGAGTTATTAAGAAGTGGTTTAATGCAGCTTTGAGTTAATTAATGTACTTGAAAAAAGGTTTAATTATGAATCCTTCTTTTATTTCTTCTTGAAGGAGTTTTCCTATAAGAAAAAATATGCTAAATTACACCTACCACTCCCACTCAAGTCTTACCTTATAGGGACCAGGATATCATCATGTGCTGTTGAAGGCTATGCCAGAAAAGTGGAAGTTCTTGAAAGTTGTAGCATGATAGAGATGCTTTGTGTATGAACAAAATGAAGGACTGTGAGGCCATCATTAAGAAGCAGTTTGGCTATACATGGAAAGACTTGTCCATCACCAGAAGGTTGGTCATCAGATGATTTTTTTTCTGGCTACAACTCACAACAAATGTCTACCAAACTTTAAGGAGTTGTGGTCTGCATCAGCAGAGTGACTACTGAAAACAAAAAGTTTTGAATGATCATAGTTACTATTTTCCTTCAATGTCTACCAAGTCTTTACCATACACATAGTAGATTGCTAAATCTGTCAACAATTCTACATTGGTTAGGCATCTGTTGTGTGCCAGGCATTGTACTAGATAGATGCTGTGGATATAAATAAAAAGGAGGAATTTTTTTAATAATTTGGAGATTATATTTTAAAGGGAAAGGTAACATGTATGTATGTAAGACTATACAGGAGAAATATAAAGTAAATAAATGCAAAATATAATTAAATACTAGGTAGTTTGGGAAAGAGGTCGCTAACAGTAGGAGGATCAGGAAAGGTTTTGTTTTTTTTTTTAGAATGAAGGTAATACTTGAGTTGAGTCTTAAAGGAACAGAGGAACGCAGTCTTAAAGGAACACCCCCAGGGGGTAAAGGGGAGAAGGAAGGAGGGAGTGCATTCTAGTCTGGGGGTTGGCCAATACACAAGTACAATCAGAAGATGGAGCATCACGTGTGAGTAGCATTAACATTATTAATTTGACTTGATCATAGAGTACAGTAAAGGAAGTGATATCCAATGTGACTGGGAAGATAGGTTGGAGTCATTGGACAAAGCTTGTTGACTCAGTGGAATCATTGATATCTGTGGCTGTCAGTCATAATTGACCACTCCAAGTCAGTCAGTCATAACAATTTGGAATATCTTAGGGCTTTTCTGCTGTCCTTGACATTACCCAGAAAAATGCAAATAGCAAGTGAGTTTGCTGTTAATTGTCTTGCCTTTGTCTGGGATTTCATTACCACTGAATACATTTGAATATGCTTTTGGTTTGAGTTAGGGCTTATGACTTCAGTTGATTCTGTCTCTGCTTGCCTATGAAGGTTTTTTTTTATGTAATTCTACAAACAGATTGTATGAATTGATCCAAGGGACAAGAAATGAGAACTGAAGGCTTGTCCCTGAGTCACTGACACAGCCTTCTCCTTTTTTTGCCAAATAAATAATTTATTCATTCATGCAAACTATTTTTTACTGAACACCTTATGGGACCTCAACCCTGTACCAGGCACCATGTGAAATAGCAAGGGAAGACAAAGTACCTACCTTGGAGCAACTTTAAAATTGCACCCACATATGCAATACCCAGAGAATAATTCAGGGATAAAAGATTAAATAATCTTTTCCATAAGCTTCAATTCTGGGTTGCCACTTAATATCTGCGTGTCCTTAGTAAGTCACTTAACCTCTCTGAGTCTCAGTTTCCTCACCTGTAAAATGAGAAGATTGGAATAAATGGCTTCTGAGATTCCTTCCAGTAATAAGGGCTTAATAAATACTTGTTAGCCAATTGAGAAAATCTATAATCCAATGATCCACAAATGCTCAGAGTAGGGTATCAAAACTTCCTTGTTCAAATTAGCTCACCTAAAAATGTGACACTCAGGAATCAAGGACAGACCAGAGCTATAACTAGTATGGGGCAAATGGGATCTTGTTCAAGTGCTGAAATCTAATTGGGTGGGCATAATTCCTTGCTGGATGAGGGCTATGACAGTTCCCTACCACTTTGTCTAGTGGTCTTTTATCTATTTTGCATATAGAAATATGATTTTTTGTTTATTAAGTTTTTTATTAAGAAAAAATGGGAAACCCATTCTATTTTTTGTATCGTTTAATTGTTAAGAAATTTTGGGTTTGATTCTATCATTTTGATCTAGGTACCACAAGTATAATAATTCCTTTTCCACTTATAAATGGGAATCATATTCCAGCCTTACCTCCCTCGCAGAATTGTATTGAGAGTAAAAATGGAAACAATAATATGGATGCAAAAGTCCTTTGAAAAGTACAGAGCTGTCAAGCAATATTAGTAGTAGCAGTGCTGTTGTTTCTGCTGGTGCTGGACAGCTCAGTTGGACAGAGCACAGTGCAAAGGAGAGGATGTCACTGATCAGAATAGTATATGCCTTGAACTCTTTTTCTAATAGTAGATGGAGTTTCACTAAACCTTCCACTTCCTTATCTGTTCTCCCCATGAACAATAACATGCATTTTGTAAGACAGATGGCTAGCACTGGGGATGTGGCCTATATCCATAAATCAGAGATTTATGGGCAACTTCCATCTCAAAATGAAGTTCACTTGTCCTAAATTGGGGTCAGTCTCCAAGCTGTGACCTTCATAATAAGTCTGAACAAATTGACCTGTGCATAAACTTTTAAAGATTGAGAGGAAGGAGCTATGCTGTGTATATTTATGGAAAGTACATGGACATATAATCAGGATCAAAATCATCCCTAGGGTCTAATGAATTTGGGTGGCTAACCTTGGCCCCATGTTTTAGGGACCCTTACTAGTGTGACTTGCAGTGACCAGGGAGGCAGTAAGTAAGAGAGACTCATGTCATCCTCAGCTAATTCTAGAAAATATATAACCTGTACCTGTCTAATTGGTCTATATTATCATTACAATACTGCTACCCTACAACTTGGATTGGGCAAATTATATCTAGAAGGCCAAGTCCCACAGCCCTGTGAGCTAAGAAGGTATATTTTTTATTTTTAAATATTATTATTTGTAATATAGAAACCTTCATTAATTCATGAGCCCATACAACAATAGATGGCAGATCAGATTTGGCATAGTTTATCAAACTCTGCCCTACATCCATCTCTAGCACAAGACAAGTGTTTTGGTACCTCCCTTCGTGGCTTCCCTTTAATAAAATTTCTAGCCTTTGATGTCTATTCCAGTTTTTATCATATAAATATGTTGGGCATAGGCCCCATGCATGACACATGGTTAGTTATAGTTTCAACTCTGTCACTAACTTAAAATGTAATCCTGGGCAAATAGTTGACATCCCTACACTTCAGTGTTCAATTCTTTGAGTGCTATTCTGAGGTACTATTTATTACTATTTTTATTTTTGTTTGGATAAATCATATGAACAGATCTAAGTGCTAATGAATTCAAAATCAAACTCTTTCCACAAGTATATAGAGAATACCTTCTTCCTCTTACCCTTATATAATTTAGGTTTGGGTCAGTTTGTTTAGACATATTATGAAGGTCAAAGCTTGATGACAGACTTCAATTTAGTCAAAGTGAATGTCATTTTGAGAAGAAATATACACACAAACCTCTATTTCATGAATATAGACTACATTTCCTGCCCCTAACCATCCATCTTCCAAATGTATGTTGTTGTTCATGGGCACAGCAGTTAAGATAGTAGATGATTCAATGAATCCTATGTGAACCAGTTAGTTTTGCTATTCTCTGGCATCCCAACTTCAGGCAGATGTCAAGTGAAAAATGTACATCATTGGTTTAAAGGGAAAGAGGCAAGAGACCATGGATGGTTCATTGCAAATCTATCCCTGGTAATTGCAAAGACATCTCAGAACATCTGCCCCACTGACGGCTGGTCAATAGTTTCATTTCTATGTGCAGAGGACAGCAAATTCCTGAGACAATAGTTTAAAATTCTGACATCTGGAAAAGGGGGATGGGATAGCCTAGAGGATGCAATTCTGGGAGCGTGTCAGACAACCCCTACAGAGATGGACTGCCGCACACAAGGTGGGCCCTGTAAGTAGGCGGCTGCTTGGTTGCCTCATTTCAAGAATACTGAAAAGTTAATTTCCTATTACCCCTATACTTGTTAACAGTGGCTGGAATTTCCAATATCATATTTGCTACTTTGGTTTAGATTACTCCATTAAAAATGAAAACACAATCTGATATAGTTCTTATAGCACTAGCATTGGGACAGAAAGCCTTGGGTTCAAGTCTGATTTAGCTACTTTCTCTTTTCTTAACTACAGTTATGAAACTTAGGGGGATTTTCCAAAAGAATCAGATAGACCAATAATGTCATAGGTAATAACAGGAATAATACCATTTAGCATGAATTCAGCATGTTAGGGTTTGAAAAGTGCTATACATATGTTATCTTAGTATTACCTCACAGCAACCCTGGGAGAAATGTGCTATTATTTTCCCTATTTAACAGATGAGGAACTGAGGCCGAGAGAGTGACTTGACCAGAATCATAAAACTAGTAAGTGTTCGAGTCAGGATTTGAACTCAGATCTTCCTGACTCCAAGTCCAGGGCTCCTGCCCACTGCTCCATCTAACTCTCTGTTAATAAAGAGGTGTTTCAGTATGATATGTTTTAACTCACACAAAGAGAGGCCCAACACCTAAAATTAATACCTGGGGGGTAAGAGCACATGGAAGCAAGGACAGTGAAGACAGTGAAGAAATCATGCAATCAGGGTAGTTGCTGGGACCTCATCAGCTATAGGATGGTCTTCAGGCCATGACAAGAAATCAGTGAACTATGGTCTGTCCAAGATACTTCTGTTGGGCCTTGGCACACTGAGCTCTGCCAAGCTCTCAGATACTTCTCCTGCTGATGCAGAATACTTGGATTTTTATCACCTTTACACCTAGTAAGGCAGCCAAAGACTGTCTTCTTAACAATCTTCCTAAGTCTGGATATCTATCCATTATATATGTCAGACTACTGGAAATGACCTTAATCATGATCTAGTAAAATCTCTGTGATGGATGAAGAAGCTGAAGCCCAGAGAGGTAAAATGATTTTTCCCAAGATACACAAGAGGTGACCAAGCAGGAACTAGAACACAGGTCATGTCAGTCTCCAAAAAAGCAGTAGATTGGAGTTTGGAAAAGGAGGCAAAGATGATTTTATATGATCTTTTTTTAATTAAATTATTTTATTTGTTTTCAGTGTTCGACAATCACTTCCGTATATCTTAGATTTTTTTCCCCTTCCCTCCCCTTCATTTCCCCTCCCTCCTCACTCCTTCTCTGAGATTCCATACAATATTATGTAGGTTCTACACATACTTTCCTATTAAATACATGTTGCATAGAAGAATTAAAATGAATGGAAGAAGCCATATAATAAAAAAACAAAAAATAGAAAAGAAAATGACCTGTTTCTATCTGCAATCCAATTCCATAGTTCTTTCTCTGGATATGGAAGGCGTTTTACCTCAAAAGTTCATTGGAAAATTTTTAAGTCCATGCATTTCAAAAGTCTACCAGAAAAATTCCCCACACAGTGTGGTTGTTGCTTTGTACAAAGTTCTCCTGGTTCTGCTCCATTCACTCAGCATCAATTCATGTAAGTCTTGCCAGGCTTCTCTAAAGTCTTCCTATTCATCATTTCTCATATTATCTTATATGAGCTTATATTATCAGTCTATATTTTTTTCTTTATTCAAGGATCACTTATGCATATCACAAGGCTAGGTAGGCATCAAGATAACTTTGTCTTTTAAGAACTGTTACTGAAAAAAAAATCTAAGTCATGGAAAGGTTGTAGAGGGAGCTCCCACACAGATGAAATCACAGGTCCTTTAAGAACTCTGAAGTATTAGGACTCACATGTACAAAAATATTTATAGCAGCTCTTTTTATGGTGGCCAAAAACTGGAAATCAAGGGGATACCCATCATTTGGGAAATGCTGAACAAGTTGTGGTATATAAGTGTACTGGAATACTATTGTGCTATAAGAAATGATCAACAGGAGAACTTCAAAAAAACCTGGAAAGACTTATACTGATGCTGAGTGAAATGAGCAGAACCTGGAAAACATTATACACAGTGTTCAAGGACTGTTTATAATAGATTTAGCCCTTTGCAGCAATGCAAGGACCTAAAATATTTCAAAAGGATTCTTGATGCAAAATGCCACCCAAATTCAGAGAAAGAATTATAGAATCGGAGCTCAGAAGAAAGCAGGCTATTTTCTCTTTTGTTAGATTTTCTTTGGTGTTGGTTTTTCCAGTCATTTTCATTCTTCTACGCAACACGACTAATGTGAAAATGTGTTTAATAAGAATGTATGTGTAGAATCCATATCAGACTGCATGCCATCATTGGAAAAGAAGGGGGAGGGAAGAAGAGAAAAATTTAAAACTTATGGAAGTGATTGTTGAAAATTGAAAATAAATTATTAACAAAAAAGAACTGAAGTGTTTTAATTTTCTTTTAGAAACTTTGAGATGCAGGAATTGTAACACTCTAAGGTCTAGCTAATCCTTTGATTTGATGCTCACAGATACCCCAAAAGATGCAGAAGGAAGAAGAACATGGTTGCCCTTCTTCATATCAGCCATAAAGCTCACATATGCCATAGCTTCTCTGAGAAGCTATTTGTGATCTGGATATTTGTGAATTAGTTCAAATGCATTTTGAATTGATCCATTCATATTTCTTGGCAGAACAACCAACAGAACTCTGAAAACCAAACATTTATTCTAAAACTATGGGAATATTGGGAAGGTCCTTGAGTTGGGTCAGATGTAGCATTGTATAATGGACTAAATATTAAACTTGGAACCAGGGAGACTTGGGTTCAAATCCTATCTCAGATACTGTGTGACCCTAGAAAAGTCACTTAATCTTTCTGGTCATTTTCATCTGTAAAATAAAAAGTTTGGAACTGCTGGTGACTAAGGTTCTGTCCAGTGCTCTAAATCTATGATCCTGTGAAATGGAGCCATGGGACTCTTAGCAACCATCATGATATAAGAATGACACCAGCAGTAGAAGAAGAGAGCTCTTTCTGCCACTGCCTCCTTTCCATCTTCACTATTTGGGGCCCTTTATGAGGCTTCCACAGTGTGGAGAAAGCTCCTGGCTGGCTAATTTCCAATTGGGAAGCTCCCATATTGTCTCCCAGACTGCAGACCTCCTGCCCTTCTGCTTCTGGAGCAAACCCAGAGCCTTTGGCTCTGCTCACTGATGGCAGATCTGAGAGCCAAGATGATTTCTTCTCAGTCATTGGCATTATGTGCTTCCAGCCTTCTTTCCAGATTAGTCGTCGGCAAAGTCTCCTACCAGCTCTAAACTGCCTCCATTTTCTGGCTTGGAAAAACTACACCTCCCAGAATAGACATACAGTTATTTTAAAGGAGCAAAAGTGAGAAATGTTTTCTATAAGTTGTTATTGGATTGTATGTATCTCCTTACATATCCTGTTATGTCTATCTGCCCTGTTTCCTCTTTTGTCAAGAGAAACTCAAACCTGTAGTAACCTCCATTTCTGACTGTTCATAATTTGTTGGAAGTTATCTTTATCCATGGAAAAGAGGTACAGATAGTGTAATCTCAGAGAAGGGACCACATGACCCACGTGACTCCCTGATCAAAGGTATTTATGACCAGGAAAGTTGCTAAAGTAAGTTTTATTTTTCTTGGAGGTCATGATTTTTAATTTTTTATACCTACCCTTAGTTCCCATTTTTCAGATTCCTATCATCTTAGAGAATTACCTAGAGAACTGAGAGATAAAATGATGTCACCAGAATCATGCGCACAGGATGGGACAGAGTCAGACTTGAACCTGGTCTTCCTAGCTCGAAGGTCTTCTATTAAAAAAAGTACCTCTCCTAGTTCCTGTACCTACTCTCGATCCTCATTTTCTGATACCCATGTCAGCTTTTGTTTTTGTTACTATTAGCAAGAGCACTAGGAAATGTTTCCATTTCCTTCTGTTCCATTCAGCTGGCTTTGTACAAGTTCCTTGAAATTGAATTCAAATTCAATGTTTACCCAAACTCTTTTCAGCAGGGCTGTGCGTTGATCTATCGGTCAGCAAGTTTTTATTCTGATATAATAAGTAGTAAGCATATACTTTGTGCCCAACACTATGCAAGGTAATGGTGACACAAAACAAAATGAAAAAACAGTTCCTGACTTCAAAGGGGTTACAGAAATTCTACTGGAGAATAAGGCATATAGCGGATAAGCATAAACATAATGACTGCAGCAAGGAGAGAGCACCAGCAGCCAGAGCAAGCAGGAATAGTGTTCCATGAAAAATGACACATGAGCTGAGCTGTGAATGAGCAGCTTTTGTAGGCCATGTGGTCATAAAAAAGGGATGCTAGAAGAGGAAAATACTCGACCATTCCCTGTCCTCAGTGAGCCTACAGTCTGATTGCATAAACCAATGAAGGAACAATACAAAATGGAAAGTACCATATTGATTATATTAACTGCAGTAGCAGCTCAAGAGATAAGACTAAGATGAGACCTTGGAAGCAAACTGCCTTGATTTTGACCATTAAAAAGATGGGTCACTTTGGCAAGTAATTTCCTCAATGTCTCAGTTTCTTTATCTGTCAAATGAGGTGAAAGGATAGAATTTCATTTCTGACTTTTTATGGTGATATGAATCTATACTGGGTTTTTTCCTTGTAGTTAAGTACTAGTCATGGGTACATGGTTTAAACCAGGATATGTATAAATCCGATAATGGGAAGTCATGGAAGTCCACTACTATCACTCTGCCCGGGCTACTTTCTATTAGGAAGGCAAGGATGACTAATGAATATACATACAAGTGTTAGTGATTGAACATACCTCCTCCCCAACACCTTCCCTCTCCTT
Organism: Potorous gilbertii; assembly: GCA_028658325.1. Taxonomy (NCBI): domain Eukaryota; kingdom Metazoa; phylum Chordata; class Mammalia; order Diprotodontia; family Potoroidae; genus Potorous; species Potorous gilbertii. The sequence goes on along the minus strand of CM053771.1, from coordinate 270,270,466 downwards.
CTCCAGATGATTTGATCTAAAAAGGAGGAGTCTTAGAAGCATAGGCTCAGTTACTCCGTAAATAATAGACCAGGAATCAGGAAGATCTAAATTCAAATCCAGTCTCAGACCCTTAATAGCCATGTGACCTTCAGCAAGTCGCTTAACTTCTGTCTGCTTCATCATGAACATAACAGCACCTGCCTCCACTGTGAGGGCTGGTAATGATTATGAAGTGTTTTGCAAGCCTTAAATCATCATTAAAATTCTAGCAATTATTAGCATTAGTATTAGCTGCTGTTCAGCCATTTCAGTCAAATCTGGCTCTTCATGGCTCCATTGGGGGTTCACTTGGCAAAGGTACTGGAGTGACTTGCCATTTCCTTCTCCAGCTCATTATATTGATGAGGAAACTGAGGCAAACAGGGATGTGACTAGCCCAGGGTCTCATAGCTAATAAGTGTCTGAGATCATATTTGAACACAGGTATTCCTGCCTCCAAGTCCAGTGCTCTGTTCACTGTACCACCTACTTACCTTAACATTGTTATTTTCTTCAAAGAAATTATGCATAAGTAGAAGAATTGCAGCCATGTTCAGGCAGGCAAGTGAAAGAGTTATAAGGGAGTCAGAAAGTCTTTCAGATTCCCTTCATATCATCACCATTGGATGACCGTGTATCCCGTCTGTATGTCTTCACATATAGACCTTTGCTAACATACCACGTGATATACTGAATCTTCCCAAAAGCATGAGTATTTTTAGATTAGTTCACCTAGGTGGTGTAGTGGATAGAGCACCAGGCTTGGAGTCAGGAAGATCTGAGTTCAAATTTGACCTCAGACACTAGCTATGTGACTCTGGGCAAGTCACTTAACCCCTATTTGTCTCAGTTCTTATTTGTAAACTGTGCGGGATAAGAAAATGGCAAACCACTCTAGTATCTTTGCCAAGAAAACACCATGGACAAAGAATCAGACTGACTAAATAAATGAACAATAACACTTTAAGATGCTTTGGAATGTTCTTTGACTATGTGAAGAACAGTGGAGTTTCCCTGTGCTTTTTACAATTCATTAAAGATGCTGTAGACTCCAAGGTTGTGGAAGACCAGTTCATCTTAGGTCCAGGTGGCAGGAACAATTGGAATTTGAAGAATCAGGTTCCATCACCTTCCCAGCAGAGCATCAGAAAGGAGGGAAGGGAGTATTCTATGTGTTCCCAACAGAACACCTTGATAACTTGGAAGGCTTCATACTTTTGAGTAAGTAAGTCTGATAACTCACAATTCTATAGCAATTTCTTCACAATTACCCATTCTACAGATAAGGAAACTATTGAGAAGTTATAAGTGACTAACCAATAATTACATACATTCTGTGAATCAGAGCTTGGACTCAAACCCAGATCTACTGACTCCTTTGACTTTTTCTCATTTCCTTCTCTGTGCATGCATATACACACACAGGGAGAGAGAGGGAGGGAGATGAGGGGGGAAACAAGTATAAAGGATGACCATGATAGTTTGTGGGTTTCATTCTATATGTGTTTCACTTGTATTCTGGGCCTCTTTCTACAAGGAAACCTGAGTTTCTTAATGATGATCTATATTTTACACTTGAAAGAATAATCTTCCCCCATGGGACCTAACACAGTTCTTGGCACACCTGAAGTGCTTAATAAGCGATTGTTGATTCATTCATTCTTTCATTCAACAAACAGCATTAGGCATCTATTCTGTATAATTCACTGTGCTGGGACCAATGGGAAAATAGTGAGACAAATTATAGAGATTGATTAACTAATGATGACTATGAGAAAAAAACCCCATAGGGAAATGCAAGCAGATGGAGAGGAGGCAAGAGAGAAGATAACCTAACTACATTACACAGAAGTCAGGAATATATTTGATAGATTGGAAGCAATAAGTGATTCCTTTGCCTCCTCAAAGCCTAAAGGAATTGTGTACTTTTCTAATGGTGCCTCCATATACAAACAAGCACATGGCCTCTTGATCATTTGCTGTGCAGCTGATAGGATCAACTCATGGCTAATGGAATCTGGTCAATGGAACAAGTACCAGAGCCCTTGTGCTGAGGGCAGCTTCCATCCATGAGATGAGTCCTGCCATTACAGTGTAAGACTATTCCTAGTACCTTAGTCACTGTCCTACACTGACCAGGAACATGCAAATAGACTGACAATGCATTTGCCCAACACCACTGAGGAATAAATTCTACTTCAGAATTTTTAAAATTATTGGAAATCTCATTGGGTTAGTCACTGAATCTCCTTAGGTCTCAGCTTCCTCATCTGTAAAATAAGAAGGTTGAATTAGATAGTCTTTGAGGTCCCCCAACCCTAGATCTGTGATTCAGATCCAGATCTCTTTTATATAAAAGTTTATTACATACTTCCCTAACTTAGGATCAAAAGATTTGGGTTGAAAAAGAATGTTCAGGCTAAGTCATAGAACATAGTTCAGAAGTAAGAGCTAGAACAGACCTCAGGAGTCATCTAGTCCAACCCCATATTTTAGAGATGAGCAAACAGTCTTAGGGAGGTTGACTTACCCTAGCCTAAGTCATATAGGGAAAAAATTATAGCTGAACTGGAATTTAAACCATGCCCTCTGCTGCCAGGTCCAGCACTTTGTTATCTACCTGGCACAGTCTCTGCTTCTCATTGCTAACAGTCTGACCACCTCTCACAACTTGTTTTCTTCTTTTTAATACCTTGCATCTAATCAGCTGTGGACTGGGAAGCCAGAAAATCAAATTTGTTAGAATTGTGACTATTATAAGAGAAAATAGATGCTGAGAGGGGGCCCAAGGGACTCACCTGGGAGTAAAAAATATAATCTATAGGGCAAGGAGTTAATGACAGTTATTATGACTGCTCAGATTTATTTTTTTATTTTTTTCATTCTTTTTTGGCTTCTCTATAGAAAATTAGTACTATTAATAAGGTAGAAAGAATGCAAATTTGGTATCAGAGAACCTGGTTTCAAATCTTAGCTCCAAGACTTGCTACCAGTGTGATATTGATAATCATTTCATTTTCCCAGTCTCAGTTTCTTTTGTACAATGAGAAAATTGAAAAAAATGGTGTTTAAAGTGCTATTCAGATCCTAATTGAAGTATTACTATGCTATGATGAGAGGATTGTGTCAGGACATGGAGAGAATGAGATGGCTTTTTTTTAAGGTCGACTAGGTTTTTTTATTTAAAGTTTGAGTTCCAAATTCTATCCCTCCCCTCTCCCTGAGAGGTAAGCAATCAGATATAGGTTTTCCATGTGCAGTTATATAAAATATTTCTATATTAGTTACTTGTACAAGAAGACTCAAATAAATGAAAAAATGAAAGTGAAAATAGCATGTTTCTGTCTGTATGCAATCAAAATAAATTCTTTCTCTGTAGGTGAATGGTATGCTTCATCATTAGTCCTCTGGGATTGTCTTGGATTATTATACTGCTGAGAATAGCTAAGCTGTTCACAATTCTTCATCATACAATATTACTGTTTCTGTGTACAGTGTTCTCCTGGTTCTGCTCAACTCACTATGCATCAGTTCATGTAAATTTTTCTAGGTTTTTCTGAAATCACCCTGCTGGTCATTTCTTATAAAACAATAATATTCTACTACAATCATATACCACAGCTTGTTTAGCCATTCCCCAACTGATGGGCATTTCTTTGATTTCCAGTTCAGAGACACCACAAAAAGAGATGCTATAAATATTTTTGTGCAGATAGGTCCTTTTCCCTTTTTTTGGATGAGATTCTATATTTTCATTCATTTTTCAAGGCATGTACTATTTTGAGTGAGACACCCGGACAGTGTGAATATACCTGTCTGTATCCAACAAACACCATCTGTTTTTGAAATTGTAGAATAACTAGGAAATTAATTTGGACAAGGAGATTGTTTGCCTCTTCCTCCTAGCATGGCACTGTGTGCTACATTTTAGTTTTTTTTTCTGTATTTCATCCAAAAATATTAGAATGTGAATTTAACTGTCTGTTCTCTCAGTCATGAATCACATACCCTGTAAATGGCAGGTATTAGTGTATGCAAAAAAAAAAAAAAAAACACCTGTGCATTGTGTTGGTAGTTTGTACTTACTGTAGTGATTTGCTGGGTGGAGTAAGCAGGCTCAAATATGAAACAGAAAGATATGCATGTATATAACAGAGGAATTGATATGAATACTAAGTGGCTTAGTCTTAGTTTTAATAATATAAGGAATGGATTTTTTGGCTTATTTCTTGTGGTTCTAAAATCTATGGCTTATTTAAACTAGATTATTATGTAAACTAATACACTCACCTGCTAGTACTTCAAGTCACAGCTGCCTCTCATTTTAAGGAATCCAAAGTCCTTTGCCACAAATGATCATTTTAAAGCCAAATCAATTATCCATCATTGTGGGTTCAACACAGGGCTCTTGGAACTAATAGTGTATCATCTCAGCTTACTGAAATCATACACTGACTTTCCAGGCCAATTGTTTATCTAAAGAAAAACAAGTGGAGTGACTGAGTGAGAGCCTCCTTCCAAATCAATATAGAGATGAATAAAGGCCACACGGGCTAGCTGTTACCCAAAACCTCATTGTCCTCTTGCAGAAAATGCTATTTGTTTTCTGGCCATTTATAGATGCCCTTTACTTGCAAGATTTCGAAAGGTTTTCACTGTTTCAGATTTATTTTACCTATGCTGCCTGAAATGGCTATGAGAGATGATATCAGACAGAATGCCACATGGCTTTATTAGAACCTAGATTGGCTTGTTATGCAAAGTCTTTCATCTGTTCTTCATGTCCTGTCACTTTCTAGATGAACTATCTCAAGCAGTGGTCTCCAGATTTTTTTGATTATTCATCCCTTTTAGTCAAAATGTTTTGAGCACATTCCCATCCATCTGTGTTTATTTACTTATTATGCACTATTCAATTAATACCATTATATATTATTAAACTTTCACAAGTATGGAAATTTCAAAAAGTAAGATAACAATGAAATTACATTTGGTCCTAGAATCAATGCAAATTGGAGTTTACTAACTCTAGAAGTAATATAGTCAGGACTGTGTTTTAAGAAAGTTATTTTGGCGTTTGGATTGGAATAAGGAGAACCTTGACCAACTAGAAAACTATTATGATAGTGCAAGAAAAGGTGTTAGAGGCCTGCAATAGAATGGTAACTAGATGGGTAGGGAGAAGATGGCAGATGCCGCTGTTGTGGAAATAGGAAGAGCAAGATTTGGTGACTGATTGGATATGTAGAGTGCAGGGGAAGTGACCGGTAAAGGATTGCAGAATTGAGTAAGTGGAAGGATTATAGCATCCACAAAAATAGGAAAATTCAGGAGAAGGATGGAATTGAAGGAGAAAGGTAATGGGTTGTGTCTTGGGCATGTCAAGTTTGAGATGCCAATGGGATATCCAGTTTGCAAGCAGTTGTAACTGGAGTTCAGATTAGGACTGTATAATACAAATATATGAGTCATTTGCACAGCAATGATAATTGAACCCATGGGAGCTGATGAAGTGAGAGTATGTAGAGAGATGAGGGTGTTTAAATTATTGAAATTTGGGGAATATCCACGATTGGGAATATAATATTGACTACGATCCAGGAATGGGGAAGGAGAAGTCAAGTATTAAGACAGAAAAAGAGAGTATTTAGGAGCAGCATATACCCAGTGATAACAACTCCTGTAAAGATATTAAGAAGGAGAAAAACTGAGAAAAAGTCATCAGATTAGCAAATGAGAGATCATTGGTGACTTTGAAGAGTTAAACACAGAGTCAAAAATAATGAGAAAGTCAAGGATCTGGGAGAATGGAAGGATGTTGGTGCCTTTGCTGGAAGCAGGAAAGTTTGATAGAGGAGTATGTTTGGGCAAGAGGAAGGAGAGAGAAGATAATGTAATAGCAACTCATCTGTGCTGACTCAGCCTATGCCAATCATTCTTTCCCACCCCCCAAAATGAAAAGTATGTTGTAGAGAATGGAGATGAGGGTTGCAGGGGAGGGAATTTTAGTTGTGTAGCTGCTTCTGGTACCCATATCAGGTGTAATTACAATCTCCCTGAATGCCTTCCCCCATCCCCACCTCAAGTAGACACATAGGAGACCAGAGGTGGGAGGGGAAGCAGGGAGAGTATTGAAGGGGGTGGTATGGTTCTGTTGGAGACACGACCCAAAATTCCATTTTTCATCCTCTGATTGACTGATCACACACAATTTGGTGTCACAGGTAGGCTAGCCTTACACCTTACTTTGGACACTGGATATTGCTATAAGATTACAGAATCATAGATATAAGGAGAAAAGGGACTCTAAAGATCATAATACACACACACACACACACACACACACACACACACACACGCACGCACGCACACACACACATTTTATAGGTTAGGGAAATTGAGAGGTTGGTTGACCTAAACTTCACCCAGGTTAGCCGAAGGTATTATCATGAAGTAGACCACAAGTATTTTTAAAACTTTTCTGTCTTGGAAGGGAAATGAGAAGAGTTCTGGATTTGGAATCAGAGGACCTAGGTTCACATCTCCCTTTGTCACTCCATTATTACTTGTGTGGCCTTGGGCAAGTCAATCAACCTCTCAGAGACTCAGTTTCCTCATATGTAAAATGAGGGGGTTAGACTAAATGGCCTCTAAGGTCCCTTCCAGTTCTAAAACTATGATCTTATGAAATTTTCATTGCCTACCTCCTTTTTGATCATTGGCCCTACCGCTATCACCACCAGTATAGGCCAATGGCGCCCTTCTTATAGTGGCCCAAATAGAGTTGCATTTCTTGGTCGGTACCTCTTACTCCGAATTTGTCTCTTTGCTTCCCATCAAAAATGTAGCTGTCCTGAACCCCTCTACCTCATAGATCTCTTAGATTATTGGCTGTAAAGTCAAATCAACAGATTCACAAAAATAACTGATAATGCCTTTATCCCTGAAGGAGTTGGTCAAAGTTGATTCCACAAAAAACAAAAAAGAGGAGAAATAAATTGTAGTCAACTGTGGCATCAAAATCTCTAGTGCTCATGGGAGACCACAGGTACTATAACTTCTTTAAAAAAATATCAAATATGAGAATGATTAACATAAATGTAGAATATAAGAACCATAGCTATACTACTGGGACCTTGAGAAGCTCTTCTCTCATTATTTTGTCTCTTTTTCTAGATTTCTTAAGTGTTTTAAGATTGTCCTTTCTTTGGATTGTTTTCTCTTCTTTTATAATTCATTGAAAAATTCTGTTTCTAGTTCATTAGTTTCCTCAGACTTTTAGGTCCCACTGATAGCAGACAGTGATATAATTTAAATAGGTTGAATTGCAAAGTGTGGAGGTTGGAGGTTAGTTGTTTTTATTTTGTTTTTATTTCTAGGTACTCTAGTGGCAGTTCAAATAGCTACTTATTTCCAAGTGAATGATGGTCCAATTTGTAGTAGCAATGGCCTTAGTTAGATGTCTTTAGGCATAGATAATTAAAAGAGTTCAAACATTAAAGAACAATCTGAAATAGAAACTTTAGTTAAAATAACTGTGATTTAGATAACCAGTTTCTGAAAAAGATGAGTAAATACATACCAGTAGGGACAAAATTTAGGTAAATAGAAACCTTAGCCCTTAGTACTCCAGCAAAATAGTTTGTTGTCAATCCCAATTTAATTAAATTTGCATGGAAGCTTACTTTGTCACAATTCCTAGAGTGAGAACCTTTCCGAGGTCATATGTGTGTGTGTGTGTGTGTGTGTGTGTATGTGTATGTATGTATGTATATGTAAGCTAGAGAGAGGGATTATTGACTTGATCTCTTTATGTTAGATAGCCTGCTTAAAGAGGAAGCCCTAAGCACCATTTCTCTCTAGCTACCATCACTGTTTACCCCTACTTTACTATAACTGAGAACTGTGGAATCAGTTTTGACTAGATCCTTCAGAAATGAAGGCAGCATTTTTATTATTTCTGTTAATCTGTTGATCAGATTACACAGCCAACAACCTTCCTTTATCAGCTCCTGTTCGTCTCTCACTGTAGGTATTCCCACACATAGTAAACAGTCTCAACTTGAGCTTTTCCTATACAGTACCTATATTCTCTGATCTTCCTTCTCCCTCTTCCACAGGGGAGGAGAGGATGAGATTTCAGAAAGTTTCTGCATTTCCTTATTCTTTCTTATCTCTCTAAAATCATTTGAAATTTATCCATCTTCTAAACAAAGTATGGTTCTCTATTAATAAATGAGATGATATCTTCTGTTTCTTTTTAAGCTGAGTTTCCTCTCCTGTATAATGAATAACTAATTAGCATTGAAAGGGTACATTTAACCAAATTCTTCATTTTCTAGTCTCAATCGCTAATAACAGCCATTTAAAAGATGCTTTCCTAGAGTCTTTTCTAAAAGAGGATAAACCCTTTCTCCTTCATTAAACATTTTAAAAACTTGTTTTAAACCAGACAGTGGTTTCTTCCTAGAGTCATTTAGGGAGACAGTTTGGTTTAAACCTTAATTTTAGTGCTCATCTACCTGGTAACAATGGGGAAAAAAATTAAGGGCAAATGAATTACTTGTCAAAGTTAATAATCAGAACTTTCCCACTGAGAGAATCATCATGGTATAGTGGAGAGTTTGTGTGCTTGAAATAAAAAAGACGTGTCTTGAGATCCTTCCCCTGACCAATGTTTGCTACGTCCCTTATCCTTTTAATGCCCAGGCATCTCTAAAATTTTAAGTTTCAGAAAAGCCAGTCTACTTGGAAGACAGGGCTTCCCAAGCATCAGTGAAATAAGGAGTCCTGACTGAGCAAAAGCAGAGGGAAATATCTGCATGATGGAAATGGGTCTTGTTCTGGCTGAGTGGGTGCTAAGGGAGTGGGGGCACTTCTTGTCTACTTTGGGAGTACTTGAAAGTTGTCACTTAGAACAGACACTTAATCATTGTATTTAGGAAGTCATTGTTTACACCTTTCCAAAGTGTTACTCTAGTGAATTTGCTGTGTGTGTGTGTGTGTGTGTGTGGCGTGTTGGGGAGGTGGGGGGAGACTACTGATTTGGCCTTATGATCCAAAAAGACAAATTCAAGAGTTTTGGATGTCTTAACAATAATAACAAAAATAGCCGCTCACACTTACCATGTGCTGGGGGCTACGCTAAGCACTTCGCAATTACCTTATTTGAACCTCACACCCACCCTAGGAGTCAGGTGCTTATCCCCACTTTACAGGGAGAAAATGTTCAGGTTTGGGGTGCTGAAGACCCCCAAAATACCCATGCTGGGTCCTGCTTGAAAGAATTCAACACAAGCCTTCTTAAAGCCAAAGGAAAACAAAGTTTATTGAAGATTCGCCATAGTGGGTTGACTCTTAAGAAGCCTAAGCATGCATTGGTAACGCTGGTATTAACGAGTGGGCCAGATACAATCTGAGCTACACAGTCTGTGCTGGATAAGATCTGAGCACCTTCATGGAGGTAAGATGGATCTTACATACAGAAAATACTGAAGGAAGAATCCAAGTGTCACCAAGTAGTCTGGGGTACCAAGGATGGTCTTGCTAGGGGAGGTGAGCCTGGAATGTAGATCAAATCTAGGAAAGATCTTGATGGGAGTGGCCAGTAGTTCAGACAATAGGATTTTGATAGGATCAAGGATCCCAGGAAGGGAGTATCCAGGCTGGGCCACTTGGGCCTTAAGAGAATGCTAACTCAAATAAGGGGAATCCAAGAAGCCCTCAAGGCAAGGCTTTCCCAGGTCCTTCAAAAAGATGGGACCAACACCCTCCTGGGCCAAGGGACATAGTCTGAGACTGGATTTGAACTCAATTATTCCTGAGTATAAGCCTAGTGCTCTATCCACTGAATTTCCCAAGGAGTAGGGCCCAGAGTCAGGAAGATGTAAGCTCAAAACTTGCCTCACACATCCTACAATATGACCCTCGGCAAGTCACTTCGCAGCTATCTGGCTGTTTCCCCAACAGTAAAATAGGGAGAATAATAGCACCTACTTCATCATGTAGTTATAAGGATTAAATAAAATCGTATTTGTAAGCACTTTACCAGCTGCTGGAACATAGTAGGTGTTTAATAAATATTTGTTTCTTCCCTTCTTTCCTTTTTGTCACATGTATAATTTTACCAACTTTGGAAGCCCCTAGTAAGGAAATTCCCACAACCAATAATCATTAACTGTTCTGCAACTTATACTCTCTCAATGTTACCCAACACCCAGGATTCCTAGCATGTGTCCAAGGCAGGATTTGGACCCGTTTTGTCCTGGTTCCAGCATCACTTGGACTTCTGACTTTCTCCGTTACGCCATGCTGTTTCTCTTGCATATCTGTTGTTTTTATAGACACTATGATTTCATTATGGAGAATTCCAAGAGAGGTAGAATCTTTAACCCATGCTGAATAACTGATGAACAATTTATAGTTCTGGAATCCTGGGTAGGTATACTGAGTTATGATTTTCCCAGGGTCACACAACCAATATGTCTGAGGCAGGATTGAAGCCAAATCTTTGTGACTTTAAGGCCAGCACGCTATCCACTATCCCACACTGCCTCTTCAATGAGATCAGTGAAAGTCTTTCTATTGTGAGTCATAAGCATGCAGTCTCATGTGAGGCTCGCATGAAAACAGGAAAGGAACTGGCTTTACAGTTCAAACAGGATGTTGGCCATAAAACTGCAGAAGAGACTGTCCCTGAAATGACACCTGTGCATAGCCAATGCTTTAGTGACACTAGGTTCATTAATATATAATTAGCATTGTGGCACCATCCATCCCCCAAAATTGCATGCAAACTAGTTTTCTTCTTTTTGTCTATTCTGGTGATGGCTTGTCCACCAGTCCTAGGAACTCTTTCTTTATAAAGGAACCACTTCTGCCCCACTGAGGCTGCTGTATCCCTTAAGGAGAAGAACCTGCTGGGTGCATTACCCCAAATAAATGCCTTTGCTTAATTTGAAGACAATCTGAATCTGAATTCTTACAATATACTTGTAACCTCATCATCGTCTCTTGAGTATCTTAAAGGACACACCATAACTGGGTCTATATATTTTTTCAACTTTGAAAATATTTTAGGATTATTGTATAGGAACCACTACAGTCTATCATTTTTTTTTTTATTCACTAAGCACTTGTTAATTAGGAATCTTGGCTAATAAGTTTCTACCATCCCCAGAGAAATCCTTCTTTGTGTCATGACTCAGTAATTAGCATGTATGAGAGTTAAAGGTAGTTTCTTTTTCTCTCTCTGTAATATGAATTTTCACAGAATTCACATCGGTCTTTTATTGGAATCCCACCTCTCCTGTCATTTCTGTCCTGGAACAAAAGCACTGAGAATGAGATGGATGTGACTATCTGGAGATTTTTTCATTTCTCTCAGTTTTCAAAAATAGCTGTTTAAATATTAAGATTTTCTAAACTTTTTCATTAAGTATCTTTGTCTAAAGTCCTGCATAACTTACTATTTTTGAAGTAAGTCCAGAGGTCTTGGATAAGCTTTCTAGAGAATCCTACACCTACTCCCTCCACCTTCCCCCTTCCTCCCCCCCAAAAAATGTAATTATGCTACAGGTTAATGTTAATGACCAGACCCAAACACTTTTACTTTCTCATATTAGAGCCAGTAGAGTGAATTTTTCATTCGAGCAAATTAATTTCATTTAAAATCTGTTTCAAGTTGAGGGCTTCCTCTTGCCCTAGTTTTTATAATTATGGAATGATTTGCAAGGCAATTCAGTAAAACTTGCCTTTACAATACTTCTTCCCTCCATTCTCCATTCTTTTTTTCTCTTATGGCATCTTCTCTTTTCTCCTTAGATAGTAGCTCTCATTTCTACCACCACCTTCTCTTCCATGAAAACCCATTCATAACAGCTTGTGTTATCAGTTTTGATGCTGGCTCCCCTACTCTGATAGACGAGTTGTCACTTTAGCATGCCAGGGCCCAGACCTCCCTGCCACTTTCTGCTGATGCTTATAACATGCCTTGTGCTCTTATCTTATTCTCATCTCCCTTCCACCGGAACCTTGGTCTGTCCCTAGATTATATGATCCCTTACAAGGTATCTTCTGATCTATTCACATTCCCCCATGGTGCTGTGATCTGTGTAGTGCAATGAATGGTTCTTTAACGTAGAATCTACTAACTTGGTTTTTAAACTCTCTTGAAAACTGTATTTCAAAATAATTGATTCCTTTCTAATTCTATGTATTTTATTTTAGGCATTTAAAAATAGTATATTGAGAAAGAGTTCAGAGGTTTTGCCAGCCTGCCAAAGGCATCTACAGTACAGAAAGGTTAAATAACACTTCACACCACCAAATTCTATCACAACAAATTAACTTGCAATGACTATCTGTCCTGAGATTTTGGTTGCATGGTGTATCTCATTTTAAAGAATAAACATGTTTCTGGACAGCTAGTTCTAAATCATATTGTTTTTGCAAATTAGAAGGTAATTATCTTATATTAATTTTATCCATATCTTTTGGGTTTTTTTTAAATCATCCCTCCCCTTTCTTACCTAATTCATCATCCCATGTAATGAAAAGGGAATAAAAGCAGTTCAAGGAGATCAACCCACCAATTAACCGCATTTGACTGTGTGTGTGTGTGTGTGTGTGTGTGCGCGCGAGCACGTGTGTGCATTCGTCTTTCGTTGCTGAAGAAGGCCATGCCATCAGAGAAATGATGACATGACTTGCACCTGACTTTGTTTTGAGTGAGGGGTGGCTGTGCAGGTCACCAGCCTCACTTCTCCTCCATAGCCATCTGAATCCAGTGACCAGATATTCATCAGGACGCCTGGAGATGACCCAGAATGAGGCCGTTGGGGTTAAGTGACCTGCCCACAGTCACACAGCTAGTGAGTGTCAAGTGTCTGAAGTGAGATTTGAACTCAGGTCCTCCTGACTCCTGCACTGGTGCTCTATCCACTACACCACCTAGCTGCCCCAACTTAGTGATGTAACCAAAGTTTGGACCTCTTGGGGTCTTTCCATCAATACTACAATTGAACTCTCTTTAATTAATTGTCTCTACCTAATTAGAATGTGAGCTCCTTGAAAGCAGGAACCCACCACTCTTGACTTTTCTATTTATACCTTACCATTAAGCACAGTGCTTGGCACACAGTAAGGGCTTAATAAATGCTTGTTCATTCATTTAGAATGAAGTATATACATTGCAGTTCGTTATGATTTGTGAAGTGAACAATCCTTTTAAAACATGAGTAATTCGTTGTTGTGGAGAAAGGAAAGAACCTACCCTATGTGGGAAATAATAACTTCAAGGCACAGAAGCAAGAGGAAACAGGTGGTCTGGGGATTAGAAGGGTAAAGTCTGTAAGAATTTGGAAATGGACAGTACAGAGTTCAAAATAGGACAAAGAATGCAGAAATGCATCATATAATTCCTTCTCATAGACTGTGTGGTTCATAGACAGACTTTATCCTTCAACAGAACACCTCAAGTAAATATGACTATTCTCAATCTTAAATTTTGAATTTTGGATTTGTTTTTATTCCTCATGCAATTTTTGGTTAACTGAAAGCCTGTCTTCGGTCAATATTAACCTCATCTGGATAAAATCTGTCCCATGGAAAGTGAAAATTTATTTAAGGCCTTTAAATATTCCTTAGATAAGAAAACCAGAGGAAGAATATCAACTGACCTTGACTCTTTGACAATATGTAAATCTTCCCCTTTGATTACAGTGTTTGTGAACCCTCTAAACATGGCTATTAATCTATAATCCGACTTAGTTTTCCTGTAGAATGTTAGACAAACTATGCTTCCTTAGGGGATGTATGACTGTTCAAATTTTATGATACCAAAGGAAGTATGCTATTATGGATGTACCTTTTCTTTAATGTTTATGTCCCATGAAAAATGTACAAGACTACAATATGTAAAATATCTATTTCTCTGTTATACTGATATAATTTTGCCTATAAGGAGCCTGGTTAGGATCTTGATGATGGTTCAGATTTTCTCTGAGGCCTGAAGCTATTGCTTGAGCATGATAATATAACCCAGATTTTTACTTTCATAATTTCTGCATTGTAGCAGCAGTTACCTACCAGGCGAAGTCAGAGTGGAGATATTTCTTCCATAACGATAATGATGTGGTAGGGGCTGGCAAAGATAGAAGCAAGAACTTTGCAATAGGATAGCCCAAGAGTCACCCCCTTTAATAAACTTTTCCTGACTATTTCTTGTTAAGTTTTCCCACGTCTTGCTGAAATTTTCTATAGAACTTTATATATGTCGATAACAACCACAGGGTAATTGTTAAGGGTTTAAGTAGAGAACAGAACAGCAGAGAACTGCCAGTGAAGTTGGACCTTGATTGTAACAGAAGCAGTGGTACTGGGGTCGTGTTAGGATTCATAAAAAGGGCAAGATTAACAAAGATCCCAGGCTATTTTATATTCTACCCAGTCAAATAAGCATTTATAAAGCACCTACTATGTAGCGTACTCTATTGGAGAAGGGCGCATTTATAGAAACCCATCTCTAAGAAGTACCAGATTGTAAGCCTAGGCAAGTCACTTTGGTGCCTCTGGTTGACCAAGACTATAATTTGCTAAAGAGTTTTCTTTCTGCAATGGCAGAGGAGATTCCTCACCAGGATCTCCCTGATGCCTCCAACTTCCCCAAATAAAATCTCACACAAACAGGGAGCTCTTGGTACTTAAGCATTAGCCAGAAAATGGACTGTTTCTTTTGGTTCATTTTATTTGTATTTCTCAGAACTCCCCAGGCTTTCTGGAATCACTGTGAAGAAATTCAGCAAATCCAGCACCGCTTCTTTCCCATAATTTTCAAATAGCACAGCTTGTGCCAACAATTATCTTGTAAACAAGGACACGTTTAGCCTTCTTAAGAATAAAGTACCACTTTAGCCGATACATTTGCATTCAAACAATGAATATGCTAATTAATACATTAATAGGTAACTTTCTTACCTATTCATTAAAGCCTTTACAAGAACCTTAAAGATTCTTCAGCTAGATTCCTTGGTTCCTATCTGCAGTGTTCTGTACCTAGGTAGGATATAATTACTTGGAGGGAAAAAAAAATAGTAGAAGACTGAATACTTCTTGATAAAGATGTGGGAACCCCAGCCTTCTTAACTTTCCTACTTGCAGATTTTTAAATGAGTCAAATGAATCAAAATAAAATATGAGTCAAATAGAAGTATAGTAGAAATACCTATCTTTCTTTGTTTCCCTAGTGCATTGCTCATTACCTTACATGTAGTAAGCAATTAATAAATGCTTGTTGACTTTAAATTGTTTTGAAGCAAACATTTTTAATATTTTTTTTTTTTGCATCATGAACCCCTTGGACAGTCTGATGAAGTCTATAGGAATCTTTATCAAAATCTTCAAAAATTCATAACTGAAGAAAACAGTAGTTTCAATTAGAGATTACTCAAAATCAAGATGTAATTTTTTCCCCATCCAAGTTGTCAGATCTCTTGAAATCTGGCTCTGG
This sequence comes from Potorous gilbertii, assembly GCA_028658325.1. Lineage (NCBI taxonomy): Eukaryota > Metazoa > Chordata > Mammalia > Diprotodontia > Potoroidae > Potorous > Potorous gilbertii. The sequence goes on along the minus strand of CM053771.1, from coordinate 270,254,937 downwards.
ACCCTTATTTTAAAAAGGATCTAAAATTATCTAGTTTCAGGAAGGAAAGAGAAAAATATAAATGGGCTATATTCTTGCTTGATAAGATTTCAGGCCACCAGGTATCTAATCCAGCAATATTTAGTTAGTGCCTACTATGTGCAAGAAACTATAGGAGGCAGTGGAGATACAAAGCCAAGGGAAACAATAGTCACTACCTTCAAGGAACTTACATAGAGGTAACGAGGCCTGGAGTCAATAAGTCCTGAGTTCAAATTTCTCTTTGGACATTTTTTTAGCCGAGTGACCCTGGATAAATCATTTCACATTTCTTTGCCTCACTTTTTTCGACAGTAAAATCAGAATAATAAATAGAATCTACCTCCTGGAGTTGTTGTAAGAAATAAGATCGTAACGGTAAAGCATTCAGAACAGCGTCTGGCACATAGTAGGTACCATATAAATTTTAGCTGTTGTTATTTTACTGTGGAGGCAGAACATAACAAGAGAAGAATATTTACCTGATCATTGGAGGAGGAGGAGAGAGCACTGCTAGTACCAAAGGGGATGGGAGAAGGTTTCCTATAGGAACTGGCACATAGGAGGAGAAGAGAGCACTGCTACTACCTAAGAGGATGGGAGAAGGTTTCCTATAGGAATTGGCACATAGGAGGAGGAGAGAGCACTGCTAGTACCTAAGGGGATGGGAGAAGGTTTCCTATAGGAATTGGCACATAGGAGGAGGAGAGAGCATTGCTAGTACCTAAGAGGATGGGAGAAGGTTTCCTATAGGAATTGGCATGTAGGAGGAGGAGAGAGCACTGCTAGTACCTAAGGGGATGGGAGAAGGTTTCTTATAGGAATTGGCACATAGGAGGAGGAGAGAGCACTGCTAGTACCTAAGAGAATGGGAGAAGGTTTCCTATAGGAATTGGCACATAAGCTGGAAGGAAGGTAGAAATTCAAAGAGGCAGAAGTAAGGAGCTAGTGCATTCCAGGTTCACCCTCCTCTCTCACTCCCTTATCACTCTTCTTAAGAGATAGATGGTGGAGGGGTACCAAAGGATACCAGGTTTAGGGCAAGTCCCTTGTCCTAGACTTTTTGGTTAGGGAAATGGAGAATCTTTCCCTTGGGACATGGGGTTCACCACCCTTGCTTTCTAGGTAGTCTATGATGAATATTGGAGGTAGGTACAGCTGCTGGTAGTTTCAGACCCCCTTGTCCAGAATTTGTAAACTTAAGGCATCCTAATTATCATTCCAGAGGTCTGGCAGGTCAAAGGGAATTCCTGGGAAATGCTAAGAAAATAGCAAGAATTATAAAGGGGTGAAACAAGCAGGTTAAATAAGCACATGCTCCTGATCAAGGACAACTCTGACCAGAGAAGGAACTCCACTAGGATGAATCATTTTCAGGTGAAGAATAGGCCAGAGATTTAGCCTTGAAGGAAGGACTTACGTAGGGACTGAAATGGGTCAGAGCAGTTCCTCTTTGCCTTATCCATAGGATGTTAGGCATGGTGAGAGCTTGATATTAAATTAGCCCCATTGAGGCAGGGGTGAAGTGGTCACTTGATCAATAGTAAGCAACTCAAGTCCTAATAATGCTAATTTGGCAACCCTAAGGATTTGTCCTGGAAAGATACTGATAAGGAAGAGACTGAGCCATTATGACCATGTACAGGGTGGCCCTAGAGTAAGTGGACTGAAGATTATTATAACAGACTTGTGACAATTCATGAAAGCAGGGGATGAATTCCTAAGTTCCGAAGTACTGCAAGTATACTAGTTGGACCAAATGTTGTTCGTCCTTCATTCTCAAAGAAGATCAATGACTTCAGGAGGGTGACGACTTAGATTGCAAGTGAGTTGGATTTAAGTGAGGCAGAGCTGAGCAAAGTCACCAGCCTCACTCTCTCCTCCAGAGTCATCTGAGTCCAATGGCAAGACATAAGTCAGGAAGACAGGAGATGATCCCAGATGTAGTGGGAGACCTTGGCCTTCTATATTCCTTACTTAGTCACAACATGATATCCTTCCATCTAGCAAGGCAGTATGATATAGAAGAAAAAGCTTTGGATAATTGATTTGAGCATATTATGTACCTTTTTAATGGTTGGGGGAGAGGAGGGAAGGAAAGAATTTAGAACAAATTTTTTTAAATGAATGAGATAAAAAGATAAATAGGCAGATAGATAAAACATGTAATCCCAAAAAGAAAAAAAATCACTGGACTGTTCTAATGCCAGGTGTTTCTTGATCACAAGAGAAAGCTTTCCATGACTCCGTCAAAATCATTACCCAGGAAGAAAGAACAAAGTGACAAACTAAATTTGCACATAAGTATAAATGACCCTTGTCATATCCTATCCATATTCACACTTTTTTGAGGGGAAGACGGGTGCAAGGAAAATGGAAAAGTGAAACATTGTGTAACAAGGAGGAAAAGGAAGAAAGGTGATGATGGGAAAGAGGGCATGGAAGCAAAATGTGTTGGGAACTACTGAAGAAACATTTGGGTGACATTTACCGTTTTACAAGTAAAGCATTCATAGCAGTAACAGCTAGCATTTATCTATCACTCTAAGATTTATGAAACACTACAGATATTACCTCATTCTCTCATTTGATCTTTACAATAACACTGAGTGGGAGACGCCATGATTATTCCCAGTTAGCAGGTGAAGTAACAGGACTTGCCCAAAGTCTGTGTCCAAGGCAGGATTCGAACCCTCAATGTTTTCCTGACTTCAAGTTCAGTGCTCCACCAATGAAAGTAGAATAAAGTCATATCACAACTGAAGTGAGAATGTGAAAGCAAAAGAAAGAAAAGCCCTACCTTTGATGTGGGAAGCCACCCAGTATCCTCCCAAGCTGTTGTTTTCCCATTCCAATGCCCATGGGTGAGAGTCAGGAGCAAAGGATCTCTGCCACCATGGAAGACCACTGTGATTCAGATGAGAGAACTGAGTTTGCCTCATTAATCTTTATGGGCAGAGGAGCTCTGATACAACAGGCAAGCTGCCTTTGTGCAGCTGACAAAAAATTCAAGTAGAAAGGACGCACACCCAGCTTTCTTTCTTCTCTGTCATCTCCTTATTGCTCCATCCCTTGCATTTACAGTTCCCTGGGGGAGGGGGACAAATTAAATCAGGGAGTTGTTTTCTTTATTTACTCACTAGTAAACTAGCTTATGGTCCCCTTCTTTTGCTTTTTATTGATGCCATTTATTCTATAGAATGTGATTGCCAAACCAGACCTAGGACAGGAACATGACTTTCCAAAACCTTTGGGGTTTTCCCACAGACTGTACACTGTGATGTATGTCTTTTGTTTACTTTCTCCATTTAATTAATCCTAGCCATCTTCACTGCATCTTTACTCATTAAGAATTTGCCTAATAGGAGATTTGCTGTAACATGACAGTTTCTTTACACACACACACACACACACACAGAGTGAGAGTGGGAGCAAGAGAGAAAGAGAATGAAAAAGGAAAGAAAGTAGTATAAACTAAGCATTTAAAAGCTGTTATCCTGCACTGGCACTGGACCTGAGTTCAAATCCACCCTCAGACACTTGCTAGCTCTGTGATTCTGGGCAAGTCACTTAACATTGAATGCCTCAAAAAGCAAAAAGCTGTTATTTTGAAGTTTACCTATGACTGGGTAAAGTCCTGAAGTATGGATAATAAGGGCTAATCTGGACAGCAGAGGAACCCTTTAGCTGCCTCTCTCCACCTGCTATTTAGAATTCTTTCATTATTTGATCATTCATTCGACAAATATCTATTAAGCACCTACTTTGTTTCAGGTACTATATTGGGAATACTCAAAGGAGAAGCTTACTTTCTACTGGGGGAAAATAATGTGTAGATAGATAAGTAAATACAAAATATATGTTAAATAGGTATGAGGATAAGAAGGAGCTAACTAACCACTAAAGGGATCAGGAAATCCTCTTGTAGGGGGTAGTAGCAATCAAGGATACTAAGAGGCAGGTGATATTCTAGAAAGTGTGGATGGAGTATTTTCCAGATATAGGAGAGAGCCTGCAGAGACAAAGAGACGGAGGATAGACATCACTACTATATTTGTGGGTGGTATGTAGACATGTGCTTATGATATTTGTAGAGACTTAAAATGTTTGAGTTTGAAGGTTAGGACAGGTAAGACTGTCATTTAGATACACTGCCAATAGGCAAAAAGGAGAGTGTCTGGGTGACTATTATCACTTTTTCCTCTATCTGTGGTTCTCCCTTTTCCTTCTCCTCTTAAAGAGCTCCTTTTTGCTCTATCCTCCCTCTATCTTGGGTAAGGATTTCATGGCACTTGGATATGAGTTATAAAAACTGGATTCTGTTTATAACATTATTGATTTAGATCTAAAAGGGTCCTTTTAAAGACCAACTGGTCTACATCATTTTCCATTTTGAAGAAATTCAGGGTTTTGAGAAATTAAGTGAATTGTCCAAGGTCACACAAATAGGTCTTCTAATTCTGAAGTCCATGGTTTTTTTGGTTTTGTTTTTTTTTCCAGGATATGGCACACCTTAGTATGAATGAATTTGCTATTGGCTTCTTTCTACCAATATACTATGTACTATAAACTATGTAAAAACAGGTAATATTTTCATATATCTTACACAGAGTGAAGAATAAATCACCAGAGAACCCTTTAATAAAAAAAAAAAATGGAGGCAGTCAGAGATCAGAATAGGGTCTGTTATTCAGGATCTGATTTTTCACTTAGCCTACAGATCTCCCACAATAAAAGGATTATGATCCTAAGAGACAGTTGTTTTGATTTCCATTCCTGTTTGTCTTTCAAAGCTCTGCATAACCTAGCTAGCCTCCTTGTAAATTTCCAGTCTTCTTATACAGTGCCTTACTCCCCGTCATGTTCTCTTTGATCCAGTGACGCTGACCTCCTGGTTATTCCATAAATAAATATTATGTCTCTTGACTCTTGGCATTTTCTCTGGCCGTCCCCCCATGTTTGGGATACTCTTCCCTTTTCACGTCTGCCAACTGCCTTTGCTGGGTTCTTCAAGTACTAACTATAATTCTACCTTTTATGGGAACCTTTCACCAAGCTCTCTTAATTCTGGAGCCTTCCCTCTGTTAACTACTTCCTATTTATCCTGCACATAGCTTCTTTGTATATATTTGTTTGCAGGTTATCACCTCCATTAGATGGTGAAGTCCTTGAGAGCATTTAATAAATGTTTACTGATTGGTTCTTCCAATTTCCTCTTACGTTACTTTGGGTAGGATTTTCAATAGACCTCTACCTTTTCAGTGGTTGTATGGTTCAGTATGAGCTCAACATCCATTAAAAGCATGAGCATAAGATTATTTTCAGCTATGTTCTCTTTGATCTGGTTACAGCAGCCTCCTGGCTGTTCAACAAACAAGACACTCTTATTTCTTTGCTTTAGGCATTTTCTCAGCTATGGCTCTTGCCTGGAGTGCTCTCCATTCCCATCTTGCCTACTGCCTTTCCTGCCTTCCTTCAAGTACTGTGAGAAACATGCTCACTCTAAAAGGAACAAAACTCCTTTTGAAGCCAGGAAAGGTTTTATTTATTTTACGTTCCTTGAGAATGGGTAGCTCCCTAAAGGAGTAGCTTGCTTGCTCAGACAAATGCAAGGCTTTTATGCCCTGTTACCAATTTGAATCCCCCCTCCCTTGCTCTCCATTGGCTAGATGTAACTTCGTGAACCTCACATTTCCTGTTGTCCTTCATATGTTCCCCCTCAAACAGCTCCTTAAGCATGCTTATCAACTTCGGACCTTTTCCTTGATCAGAAGCCAAGTTCTTCTACGTCACAGCTCTGATTAGAACCAGTCACCTCTGACTTACATCCTGTTATCACTAATTCTGAGAAAACAGAATTCCTTCATTTGTTTCCCACAATACCAACTACAAAACCACATTCTACAAATAGCCCTTCTCAACCTCTCTTAATTCTCGTGCCTTTCCTCTATTAATTAGTTCTTATTTATCCCTAATATAGCTTCTTTGTATTTGTTTCCCGTTGCCTACTGCATCATATTGTGAACTCCTTGAGGGCAGGGGACGTCTTTTGCCTCTTTTTCCTCTTTTTATGTCATAATCACTTAGCATATGGTACCTAGCATATGGTAGGCACCTGATAAATATTTATTGATTGGTTGTTCCAACTTTCACTCACATTGATTTGAGTTGGATTTTCAATAGTCCTCTCGATTTTCAGAAGCTTCCTAGCTTTTGGCTAGATGGTCCAACATAAGCCCCACACTCATTAAAAACATTGGCATGACATCAGTTCATATTTTTGTGTTGTTTTGGACAGTATCTAAGTGTTTCTTTGAACAGGAAACTCCCTCTGCTAAGGCAAACCAGCACTAGCTTTCTGGTTTAAAGGTTCCAAACTTCTTGGAGGCACTGACAGGTGACTTGCCCAGGGACACTCAGATAAAGTGTCAAAGAGAACCCACCACACACCAGAATCCAGACTTCAAAACTGTCCTTTGCAGATCTGAATTTTTAGCTTCACCCATGAAAAACAAGATTCTGGGCTAGATGAAGCTAGCTTTGAGTCTGGCTTCTCCCTCTGCTCCTCATACCCTCCCTTTCCCTAAGGTGTACTTCTGTATCAGAATACTGTGTCCCCAGTGCTCACCTTTCAGAGCAGAACGACTTGTGGGGCTACGTGGCAGAATGTTCATGCCAGAGATGAAAGAAGATGAAAGGAGCCTAAATAAAGAATGGTTACAAGACACTTCTGTTAGTTTGCTCACTGATCTCCAAAGGGAGACAAACCAGATATCAACAACAGCAGCCTAGAGATCAAAACCAGGGGAGAACTCAGCAGAGAACTAATGAGTCAAGGAAGGGGCACAGCTCACGTGGACTTAACATCTTATGTGTCTCCGTACCCACAATCCCAATGCTCAGCAGGTCACCTCAGAAATATAGACCACAAAGGAAATGGGGATTTATGTAAACACCAAGCAACACAGTGCTGAAACTCATTTCTTTTAGGAGCCAGCTGGAGAGCCTTCATCTGTCAAATCCACATGAAAAACCCCCAGATGTTGTTCTGTGATTTTATACCATATTAGAGTTGGAAGGAAAGAAGTTGGAACTCAGTGAGCATCTAGTCCGTTCCTCATATTGGATTCTCTTTTTTTAAATCCTTAATTACCTGGCCTTCACTCCCCTCTACATACTCTGTGATCTAGTGACACTGTCTTTCTTTCTGTTTCTTCCACATGAAATGTCATGTCTAACTCCAAGTATTTTCTTCCATACCTGTAGTTTTTCTCCTCCCTCATCTCTGCCTCCTTCAAGTCTCAGCTTAAAGTCCTACCTGATGCAACTCTTTCCTAGTCCTCCATTATCTTAGTGATTGCCTTCTGCGGTTACCTCCAATTTATTCTGTGCATGTCTTGTTTCCACACAGCTGTTTCTATGTTGTTCCTTGAGAGAATGTCCCTTAGAGTTCCTTGAGAGTGGGGACTATGATTTTTGTTTACTTTTTGTCTTTCTCTTGTATCCCTAGCTCTCAATACAATATCTAGCACACAGGTTGCACTTAATAAATGCATATTGATGTGAAACAGATGAGAAAACTGAGATTATATGGCTTGTTGACATTCATAGAATTAGAGCTAAAAGATGCCTTAGGGGCTCTCTTGTCCAATGCCTTCATCTTACAGATGCTAAAACTGAGGCCCGAGGAGATTTAATTATTTACCCAAGGTCACACAGGTAGTAGATGGTAGAACTGGAATTTAAACTGAGAACCTCTGACTCGAAATCTAGTGCTTTTCCCCCATTACATCACAGTCAGACCCTATCAGGTATAAGAGCAAGAATTTTAACCCAAGTCACCTGACTGCCAGTCCACTGTTTTTTCTACTGTACCACATTGACTCTTTATTGAATTATAGAAGGACCTTGTGTAGGCACTAAGAATTCTGTTGTTCCTATTAACAATCATTAAACGATGTTGAATGAAGAAAAATTAAGCTCCACACAAAGCTGAAAAAATTGGGAATCCATATTCCCTTTCTCAAATCAAACTAATCGTGAGGTCAATAGATCAAGAACCTATGATTTTTTAGGTCTGGGAACTCTCTTCCCTAAAGCAGATAGCGATCCATCTGTGACGTGAATCATTGAGAGGTTCAGTAATTTGCCAAGAGTCACAATGTAAGTGTCAGAGGCAGCGTTTCAATCTCGACATTCCTTTTGATTTTTTATCAATTTCTCTACCTTAACATAAAACAATTTTTTTCTTTATAATGCTGTAGTCATTGCATAAATTGTTCTCTTCTTCCTGAGTCTGCTCACTTGATTCTGCATTATTCTCTAAAATCATCTCTTGTGACAGAATTATATTCTATTACATTCACATGGCATAATATATTCCATCACTGATCAGTTGGTAAGCACCTAGTTCTTTTTTCCTTTGTTAATCCTCCCTTTCGAAATCAAGCAAACCACTTTACTTGTGACTCTTCACTCCTAAGCATTCTCCTTCCTCATAACACCCCCTTCCTATCCTTATTTGTTTACCTATTGAGTTTGATATATTTTTGTATTAAACTATGTGTACATTGAACCCAAATCTTCCTAACTCCAGACCCAGAAATTTATCCACTGTTTGATGCTACCTCTTTATCAAACTAAATCTTCATCAATCAAATATTCATTAAATTATTACTATTGTTTGAATTACATTTTATTTATATATATATACATATATATATGTATACACACACACACACAGACACACAATGACTCAGGAATGTAAGTCAAAAACACACACGCACACAAAATCCAAAGGGGATGTCGTGATACTTTATACAACAAAGAAGAGACATGAGCTTCAAGTTACAGATAGATCACACTCTTCTTTGAGGACAAGAGCTCCTGGACCTAAGAAATAATAGGTTCTTGATCTCGTGCCCTCATTGTTGGTTTAATTTGGGAAAGGGAATGTGATTCCCCAGGTCTCTCAGCTCTTCTGTGCCACGTTGTTTAATTGTTATTAACAGCAGTGTCATTGTTGGTGGAGCAGTGAATCAGTGCAGCCACTCTGGAAAGCCATTTGGAATTACGCAAATCAAGTGACTGCGCTATCTGTACCCATTTGGCTTAGAGATGCCACTACTAAGTATATACCCCAAGGAGATCACAGACAAGAAGAGAATTTCCATGTAAAGCAAAATATTTATAGCTGCATTGATTGTAGTCGCACAGAACTGAAAATATATTACGTGCTCAGGATCTGGGGAATAGAAAAGCAAGCTGTGGTACATGAATGTAATAGAATATTAGTTTGCTGTTAGAAACAGTGAATATGATGGTATACAGAGAAACAAGGAAAGCTCCGCATGGACTGATGCAGAATGAAACAAGCAGAGCCAAGAAAAAAGATATACACAATAACTCAATAATTGGAATAAATGGAAAAAAACAACCACACAGAAATCCAAAGTGAATGTTGCCATATTATATACAGTATACATGACCTCAAAGAAGAGATATGAGATGATACCCCACACTACTTGCACTACATTTTTGCAGAGATAGAAGATCCACAGATATGAAACATTGCATATATTTTCAGATTTTTGCTAGTCTCTCTCTCTCTCTTTCTCTCTCTCTCTCTCTCTCTCTCTCTCTCTCTCTCTCAGTGTTTTGTGGAATAAATCTCTGGAAAGGAGAAAAAGAAGGGCTACTAGGAGAAAATTTGATGATGTAAAGACAAAGAATATCAATAAAAATAATTTTAAAATGGGAAACATAAAAAAAATTTTCATATGCTCTGCTCTGTGCCAGGTTCTATGGCTAATAAAAAGGCAGGAAAAAAGCCCTGCTCCCTGCCCTTAAGGAGTTTATAAATTCATTGAGAGGCAAGACTAACACAAAATAATTAGAGAGCAGTATAAGGCACTATATAATTAAGTGCTGAAGTAAATTAAGTGCTAAATGTTGGTGTTCAGAGAAGAGGTATATAATAAACTGCAAAGGTTTTATGAAGGAAGCTAAACTGTAGAGCATGGTTAGAAGGTAAATAAACAGAATTATAAGACTGTAGACTAAGAACTGTAAGAAACCTTAAAGGACTTTTTTTTTTCAAATCCCATCTTTTGCAGATTGAAATGAATTGATTTACCCAAGGTCACATAGGAACTGAGTGACAGAACTGGGATTTCAAGGAACAGACCATTACTGAGCAGTTGAGTGGCATTTCAAGGTAGTGTTTTAGCAACACCAATCTGGCACAGATGTGAAGGATGGCATTGGATAGGGATAAGACTATTTAAAAAGCTATTACAAAAAGCTAAGCAAGAGACAATGGGAACATAGACTAGAATGGTATAGCATTGGGAATGGAAATGAAAGGGGAGGGCAGACATGAAGTGTTTTGAAGGATTGGAAGGACTTGGTGACTGATTGAATATGTATGTGTGTATGCCAGTTGGGCTATACTGAGCAGGGGGAAAAGAAGAGTCAGTCCCTGAACCTGGATTTGAATCTGAACTGAATAGGCAGAAACTCTGCAGGTGGTTTAGCCCGAAGGTTTGTTAAAATGTGTCTGTATATAAAGTAGCTGGAAGCCAAGTATCAGACACCTGTTCTCCATTCCCCACCCCTCCTTAGTGTTCCTTGTCGGTGACAATCACCATCACTGTCTCTATCTGAGAAAGCTGTACCTGGAGATTGGCAGCTACAGACCTTGGACAAGAGCAGTCTGGGAAGCAATGATGGAAACTACCTGGTCAGCTTTGAATGCCTACAATGTTTTATGGTTCCTGGAAACCCTTTTCTAGCTCTAGTCAAGGAAAAATAAAGATGTAGAATGAGAAGAATGGCACAGGTTGATAATAAAATCTTATAATTGGAAAGAACCTTAGAGGTTCTCTAGCCCAGCCTCCCACTCAATGCAACAATCCTTGCTGCAGCATCCCTGATGGATGGCCATCTGGCCTCTACTTGATATCGCCATTGATAAGAAACTCATTGCTTCCCTGGACAACCAATTCCATTGTTGCACAGCTGAAAAAAAAAGCAGCTCTTTATTCTGTTGAATCCAAATATATATTACAATATATATGTAACTTCTGCCTTTTAGTCTCTTTGTTCTCTTTAAGCAATACATATATAATCTCCTTTTCCATAGAATAACTACAGATATTTGAAGATTTAACCATTTCTTACCCTGACTCATTTTTGTCTATTTAGTCTCAGTCACTTTTATCATTCCTCATAATGCATGGTTTCCAAATTCCTCACCATCCTAGTTATTTTTCTCTTAATATACCGTGGTCAATCAACAACACCCTTATTAGAACAGGACCAGAAATGAAAAAAAAAAGTACTGCTCCAATTGTGGCCTTGAGGGGGTTGGAAAAGTGGGGGGATTCAGGGACTTCTCAAAGACCAAAGGACAGGAGAGAGTCATCTGGAATGAATTCACAAACTCAAGCATTCTTGAAGTCAAGTTGGCAAAGCTTTGTTGTTACGCTTTTCAGTGGGCAAGAGTTCTTAAAGAACCTGTGATCTAAAAGGGGTACATTTAAAATTTATATAAGATATACTATAGTAAAACATGTGCCAAATATGTGATTCAGGGAAGGATTAGGGAGTGGTCAGTTCTTAAAGGAACATGGAGTTGTCATGTTAGGCCTGCAACATCACTGAGTCAACTAACAGTCAGGGCTCACTGAGGAATGCCCAGTCTGCCACCCATCAATGTCTTGTTTGACAAGATAAATATAGGGAGTATACATATGTCTAAGTCTAGGATACATAATGAGGAGTTCAGAGTACATATTAATGAGGTAGGGAGATGGTATAGATAATCCAGTGGGAATGGAATATCTTTATGAGCTAGTACAAAGCCAGTTCAAACTAATAACTTCTACAGGTATGCTTTGTCACTACACCAGGGAAGGAGATAAATGTTTTGCTGGGATCCATTCATGAGTAATTGTTAGGCATGATGTCTTTGGACTGAGGAGAAACTGCCCAGGGATGGTGTTTTGAAGCTAGGGATAAATGTGATCTTGGATTAGGGGTCCAAGCAGCGGCACCCAAGCACCCCTTCAGCCTGACTGGCACAGGACATAGTTATTTCTGTTGATCTGGACTATACACCGTGTACTATATTCAATAACCCATATACAGGGACTCTTTGGTATGGTATAGGCTGGAAAAGCAATATTAAACATTTAGTAGATGCCAAGCACTGTGCCAGGCTCTAGAGATGCCAACACATACAAGCAAGACAGTCACTGCTCCCAAAAAGTTTACATTCTAATGGGGTAAGCATCATGAGAAGAATATTTTGATTTTGTTGATTTTATACTTTTCTCAGAGCTAGAGAAGAAAAAAAGGTGGAGAAAAGGGAGGATGGTGGAAGGATGTCGAAGCATGGCATAATGAATATGTACAAATGTGTACAAAGTGAATGAGGGTCCAGGCTAAATTTGCTAAACACTCATCAGTCAGACAACCATGGTCCAAGACAGGAGGGTGGAGATTATGTCTCTTTGGAGACATGATCTGTTTCTTAATGGTTAAATTCAATACCCACCAAATTCATTTCTATGAAATTTATTAATTGAGAAACATAGTAAATTTCTATGTAAATGGCTAAAAACAATGCTTAACATCTTAAGGATTCTGACAATGAATTAGTCAAACAGTATCAGGAGCTGTAAAATTAATTGGAAAAGCTCTTCTTCCTGTTATAAAATGAATGCAAATGATAAGATTTTTTTTTTATTCACAAGCAGGGTTAATCTATGTTTGATCTGAAATCACAGTAAGGAAGTGGATTGAATACCAAATGAGAGAACATAGTTTCCTCAAATTCCATGTTTTCAAGAACTAGACTAGACTATTTGGTTTCCCCCACACCAACATAGCATGAAACCTAAATAATATTTTTGTCAGATACCATGAAAACATTCACTTATAGCCAAACAAAAACAAAAACATTTGCTGGAATGCCTTGCACAGCCCTCCCTGGACCCAAATTTCCTCATGTATAAAATAAAGGTATTGGACTAGATAACTCCTGAGGTGCCTCTTAAGTCCTTTGTATAATCCTTTTTCTGACTATTGAAATGAATAAATAAATAAATAAAATAAAAATGAATAAAACTTCATTTGAATTGAAAGAAATGGAAAAAAATTCACAGTAAATGTGTGTAAAAGTGGGTTAGTGGATAGAATATTGTACCTGAAGTCAGGAAGACTCTTTCCTGAGTTTATATCTGCTCTCAAAACCTACCTGGGTTACCCTGGCCAAATCACTGATCCCTGTTTGTCTCAGTTTCCTCATCTGTAAAATGAGCTGGAGAAAGAAATGGCAAACTACTCCATATTTTTGCCAAGAAGACCCCAAATGGGGTCATGAAGAGTCAGACACAACTGAAATGACTAAACAATAATAACAATATAATGTATATAAATTATGAGTATTTAATGTAATTACATGATATTTTAGGGCATCCTTATATATTTTTTCCTTTAAAAGAGATATCATTTTAGGGGTATGACATATTGAAAGCTTACATCTCTACACAATCTCCTTGATTAGCAATAAGAAATGACTCATTTTCATACTCTTAATGTAAATGTTTTATAAGACGACATTGATTATTGCCCATTACCAGCTAAATTCAGCACTAAGTCAACAAGTCAGAAGTCAGGAAAGAGGCAGGACTAAATAGAACATGAAAGACCATGACAAAGACAAGTTCAGGAGGATCTTCCAGAGAGAGTCAAAGAGCTCTTGTTCTTTGTACTAGGTCATCTACCTCACCAAGAAATATAGCCCCTGAAGGAATCATTGCAGACACCTGTCCTCCCTATATGTGCTATTTTTGTGTTACTACTTAAGGAATTTACCAATTATGTCTGCTAGTGCAAACTGGACTCCCTACAAGAGGACAAGGTGAAAGGTCTTGAAAATACCACTCTACCCTGACAGGATGGAAAGGCCAAGAAGGAGGTTAGAAAGAAGGCACTAGGGAAATTCCATGTCAAGAAATGGGTAAGTATAAGAATATGACTTTGGGAAAGAGGAAAGGAAGGAACTCTGTATTCATAATAGTATGGATACTGTTAGGCATTCTGAGGAAGGAACACCAAGAACACTAAGGAGAATTCACAGGGTATGTGGATCCTAGGATTATGTGCAGGAAGAAGTCAGCAACTAAGACAAAGAAAAATTCTTAACCTTTTTGTGATACGCACCCATTTAGCAGTCTGAAAAACCTTTGAAGCCCTTCTTGGAATCATGTTTTTAAAAATATAAAATAAAATGCAAGGATTTAAAAGGAAATCAATTAAATTGAAGTAGTTATCAAAATGTTTAAAATGAAAAATTCATGGACCCCAGATTAAGAAGTCCTTTTCGAAAGAAATGCAAGAGATCTAAGTAAAGACTTTTTATCTGGAATATGTTTGTGTGTTTCTGTGGAAATAGTGTAATGAAAGTAGACTTAAAACACTGTTAAATCTCTATTCTTTCTACATTTTTCCAAAAGAAGACCTTCTGTCTTTAATCTAGGGCAGGTTTGAGGGGGAAAACAGCATCACAGCTACGTGACAGAGAGGATAGAGAGGCCTGAAGTCAGGAAGACTCATCTTTCTGAGTTTAAATCTGATATCAGACCTTTATTAGCCATGTAACCCTGGGTATGTCACTTAACCCTTTTGGCCTCAGTTTCCTCATCTGTAAAATGAGCTGGAGAAGGAAATGGAAAACCACTCCAGTATCTTTGCCATGAAAACCCCAGATGGGGTCATGAAGAGTCAGACAGGACTGAAACAACTGAACTACAACAGGATCACAGACTTAGAGTTGAAAAAGACTTTAGAGGTTATTGAGTTAAATCCCCTTGTCTTGCAAATGAGGAAACTGGGGTCCAGAGACATTAAATGACTTGCCGTTTAGACACAGACAGTGTCTGAAGCAGAATTGGAACTCAGGAATGTTACATAACCAAATCATTTCTGTGGATTAAGGTTCTTTTTGTATTCCTTTCCCTGTGTGTTGAATTAATTTAGGAATGGTTTAGAGTCATTTCATGTGTTTTTCTTCCTAGATAATTACTGACTTGTTAACCAAAGCCTTCAGTGCGTTAACAGAAATGAATAACTTAGATGATCATTTCAGGGACTGTGGTAGACTGGTAGGGGGAGATGATTTTGAACAGAGGAGCAAATGCTCTCAAATCATACCATGTTAGAGTGGTTACTCACTCCCTGAAACACTCCCCAGATCAGTGTTCCCCATAGAGTTGGGCTGATGTCTGGTGGGAGAAGCAGTAAAAAGGAGAAAAGAAGATCACTTATAAAGCCAGGCCAGCACTGGGGTCGATAGTAAAACTTGATCTCCCTGCAGAAAACATAATAATCAATAGACCACAGGAAAACTTACACAACAGATAGGCAAGAGAATGAGACAGCCTCACCAAACTGAGAGCCAAGAGTGCGGTCCAGTCACTGCTGACTTTGTGCCCTGTGGCAGGAGAGCAGAGCCATTTCTACTGTTTGTCTGAGCAACAGGGGTCCCAAGTGAAGGAGGCAGAGAATGAGGGAAAAACCATATCTTATGAAAGCTTTTTCTCATGGGTTACCTGAGAGATTGCTTTGACTTACAATGTGACTTTGTTACCTCGCGGGAATGCAGCATGATGAAGGGCCTTAAATCCAGATTCGAGGCTCCCAATATAATTTGTCTGGGGGTATATAGTGCACTAAAATTCTCAGCTCTATAACCTCCATCTTCAGCAGCTGGAACACTACCATGCTAAAATGAGGGGTAGTTATAAGGGAAAGTTTAAGGAAGTAATACGATGCTTTATCAATATGAAAAGAAGACAACTATTTATGTTGAATTGATAATTTATGAAATGAAGGCAGGTACACCCAGTTCTTTGGGTACCCACCAGGAAAGCCCACGATGACAGTGGGAAGCAGGCTACCATCACATTTCAATAAACCACAGAAGGTACAGAGCCAGCAACGAAAAGGGCACAGAGGGAGATGGTGTGGGGATGGAGGGATGGTGAAGGGAAGTGGGTAGCATGAGGAAGGGGAGGGGCAGAGGCAGAAAATATCACTCATGTAACCATGGATTAGAGTTGGAAGAACTTGGCAGCTTAGTCTCAGGTAAAGATGGATGAAGGCTCAAAGGGCAGGAGTTTGAGATCTTGTTTTTATTAGGGCTTTTATTTTTGTTTTTTGGAAAATAGACTCATTCTTTTCTTCACCCTGAGGTTAGTGCATCAGTATATCCAAATCATTTCAAAGATGTCAGTTAAACTTTAATGTTAACATATATATCTGCATCATCTCAAAATTATGATCATATCTCAAAATGATCAAATTTGAAGTTCTGCTGGTCTGGAACTGTGGGGGACTGGAATTTGTCTGGGATTTGCCTATCACAGGACTAGAAGGCAGCACCTAAATGGTTTTTGGTCATTCAACACTTATTACTAGGATGTAAATTTCAGCTGAACATCCCTAGGTCATTCAACTGATTCTCATATGAAATGGAATCAAAGTCCTATATTCTTTCCTATATTGGGTGTCCCAGAACTGGACATGATATTCCAGATGAGGATTGATGGGGGCAGAGTTAGTAAGACTGTCACTTTCCCATTCCTGAAAGCAGTTTGTTCTCTCTTAATGTAAACCAAGATCACATCAGCTCTTTTGGCTACCACTTCACACTGTTAGCTTATAATCAAATCATTTCTGTAGATTAATAGGCAGAGAAGGTGAAGGTCTTTTGTATTCTTTTCCCTGCATGTTGAATTAGTTTAGGATGGGTGTACAGTCATTTCATGTGTTTTTCTTCCTAAATAATTTATTTAGGAACTTTCAGTGCGTTAAACAAAACTGAATAATTTAGATGAAGATTTCAGGGAATGTGGCAGGCTTGTGGTCTACTGAAATCTCCAGATTTTTTTTCAGGGCTATTGCTGTCTAACTATGCCTTTCCAGTCTTATACTTGTAAGGTTGAGGGAGGTGGAGGTTGAATGTGCCAAAAGTGTAAGAATTTATATTTATCCTTACTGAATTGAATATTATTAGATTTAGCCCAATGCTCTACTATAAAACTGTTTTTGATCATAATTTCACCATCTAGTATGTCAACTACTCTTCACAGTTTCTACAAATTTAGTGAACATGCCATTTATGGCTTTATCCACAGCACTGATAAATGTTTAAGCAGTGTAGGACCAAACACAGATAGCTGGAATATTCCACTAGAGATCTCCTGCCCTGTTGAGATTAAGCCATCACAAACAACTCTTAATTTGGACATCCACCCAGTCCTCAGTATATGTCTACATCTCCCCATTTCTTCATGAGAATAGATGAGATGTTTTATTGAAAACTTTGATAAAAATTAGGAAAATTATCTTTACAACATTCTTTTCATTTAATAATTTGGTAATCCTGTCCAAAAAAAGGCAATTAGGTTATTGAGGTATAAAGTGTTTTTGATGAATCTATGCAAGCTCTTTGAAATCAGTCTTTCCCTTTCCAGACATTTACCAACCATATCTTTGATGAAATGGTAAGAGGGCCAGATAACTGATCAGAAAGAAATTACAGGGGACCCTTTGCTGGCACTGGGTACAACAGGCATTGATTGGCAGATGATCTCCAAAAAGAAAAGAAGGGGTAAGAAAGAAGAATGCCTGGGGGGAAGGAAGAAGAGAGAGGTAGAAGGGGAAAAATTTCCCCACATAAAAAAGGCACACAAAGAAGAGTTTTTATAGTTGAGAGAGAAATGAGAAGGTGGTGGGCAATGTTTGAACCTCTCATTCTCTTAAGAAATGGTTCAAATGCACGCACTCGGATGAGTATACCAACCTATCTTACCAGGTAGGGAAATGGGAAGAAAGGAAAAAAAGAGATATAGGGGAGGGGATGTGATGAATTAGTGGAAGCTGTGGTCAGAATCAAAACAGATTGGACAGAATTGAGGAAGGACAATAAAAAGAGAGAAAGAAGGATAAACTAAATAATAGGATGGAGGGAAATATACAGTTAGTAATTGTCACTGTGAATGAGAGTGGGATGAGGTCATCCATAAAACAGAAGTGAATAGCAGAAAGGATTAGAAGCCAGAATCCAACAATATGATGTTAACAGGAGACACATAAAGCAGAAAGAGACAGAGTTAAAATAAAAGGTGGAAGAGAAGCTATTTTGCCTCAGCTGAAGTGAAAAAAGCAGGGTAGCAATCATGATCCCAGACAATTCAAAAGCAAAAATAGACCTAATTAAAATAGATAATCAGGAAAACTACATTTTGCTAACAGGCACCATTGACAATGAAGTAATATTTTAAAAAGTTTAGAGGAAGTTTCACTGATAAAGCCCTCTTTTCTCAAATGTATAGGGAACTGAGTCAAATTTAAAAAGTAAGAACCTTTCTCCAATTCATAAATTGTCAAGGGAAATAGACATGCAATTTTCAGAAGAAGGAATTAAAGTTATCTATAGCCATATGAAAAAATGCTCTAAATTACTATTAATTAGAGAAGGGCAAATTGCAATAACTCTGGAGTTCCACCTCATACCTATGAGAAGTGGCAAATGCTGGAGTAGATGAAGGGAAATAGATAGACTAATAAAGTGTTGGTACAATTGTAAACTAATTCAACCATTCTGGAGAATAATTTGGAACTATACCGAAGAGCTATAAAACTGTACATACCCTTTGACCTGGCAATACCACAACTTAGGTTGTACCCCAAAGAGAGCAAAGGAAAAGGACAAAGACTTATATGTACAAAAATATTTATAGCACTTCTTTTCATGGTGACAAAGAGTTGAAAATTGAAGACATACTCATTAATTGGGGAATGGCTGAACAAGGTGTGGCATATGATTGTGATGGAATACTATTGTGCTATAAGAAATGACCAGGGGATAGTTTCAGGACAAAAAAAAACAGGGCAAGTTCTATATAAGCTGATGCAAATTGAGTGAGAAGAAAGATCATTGTATTCAGTAACAGCAATGTTGTAATGATGACAAAGTATGAAAAACTTGGCTACTCTGATCAATAAAATAATCCAAGACAGTTCTGAAGGACTCCCAATGAAAAAATGCTATCAATTTTCAGAAAGAGAAGCGATGAACTCTGAGTGCAAATTGAAGTATGATTTTCTCACTTTTTTTGATTATTTTTGTGTGATATGACTCATATGGAAAAGGTTTAAACAAACAAACATATATATATAAAATTATATACAAATATACAATTAAATATATACAATATATACAAATAAATTATATATATTTATATAATTGATATCATTTTGCTTGCCTTCTCAGTGGGAGAGAGAGAATTTGGAACTCAAAATTTAAAAAGAAAAGAATGATGAAAATAAATGAAAAGTTGACTTTTTTTAAAAAAGATTTTCCCACTTCTAGCTTTCCTATATTATAGAAAGTTCTGTACTTTGAAATCTGATCCACATGACCAACCTATTTTCTTTCTCTCTTAAGAAGTCTTTCCTTTTATGATGTTTCTCACAGGTGGCTTCTCAAGAAACATTCAGAATTGTAGTTTTTTTTTAATTGGAAATCAAATACAATTCCAAGATTAAAACTCTGAGTCTGAAATAATATGCAGCCCTTTCAGGAAGGTCAGAGGTATTTATTTGGAAAGGTCTTTCTTGCATTAATATATTTCTGCTGCTCTTGTGACAGGCCACATTCTCTTGTGTATTGAAGAAATGTAGGTTCTTCTGACTGGGTCCACATCCTTTACATTATCAAAGATTCTTGGACAAGAGTTAACCAATGACTTCAGTAATCAGATCAAAAATCTCTAAAAGGAAATCCTTGTAAATAGAATGGGGAAGTGGGGATAGAGGGAGCTGGTATTTAGCCCAAACTGAAATAAGTCCTAGGTGGCAAATACATGAATTATCTTCCTTTAATCAGCCAAAGAGAGTGTGAACTAGAAATAGCAGATATGAACATAAGGGTACAGTGAATGCAGGAGTTTTGGGGATGTCTATATAGATGCTAGGAATTATTACCATATTTCTTTTTATATAGCAGCATATTCTTATCTCAGATGACCTTACTCTAAGAAAACTCAATGTAAGAACATTCCTATTAGAAGGAATTTATGTGAGGAGGGTTGGGGGAGGTGGGGTAAAAGAGATGGAGAGGTTAAATTTTGAGGAATTCTCCATTTTGCAAATGGAGTTACTGCCAGGTTTGTTTATTTTTATTTTATTTTATTTTATTTTTATTACTAATCTTTTGTTTTTTATTGTTTTATCTTCTCATCATAGATTCTTCTCTGTATAGCACCTCACCTGTGGTATTCAGTCCTTCTGCGTAATAAAGAAAAGAAAAAAGAAAGAAAATTATATAGTGACTTGCATCTGACGTTCTGCCTCCCATGGTTGCCTCCCTCTGTTCCGAGAGAAGGGAGCTATATTTCGCAATCTATTCTCTGAGACCAATATTGGTTATTATAATTGCCCATAATTTATACTCTTTTTTGAGTTCTTTTCATTTACATCACCATAGTCATTATGTGTAATACGCTACTTTACTTGACACTGGTCACACAACCTTTCCCATGCTTATCTCAATTCCCAATAGTCATCATTCTTTACTGCCTTATAATAGTTCATTAAACATTTTACTCACCTCTTTCACAGAATTATCAATTGTTTTCAGAACTTTTTTTTTATCAATTCACAACTCCACCAACAAGGTATTAATGCTTCTATCTTTCCTACATCCCTTTGTCACTGTCCTCTTTGCCAAAACACTAAGTGTGAGGTGCAATATTAGACTTACTTAACTTTGCCTTTCTCCTATCATTATTGATCCTAAGCATTTTATATGGTCAGTGATTATTTGTAGTTCCTCTTCTGAAAACTGTTCTCCTTCTTTAGCAACTTATCTTTTGGGAAATGCCTCTTGGTCTTATATATTTGTGTAAATTATGTATACATCTTGGATATCAGAATTCTTTCAATGACATTTGATTCAAAATCAGGCTTCTTTTCTTTTTAGTTAAATTTATTTATTTAACTTTTTACATTCATTTTCACAAGATTTTGGGTTCCAAATTTTCTCCAGATTTTTCCCCTCCCCCCCACCTCAATACATTGAGCATTCTAATTTCCCCTATCACCAATCTGCCCTCTCTTCTATCATCCCTCCCTTCCCTTCTCCCCATCTTCTTTTTTGTCCTGTAGGGCCAGATAAGTTTCTATTCTCCATTACCTGTATTTCTTATTTCCTAGTAGCAAGAAAAATACTTGACAGTTGTTGCTAAAGCTTTGAGTTCCAAATTCTCCCCACCCCTCCCTCCCTACCCATTCCTTTTGGGAAGGAAGGCAATTCAATATAGACCATATACATGTAGTTTTGCAAATGACTTCAATAATAGTCACGTTGTGTAAGAGTAACTATATTTCCCTCCATCCTATCCTGCCCCCCACTGCTTTTATTCTCTCTTTTGATCTTGTCCCTTCCCAAGATTGTTGATTTCAAATTGCTCCCTCCTCTCATTGCCCTCCCTTCCATCATCCCCCCCACCCTGCTT
>CM053771.1:270191794-270232829 GCA_028658325.1 Potorous gilbertii | reverse complement strand
TCATGGCTTTCAGGTAGTCCCATAATTTTTAAATTGTCTCTCCTGGATCTATTTTCCAGGTCAGTTGTTTTTCCAATGAGATATTTCACATTCTCTTCCATTTTGTCATTCTTTTGGTTTTGTTTTGTGATTTCTTGGTTTCTCAGAAAGTCATTGGCCTCCATCTGTTCCATTCTAATTTTGAGAGAATTATTTTCTTCAGTGAGCTTTTGAGCCTCCTTTTCCATTTGGCTAAATCTACTTTTTAAAGCATTCTTCTCCTCATTGGCTTTTTGAACCTCTTTTGGCAATTGAGTTAGCCTATTTTTCAAGGTGTTATTTTCTTCAGCATTTTTTTGGGTCTCCTGTAGCAAGGTATTGACCTGCTTTTCATACTTTTCTTGCATCTCTCTCATTTCTCTTTCCAGTTTTTCCTCCACCTGTCTAACTTGATTTTCAAAATCCTTTTTTAGCTCTTCCATGGCCTGAGTCCATTGAATATTTATTTTCGATGTTTGGGATACAGAAGCCTTGACTTCTATGTCTTTCCCTGATAGTATGCATTGTTCTTCCTCATCAGAAAGGGTAGGAGGAAATATCTGGTCACCAAGCAAATAACCTCTCTATGGTCTTATTTTTTTTCCCTTTTCTGGGCATTTTCTCAGCCAGTTACTTGACTTCTGAGATTCCTCTCCACCTGCTCCTCACCTCTAGATCCGCCCAGCTAGTGCTTAGGGGCTGAGATTCAAATGCTGCTTGCCAGCCTCAGGGCTTTTGGCAAGGGTAGAACTGCTATTCTGTGTGAGATTAAATTCAAGTGCTCAGGTAGGGGCATGGCTGCTTTTCAGTGTGAGATTAAGTTCAGTTCCTCTGGTTGGGGCAGGGCCACCTCACAGGTCTCAGGAATTTTATGCAGAGACCTTCAATAATGGATCTGAGCTCCTGCCTGCTTTGGGAGCCCCTGTCCACTGCTGCCTCCACTGCTGCTTCCCAAGGGGGCCTGAGTTATGGAGACACCCTGCTCCCTTCTTGGGAGCTGTAAAGGCCCTCTCACTGACCTTTGGTGCCTGTTGGTGGAGGGACCTTCACGGCTGCTGGAGATTCCGTCCCTGAAGTCTGCTTGAATCTGCTCCTCCTGGTGCCTTGGCCAAGGCAGGGCTGGGCTCCGCTCTAGGTCCAATGCGCGACCAACCTTTGGTGTCAGTTTTTCAGGTCTCTCTGGAACAGAAGTCTCCTCTGCTCCATTGTTCTGTGGCTTCTGCTGCTCCAGAATTTGTTGGGAGTTCTTCTTTACAGGTATTTTATGGGCTGTGGGTTAGGAACTAGCATATGTGAATCTTTCTACTCTGCCATCTTGGCTCCTCCCCCCAAAATCTGGCTTCCTTAAATAGAGGATTCTCCTCATAAAGCTAAAATATGATTTATGGAAGAATGACTTTACAGACAGTCTTAGGTTATAAAGAGTCAGCATGATATAGTGGCTAGATGGCTGGCCTCAAAAGTTCTAAGTTCAAGTCCTAACTCTGACATACACCAGATATGTCTGAGCAAACTACAACTTCTCTGTGCTCTGGGCACCTCTCTAAGACTATAAGTTACAGAGTTGAACTACATTGGTAGAAGCATCTTCCTCCTCTGAAAGTTCGCTATTGCTATTGCGATGAGATTGCAGGTCTAGATGATTAGGTTACAATTAATAAATCATAAACATAATCAATTAATAATTTTTGTGAACTCCATATTCTTACTGTTGTTCCTTGTTTCAGTCCTCTCTGCCTTTGCACACATGGTCCACCATGTCTGGAATGCATTCCTTCTTCACCTCTGTCTCTTAGAATCCCTACCTGCCTTCAACTCAGGAGACACATCATACAAAAGGCCTTTTCTTAATTCCCACACTGGATAGTTCTCTTTTCCAGCTGAATTGACTTTATATTATTTCCTGTATGTTCTAGATTTACTTGTATCTGTATTGCCTCAATAGAAGTAGGGTCTTTGAGGATAGGAACTGTCTTTTACCATTTTTGTATCTTTAGCTCTTAACAAAATGCCTAACACAGTGCAACATGTGCTTAATAAATTCTTGCTGACTTAACGTATATTTAAAAATGCATGACTAGCACTTTACACTAGTAGATACTTAGTATTTGTTGAATTGAACCAAATATTTATTGAGCCTTAACTTCATTTAAGATACGTGGTTATTGCTTTAATCAAATTCAACTTTGCATAAAGCATTCTGAAAGAAATCTGCATTCCAAAACAATACCTATCTTAGCTTTACTGAAGTATGCTCTCTCTCTCCATCTGTCTCTCTGTCTTTGTCTCTCTGTCTGTCTGTCTCTCTCTATCTATCTATCTATATTTCAAAATTCAGATGAAAACAAAATAGATCACAGATACACCACTATCTTCTGTATGGGGGCAGGAGCTTAGTTTGGAACCTTCTGGCAAGAGAGGAGACTTTGACCCTGCTCTGTCCACCCTGCTGTGGGTCAGGGCCTGCATGTCTGCTTTCAGTGCCTCTGTTCTCTGATTCCGTGTGTCTGTTCTCACCATGTGTCACCCATTGTCTCCTGTCTATGTCTGCTTCTCCTGCTCCCTCTTCTCTGTCTCAACCCTGATATGTCCTTTAACTGTGTGCCAGACCCTTCCCTCCACTAGCACATGCTTCCTTTCCTGCTTCTCTCCCTCCCTTCCCCACCTACACAGGCAAATTCACATTACATTAAAATTGCCTTAAGTAGAGGTCTGTGGAAAGGCCCACTTAACACCTACCTAAAATGAGAACTATGTAGTGTAGAAGCAGTGGCATGCGGTATGATTTATACATATATGTATGTATATGTGTATGTATGTGTGTGTGTGTATATATATATATATATATATATATATATATATATATATATATATATATACCTATCAGAAGTGGCAAATGCTGGAGGAGATGAAGGGAAATAGATACACTAATAAAGTGTTGGTAGAGTGTAAACTAATCCAACCATTCTGGAGAATAATTTGGATTCATATACATAAAGAGCATACATGTATATATATAGTATATACTACATAGTTTAGTACTGTACACACAGTACAAATATTCATCTGTAATGGAGAAACTTCATGCTTTTTTCTTCCTGGAGTCTTTTTGAGAATTGGGAAACTGGTTTACTAATGCATGAGGACCTGATGAGGTCTATATCATAAGGGAAGCAGAAAGTATTTTTTCTCAAGTAAATGGGCACATTCTTCCCTCAACATTCAGTAAAGCAGTTACAAATGCCCATGTGGAAAGCATGCCAGATCTGAACCAATCACTTTAATTACTTTATCTATCACCCTCTGAAATGGAATCTGAGTAGGATCAAGACAGAAGATGGGATTTGTTCCAAAGATTAATCAATTATACCTTCTTGCTGTATGAGAATATTTCAATAGCACAGACAACAATCACTCAAATACAAAAACTTATAAATCAAAATCTATTTGCTTTAAAAGAGTTCTTTGGAGAGAATCTTTACTTCTCAAATTTTGGTTTTATGTTAATTTGCTTTGAATACTATCAATTTCTTTTCTTCCATTCTCCACTCTCTCCCTCTCTTATTTCTATCTGTTGTCTATACTACCCATGTTCAAAACCCACTCATCTCCCTCCAAGGCTTTACCTTCCTTGACTATAGTTGGAAGGATCAATTGACTTGTGCGTCAAAGTTTGCAAAGCTTTTAACATAAATTATCTAAGTTGAGCTTCCTAATACCCTATAAGGTAGAAACTATTATCCACATTTTACAGTTGAGAAACAGGCTCAGGGAAGTAAAAATGACTTATGTAGGTCAAATCACTAATCACATGAGAAGAAGGAGTTTAACCCAGGTTTTCTCTGATTGCAGATCTATCACTTTACTTATTGCGCCATACTGCCCCTCTTTGTGAACATTGCAATCTCTGAATCATGTTTAAAGATGTCTAATACTAAAAAATAAGTGACTATTTTATTTTTATAACGCTATAATTTTATTTTATAATTATTTTCTTTATTTTTATGAGATTATAATTATATTTTAATTATTACAGTAATATTAGATTATATTAAAATTATAATATATTTAAATTATAAAATTTTTAGAATTATTTTCTTTCCATAATTTTCTCACTCTCCAACCAAAGAATCAATAATTGTGCAAGTGGACTAAGGATAAAAAGGGAAAAATTTAAGGGTGAGGTCAACAAGAGTCAACTAGTCAACGAGAAAATCTGTTGTTTTACACTTTGGAAATAGAGCATCATAGTGCTTCAGATGAGCGGAATGAATACGATCATAAACAAGTCCAAAATCTACACTAGTTTGGGTAGAGACATCAAAGTAGTCTTGTAAATTATGAAGAGAAGGAAAGGTTCAGAGCCCAGATTATTCACCAGATCCTCAATACAAGAAATAGGGAGCCCATTTGAAACTTCTAGAATATGAATTATAACCATAAAATATTAATATTGGGAAGTACCTCAGAGATGATTTTGTACATTTTATGGATGAGGAACTTTTAAGTCTCAAAAAAATGACTTTATGGGAAGTTATTAATCAGTTAGAAAGTGGGATCAGTTAGAAAGTTCCTATTCCGTTACTTTTTCTACTTTTTATCCTTGCTGTTCATTTGTTTTCAGTCATTTCTGACTCTTCATGACCCTATTTGAGGTTTTCTTGGCAAAGATACTTTTGCAGTTCATTTACAAATGAGGAAATTGAAGCAAACAGGGCTAAATGACTTGCCCAGGGTCGCATAGCTTGTAAATGTCTGAGTCTAGATCTGAGCTCAAGAGAGGATGAGTTTTCCTGAATTCAGGCCTGGCATTCTATCCTTTTCTATCCTAGCATAACCTTTTCTGCTATGCTAAAGGAAACCAGTACATCACCCAGTGAGTTGGAAGCACTAAGAACTCAACTCAATAGTCCAGAAGAGGATGACTAGCATGTAACAGGCTTTGCTTTTATGTCATATGAAGATTGGTTGAAGGAGGTTTAGCCTGGGGAAGTGAAGACTTGGGGTGGGAACAATGATAACTTTCTTCAAATATACAAAGGATTATTCTGAGAAAGAAGAATAGACTTGTTCTCCTTGGCCCCAGAAGGAAGAACCAGGAGCAATAATCCAATAATCACTAATTGCAAAGTTCTAATCTAATCAGATACATACTAGTTGTGTGACCCTATTTGTCTCGTTTCCTCATCTGAAAAATGAGCTAGAGAAGGAAATGGAAAACCACTTCAGTATCTTTGCCAAGAGAACCCCGAATGGGGTCATGGAGAGTTGAACATGACTGAAACAACTAGACAACAAAATGACCCCATTGATAGGCACCCCTCACCTTCCAGTTCTTTGCTATAACAAAGCTGCTATAAATATTTTTGTACATTTGGATCTTTTTCCTCATTCTTTGGGGAAATAGGCCTACAAAGATCATTAGGGCAAAGGATATTCACAGTTTATTGATTTAGGGGCCTAGTTCCAGATGACAATTCACAGCTCCTCCAATGGTACACTAATGTTTCTATTTCCTTGCATCCCCTCCAAAGTTGATTATTTTCCCTTTTTTGTCATCTTTTCCAACATGGTGTGTATGAATAAAACTTTAATTTTTTTTAATTTGCATTTTTTCAATTACTAATCATTTGGAACATTTCTCAGTTGTTTATTTGTACTCATTGTTTTTCAGTTTTTGATAAAAGTTTTTCCTCTGCCCCTTTAAATTGTCAAATGTTTACATACAAGTGAGTCATCATTTTGCATTTTTCACAAGGTGATTTGAGTCTTTATTTTTATGCCACAACTTATTTTCCACTCAAACTGCTCAAATCCCATCCAGCTATTTATTTATGCATATATTTTCATCTTTTTAGATTAAGGATTTTTTTCCATTTCTTGTAGGCAGCAAAAATATAGATCTAAAATAGTGGCACAATGTTTTATTCTTTGAGAGTAAATATAAATTTTCTTTACATAAAATACTTTCTGTCCTTTTAAGCACTAAAGTATTCTATATAAAAAGAAACACCTAAGAGGGACAATATGTTAAGTTATATCCCGTATCCTTCCTTTTTTCCTTTTTACATGTGGTTCCCCATGTCTAGAATATTATTCAACTCTGCCACTCATAAAATCCCTGATTTCAATAAGATTCTGATCCATAGGCTCATGAAAACATGAATTTAGTGTGGGAAGGGACCTTTGCAGCCACTGAATCTAACCCCCTCATTTTACAGATTAAGAAACCAAAACAAAACAAAACTAAGGCACAGAGAAGTTAGAGGACTTGCCTGGAGTCACACAGCTACTTAAATGTCTATGGCAAGATTTCAACACAAATCTTTCAACCCAAATCTGACTCCAAGTCCAGTGACTCCAGTGTTCTATACAAGTATGTGACCATGGGCAAACTCTGCCTATTTCAGTTACCTGCACTATAAAATGGGGAATAGTGGAACCTACCTGCCAGGGTTGATGGGTAGATCAAAAGAGATAACATTTTTAAAGTGCTCAGCACTGTACCTGGAATATATCAGACACTTATTAAATGCTTGTTTTCACCCATCTTTCACCATACCTGTCATGTTAGTAGGTACCTTACGTGCTTGGTTTCCTAACTCCTTTCCATAGTAGAAAAGGGAACTCTGACTCAAAACTGACTCTATGACCTTTGCTACCAATACCAAAGATATTGTGTGACATAAGCAAATAGTTGATTTAGTCAGTCATCCTTGGTGTAGCATTCTTCTGCATAAATGTGGGAATTTCTGGAAATAAAATTATTCAGTCTCCATGCTTTTATGATTTCTTATACATAAATTTCAGCGATCTCAGTAACTTAAGATTAAAGTTCTCTTGGGCTACACTATGAGAAGGGGTTACATATTTCTCAAATATATGTGTTTAGTTGTCTTTTGGAATCATTCTTATTTGACTGTTTCCTTTCTTTTCCTAGATGCATCAATTTTATTTCTGCAGAAACTTTTCAATTTCATGTTATTGAAATTATCTAATTTATTTTTTGTAAGTGTCCCTTTTATTTGGTTTAAAATATATCTCCTATCCATAGCCACAAAAGGCATATGATCTGATTCCCTTTTGATATTTTTATGATATGATCATTAATATTAAGGTCCATTTGAATTATTCTGAAATATTAATTCAATCATATTGAATTGTTTGAATTATTACTGAAATATCCATTTGAATTTACTGTGGAATATGACAGAAGGTGTTAGTCTAACCCTAATTTCTACCAGAGTGCTTTCCAGCTTCTTAGCAGTTTTAATTTTTTTTTATCAAATAGGGAGTTCTTTCCTATGTAATTTATGTCTTTTATTGAACACTGTTATTGAGTTCTGTTGTTTCTGATTCTCCCATGTCTAGTATATTCTATTGATTTTCTCTCTTTTTTAACCAATGGCAAACAGTTTTGATGACTACTGCTTTATAATACTAAGTATGGGTGACATATGTGAGTTGTAGACAATCATACCTTTACTTCTTTTTTAATTCCTCCATACTCCCGCACAGCCAGAGCAGCTTCCTATGTATCTCAATATTTTCCATTATGTATTTGTCCTAGGGTTTAGTGTCCATGATTTATAGACTTGAGGGAATTTTGTCTTAAATCAGGACATCATCATCAACAGCCTTTTTGCCACCTTTTCAACATTTGGGTCAGAAAACCTATCACCTGTAGTAGGATTTTATTGTTTCCCATTAATAACAACTGATATTCCTTAGAATGAAAAGAAATGTATCCCTGGCTGTTGATGTGAGGCAGAGGTGCCCTTCTAAAATGTTTGCACTGGGGACCAGAATAAGGAGCTCAGGTCACTCAGAGAAGTCATTTCACTTACATCTAGGACTGACTCTAAGGTGCTTATCCTGAAAAGAGATGGAGAGAAAATTCCAACTGGTCTTTGAGTCCATTCTGTTTACTGAGCATTACCTTGCCTACATCAATCTTGGGTTTAGGTTAACGGGGAAGTTTACTGAGATAAAAGAAACTGCTGTGTAATTGCTAACAGCTGAAGTACACATAGCAGGAGTCAGAGGCTACTGAGGAACAAATACCAATCTCCTTGGCAAGCAAACTTTCCTGAGGCTTTTATAGACATTGCCTTCACTTTGAGCTTCCTGGCTCCTAGCATGTGGCATATCACAATTACACTTCTAAATCTTCCTTCTACTGTCAGAATTACAGCTCTCTCTCAAGGATAACACCAACATGTCTTATTCCACTCATTTAGTAATAGGTGACATTTATATAGCCCTTTAAGGTTTGCAAAGTGTTTTCCGTACATTATTTTAGGAGCACAGATTCAGAGCTTGAAAGTACTCTAGAGCCTATTCAGTCCAACCCCTTCATTTTACAGAGAAATCAAGTGCCTTGAACATAGACAGTGAGATAGCCTGAGTTTTAAGTCAAGTTCTCTGTACCCAAAGCTAATATTCCTTCCATTGTGTCTCATTGCTTCTCTTACTGGTTAAATAGAAGTAAACACTTTATTGGATTTTTTTAATGTGTGTAATTTAAAAAATAGTTGTTACTCTTTAAATGTATTTTTATTTTTTAAAAACCTGCTTATAGAAAGCAACACCTTTTGCTGTATTTCTGGCAAAAAACACTTTCTGAGGGAATTTTCACACATAGTTTTCAGAGGTTAGAAGTTGCAAGGGCAGCTCAGTGACACTGGACTTGCTGATGTATAAAAATAGCCAGTTGGTATGTATCTTACAGGAGCCAATATAGACACCTAGCAGAGAGACAAGTGATGAGATGAGACCATTGGCAATAAAGGGTCCCAGAATAGCAGATGGTGTTGAAATTATTCTTGAAAAGGGGGAGGGATTTGGCTGATGACTATGGCATGCTGTTCCAAATTGTACATAAAGTAGAGGGAGGAATCTAAGAGAGTTTTCTTGCTTGCTAAAATCAAAATAGATTTGGAGGCAATGGACAATGATAAAGAATGAGGAATAAGAGAAGAATGGAAGGCATCAATATAGAAGAGAGGAAGAGGGAATAGGGCAGGGGTTCTTAAATTTTTTTTTATTTTTGTTTTTTTCTTTGTTTCACATATCTCTTTACCAGTCTAGTGAAACCTGTGGATCCCTTCTCAGAATAATGCTTTTAAATGCATAAAATAAAATATATAGGATTGTAAAAGAAACCAATTATATTGAAAGACAGTTTTCAATAAAAAAAAAACAAGTTCAAGGACAGAGACACATGTCTGTAATCCCTGCTACTGGGGAGGCTGAGGGTAAATTGTTTGAGCTTGGGGACTCTAAACTAAAGTAGAGCTAAGTGAGTCAGGTGTCTACTTTAAATACAGAACAAACATGAGGAGCTCCCAGGAGTAGGGAGACACCATATTAAGGAGGGACAAAGTAACCAAGATCAGAAATAGAGCAGGTCAAAGCTTCTGTGCTGATAGGTAATGGAATTGAGCCCATGAATGGCTCATGTATGTCCAGTTTGCTTGAAACAATGGAGACTCAATATCAAAAAAAAATTCAAAAACCCTAGATTAAGAACTCTTGAAACTGGGGAAAAAAATAAAAGATTATAAATGAAAAAGAACTCTTGGTCTAATGGGAGAAGACCTGGTAAAGTCACGCAAGCATTGGTAAGAAAAACAGTGGTGTGTTCCCACTTGGTTGGTCAGATGCATTAACATGGCTATACTATCTGATTAAAGGAGAGTGAGGCAAGTTGGGGAGCAGAACTGGCACTGTGGAAAATTTGGAAGTTGACTGTTGCATAGTACAAACAGTTCACCTCATCACCAAAGTTGTGCTTAACTTTAGAATATAGACTACACAGTCACAGTAACTAGTTAATGGTTTCCTTAGAGTTGCATTTGTCCTTGGTTAGGAAGAAGAAAGGAAAACAGGGAGGAAACTGAGGCACGGAGAGCCCAATTGACCTGTCAAGCACCGTCCAGGTAGTAAGTGAAAGAATGGAAATTTACCTCAAATTGCACCATTTGAATATAACAAGAGCTGGTTCACATTCTCTCAGCCTTCACACAGTCCCATAACCCTCCATTCATTTTGACTCATCCCATGAATCAATCCAAGCACAACATAAAGTGTATATCAACACACCTTTCTCTGCACACTTTATACATTGTACCTCTAAGGACTGATTTGGCCACACATTTTTCACTGATTACTACCATAGGGAGAGTATTCTACCTGAGTACTTTATAAATCAGAAGGTAATTAACATTAGTGAGTACCAATGAGCCCTCTTTTGCTCAGAGAAGCTAGATCTTCATAAACTATTCAATCTGGCACATGAGGTTTACAAAGAAACATAGAATATGCTATTTTCCATCTAACAGCTTGGGATATGGTGATGAATTCAGTCTAATAGGTTTGGTGCAATTTTATCTTATTACAGAATTATATTACTACCACTGAATTAGAGTGCCCCTGAAAAAAGTCATCTTAGCTTTCAACATCCCACAGTTGCAGAATTCCCAATATCCTTCAAAACTCAATTACAAATGATTGCATCTCCCTTGAGATACTGTTGTTACAATCAAGATTACTCAGTGTCCTCTTATGAAATGGAAGGTAATTTGAAGGATTACAAGCAGCTATATGTACTAGAACTTGGATAGGAATGGAATAGCTACATACCAAGAATATCCAGGACTGCAATTCTGTCAAGGCAAAGGACTGGGGGAGTGTCTGGATAGGGGCCAAACACTAAACATTTTGGCCAAGAAAGGGTCCCTGTGAAGAGGATTCATGATGGGTGAAATGCAAATAAAGTTGGAGGGTTGGACAGTATGAGTACGGGAGACCAGCAGAAGCAAGAGGGGGTATGTGGGCTCCATCTATGTCTGGAATTAGAACTTTAGCTGTGTGCCTCAGTTCCCTACTTTCACCTAAGTACTCTGATATCAAAAGTTGTAGAACTGGAAATCATTTTCTTTTTCCTCTGTCAAAATTTAAACTATCATGAGATGGGTGGCATTGTCTTTGCCAGTCATTTATACATCTGTGTGGATAAATTTATCATATACTTTTGAGTATATGTTTTTATAGGGGAGAAGAGAGAACCTGAGCATTAGCTTACTTGAGAAAGAGTATAAAAAGGTGAGTCTGTGGCCCGTGAAGACAAATCTGATAACTTTGCATATTTGTTTAGAGCCATGTTGGTCAGTCAACAACCATAATTCAAGAAAGTTAGATCCCTGTGACCTTCATGCTACTTTTTAGAGTTACACAAATGCATAAATCAATGGAATATATTAATAAAAAGTATTGAAGTACCTGGCAGCTTGATGGATAGAACACAGGGCTTGGAATCAGGCTCATTTTTCTGAGTTCAAATATGGCCTCAGACTCTTACTAGCTGTGTGACCTTGAGTAAATCCCTTAACCCTGGTTGCCTTAGATCCTCATCTGTAAAATGTGCTGAAGAAGAAAATGGCAAGCCATTGCAGTATCTTTGCCAAGAAAACCCCCAAGTGGGATCATGGAGGGTCAGACATGACTGAACAAGAAGGATAACAAACTTGACTTTCTGGGATACAAATAAAAAAGTGAAACAGCTCTTCCCCCTCAAGATGCTTATGCTCTAACTGGAGAGCACCACACGTATATTCACATAATGACTAGGGGGAGTTTTGGTTTGGATTATCATAAGAATGTTAAGTGAACCAATCAATCTTCATCGCACCCTTTCCTGAAATAATGCTAGTATTGAATTTATTACAGCTCTTAAATCAAGAGATGAATAGGGAGTGAGGGTGAAAAGACTACAACAGGTAAAGATCTAAGGCAGATATATGTGGATGCATGCGTATACAAATATAGACATGTATATGCACATGTACATATGCATGCATGTACATGCAGATATACATATGTATGTACACATATACCTATATGCAGAGAGAGAGAGAGAGAGGGAGAGAGAGAGAGAGAGAGAGCATCATATGGGAATGATGATAGGGATTAGGACAGTTTATTCCAACAATAGTTTCAAAATTGAATGAATCAACTACTCTAGGGAGGAGAGGGCATCACTCTGGAACTCTGATACAGAGGGCACTATGGGAAGAGAAGTCAAAATCAGGGCAGATGACAACATGTCCCGGGTAGATGGAACATTGATGATCTTCCAATCCTTAGGAGCATCTTTGGAACATAGGAATATCCAACCAAGCTATAAAATTTAATAGAAGGGGATTCAAACCATGAAGAATTTTAGAGATGTGGGCATCTACTCCACCAACACAGATCGCAATTCATCTGACCCATAGTAGAGAATTTTCATGAGATCTAAAAAGTTCTTTTGGTCAAATTTTTGATGGTCCATTCCAAATTTAATTAGACTGGTCCATAAAATCTGATATTGGGTCCAAATTTGAAATCTTTCCAATTTGGTAGGACTTGCCTGAGCTTTTCCTCTTCAGCTATAACCTCTAAGAACCCACAGTCAATGGACCCCACAGTTAGGCACCTCAACCTCTAATTGATCATGATTAAAGTTTAAAGGGAGCTCTCAATTATGTTTGTGGAAAACCAGATTTGGTCAGCAAATTAAGCTTCCCCCTCCCACTTTTCAACTAATACCAGGCATAACAAAGTACCAGGTGTTAGATGCCAAATTTTCAAATAGAAAATTAGAAGATTTGTTCTGTTTCGCTAGTCTCCTATAAAAGGCCCATATTTTATTATGGCTTTGTTGTAGGCGAGCTGCCACATCAAGCTACAGGATCTGAGATTAAAAGCCCAGAACTAATCCCTCAATCTCCCTTCAGTTTTGTTCCTCTCCTGCTGAGCCAGAAAAGTCATAACTGTCTTTAGGGAACAGATTTCTGAAGGGGCAAGGGGCTGGACAATCAACTTAGTTGGTTGGAGGAGGAAGATTGCCTTCTTTTCAAGACAAAAGAACAATCACCCTAACCTATATATACTGTCACTATGTGTAGCTTTTAAAAAATATATATCAGAAAAGTGTTACCATCTCTTTGAAAAGCATGGTGCAGTCTTTCCTTTCAGCCTCCCTCAGAGAAAAGGGTCAGTGCTAAGAGCCTTGATGCTCAGTTAAAAGTAACAAAATGTTTTAAAGGTCCATTTACACCTGCCAAGTCTTTCACTTTCCATCCTTGGCAGTTTGGGCAGTCAAACCCTTTTTTCTCACTTCCTGGCATTTCTCTTACATGTTTCCTTTTATTTCCACTCCAACTGTCACCACTCTTATCTCATATCAACTCAGGCCTGAACTCTTGAAATAGTCTCCTAAACCAGTCTCATTGCCTTTAATCCATTTTGCAGATTAGTCTTCTGAAACAGTTTTCATCACTCTTGCTCAGAAACCATCAGTGGCTCAGGGTTGTCTACAGAAGTGGTCAAAAGTTCCCCCTCTTTCATAATCCAACTTGCACTACTCTGATCAAAGTCTCAAAGAACAGAGGCATAGTCACACAATTTTTAAAACTGACTAAAGGATCAACTAATACCATAAAAACTACTTTTGTCTGCTTCCCTGGCTCTCCAAGTTTCAAGATGGTCTTGTGTTAGTCCTAAGAAATTAAGCCATTATATCATCTAGCCCAGGAAATCAGCCTTTCCCTGAAGTGCAGGTAGATTGAGAGACCCAAAGGGTTTAGTATTATTTATACTCCAAAGTCTGCTTGTTGATGGTCGTTTGTTGTGAAAGAGGAATGATGACATCAGGAGGGTGATTTCTTGACTTACAAGTGATTTGGATTTAGGTAAGCAGGGCTGTACAAAGTCATCAACCTCTCTCTCTCCTCCATTCGTTGGATTCCAGTGGCAAGACATAGATCAAGGTGACTGGTGATAGCCCCATATTCAGTGAGGAACCTTGGCTTTTTTTAAACTCAGGTCTTTCATTGGTCAAAGATTGCATGAGGGAATTCTCATTCAGTAATTAAAGACTAAATAAGAATTGAGGCAAAAGATGGCCTAGTTTGTCCCCATAAAAGAATCAATCTATGAGTGGTCTTCTCTCAGAATTTCTGGCCAGATCAGAAACAATTGCAAAAGGGCCTTTTGCAAATGTATGAAGTTAATGAAAAGGTCATAAGAATATGGTCTGTCAGAGAAGGCTCTACCTCCCTATTCAAGGCTATTTCTGATGTAATAGTCTTCACTAGAAGTAGAGGTAAGCCAACGGACAGAGAATGGACCTGTGATTTCATTGGAAGGGGCAGCTCCCAGTTGAGGCAATGTCACTTACCAGTGCAGATTGGCACCTTCTCTACATTTATTATCCTAGAGAATTGCCTAGAGCAGAGTTGTCAGACTCAGGGCAAAATTCTTGAATGCTAGTATCCAGATTAAAATGTAATTGGGAAATATTTAGCAAAAAAATAATAAAAATTACAATGCATCATTGTTATCATTCAGTCATTTTAGTATGGCCGACCATTCATGACCCCATTTGGAGTTTCCTTGTCAAAGTACTGGAGTGGTTGGCCATTTTTTTCTCCAGCTCATTTTCCAGCTGAGAAAACTGAGGCAAACAGGGTTAAGGGACTTGCCCAGGGTCACACAACTAATAAGTGTCTGAGACCAGATTTGAACTCAGGAAGAGGAGTCTTCCTGATTCCAAACCTAGTGTTCTTTCCACTGTGCCACCTAGCTGCCCTGGCACTAATTTGTGATTTCCTAAGCCAATAAAAATATAGCTGAGTTTGACAGCACTGGCCTAAAGTATTGAAAGATTAAGTGATTTACCCTGAGTCACTCAGGTAGTTTCAGAGATGGTATTTGAATTCTAAGCTCTTGTCTCCAGATCAGTGGTTCCTTTTGGGGTAGCTCTCCATCTGTTTATGAAATCATTGATTGTACATGTTGTACATGTACTCCACATTTCCAACAAAATGGATTTCTTCTTTCCAGACCTGACCAAAATGATCCTGTCTGTGATGTCCCCCAAAGTTTAAAAAATGTAAAGTTATGAATGATTGTTTTCTTTTTTAGTTTCTCAGGCACTTTTAGATAAAAAAGGCTATAAATAAATCCCCTCATTATTTCACATCAGTCCCTTAACATGGCAGGTGTAATTATTATTCCAATTCTTGCCATAACAAAGATATCCATCTTTCTGAAACATTGAGCCATCATTTTTTTAGTCAGCTCAGGGTTGCATTTCCAACATCTGAGACCCCAGTGGCATTTAGAAATGGTTCAGTCTTTCAAAACTAGTGGCCTCAACACCACACTAAACACTTCAGATCAATAACTCTCTAACACTGTTGCAGAGGTATCACAGTAGGAGAATGTGGGAGAGACTGCCTCTGTGACAGGTATATAATACATTCAGTGAAAATATCCAGATGTTTCTAAATATTGCTGCCCTCAGAGATGACCTTACAATTTACGCAGAATAGCATAAGTCATCACCTACATGATGTGACTTCAGGAGTTGGAAAGATGCAACTACTCCCAAAACTATCCCCTGTTATTATATTAAATTTTATCATTAGATCTTTATTCCTTTGGGTTAAATATTGCCTTTCCATGTTTGTCTTTTAAATGGGGATCAAAAAGATAACGTATGTAAAGCTTAAAATATCAGTTATTATGAAGCTGTCCCTCACTCTCCAGTGTGAATGAAATAATCAAATTGACTTCTGCCATGAAATGAGGTACAGAATAGCGAGAAAGCTCTCGTTAGTCCCTTTGGGAAAAGCATACTTTGAAAGGTAAAGTAGGAGGAGGATGCAAAGTCAATTCAGTTCATTTCAGTGCTACAAACACCTTGATCACTTACTTTATAAAGAAAAATTTCATTTAAATCAAATTTTGCACAAATCTAGACCTGTTATAGAAACAAAATACTTGAAGGATTGCTCAGATTCTTTGAGTTAGATTCAGATGTGTTGATGTTGTATATTTGGTACCATTTTTGAAACTGACATTTTCATTGACATTTGCTATATGGAAACATTTTTACATCATTTCATAAAGTTCTTTTCAATTCTCATAGATTCTGTCTCCATGACACCAAAGTAGTGGATTGAAAATTTTTTTAAAAATTCATGCTACCATTGGTGTCTTTGTCCATGAGAGGTGACATGAATTTGATATTTTAAGATTTATTACGTGTATGTGTAGTTCAGTCATGTTATCTAATGTTATATAGATATAAATAGTAATACAATTGGTAGCAATAATAACTGGTACTTATATAGTGCCCACTGTGCTAGGTGGCACAGTTAGAACCACCTAGCACTGGGCTTAAAATCAGGAAGATTCATCTTCCTAAATATAAATCCATCCTCAGGTTATGGATTAGCTATGTCACCCTGGGCAAGTCATTTAATCCTGTCTTCCTCAGTTCCTCATCTATAAAATAAGCTGGAGAAGGAAATGGCAAAGTATTCCAGAATCTTTGCCGAGAAAACGCCAAATGGAGTCATGAAGGGCCAGACCCAGTGGAAACAGCTGAACATAAACGACTATGTGCCAAGTACTCTGTTAAGGACTTTATAAATATTATCTCATTTGATCTTTATAGCAACCCTAGGAGGCTAGTGCTATTAATATCTCTATTTTACAGTTGAGTAAACTGAGGCAAAAAGAAGTTAAGTGAGTTGTTCAATGTGACCCAGTTAGTAATTTCTGAGGCAGGATTTGAATTCAGATATTCTGGACTCAGGACCTAGACTCTATCCATTTGGCCACTAGTATGAATTCAGTCAAGTAAAAATATTCATTAAGTCTTCCTGCTTTGGATTACATGTAGCAGCAAATAGTGATTTCTCCTGAATTCTGTAATAACTTGACTAGATGTCTTATGTAGACATCATCTGAATCAAAGTTTTTATTTGTTTGTTGGCTTCTTTTATTCTTGTTCCTGTGCCTAGGGGATAATGATGATGATGATGATGACATACACACACATATATTATATATACATTTATGTATATAGAAATATATATATGAAAAGAATGGCCTCTTGTAGTAGAATCAGAGGTTTGCAGCTGTAGTATAAGGATTGGCAAAGGTGAGAGGTTTGAATGAGAAATAGAAGACTGAGCATAAGAAATTTTCCAGGATGCATTAGAGAAAAGGTATCATGACAGAGGGAAGATCGGTTGGGTGAGAGGGAAAGGAGGGAAACCTAGGGTGTTTTTTATGAATCAAGTGATAATAGACAGAACAGCAGTAGGGACACGGATGGGCAGCACTAACTATGCCAAACTTTGCTAAACCTCAATTTGGGTTCCTATACCCATTCTGCTGTCCATATTTGTTTCTATAGCTTTGGAATCCAAGAAATTGTAAGTACGAATAATCCAGGAAGCTGAGGAGGGACAGAGATAAGTGGTAGGGATAACTAAACTATAACATATTACCAGCAATGAATTAATTACATACAAAACCAATACAAGTATCATCAAAGAGATATTTGACCTGAAAATGGTGTCAGCTGAGCATATAGTTAGAGCAAAGGATAACTAATGAACAGATGCATTAGCATTCACATAATATCAAGGAAACTGAAGAAAGAACCCCACCAAATATATTATGTGAGCCATCTGTGAAGGAATTATAGAGGACATGGACAGGGGTAGCATGACAAGTTGTGAATGGGTTAAGATCTGCATTACCGCATGCATATTGATATTGATGAAATTAGTTATACTCTGAAGTATTAAAGATTTATTCTTGTTGATGTGAGATAAGAGGATTTTAGGACAAGGATCTTAAAGATTACAGAATCAAAGATCCTATGAAAGATACATGAGAGGCCATCTAATCCAACCCTCTAACTTTACTGATGAGGATACTGAAGCCTGGAAAGGTTAAGTGGCTTGCACAAGACATGTAAGGAATAAATGGTAGAACTAGCCTCTGAACCCAGGTTATCTGGTTAAAATACATCTCTCTTTCCACTGAACTATTCCATTCATGCAGTCAAATCCTCTCATTTTACAGCTTAGCAAACCAAAGCCCAGAAAGATGAAATAATAGGCAGTAAGTAGAAGAGGTAGGATTTGAACCTAAGACTCCAACTTAAATGCAATGGGCTCTCGTTCTAATATGCTATCTTTCAGTTTGAGAACGTTTCTTCTTTTTCATTAAGTAAATAAGAGTCAACATAATGTAGTAGTCAGATTCAGAAACATCCAGATTTTTCCAATTTAAATTTAAATGCAAGTCCTCTTTCTAATATACTATACTTCCCCTGCATCCCAGTCTCCCAGTGCATGCTGGGTCATCTCCAGTCATCCTAATGAATATCTGGTCACTGGGTTCAGATGGCACTGGAGGAGAAGTGAGGCTGGTGACCTGCACAACCCTCCCTCACTCAAAACAAAGTCAAGTGTAAGTCATGCCATCATTTCTCTGATGGCATGGTCTTCTTCAGCAACAAAGGATGAACACAGCAACTTCCCTTGCTTCATTTCTATCATCAAGTGGATGAGAGACACTACAGCATAATGGCATGAAGAAAGCCCTAGGTTCCCAATCCTGCCTTTAATACATTATGACTATGTGAATCTGAGCAAATCATTTATTCTTTCTATGCTCTAAGAAAATTTCTAAGTCTATCCATTATAGAGGAGTTGTTGATTTGTGTGGGTGAGAGGATTTCCTCTATGGAAGCTTGGTTTTTGACAAAAACCAAACCCTCCACCCCCAAATTAAATTGAAACACAACTAATAAACTAACAGTTTCCAAGCAGTCCTCCTTTGAAATAAATTCAACAACAGTATGCCACCTTCCCAAGAGGCCTGCTAAACTATGGAGAGGGACACATTAGAGAATAGAAATTCCAAATAAACTAGAAAGTACTGCAACAAAAAAGACATCTAACCATGCCAGGCACGATTACCACCCCCAAATCTTCATTTGCCACACAAGGTTGACATTCGTGGGGAAATTAATGATTCATGTTGTCTAACATGCTCTTAAAATCAGATTTAATCAATGTGGTTATAAACGGTATAATTAATTTTCACACTAATTGACATGCCCGCCATAGCTGGTTTCATTTTTTGTTTTCATTTGCATAGCATAGCCTACCTTATGGGGAGAGAATTTTGCCTGTTTTTATTCTAATAAGATAATAAACCAATACTGTCTGATCTGAGAAATGGTTTTGGCCCAAATGGTCATAAACGACTCTCTGGCCCAGTTTTTCTATTGGAAATTTGGAGCACATAGAAAGTATGTGATACAGTAGAAAGAATGCTAAATTTGAATCCTGGCTTTCCCATCTGTGTAACCCTAGGCAAGTTACTTAATTTCTCTGGGTTTGTGTCTGCATCCATAAAGTGAGGATGGGGTAGGGTAGGGAAAATGTGGCCTTCTAGGTCCTTGAGTACAACCTTTTGACAGAATTCAAGTTTTACAGAACAAATCCTTTTCTGTAAGGTTTGGATTTAGTCAAAGGGCCATACTTGAGGACCTAGAGGGCCACATATGGTCTCAAGGCCACAGGTTGCCCACTCCTAGTAGACTATTGATCTTGAGGTCTTTTCCCAGATCTAAACTCCTATGATACTAAATACTCTTCTGACAACAGTAGCAGAAGGTTGAGGGTAAATGTTTAACAAGCAGTTCTCTGAAAAATGAAAGAGTATATACCAGAGCATACTTTTAAGTTCGATTTTTATTACTGATATTTTCTTAAGTCTAGACAATCAACCAAACAATTTATCAAGAAGTATTTTCAAGTTATAAATTCTCACACTCAATAAGGTAACCCTTATTTTGAGGGGGATAACAGGAATCTGAAGCAAAAAGAAAATGAAAAGCTTTCAATTATTTTCTATAAAACATGGAGGGAATTTGAAAAGGAATTTTCAACTTGGGATGATAGAACTAATATTCAAGTCTTGTATTGTTATTTAATATTTTGAAAAAATAATAAAGCTCGATGGATGTTACTTCTTTCATCTGTAAAATGAGAATATTGGGCTCTAAGATCCCTTAAAGCTCCAAGGACACAGTTGGTCAGATCAGAATTGTATTTCTTTTACAAAAACATCATTGCAGTGAAGTTACTTACCCTAAGTAAGCTTGGAAGCCCCCTTTAGTAGCACTCCTTTAGTAGCACACAGATAAAAGGAAGAGACCTGCCAGGGATATTTCTTTGCCCCAGGGGATATAAAATGTAAGGCTATTTTCCCAGGACAAAAATTCAGAATACAAAGAAAAACATTCTGCTGGATGCTACCAAACTAGAAGTCTATAGAAGAACAGATCCAAATATGACCTCTCTATTAATTAATCAACAGGCATTTATTAAGCATTTTCTAAGTACCAGGCAATGGGTTAAGTGCTGAGGATTCAAAAAAAAAAAGTCATTGCTCTCAAGGAGCTTACATTCTTCTGAAGGAGATAACAAGTAATGTATATACAAGGGAAATACAAAGTATATGAAAGGTAGGCTTAAGAAAGGAAGGCACTAACAGCTAGAGATGCCCCGAAGACATTAGAAGAGATGGTGGTTAGGAGAAAGGAATTCTCTAGGCATGAGAGATAGCTAGTACAAAGGTGTAGAAATGAGAAATTGAGCGTCCTGTGTAAGAATCATCAAGTAGTTCAGAGTGGCTCAAATGTTGACTCCCTGGAGGGGAATAATGTGTTTAAAAACTGAGAAATTAGAAAGGGGCCAGGTTATAAAGAGTTTTAAATGCCAGTGGACATCATATTTGATCCTAGAGATGTTGGAGAGCCTTTGGAATTTATTGAGAAGAGGGGAAGGGTAATCAGACCTTTAGGAAATCACTGGCTACTTGTTAAGAGGACAGATTAGAGTGGGGAGAGACCTAAAGCAGAAAGACCAATTAGAAAGCTATTCTAAAACCCTAATAAGGGGTACCTGAACTAAGGTGGCAGTTCTGTGAGTGGAGAGGACACACATACAAGATAAGTTGTAGAGATATATATATATAAAGCCAACTAGCTGTATGCATGGGGTTCTACATCAAGAAGCATACACTGAACAACTTCAGCAAAGTTAGAAAGTTGCCAAATCCTATAATTAGCATTACAAGTTTTGTAATTACTTCCACATATTGTAGTGTTAATTAGAGTTAAAGATATTCCCCACACATTGATGGGTCTGCCCATTAAAGGAAGCTTAATTAAGGGAGACCCACACCTTTTGTTAATTTCTAATGCACTGGTTCTCAAGGATTGTGATGCTCTCTGGCTCTGAAAAGTGTATAAATACTCTGAAGTGAGGTTTTTCTTTGGGGCTTACTCATTGGAAGTGTTTGTTTGACCAGAGGCAACTCTGGGTAGCCACTAAGGAACCCATGATCTTTGAAAACCCAGATGTTGGTGCTTCTCTCTCTAGTAACTCTGTATGTAATACTCAGACAGTTGAATCTGTCTGTTGATCTGTGATATATGCATTGCTTACAGTCAGACAGTTGAAAGCCCTGTCTGTTGGTTGATCCTTATTTCTCTGGTTGCATTTTCTCTGAAGTTCAGGGTGCTGACTTTTTTCCCTGAACTAAGTGAATAATTTATGTGCTTGAATGAAGTGATTGTTGACCCTTCAAAAGTTGTTTTCCTTTCAGAAAAGCAGATCTAAGATCTGTACAGCAGGAACTCTTGTGTATGTCAGGATTCTTGCCGATGTACAGCTTTGTTTCCCTTTGAGAGGAATGATTTCTTTATGGTGAAGATAATGTAGGATTGGATAGGAGCTGCTTGGGCCACAGTTTGCCATTCCTCAGTTCAGTGGTTGCTCCAAGATGAATGATTAAAGCCCTTTTTTCTTCCTCAGGAATTGTGGGTAAAGTCTGGGGAAGAGATGCATTCAAGCTAGTCTTGTCTTTCTGACAAGAGCCAACTGAGTCTAATCTGTAACCCGATTTTTGTCTGGAGCATCTTCCCCTCCTAATCATATCTCCTCAGATCAGTAGAATTTCTGAGTACAATAAGTAGCATTTTAAAGCTTATTTCCCAGAAGAAATAGTCAAACTAATACATATATCATCAAGTCATTTTAGCTGTTATGTCCAAAGCTGCTTAAGTTCTAATTTCCAAATGGTTAATGCAGATAATTTGTAAAAGTGTCACAGGAACTCCAGTGCTCTGGTATTATGTCAGAGTGAAAGTTTGGAAACTATTGGCATGCTTCCATGTACACAGGGCAGAAATCAGAGGTTAATATTTTTCTTTAGCTCATTTCATAGTTATATAAGTTTATTGAGCTGGGGAGTTCAGTGGATCCACATACACCAAGAAGGACAATAGTTTGGAAGCAAGTTGCTATAAAGTTTTAACCATTATATAGAATAATCTACTATGATCTCTTTTAATTGTCTTTTACCATATGGAGAAATCTATACCCAAATTACCTAATGAGTAGGACATAGGAATTTCATTGAAGAGCCAATCTGTTTGGATTTTACCTTTTGGGAAAAATGTTTTATACAATTTCTAGATTTGTAGTCATTGTATCCTCCCGGTTCCACACCTTAGCTCTAAGCATTTCAGCTAATGAATGGATGGTGGTAGTCTCATAGACTAACTGGTGCAGAC
The DNA here is from genome assembly GCA_028658325.1 of Potorous gilbertii. NCBI lineage: Eukaryota > Metazoa > Chordata > Mammalia > Diprotodontia > Potoroidae > Potorous > Potorous gilbertii. The sequence continues at coordinate 270,210,304 of CM053771.1, read as the reverse complement.
TAGAATCATGTCAGGACCCAGGATTGCCCAGAGCACACTCACAACAACCCTTCACCTTCTCCAAAATCCATATAAGGCAGAGACCTAGTGGTCTTGGAAAAACACCAACCACAAGCTGGGTGCTAGTAGTATCTCTTTTACAGTGTTTAGCAGGTATGTGCTAGTAAATGTTTAACAGTCAACTCTGAAAAAATGTATTCAGGTAACACTTTTAAGTTTAATCTGAATTATTAACATTTTCTCCATCAATTTCCCAGTTCTAATCAATCAACAATACCATAAACAAGCTTTGATTAGTAGTGTTTGTTAATTTCCAAGGTGTAAATGATCAGACTGAAAATTTCACAATCAGTTTCTAAGCCAGTTAGACCTGACTCCAGCTCACTCCTGAGTGCAGGGATATATGATTTCTCCATTTCCAGGCATGGAATTGGTTGAGAATGATTATTGTTGTTCTTTCCTTTGTTCCTAGAATTCTCGGTGATTATTCTAAAATCCAAGTGTTTGTTGAATTGATGAGAAGCTAATTATTCTACTAGAGGATTCGTTCTTTGCCTGTATTGATGAGTTGCCAGTTAGGGTAAAAGATGATGATGAGTTGAGCAGTCTGGGTGTAATCAAGCTGCAGTGAACTGGAAAGATACATGAGATGCTTATCTCTTCTGGTTTGTAGAGTATTCTAATAGTATCCTAACTGAATTTCCGGCTTCCAGTTAACTTCTCTCAACTCCATTTGTTAAATCACATCTCTAGTAATTTTTCCAGTTTACTCCTCTAAGCATATCATTCTTTTACTCAAAATATTTGGTGGTTCCTCATTGCCTACAAATAAGGCATGTTCTCTTAATCCTGGGATTCATGGCCCTCCATATTATGACTCCATTTTATCTTCTTTACCTTCTGTTACTATTTTTCCTATAATCACTTTTTTCTTTGAGACTTTGTTTATTTTTTGACTTTATTGTCTTCTGAGTTTGTGTTGATCGCCCCTGTCACCATGGTCAGATGTCTGGCTCTGTCACTTCTGAATTGTGTAACCATGGGCAGGTCACTTCACTTACCTGGACCTGTTTCCTCCTTTGTAACATAAATGGATTAGAGAAAATAATTTCTAAGTTCTCTTTTACCTCCTAGTCCTGTGATACTATGGCTTGCTTCTGGATGAAGCTAGTTGTCAAAGTTGTATAAATAATGCCAGACCTGCCTTTCTCAGTCAGTCAGTGAGCATTCATTAAGCACTTACTATGTGCCAGTAACTGTGGTAAGTGATATAAACTTAAATATAAACAGAAAGAAAGATGATCTATGCCTCTAAGGAGTTTACAATCTAATGGGGAATGCAACCCATTAAAGGAAGCTGAAAGGGATGAGAGTAGGGACAAAAGATAGGGGCATGATATAGATGTCCAGAATAGTGTATCCTGAGAAATGAAGAGATAGCTGGCCTGGGAACTTTCTTTAAATGGAAGTTCTTACAGGAGTCATTCAATCAGAGGGAGGAAACCCAGGAGGAAAGAGCTCCAGAGTTGAAATAATATTCCAAGATAGAGAGGTTTCTGGGGCATGGTGAAAAAGTCTGGAAGAATAGTGGTTGGTGGGAAATAAAGAGACTATTAGAATGATTGCAAAAGAGAATAGATATGAAAATGGCTTGAAGAGATAAAGAGTTATGTAAATGTAAGGAATTAATAACAAAAGGATATAAATAAGCTCTTTAATTGCTGCATTTTTGTCTTTGCATTCCAGTGCCTAATACAGTGCCTAGCACACAACAGGCATTTAATAAATGTTTGCTGATTTCAGTATTTCATTAGATAAGCAAAGAAGGCAGCATAATATATTGAATAGCGTAAAGAATTTAGAATAGAGACCTGGGTTCAAGTCTCAGCTCTGACATTTCCTGTTTTCATTGAATACTGGAAAGCCATTTGCTCTCTCAGCTTCTCAACAGCTTCATCTATAACGTGGGGATAGTAATACTTGGACAACTTACCATACCAGGTTATTGTGAGGAGAATGTCTTATAAACCACAAAGTGCCATTGGAAGGTGAACCAGTATTAAGCATATGTAATATGAGTGTAGCAGTTCTGGATATCTAAGCATGATGTTGTTCTCTGTTACTAGGATTTTGATATAGATTATTTTTATATGCAGGGTGGCTCAAACCATGGACCATTGTTCTAGGAACTGAGATGACCAAGGGGTTTGGAGGATCTCAAAAAGAATCCCAATAGGTCAGGGATGGCATCAAAAGTCCATAGTCAGCTCGTATTTATTGAAGGCATTCTTTTATTCTGCCCTGCCAGCAGGGCCTTCACATTTACTTTTACACACATGTCACAAAAGAGAACCATTAATATTTTATTCTCCCAGTGGGTTCCCCTCTGCCATGTTTACCATATTTACCTTTCTCAGTTATCTAATAGTTTATATAATTTGATGTCTTCACTTTGACTGTAAATTACATATCCAATAAGTCTGTGTGGCATATAAGGACATGGGTACTGGACTATGAGTTAGGAATGTTGCATACCAGTCCTGGTTCCAGCAGCCTCTTCGAAAAGTTATTTTATCTTTCTGGGCCTCATTTTCATCATTTGTGGGTTCAAGTAGATGATTTCTAAGGTTCCTCTCAGTGGTTCCCAAAGTGGGCGAAAGTGGGCGATGCTGGCCCCTGGGGGGCTCTGGACTGATCCAGGATGGGGCAGTAGTAACCTCAGATGCAAATGTACACTTAATCTGAGATTTCTTTGCTAGTTGGTAAGATTTTGGTGCGGAGTGGGGAGAATGTGGGGGTGGGAAGGGGGGAAAATCCAAGTAATTTTTTTTAAAGGGTGTGGTAGGTCAAATAAGTTTGGGAACCTGGATATTCTATTATTTCATTTGAAAAAGTTATGTGTCCATTGTGATTATAATTTCATGAAAGGCAGAGGTCATGTCTTAAATTTATTTTCTCTCTACTCACAGGTCCAATCACAAGGCTAATAGATAGACAGATATTCAGTAAAACACTTGGCAATCCCAGTATTGTTAATGGAATTATATGGGAAATGAATGAATGGTGAATGAATGAATGTATGGAATTGCTCTAGAGTCCTTTTAGTTAAATCTACCTTTGTTGAGAAAGGAGCAAGTGGGAGACCTCATGTTTTGAGTCATCATAAAAGGCCTAGGCCAAACATTCTGTCCTATTAACACAGATGAAAAACAGTTGCAGGTGAATTTTTACCATAACACACAATGCAGAATTTTCAGTCAATCGATAATGCAAATATTTCTAGGAGGCTACTAAAATATTTCTCCTCATCCATTTCTTTTTTAAAATTTGTTTTCTGTGTTCTACAATCATTTCCACATAACTTAGATTTTTTTCCCCTCCTTCCTTTCTCCCTCCCCCCTCCCTCCCTGAGACAACATACAATTTTATGTAGGTTCTACATATACATTCCTATTAAATAATTTTCACCTTAGTCATGTTGCATAGAAGAATTAAAATAAATGGGAGAAATCATAAAACAAACCGAAACATAATACAAAAGAAAATGATCTGCTACATTCTGGGATCAGATTCCATAGTTCTTTCTCTGGATTTAGATGGTTTTGTCTTTTCCTCATCCATTTCTTTAGGAATATTGTGTCCCACTCCAGTGGTAGGTCTTCTAGGAGGGACTTGAGATCAGATCTTGTTTCCACTGGTTCGATCCTTGTACCTCAGTTCCCCAAATGCTCAATCCCATCCAAGGGATATGTAGCAAACTCTCCCCTGCTTTGAGTGATATTTTTATTGTTGATTTTTTTCCCCAGGAGGCATAAATATTGAATCACAACCAAATGTAGTTTGCATTTAAAACATGAGGGAGGAAGCAGAGGTATTTACTATACAGTGGGCTGTATCATGAGGCTATAATTTATCTTCCATTACCCGGTGGAAAAGGAAACTTTCTATTAGCCCAACTGGGCTGTGTGAATAACAATCGGCAAATTAGTGCCTAAGCAATGCACCACAAATAAAAATATCTGTGATCATTGGAGGGAAATTTCAAAATACAGTTTGGCTTCCTTGGAAATAGGTTACATTTAAAACACATTAGCACCTGACACACAAGATCATACATAACATACAGCTCTTCAAAGTTATTTACCGGAAACTCTGCTGCCACATTTACATTGGTTTTTTGGTTGCCAACGAAAAAATGGAACATAAAAAGTAAATTGAAAAGTTGTTTAGTGCCAATTGGCTTGTGGTTTTGGGCACGATGAGTATATGTCAGTGAGTACCTTAGCAATAATGGAGACGGGCCTAGGAATAACGCTTGGCAGTGTAGCATCCCCACTTTGCCCAGTGACCCATAGAAATATTCATTTATTTTGCTATGGAATTGGAGAGAAAAGCAGAAGAGGTTGAAAATGATGGATCTTAATTATGCTCCCATGCCTTTCCTTCAAGGACCTGGGAAAAGATATTCAGATCTTTGTTTGGAGTCTGATTTTAACATTTTAATCTCTCTTTGTTCCTTCTGTTGAGGACCTTTTCAGATTTTTTGATGAGGAGGAAATGAAACGTTACTCAGCCATAAAAGGCATGCTTGTTATCAATTAAATATGTCCCTGTTGTCGTTCAGTCCAAAGTGAGTTAGATGTATTGGTGTCATGGAGATATGATATATAAAGAAGAAAGTTGATCTTAGAGCTCCAGTGTCAAGATGTCAGACTAGTAGTTAAAGTAACAGGAGGGACGCAGAGCTACAAAATCTTTTTTTTTTTAAACTGAAGTGATCCCATGTGGTAATGATTTATTAGCTACTGAAATTGATAAAACCGTAAAAGAGTCCATATACTTCTGTAATATTGATCTCAATGCCATTTCTTTTTCTTCTGCTACAGAAAATATGGATTTCCTTGATACTTTACTTAATTTGAATTAAACATTTAAAATATGCCCTTGCTCTTAGATGTAAATCCTCAGATTCACTGATCCTTTGGGGTTTCCCATCCATGTGCTGGTAGAATTCTTGGCAATCTCAGTGTTGTTAATGGAATTACATGGGACATCTATAATTTGCTGAATACGAGATGAGATACACAAACACACACACACACACACACATATATATATATATATATGTATTTATATATATATATGTATTTGTGTGTATGTATATATGCATATATACGTGAGTGTGTATGTGTAACAAGCAAGGACCACGGCATGCATAGGAGGGCCTGCTATATAGGTTCTTAGATCTGTTTGTCTAAAAGGAAAGTAGCTTTTGAGGGATCAAAAATCTACTTTAATCAAGCACATATATCATTCACTTAGTTCAGGGGAAAAAGTAAGCAGAAAATACAGAGAAATAAAGACCAATAGACAGGGCTTCCAACTGTCTGACCATAAGCAATACATACATCATAGATCAACAGACAAATTCAACTGTCTGACCATAGTTACCAGAGAAAGAAGTACCAACATCTAGGTTTTCAAAGGTGGGAGTGGGGGGGGGAGGGGAGATGACACTCTGTAATGGCTACCCAGAGTTTCCTCTGGCCAAACAAGTACTTCCAATGAATAAACCCCAAAGTAAAACCTTACCTCGGAGTATTTATACCCTTCTCAGGGCCAGACAGTGTCACAACCCTTATTAGAAATTAACAAAAGATGCGGGCCTCCCTACAAAACAAATCTCCCCTAATCAAACTTCCCGTAATGGAAAGGTCCATTAATGGGTGGGGAAGATCTGTAACTCTCATAATCAATATTACAGTGTGTCTCAGTTCATTTGGGTATTTTACCATCTGAAGGACTAGTACATAAAGTAGCATCAATAAGAAAACTAGAAAAAAAGAAGGAAAGTAGTTTCCAACTCCTTTGATCTCAATCATTCTAAAAGGTTATATAGAAGGGAGTTGCATTGGCAAAATAAAGTTATTCAAAAGATTTATGTGGTCTCTGTATATTCCCTATCACAGAGCTGTCGTACTTACCTCATAGGGTTGTTATGAGAATCAAAAGAAATTGAATGAGAAACGTACTTTGCAAACTGTTGTATGCTATTTATTATTATTTTCATCATCAATCAACATCATTATCGTCCCTGGATATGATTTCGTTCCTGGGACCCAGGGCAGGTACTTCTATACTCTACTCTATGTAACACACACACACAAATATGGACACAAACATGCACACACACCACTAGATGTTACTACTCTAAGCTGAGTGTGAGTCTGCTTATATTTTGATCCCAAACTCTAAGAATTTTCATTGATAAGCCTGGTAGAAAGCCAAAGAGCAGGCAGGCCAAGATGTCTCAGTCCACTTTTGGGATAGGGTATTCTCTGCTGACAAACTATTGAAAACCTTTCTTTGGAAAATAAATGACAAAGTAGTATCTATGACAAGACATTGTTAGTGCTAAACACCAGGAGTCACAGACTCCACTGTAAGCAAAAACAGTAGACTGTGGATATAATGTGCTGTCTCTGGACCTCAGGGCAACCTTACCTAAATAAGTCAATTTTCTCCTAATAAGCTCAATTTTGGAGGAGTCTGGCCTCTAAAGAGAAGGATATGATTCTTTTTTTAATGCCTTCTCCTCACCCTGGAGTATTAGGAAAAATCTCTTTAAAAACTCAGATCAGGCTTGTATTTATGGTCTCCCCCAAAGATAATACAGAGGTATGCAATGTATAATGTAAATTAGTTACAGGCAGATATTTATTTCCTACACAAAAAGAAATGCTTGAAACACAAGTTTCATAAGTGTATATTATCAAAGACTTAAAATATGAAACTAACCCATAACTCTTTTTATATTCTTCCATGAAGTAGGTAGTTAGAACAGGAAACATTTTGGTGAGAATGCTGAACAGGCAGTTAGCTTCATCTTAGATATCCACATATCTCCCTCAACATCCATTTTTTCAAGACAAGCCAAAGTCTGACTTGGGTTTATCATTATGGAGGCATCATAACGGGGCCAGGACAAACATTCTGTCATATTAACAAAGATGAAAAATAACTGTAGCTGAACATTTGTAGAAACATGTAATATGGAAAATCCAATGGTGATCATATTCTCTGAGATGTGTAGCTGTAGAAAACTCTTGCTGCCAATCAGTTCTTATTGAGGAACCCAAAAGCTCTAGAACTTTGAAGATTGCCTCCACAAATAGAAAATTTATCTCGTGATTTCTATTTGGTTTCCCATGCTCAGAGAAACACCAAGTCAAAGAGGAATTCAGTAGTCTAAAGTTCATCTAGCTACTACATATAATCATTGCTGTATTTGTGTGGCAACCATAGCTGCTAAGGGAAAGAAGACTCCATTTTTCTTCCATAAGAAGTCTCAGAGTTCTATACCATATATTTTAACCAAAGAAAAAAGTGAGAACAGAAGTTTTCTTTCCCTTTAAAATCTGCTGCATGGTTGATCCTCCTCCTTCCACCACCATCTTGCCAACCAAGTGATTTCTGTGTCATTCCATAATTGTTAAGCACTGAGCACATGTCCCTGCCACTGTCTGGGGAGAAGGGGTGAGCTTAGGTTCATATACACTCCATGGACTGCCTCCTGTAGGTCCAACCTTATGTATACTCCATGGGGTGTGCTTCTCTCTAAGCACTGCCACATATATGGATGGAGCAGGCCTAGGACAGGGACCACGCAGATGTAGACCAAGTAAAGTCATTGCCTTTCTCAGGCTCTCTGCCTTCTCTTACTGCTTAGACTCATTCCAGTCAATACCGTGGCTCTAAAATGATCCAAGGAGCAAAACACAAAGACTAGTTGATAGATAGTATCTGCTTTTGGTCTAGACATAGAGAATCAAGCCAGGAATATGAGACCAGAAAGACTGTAAAAGGAAGAGCTATTAGGATTCTAAAAACTAGAAAAGAGAAAGTAAGATTCTCCTTTCTGAGTTTAGCAGAGGAAGCAATGAGTTTAAGCTAGAGCATGAAGGAATTGGGTCAGACATAAAGAAGGGTTTCATGAGAGTTGATTAAAAACAGCCGGACTAGGTAGTTTGTTTCTTTTTTCTATGTTGGCAATAAGGGATTTGGATTGCTGGAAGTTCCTGACTACTTCATGAGCATGTGACTATACATTTTGAAAATGCTTCTGCTTCCATGGGAATAAAATTTTAGAACACGCGAAAAAAAGCCCAGCTATGGATTTGGGTTTTTTTGTTTGTTTGTTTCCCCTGCTTCTCATGGAAGACTCTTGAAAAGTGAATTGTAAATTGGATCCCTGAAGGTCTAACCTTTAGCCAGCAATTTTACTGTGTGACTGTTTTCAGGTCCTCCAGTCTATTACTCTGAAGAAAAGTGTTGTCCAGGTTGCATAAGTTCAACAACTTAATTGGGACTCCCTTGTACTGGATTAAGGGGCACTCTGGTTCCTACTAAGAGTAATAGTGGAATGGCAATGATATGCAACGGATGGAAAAAGCCCAGCCAACTGTATATTTTCATCAGAAAAAGAGCAAATGGGGGATATCTTGGTCCAGTTTTACAAATGAGCAGAGAAATGAGCATTCATAGCACAGGTCTTCCACTGCATTCTCTCCTAGTAAGGAACGTGGTGGTGCTAATGAACCACAGCAGAGAATGGTAGCATCTCTTTTCAACTCATCTTTTTTTTTTTTTTGACTGAAAGCTAAGAAAGCAAAGTGTTTGACACTGAGGATATAGGCTTTTTCATTTAAACAAGCTTATTTCACACAAAGAAAAGGTTGCTGCATCTAACAATAATGATGGTTTTTTTAAAAGTCACTTTATGTTGCCATGGTGTGTTTTATCTGGGTCAGGTGAGATCACAGAATTACAGATTTAGAGATGGAAAGAACTTTAGAAGATATTTAGTAGAGTCTTTTCATTTTACAGATATGGAAACTAAGGCCTAGAGAGTTTAAATTACTTGTCCATGATGATATGGTAGCAAATGGTAGAATGATAGGTCAAACCTCTGATTTCAAATCTCTCCTTTGTGGGGAGGGGGCAGGAGGGGAAGTAATCAGAGTTGAGTGACTTGCTCTGGGTCACTCAGCTAGTAAGTGTCAAGTGTCTGTGGTACTCCTGTTCCCAGGGCTAGTGTTCTATCCATTGTGACTCCTAGTTACCCTTCCATTCTTTTTTTCTATAGCACAATAGTTCTGTGTGGGAAAGCACATTAGAAAGTACATAGTACAACATAAATGCAAGGTTTCATTATTTTCAAAGTATCTAATAACTCTTGCATTAACAGTTTGGTGCATGGTAAAGAAAGATTGAATTTGAAATCAGAAAGATCTAGATTTGAATCCTGCCTCAAACACTGACTAGGTATGTGATACTGGGTAAGTCACTTAATCTCTCTGAGCTTCTGTATTATCATTTTGTAAAACAAAGGGGATGAGACTCAATGATCTCTAAAGTCCCTTCCAGGTCTAAGTCCAGGATCTTGTGACTGTTGATACGGAGTCAATGGCTTTGGATCTGAATCTCATGTCTGCTATTTAGTACTCTTTTCTCACATGTGTGATTTTGGACATAACCACAAAATTTTGGGAAGGAGTATAGGAATGAAGTGATTGTGAAATAGAGAAAAGACTTAGGCGCAGTTCAATCCCTTTGTGTATTTCCAACATTGTTCTCTATCCTTTCATGGGATCGATCACCTCCTCTGAGCTTTGAGGAGCAGGAAGATTGACTAACCTGCGAAAGGTCAAATAGATAGCAAGCATTAGAGGGAATTTGAACCTCTTTCCCTATTTGAGTCCTCTTTCTAGAGCATAGCACATCTTTCAATTTTTTTTCTACCATTTCTAGGAACAGAAAGGGAAGCAATAATATGGTGATACCATCGCTTCCTGCAATCAAGTTGAGCAAAGGGAACTTGTCTTCTCTTATCTCCCTCATAGAAGCAGGCCCAATACCAAATGCAGTAAGAACTTAGAAAACTTAATAAACAAGAAATATGTAGATCATTGTAGAACACCCCTTGGGAATAGCATACTTACTTCCTCTATTAGATTGCTCTTTGTAGGGTAAAAAAAATTAGCCGCACATCTAAAATTTTAGAAACATAAAAAAATCATCAGTTCTGATTCTGAGAACCAGCATGATGTAGTAGAAAGGGTATTTCACTTGAAGTCAGGAGAGAACTAGGTTTCAATCTTCCTTTCTACACTTGCTGTGACTATGAGAAAATTACTTCAATCTCTATCACCTTTAGTTTTCTCATTCAAAAAATAAAGGTAATAAAAACATTACCTCACAGAGTTACTGTGAAAATCAAGTGTACACCTTGAAGTGATATATAAATGTCAATGATTTTTAAAAATTATTGCAAGAGATGTTGTTTGGGGGACTTGCTTTCCATTGAATCAAAATGCAAAGTAGAATTTACTCTTATATGTAGAGTATATTGTCAACTAATTCAACTGCATAGCCAGAGCTAAAGAGGCAGTAAACTGCAAAAGCATCAGTTTTTAGTTTCCTTCTCAGTGTGGTTCAAGAATGAAGCTGATGGGAAAGTTTAAAAAATTGGTGAGCTTTCTGTTTAATCTGCTATTTCTGTGGACAACATGGAGAGATATGGTCTAAAAGATAGTACAATTAAGTGGACATTCATAATGACCTACGATAAAAAAGTAGTGATTAATAGATAACTATCAGTCTGGATTGAGATCTCACAGGGAAAGCCCCAGGGATCTGTCCTTGGTCCTGTCCTGGTCAACTTTTTATTATTGATTCGGGTATAGAATAGATGACCTTCTTATAAAATTTGGAGATGACATGAAGCTAGAGGGGGCAGCAGGTATGTTAGCTGACAAAATTTGGATCCAGAAATATCTTGACAGGCTAGATTGATGAACCAATTGTAATAAGAAAGACAATTTAATAGAGACAAATGTAAAGTCTTATACTTTCATTTAAAAAAATCAGTAGCACAGTATGGAGCAAGCCTGGCTAGACAGTAATTCATATAAAAAAATGTCTGGAGGTTTTAGTGGAATGCAAACTCAGTATCAGTCAACAGTGTGACAGAGTAAAAAAAAATAAAGATAATTCAATCCCAGGGTCCAATAATAGAAGTGTCCTGCTATCTATACTAGTCGGCCATTGCATTCAGTTCTGTGCACTATATTTTAAGGAGGATATTGATAAGCTAAAGCTTACCTATGGAAGAGTAATCAGGATGAGGAGACTAGAGATGTTACAGTGGGAGAGCTCATAATTACTTGTTATTTAATTGTGAACTCACTATGTCTCTATTGAAAGGCAAATAACTGAAGTGATCATCTGAAACAGAATTTTTCTAAACACAGAAGACAATTTTCCTATAATATTCATTCATCCAGTACCATATTCATTCAAACATATTTATTAAGTGCCTACTCTGTGCCAGTCATATGACAGGTCTTGTGGAAAGTTCAAGAAAAGGAGAAAATATGATCTAAGCTTTCTGTGAGCTCAATCATTCATTCCTCTTTCCATAATATTTTAAAGTACATTCTCTGGGAAAGCAACTGAGTTAAATGCATACTAGGGGGACAATAGACTATGTGGGCAGATAAGGGAGAAAGTACTTCTAGCTGCAGATATTAGGAAAGTCTTCATGAAGGCGGTAGCATTTATAGGATTGTAGTATGGGTCGAGATGAAGATGGAATACATTCTGGGTACAGGCAATGACATCACATGTAGCAACTAAATTTAACCATTTCAGTGACAAGAAATTTTTCAAGCAGTGAGGAGAAGCTTTTCAAATATGAAGGAAAAGGAATAAAAATAGCACAATACTATATTCCAAAAAGTAAAGGAACCCATCAAGCGGCAAAAAAGAAAACATCCTTTAATCCTTAGCTTATTTACCAATAAAAAGGGATATTCAAAAAAAGAGAATCCTTTGGGGTAGCCCAAAAAGCAAAAAAAAAAAAAATGAAAATGAAAAAGAATATTTGGTCTAGAAACAACTCAAATCAAAACATAAAAAAGTAAATAAGTGTAATTTTGAAGAAAAGAACAGGTAAGGAGGGAGCATGAAGTGGGGGCAGGGGTAAAAGAAGGCCTCATATAGGAGTTAGCACATGAGCTAAATTTTGGAAGAGGTTAAGGATTCTGCCAGGCAAGGGGTGATCACGAAGCACATCCTGGACCTGAGTGATCAATTCTGCAGTGGTATAGATGTGGAATTAGAGTATCATACAGAGGATACAACTAAAAAGTTAGATTAACTAGAACAGAGAATTTTTTGGGGAAAATGACATGAACCTAGAGTGTTAGGATACACTGTTACTACCATTATCACTACCACTAATACTATTAAGAAGGAAAAAGGAAGTAGATAGAGGAAGAGAATGATTAGGAAAAGGAGAAGAAATATCAGCTCCTAATATGTGTAGGACAAAGTGCTAGGCACAGAGTATTCTAAAAGTGTATGACATATAATCCTCTGTCAATATCACAGAAATAGGATGTACACATATGGAAATATAGCCAAGAAATCTTGGAAGTGTATGCTACATGATAACTGAGAGGCATAGATAAGTGCTGGGCTAGTTTGGAGAAGGAAGAAATCACCTAGGAATCTTTTGGCAAGAGAGGCACCTTCAGATGTTGGTGAATGTGGTTTTTTGGTAAGAATGCTGAATGTCATTGTGTGAACAGGCTCTGCAATATTTCAATCAGGAGGACTATTCAAGTCTCAATGGCATCTTGCTTCTCAAAGTAAAAGTCCCATTTGCTTCTTTACGTTATTGAGAGGCAGTTAATTAAAACCTCCATAGACATGTTTTCCCCTCTCCCTACCACCCATGATTTATCATTGCTGTATTGTCTCAGCATTACAGTTTTATGACTTTATAGGGTGCATGTTGGGGATTTTATAGTTGTATCTCCCATACCTTTAATTTCAGATGAAACATTAAATCGCAATGAGCATTCAGTGCCAGTATATGGTACATAAGCACCAAACTACTCTATGTTCATCTTTGCAGAGAAGGGACAGCAATGGAATATATATAAGGATACAAATTTGTCTTCTAATTTTAGGGATTTAAGCCTTTTGTGAATGATAAGGTTGTTTTCTGGGTTTCAAATTCTTGTAGAAGGGGAGACTACAAGGATCATGGGTAGAGCCAATGACTTCTTTGCAAGATGGCAATCTGAGTAACGTTTAACTTCTTCCCCTCTCTTTCTTCTGTCCCCTTCTCTCACTCCACCCCTAGTTACCCAGTTATCCCCTGGTTGCCCAGGTTCCCACAGTAACTCATCTCACTGAGTTACCCTTGGTGACAGACCTGGTGTTACACAGTCACTTTGTGATCCTCGACAAGTTATTCAACTTTCTTGATCATCAGTTTCCTGATCTTTTGAAATATGGGGACACAGGGCAATATCATTTGTAATACCTTGCACCTCACAAGGTTTTTGTGTGCTTCAAATAAAATTATATATTCAAGTTATTTTGCAAACTTAGATATGCCAAATGATTTACAATTATTATTTCACTGCAGTCTTTACTGGCATCCTCTAATCACTTCATGTCTACTTCCCCTATTATAGAACCTGCCTTGTTTAGGAAGAGTACATGGAAATAGGCAATGTGGGTACTGGAAGCAATCTAATTCAAGAAATCCAATCCAATAAGCATTCATTAAGCACCTATGATGTGCCAATTACTGTGCTGAGCCCTGGGGAAACAACTAAGAAAAAGAAAGCCCCTACCCTCAACAAACTTACAATCTAAAGAGAGATATTTCTCTGATTAGGAGCTTTGTATTTTTGTGTCATGCTTTAAAACGTGTAGTTTTCTCATCAGATACAGTTGCCCTTGAAGTAGCAGAAAGTGATAGACTGTTCTGTCCAGCATTTTACATGATATTACTACTTTGGCAGGCTCACTACAGGTGACCAAGGTCTAGTCTTTATTTTGCACATTTAGAAACAAAGCTTTGTCTAGGTATGATCAGGTTCTGAGTGACCAATTTCTTTTAGCCAAATTCATAGAATGCTAATTTCATTCAAAGGCCTCTATATCAGTTGTGGTGGGACAATATAAGGGGGAAAGCATTGAATTTGGTTTCAGAAGTCCTAAATTGAAATCCTAGCTCTGCTTCACACAAGTCACGTCCCCTCTTCTGTAGGTTTCCTAATCTCTAAAATGAGGAGATTGAGACCATTTCCAGTTCTTAATACCATTCCCCAGTGACCAAAAAGCCTATGTCCTGGTAGTCTTCTCTTTATCAAGGTTGCTGAAAACTTTGTTTGGCGTGCCTAAAATTACATAGGTAATACATACATACATATAAAATAATACATACATACATATAAAAGTAAATGATCTTAAGAGAAATTTCTTTAGCTTGTGGGAGAATATGGATAATTATCCTCGCTCTATCATAAAATAAACCTAGTGATCCATAACCCTACCAAAACAAAACAAGACAAAACAAGGCCTTCCTTGGACAGGGGCTAGATAAAAATGAGCAAATCTCATCTCTTTGATTCTTTTTTTCCCCTAGATTTCATAAAGACCACAAATCTATTACAGTGATATCATTTTAGACACAGTTAATTGGATCACAGCTTATTTTACATTAGTTACATTTTAATCTCCTTGAAGAGTTTTGGGAAGCACCCTGGGAAAAAGCTCCATTGTACACACTAGTTTCATCAGCAACACATTTATAAATGATCGCAGGAAGTAACTTTTAAAAAAAAATTGTCCCCAAATTTGGGACATGTATCCTTTTTGGAGCTTGTACTCCACCCCAACGGCCCCCACTGATTATAGCAGCTAATGTAAGCATGCTCTTTAAGAATGCCTTGGTGATTGAGAATTGCTCTTCAGCATTCAGATCACTTGTCATTCTCCCTTTTCTCTAATTCCTTATTATGTTCTGAACCACCCACTCTAACACTTCTGGGCATGTAATAGTAGCACAATAAATACCATGAAGTGAAGCTAATGCTTTCTCCTCTGTACCTGTGCCTTGAATAAATACTGATTGGTCATAATCTTACGTCTACCTGGTCATTTTCCTTAACATTCCAAGGGATCCTAGGAAAGGTTTGTGAAGATCATCTAGTCCAACTCTCTCATTTTACAGAGGAGGAAGCTTAGGCCCAGAAGGGGCTTCCCACAAGGGTCAAACAGTTAGTAAAAGCCGGTGGGGATTTTGATTTGCCTTGTAGTAGGATAGTTTTGTTTTGGTTTTTTTGTTTTGGTTTTTGTTTTTATTTAGAGCTGGAAAGGATGTTAAAGATCATCAAGTCCAACCTTCTTTTACATTTTGGGAAACTGAGGCAGGTAACAGCTACATTATTTGGCCAGGGTCACACAGACAGTAAGTACCTGAGAAAGGATACAAGACTAGGTCTTCTGGTGTCCAGACCCTACACTATTACTCAAATCCAAGGTCCCTTATCTCCAAAGGCAGTGACCTCACATTATACATTGGTGGCCCCAGGGCTAGGTAAATTTGTTGCCAGTCTCATAATTTAATAGGCAGATAGTTTTTTTTTTCTTTTCAGTTTTCCAGGGGAAAAAAAGAAATTTAAGGTGTTGCTATAAGGTGTTGCTATATTTGTTCCTTATAATCAAGGTCATAACCTAAATTAAGGCCCCTGAGGATCTATAGAAGGATTTCTAAGTATGTTCTGAAAAGGCACCTGAGCTTTTATAGCCAGGATATTGCTGGAATTCTGGTGGAGTAGAAGTCCTAGGGAAGGAGTGACCTTTCCTTTTACTCTTCTCTATCCCCCTCCTCATCCTTTGGCTGGAGCAGATAGAGTAAAACCTATGAGAAAAGTAATGTTAATAACTTATCCCAAACATAATTAAACTGAAACAAGAAAGTTCAATTTGTGGTACATTGACTGCTCTGAGGGCAACTTGGTGGCACAATGGAAAGAGAGCACTGGGCTTGGAATCAGGAAGACTCATCTTCATGAGTTCAAATCCAGCCTTAGATACTTATTAGCTGTGTGACCCTGGGAAAGTCATTTAACCCTGTTTACCTCAGTTCCTCATCTGTAAAATGAGTTAGAGAAGGAAATGGCAAACCACTCTAGTATCTTTGCCAAGAAAACCCCAAATGGGATCACGACGTGTCAGACCCAACTGAAATGACTCAACAATAGATTGCTGAAATTGTGGAACCCTTTGGATACCAGGTGCCCTAGATCCTGTAAGCCTAGAGACCACTGGAAAAGGATCTGATTCCAGGGAGTGATCCATTGGTGGCTCTGCATTAGATGTCTTGAACTATGAGCTCCAACTTGTACCTTCATTCACACAGATTCAGTCCTCCCTCTTTCACCATTTCTGCTTAAAGTTAGAAGTCTTGGCTAGGAAGCAGAATTAAGGGTGCTAAAGGTAGTAGTGACTTTCTTGAAATGTAAGAAAATTCTCTTCATGCTCTGTTGCTTTCCATAGCTCCTCTTTTCCTCAGAGACTTCTGTGGATTGTTTTTATTTCATGCCACTTTAACTCTGCTATATGTGTGTAACAATTGGGAGAAGAGAATCTGGAAACGGGTCCATTTTTAAAAATTCTACAGGAAAAAAATACCTTTTCTGGGGGCAGGTCTTCAGTTTTCCAAAAAAACCAACCTCACAATCTCCAAAATAACATTTTCTTTCCCCAAGGAATCCAAACTTGGTAATTCATTGTGAATGACATATCAGCTGGCCCTAGGGTGCAGGTGATTTGTCCAGATGGGCCTTCTGCATAGCCAAAGTAAGCAGGTGCCTTCAGGGTATAATTTGAAAGGTATCTGGAGAGCTCACTCACTAAACTTAGGATCTCAGTTGGTCTGTCTTTAATACTTGACTTTGCAATTTTGCATTTGTATGGAGGCTTTCCCCTTTTCTAGGAATTGCCATTTAGACTATAAATACCCCTGGGAGCTGTAATGCATTAAAATCCATTAATACCTTAACGTGTGAAGTGGATTGTGTGAAAAGACCCTGAGAGGATAATTTTGATCTGTTAAGCGAGGAGGTTGAGATTGGGGGTACTAAATTCCTGAGGCCACAATGATGTAGTTAAAGGGTGTTGGAAGATCCAATTTCAAGCTCTGACTGTTAACACTTACTAATTGTGTGAATGTTGACTAGTCCTTAACCTCTAGGAACCTATGTCCTTATCTGTGAGATTGGCTTAATAGAATCATAAATATAACTCACATAAAATATGGAATCACAGAATTTCGCAGGGTCTTTGAAAGGAAACTATATTATAAACTATAAAGCTATGTATAAATATGAGCTGCCATTATATTATGGGTAATAGTACTGAAGGTGGTATCTGCTAAATAATGAGACAACAGAGGGAATGAGGTACCTGGTGGAAGCAGAGTATAAAAAGAGTTGAAAGGATGGCAAGCCACATACTCCAATTTCTTGCCAAGAATTGATTACCAAGGATTTCTTGGTATTGGTTGTCAAAGTCTATAGTGTGACTTCAGCATGGAGCACCCTGCCTATTTTTATTAGTACATATAATCAGAATGGCCACTGATCAAGCCAACTGCAGTTTTGTCCCAGGGTGCTATACATTGGCACTATTATGGGTAGGTGCCTCCGTCCCCAACTGGTGACCTTCTTAGCCAAACCCTTGAGGGTTTTTTGGAAGAGAGCCTCAAGGGGCCTCTTTGTATCTTAAGATCCAATTTCTGTCCCTGAGGCCTCCCTCTATCCACTACCTGAATTTGTCTTTAAATTTTTATTTGATTTGCAGTAGCAGTTTATGAATCTTTCTTAGATGTTTGCCCTGGTTGCTAGATTTTTCTGGTTACACCTCTATAAAGAGCAGCCATTTTCTTAGCAAGCCTCTTCTCTTTTCATCTGGACCAAAAAGTAGTCCTTGATTATTAGATGTGATCTCTCCTGGAGAGAGCCTGGAGGAGGCTTGTATAGGGTGAGTCAATCCATCACAAGCACCTCAATCACCACCTTATCTTGGACGCCAATGGATTTAGCCCATAACCTTGTGACAAGACCCCCAGCATCGTTCCTTTCCCTCAATCCAGTTCACTGGTTTTTCTTCCAATCACAGCCCATACCATCCTCTAGAAAATTAATAATGTGACCTGGTAATTACTTCTGCAAGTGTTCTTGCTTCCTCTACAACCACAGGGACCTTGAAAAAAATATTCATGCTACCACAGGTTTGGGTGCTGTCAAATGTTTTGATGTCAGAAGTGAATATGATTTTTGCCAGTGGACATACATTAATGAAGATATGTTACCATTCTCTTTGCCACTAGGTCCTAAGACCCACAGGGGCTTTTCTTCCGACTCAGAGCTAAAATGTCTCATATGTGTCACGTTCCTCTATTAGAATGTGAGCTCCTTGACAGTAGGGACTGTCTTGTTATTCTATTTGTATCCCCAGGACTTTACCCAGAATTAGCTCCAAATAAATGTTTTTTCATTTATTTGTTATAAGGAAAGGTAGATAAAAATGTAGTCTACTTTGTAGACCTCAAAATTCTAAAGCACTGATACCTTCCCTAGG
>CM053771.1:270077917-270191294 GCA_028658325.1 Potorous gilbertii | reverse complement strand
GTGATAAAATCTCTTTGCAAAAGTTAAAGTGACATGTTTGAGCTACTATTATTGTTGCTATTATGTATGTTTCAAAATCCAAGTCAGTTAACATTTATTAAATACCGACTGTACTGAAGAAGTGGGTGGTAAGATTAAATAGAACTCAGAATCTGCCCTCATGAAGCTCATTGGTTTCAATGTGGACTTCATTGATTTAACTTTATACATAAAATTAATGTCAATGATTTCTAGAGAATTTCTTTTCTTCAAAAACTTAGGAAAGATTTTAGGCAGAAATTAACCAACACAAACAAATCTGGTAATTGTATACATGTTAGCTATAAATACTTTTGTATCATTATATTTAGGTTAAGTCAGCAATGGAAAGAAAACCACTATTGAGCTGTTTAGAAAAAAAGACTAACATCTCCATCACACCTAGATATTCACAGTATGTTTTTTAAAAAGTGCTACATGCCACTGTATTTAAAAGGAACAAGACCCATCTCTCACTTCTTTGAGGCCTTCTGGGCTATGACAGACCATAGTGAAATTGCTCTGTCAAGATTTCCCATAGCTTCATACCATCTTTAGCTCATGTTTTCTCTAACAGTTCTTTTAACAACTTCATTCATGTTAAACTATGCTTCCCAAAAGTGGATGATAAGCTTCAGAGGACAAAGGGCTAATTCTTCCTCCCCTGCATTGTAAGGCAATTTATAGAAATAACACACTATTAATGTAATGGAATATCATTTGTCTTATAAGAAACAAGGAATTCAGATAAACAAAAGAAGACCTGTATGAACTGATGCAGAAGAAAGGAAGCAAAACAAGGAAGACAATATATACATTGGCTGTGACATATAAATGAAAAGAACAATAAAATGAAGCCCACTGCTGTCTAATATTAATAACTAATCTTGGTCCCTCTACACAATATTGGCTTTGGAGAAGAGAAAAAAAGAATTGTGCCCCCTTGGAAAGATGAGATACTGAGGACGTGCAGTATTATATATGGTGTCAAGATGTAATGCTGATTTTGTGTAACTACTTTTCTATTTCATACCAGGAAAAATTAGATTGAAAGTGAAAGGGTGGAATTCAGAAATGATTTTGATGTCAAAATAAAGGGTATCAATCAAACTATAAAAATAGTAAGTCACATGTATATAAGGACTTTGTAGTTTATGAAGTGCTCTCCTTACAACCATCCTGTGAGGTAGGTAGTAAAAGTATTATTCTTATTCTAGTTTTTAAGATGAGGAAAGTAAGGTTGAGAATGGCTAAATGATTTTTTAAAAAGTTACTTATCTAATAAGTGTTAACAATGAGACTTGAATCCAGTTCTTTTCATTCCAAATCCAGTGTTCTTTCCACTATAACTTATTATCATTTATAATTTTTGTTCTTCAAATCTGAAATTCCTAGGCAATCCAAATACAATCTTTTTGGATCAGCAACATACTTTACATATAGTACAGGAAATGTACTTTACATAAATTAGTACAGAAGAGAGATATCTGTTATGATAGATTTAATATCCAACTTAGCATTAATACTCTGTTAGATATTAGTCAGAAGCAAGCACAGTGATCATGTATATAAAAATTTTAAAGTCCTCGGTGCCAGGATGAACTTGCTAGATATCTTGGTGATCTAGCACTGTAATATGAGAATTAATGGAAGGTCCTGATTTTTCTCGTGTTCAGAATTCTAAATAGTATCTGCAGTCAAACATCCAACTTGTTCATGTGTTCATGGAGATGGCCCCTGTGTACTCACTCTTGAATGTTCTCTCTTTCTGTCTCTTCCTCCCACTCTCCTTTTCTCTTTCCCTTCTCCTTTTCTGCCATTTTTGATTTGGAGAGCTTAGCTAGGAAGTAGAAATAAAAATGTAAAGCCATTACAAAGGAACTCACTATTGGTGACACTAGTGGTGTCTTTAGGATTGTCTGACCACAATATAACTAATATTTTTTAACCATTTAATTTCTTCAGAGCCACATTTGGGTTAACCTGTATGTAACAGGCAGCATTCCCTCAGGTCACAATGCTGTGGCTCATCAGGAAACAAAGAGAGATGCTAACTGAAAAGGCTACTTTAATCATCTGGTTGCCTTTATTACTGAGCAAAGCAGGCTGGTGACTGCATAGACCATGCTGCCTAGCCTAGATTTCTTCTTGGAATGGAAATACAGCCTACTTAAAAGCTTTGCTGTACCCACACCACCTTCCCTTTAGAGCTTAGGTTTCACCAGGTCATTCAGGCGTTGGCTGCTGGATACACTCTTTGGGCAATCATATTTATTCTTTTTTATCCTTTTCATTCCTCACCAATCCAGGCTTTTTTCCCTTGGATTTAGAAATCTCTTCCTGCAGGTGACTTTGTTTGGGTAAGCCCTTGTTGCTCTTTAAAATCACCTCTTTATCCTCTAGTTCCAGACCTTTCAGGACATTGTTTGCCACCTGCAGGACCAAACTGAGCTAATAATACTCTTTCCTCCTGAGATTTCTGGGTGTGGTGAGTTAACAATAAGAAAACTATGTTCAGAGGTCCGCAAAGGGTGACCCTGCTATTGTGCCACCAAGAACAGCACTTGATGGAGTATCTCTGGCTGTTGAAAAGTTCTCTTTAAGTCACATTTTTGCGAAGTTGCATCCAATTTCAATTAAACTCTAAGAGCATGGTACTTCAAAGGAGCTGAGTGGGAAATACTTTTTGTTAAGGAAGACTCCTTCCCTAATGTAACTGGTATATAATTCTGGTCATATATGTGTGAACATATACATATATACTTATCACTTCTAAAAGTACTTAGTTCATCATTTTACAAATGAGAATATTGAGTCACAAAGCGGTTAAGCTAAGCCCAAGGAAATGAGGTTTATGAGTAACAGAGTCAGGAATATAGAATTCAGAGTCTCATTTAAAATTTTAAGTTAGGTTGTATAAATATTATCTTCTCTTTTTAAATATGCAAGAATTCAAGATGAGAAACGGTAAGTGACTTGCAGGGGGGTATATAGCTGTATGTATATTTATGTGTACATATGTGCTCATATATGCACATATGCATATGCACATGTATACACACACAATTGCAATATCTGAGGGTTCTTTTTTTTTTAAAAGTCTACCTGTAGTGGTTGGCAGTTGTTGATTTTATACTGATGTTCTTTATTACTGTTGTGAGATGGAACACCAAAATCTCATCGCCAGTCTTACTTTGTACTCTGGTGCTACCTCTATCTACCCAATTATATTTCCTGCATCAGCCCCTCCACTTCACTTTCTCATCTTTTCAGTACAGCCTCTTTGTTGTTCTGAGATTGTATGGTATAGTAGGTAGAACACTCAATTAGGAATCATAAGACCAGGGTTGTAATTCAAACTCTGCCATGGACTAATTGCATGACCTTATGTAATCATTCTTTCTCTCTGGGCCTCAGTTTACTATTCTGTAAAATGAAGACATTAGATTAATTATTCTCCAAGATCTTATTCCACTCTTAATCCATGCTCAGCATTCTTAATGAAATACAACCTTATTCATCTAGAATTTCATTTGTTTCAAGAGTGTATTTTTGGTTTCTTTATCTGGGAAATACACTTCTTAAGGAAAGGCCCAGTGGTTCCATTTTTTTTCTGTATTACAGCCCCCCAAATAAAGCTATACATTCAGTAGGTAGACAATAAGTGAACAAGGCTGAACTAAATAATTCCTTGATATATCTATTTTGTAAATATAGCTTTTCATAAATCAAGTTGGTTTATGTTTGATGATACCATCTATGGATGCATCTGGTAAATCTGTCTTTTAACAATAAAGAATTAAGATCATGTTGGACAGATCTCTGGCTTTTCTAGTGGGCATCAACCAACCTCTCCCCACTCATGCTTCCAGGGTGGCTCAGAGGAAAAAAAAACTTGTCCTCAAGATAAGCTGACTTCTAGAAAATATACTCTGCACCTTCACATCCAAAATAGAGGGTCAGGAGAAATTACTCCTCTGTTGAATAAAATTTGTAAATCACTAAGTGAAGCAACTGATTTTTGGCAGCTGAAACCACTTTCAGGAATCTGTCTGTGGAACACATCCAACAGCCAGAGCCTCATTTTCATCATTATCAACTGGTTTGGAGCTCTTTCTTAACATCTTAATACCATCCTTGGCTACATTACCCCATTTAAGGAATGACATATTAAAATTTCAGTGGTAAATATTTGTTTTCACCCCTATTGTAGCATGATCTAATGGAAAGACTGAACTTAGAGCCAGAAAACCTATATTTGTATCCAGACTCTGACGTTTACTAACTTAATGTAGCCATGGACTAATTAATCTTCCTTTTCTGTACCTTTATTTCCTCACTGCCATTTTACAGGGTTATTGTTTTATAAACCTTGAAGTGTTTATTGTAACAGGAGGGAGTACTCTCCTCAGTATCTAGACTAGAGTATGTGCTATCAATCAAGTTCTCACCCTCATCTTTCCTTGTATACCACCCAGCCATAGGGCATCTCTGTATAACCAACAAACTGCAGAATCCTGATCCAGCTCTCAGTGTCTGCCACTCACTCCCTAGTTACATCTTTTTTGGGTTGTTACTACTTTCTGTCTCCTTAGTCTAGTCCAGAGGTTCTTAACCTTTTTTATGTCATAGGACCTTTTGCCAGTAAATCTGAGAACCCCATCTCAGAATAAGATTTTTAAATGCATATAATTAAATACACAGGAAACAAATTTTGTTAAAATAGTTATCAAAATATTTTTAAAAATCGATTCTTGTACCACCTGAAGTCTACTCTTGGACTCCACGTTAAGAATCCCTGGTCTAGGAGCTGGCAGGGATTAGCCAAACAAATCAAGGCTTAGACACCAGCTTACTTTAGGATAAACTCCTCTTCATTTCTTACTTGACTGTGCTGAGTTTGGGATAGGGGGAAAATGGAGAGGTGTGCTCGTGTATGTATAGGGATATTTATTCAGACTACTTGAAATTCATAAAGGCAAGTAACATCAATGTGTCTTCTGGCTCAGCTTGTTCTGTCATATCTCTTTGACACTACTTCCTTTGAAATTTAAGAAGGGAGGCATGGTACTATATAATATAAATACAAATTATTATTATTTCTGAAATATTAGGCTTCCCTTCAACTAAATTCCCTATGGCTAACGCTGAACTGGGTTCCTCCCTTTAGGAAACAAATTCAAATAAAATATTTTTTAAAGGCCTATTATGTGTAGAATGCTGTGCTAAGTATTAGAAGAAAGCAAATCGGATACTGTCTTTTTGATTACATTATAGTAGGACTCTAGAACTGATACACAAGTGTCCGTAATTCAAAATGAAGCATGGAAAGTACATTGGGGAGATATAAAAAAGTCATTCTTTGAGGACAGAGGAGGAAAAGATATTGGCTACAATTTATTTGTTTTGAGAGTTGAATATGACTATGAATGGTAATCTTTGACCTCACATCAGTGCTGTTCATCATCCATCCCCAGCAGTTTCATCTTTCATGAAGTCTTTATATTTCCTCCAGGGTATACTTTCCCTTTGTAGATAGAATAAGGACTAAATAGGTTATAAATTTAATTTTACTTGTATCTTATTCAATCAAGAAATATCCATTTGTTTTCCTCTCATAATGAAAGGCAGCATGGTGTATGGGATGGATTGCTTTACTTGAATTCCTAGGAAGACCTAGGTTTGAATTCCCATCTCTAGTTGTTACCCTGGGTTACTGTAGTATTACCTTGGGTCCTAGTAGTGACCCTGGGCAAGTCATTTAACTAGTCTTAGGCTTACTTTCCTCATTTATACAATTAAGGCACTGGACCCTATAATTAATTTCTAGGTCCCTCCAAACTCTAAATCTAATATTATATAGGAAATTAGGTGCCACAGTGGATAGAGTACTGGACAAAAAGTCAAGAAGACCTTGAATTCAAATTGACTGTGTCATCCTGTACAAGTCACTTTACCTCTGTCTGCCTCAGTTTCTTTACCTGCAAAATAGGGATACTAATAGCACTCACTTCCTAGTGTTATTTTGAGGAGAAGAGGAAAAATATTCACCCAAAGTCCATATTTGAATGTCAGGTCTCAACCACAATCTCTGTGCAACTGAAGCTGATACTCTAAGGCATCATGTCTGAAAGATCCCAGGAGAATCTACATGGCCCAAGGATTCAGTCAATGTGATTCCATGCCATTTCATTTAGATGGCCCTTAAAGTTGGGACCTATATTTCCTTTATCTTGTTATGCCACATAGACTTGTGGATAACCAAAGGAAAATTTAACTTACTTTAACTCAAATCCCTTAATCTCTCTAATCCTGATTAGCCTCAAAAAACAATGCAAAAAATGAGCAAGAATAATATGCTTTGATCTGCATATGGAAAGCATTTTCCATCATGAGTCTTTTGGAATTATTGTGGATGACTGTATTACTGAGAAGAGCTAAGCCTATCACAGTTTATCATTGCACAATGTTGCTGTAACTGTGTACAATGTTTTTCTGGTTCTGCTCACTTCACACAGCAGCAGTTCATGTAAGTTTCCCAGCCTTTTCGGAAATCTACATGCTCATCATATAGCACAACAGTATTCCATTATATTCATATACCACAACTTGTTCAGCCATTTCTCAATTGATGAGCATCCCCTCAATTTCCAGTTCTTTGCCACCACATAAAGAACTGCTATATATTTTTGTACATGAAGATCCTTTTCTCTTTTTTATGGCATCTTTGGGATACAAACCTACTAGTCTGTGTCCTACCATAGTAGTAATTCCGGATCAAAGTGTTTGATCAGTTTTATTGCTCTTAAGACGTAGTTTCCAAATTGTTCTCCAGAATCGTTGGATCAGTTCAAAACTTCACCAAGAATACATTTGTGTCCTAACTTTCCCATATCTTCTCTAACATATATCATTTTCCTTTTCTGTCATGTTAACCAACCTGATAGATGTGAGGTGGTACCTCAGAGTTCTTTCGATTTGCATTTCTCTAATCAACAGTGATTTAAAGCATTTTTTCATATGACTATAGAAAACTTTAATTTCTTCATTTGAAACTGCCTAGTCATATCCTTTGATCATTTATCATTGAGGAAATGACTTGTATTCTTATAAATTTGACTCATTTCTCTATCTGTTTTAGAAATGAGGCCTTTATCAGAAACACCTTCTGTAAAAATTGTTTCCTAGTTTTCCACTTCCCTTCTAATCTTGATTGCATTGGTTTTGTCTGCAAAAAAAAAACCAAACAAACTTTTTAATTTAATGTAATCAAAATTATCCATTGTGCATTTCATAATGTTCTCTGTGTCTTATTTGGTCATAAATTTTTCCCTTCTCCATAGATCTGACAGGTAAATTATTATTTACTCTCCAAATTTCCTTATGTACCCCTTGTGCATAAATCATGTACCCGTTTTGAACTTATCTTGGTACATAGTATGAAATGTTGGTCTCTGCCTAGTTTCTGCCTTTTTTTCATTTTTCCCAACAGTTTTTGTCAAATAATGATTTCTTATCCCAGAAGCTGAGTCTTTGGGGGTTTCAAACAGTAGATTACTATAGTCATTTATTACCATGTCTTGTGTACCTAATCTATTCCACTGATCCACCACTCTATTTCTTATCTAGTACCAAATAGTTTTGATGATGGCTGCTTTATAGTATAGTTTTATACCCAGTATGACTAGTCCACCTTCCTTTGCATTTTTTTCACTAGTTCCCTTGATATTCTTGATCTTTTCTCCTTCCAGATGAATTTTATCATTTTTTTTCTAGCTCTATACAATAATTTTTGGTAGTTTGGTATGGCCCTAAATGCACAATTAATATAGGTAAAACTGTCGTTTTTATGATATTAGGTTAGCCAACCCGTGAGCAATTGATATTTTTCCACTTGTTTAGTCATGTGAAAGGTGTTTTATAATTGTGTACATATACTTCCTGTGTTTGTCTTGGCTGACAAACTAAAAAATATTTTATTATCTAAAGTTATTTTAAATGAAATTTCTCTTTCTGTCTCTTCCTGCTGGGTTTTTTTGGTAATATAGAGAAATTCCAGTGTTTTATGCGGGCTTATTTTATATCCTGCAACTTAGCTAAAGTTGTTTATAATTTCTAGAAGTTTTTTAGCTAGTTCAAGTTTCATCTGCTCTATACTGTATATGATCTTAGTCAAACCAAGACTCAGTTTCCTGGTCTGTAAAATGAAGGGGGTGAACTAAATTATTTCAAATAACCTTTCTAGCTCTATGACTATGATGCTATGATCCCTTATTTATACAGCCCCAATAAAGGACTCTCCATGGTGCTGAACTGTAGAGCCACTCCTTGAAGTATATAAACTTAGAAATCAAGGAGACAGCCAAAAAAAGATTAAATTCTTATGTATCCAAAGGACACCTCACAACTTAAATTTCCAAGAATCATGCTAGATATGCCATATTCCCATAAGATAGATATGCAAACTAAATCCTAGTGATAATCCTATATTTCATGTATGTGTTAATTAGATCATAAACTTTTTGTAAGCAAAGAACATGTCTTGTTTATCTTTGTCTCTTTTATAGCATTTAGCACAGTGCATTGCATCTAATAGGTTCAATAAATACTGATTGATATGTAGACAAATCTCATTCTTAGACATACTCGTATTGAGTGGTAGTGTATCTAAACATACTACTTCCAAAATTATGCAATTTCCCTTGGGGGTGGAGATTGCATTTTCCCCTGTTGCTTTAAAAAGAAAACAATGTAACAAGTTCAGAGGGATGTAATAGCCCCATAGGAGGGTTATTTTGGTCCTGGTGTAGGGCACTGGGGAAATGCCTTTCATTCAAAAAGAACTCTGTATTTTACTTTGATCAATTACTAACAAGAAGACACATGCTACTTGCTTTTGTAAGTTTCTAATCAGAACAGGAGATATTATAGATGCAACTGTGTTGCCATGAGTGAGTTAAATATCTGAAGGAAGCTGAGCTGGATAGTGTTTAGACAAATGCCCTTCAGCTTTCTACTTTTAGAGTTTAAAGTTTGTTTAAAGTGGGATTTGGAAGCAAATGTTTTTACTTAGTTTCTACATATTTTTTCAAAATACAATACATTTTCCAACATTGATCTTAATTCTGAATTTAGTACCAATTTGCATTTCTAGGCATAATTTCCTTTATAATAAGATACTTTTATATACAGGATTAGCATTTGCCCTTCCCCATTTCATGATACTTAAAGTGACTACAAATTACAGGCTTATAAACAGAGCCATCTGAGTGGAGCTTGCAAATCTCATTTACTGAGCCCCATGAGTCTGTAACCAGAGAAGTTTCCTCATTTCCTAGTTTGTGTCTGATAAGATCAGGCATGGAACAATAAAGGGATCATCCACTATCATCCACGTTGACCTCACTAAGCTTGAGAAGAAATCTTTGCATGAGCCATCTTTCAGCCAGTCATAGACTAGGTTCGGGTACCTGCTGTAATATGACCAGCTGACATGAATTCCTACTTCCTCAACACCTGCACATGTGTATTATGTAAATGGAGAAGATGCAATCACCGGTCCTCAACACACAGGAAAAAGTTGGTGCACAAGAAAAGCTGTTTATGCACAAACTCCTTTGTATGGATACTTGGTCTTTGAGTAGGAGCATAATTATTAGTGATTAGAGCTCGGAAATGCTACTGACCCACATAAAATATGTTTCAGACAGTGAAAGGGACATAATTGCAAATATTTCTGTTCCACAGGAACAAGGATATAATAAACTCTCGATTATCTGCTAATGGGCTCTCATCCTTACTGCTTCATTACCCCTTCACATTTGTGAAGTGCTGCATATTTTGGATGTTGGTGCTGTGGTCCCCTGCCTACCACCCAGCTTATCAGCCTGCTACCAGCCCCTACACGCAATTTTAAAACTTCTGAGATAGGTACAGAAGGATCCAACTGTATCAAGGGTGATAAACCTGATACCTGGGAACTCTCTGTCCATGGTAGGGGATAAGGTAGGGATAAAGAAGGTTAATAAAATTCTCTAGGTTTCACAGGTTGGTCACCGATCTCTGACATCCCTTCCAAGTCCCAGATTTTGTGATTCTGATTCTTAAAGGAACTCTGATCCACTTCTGAGTGACTAAAAATTCCTTGTAAATGCCTTTCTCCTGGTCTCTTTTCTCCCCCCTCCTCTCACATTTTCTTCTCCTCCTCTTGCCTTTCTCTTTCTCTCTTTTCCTCCCTCTCATTTTCTTTTCTTCCTATTTAGAAAATGAGAATACTTTAGTTGACTTGTTTCTAAATGAAAATGACCCATATCTTTTTCATTTTAATTTCACTCATGAAAGAGAAAGAGAGATTGATCTAGGAATCATTGTGACTCTTTCATTTCTGAGAATCCTACAAAATCAGTATGGACATATTCATTAGTCATATTCACAAGCTACCATTGATCTTGGGAAACGAAGCAGAAGTCAAGCACTTTAGAAGTTCATTACTTCCTCCCAAACTAATTCACAGCAGAAATTAAAGTTGTGGATCACATTAAACTCTTTTATCTCCCTGAATACATATTTTTTTCTGAACCCCTAAAGACACTGTTGTACCAAGATGATAATAGAGAAATGTAGAATAGTCTGCAGGAATAAGAGACTTTAACTGAAAAAAGCTTTCTCATTTGGGCTTGTCTTATAATCATTCTGTCTTGTCCATTTCGCAATGAGGCACCTTTGAGTCTGATGGTGTAAAAACTTATTGCTTATAATCAAATTGTAGATCAATGAAATAATAAAAACGAAAGTCTCAAGTTAAGATTGCTATTGATTTCCCATCTTTGAAAACATTGCTGGTGAAGACCACAGGAAAGCTGCTGTTATGTTAAGTGGGGAATAATTTTCCTCTGTGAGTGGTGACTCAGACTAGACTAACCCCAGGTGTGGGGTTCTCTTCATGTTGAACAGCTGTTCTGCACACTTGCAAATGATGGGTCTGTTAAAAGAATACTCTTGTAGTTCATAGTCTTTGAAGTTCTGTATATTACACTTAGAAAAGTGTAATATCAAGGGTGGAGGAATCCATTCCCATGGCTGGCATCCCACTCTTTTAGTGATCCCAGATGTCTTCTAATTTTAGTGAAACAGAGGTAATCTGACTGCAAAAGATGGACTACTGTCAGGTCCATATATCATGGCAATTGTATGGTTACAGAAGAAGAACTAAAAGGGAATTTTGAGGTCAATGTAGTTGAACTCCATTATTTAACAGATGAAGCTAGATGAATTTCCCAAGATGAGGCATAGAGCCAGGAATTACACTCAGATCTTCTGACTCCAAATCTAGTACCTACTACCAGAAACTGGAAAAAGAATGGATGAAAATAAAAATACTTACCTTAGGTAGGAAATCTGGATTCCTGCCATGATGCCAGGACTCACTAGGTAATCTGAGGTATGGGTTTCCTCTTCTGAAGAATGAGAAGTTGTGCTAGATGATCTCTAAGGTCTATACCAGATCTAAAACTCTATGCTTTTAGATTTTCAACTGTAAGTAGATAGGGATTGTCTATCATATTGATTTTATTCTTTTCCGGGAGGGGCAGTGGAACATGTGTTGTACCTTGAGACAGGAGATGAGAGGTCTTGCTTCAACTTGTTGTTTTTTGGTATATCTGGCTCTTTGTGACTCTTGGGGCTTTCTTGTCAAAGATGCTGGAGTGGTTTGGCATTTCCTTGTCTAGCTCATTTTACAGATGAGGAAACTGAGGCAAAGGATTAAATGACTTGCCCAGGGTCTCACAGCTAGTAAGTATCTGAAGCTGGATTTAAACTCAGGAAGGTGTCTTCCTTACCCAGAACTCTATCTACTGTGCCACCTAGATGCCCTTCTTGCCTCAGCAACTAGCTATATGACCAAGAGCAACCCATTTATCTTCCCTGTGCCTCCATTGCTTTGGGATAATACTTTCAAGGCCTACTTCAAGGTGCAGGAAAGTACTGTAATTATAATGCCTTCCTTGTAAAAGGTGCTCGAGAAAGATCTGTTGCCTGATTGATTGATATATCATGAAAAAAACATTCTCACCACTTTAGTATTTCCACGGGGAAAATTACTTAAGCTAAACATAAATCATGCTGAGAAGGAGGAATGCATCTATTTAGCAACAATGCGTGTGTAAAGTTCTTAATGAAACAGAGCGCTGGGACTGAAAAAGCTATGGTATGGAGGAAACAATGAAACAAGCTCATATCTTGCCTCTTCTGCTCCTGACCTTGGGAAAGTCATTTGATGCTTTTTACTTTGTTCATCTATAAAATGAAGGGGTTGAAACAGATGGCCCCCAAGATCTCTTCCAACTATAGATCTGTGATTCCACATTTTCTAGGATACTAGAGTCCTGGCCTACCTAAGGTACAGAGGGACAGGAACTCACTGACTATCTTAGTGGCCCAAAGGTGAAAATGCACATCTAACTATTCTCAGACTCAAAATCAAGAAATGGAAGGCGAGATGAAGTAAAATATTTTAGAGAGAAAAGGAATTAAGGAAAAAGATGTAAAACTAGGGACTGACACATGTTCATAGCTAAAAAAATTCTGTCTGCTTGAAAGGCAAACAAACAAAAATATCCTCTATAAAGATGAATTGAAAAGCCAAATTTATCTCTCATATTTCTTCCTACGGTGCCTCTCTACACAGGGGTCAAGTTTCTGATCCTCCATGGGCCTCAGTTTCCTTGGTTTCTATAAAATCAGTGAGCTAGGTAAGATTTTTTTTTAAGATCCAGCCAAGATTCTATGCTCTTAATTAAAATAGTACTATTTTTAAAAGAATACATCCATTTATACATACCCATTAAAAAATTCTGAATGTGTTTTGAGTTTGCAAATATGGTCAGTTGCCAAACATGGTCATCTGTAGGAAGATTCTCAGCTGCTTCTACCCAGCATTTTCTTTTTTCTTTTCTTTTTAACCTTACAGGTGAAATTTGTGCTTTTAAAATCCATGGTCAAGAAATGCCCTTTGAAGCTGTAGTACTAAATAAGACATCCGGAGAAGGTCGGCTCCAAGCAAAAAGCCCAATTGACTGTGAACTGCAGAAGGAGTACACATTCATCATCCAGGCCTATGACTGTGGGGCGGGACCTCACGAAACCAACTGGAAGAAATCTCATAAGTGAGTCACAAAAATGATTCCCCACTCCGTGAATCAAAGCCATGATGATTGCAGGTGTACAGGTTGAAGGGTTGCTTTAATGCTCAGTGAATAACAAGAAAATGAATACAGAATGCTATAGCCTCTAAAAATGATAACTTATTTGGGAGTATCTTTCATTTTAGAAGAGTGACTTTACTTGCAAAGACCCGACGTATACTCAGAGTTTCCCAGTTTTCCTTATTCTTTGGCATTTGTTTCAAAGGATTTGGTAATGTTTCTTTCTGAAGTAGAAGAAACCTTCCTTTTCTATAGAGTTTTCTTCTTGGTTCACTTACTGGAAAAGATCTGGTAAAAATACCTCATGAAAACTCAGAAACTGTTGCTTTAAAAATGAATTGATGAAAACAGTGAGAAAGGAATATAAAGAAATAAAGAGTTTGCATCTCATTTCTCCTTTCATATTGGGTAGCTCTTTTTAAAGATCACCTTGCAGGACTTAAAAAATTCCCAGTGGACTCTTGAGGCAAAATGCCTTCCACATCCAGAGAAAGAATTATGGAATTCAATCACAGAATGCATCAGACCATTTTCTTTTGTATTATGTTTTGTTTTGTTTTATGATTTCTCCCATTCATTTTAATTCTTCTATGCAACATGACTAAGGTGAAAATGTATTTAATAGGAATGTATATGTAGAACCTATACAAAATTGTATGCCATCTCAGGGAAGGAGGGGGAGGGGGGGAGGGAGAGAAAAAAATCTGAGATATGGAAGTGATTATAGAACACTGAAAACAAAATAATTTAATTAAAAAATAAAGATCACCTTGCAGTCAGTCACTGAATCAACATTTATTAAATACCTAAGATATGCCAGGCACCATGCTAAACACTAGGGATATAAATATGAAAAAAAAATAGTCTCTGCTCTGAAAAAACTTACAACCTAATGAAGACCACCCACAAAAATAGTTAAAAAGTGGGGTTAGTGGAGAGCCTGGGAAAGTATTCAACTTGGGGGGAGGGGAACAAGGAGTGATGGAAAAGTCTCAAAATAGTACATCCAGGAGAAAAATGAGGGAGACACATTGGTGTTCCCTATTGTCATGTCAGGTGAGTCTTCCTCCTAACCCCACCTCACCAATTTTGTAGCCCTTGTTGTGGTGGGAAATATAAGGGCTCAGGTTTAGACAAGTCTATAAATTAATTACATAAATAGTAATCCAACTTTAATACTGCATCACTTTCTCCCCCTGCTTGTAGTTGTACTAAACCCAGGATCAACCTCTGATTCTCCTCAACATGCATATAGGCCTCCAGTACCTACCAATAGCACTCAGTGACATGTTGAGACAATGATAGCCCTGACCTGAAAAAGTGACTGTGGTAACTGACCAAGCAAAACATATAGTTCTGCTGGAAATGACGAAGCAGGTGATCCATAATTGGAAATCCCTAGTAGACCCCCCACCCTTCCGCTTCTCAGATTCTGACTTTGAAGTGTTGTCATGTTGCAAAAGGCTTAGACTTACCCTGCTTGCCTCCAAAAGGCAGCCCTAAGAACAGTGGATAGAAGTTGAAGGTAGACTTTAGCTTGATATGAGGAAAAACTTCCTAAGAACTAGAGCTATCCAAAAGTAGTATGGGCTACCCACAGTGATAGTGAATTTCCTTTTATAAAAGTGTTCAATCAAGGACTGGGTGATCACTTATTTGAAATGTTATAGAGGGGATTCTTGGTAAATTAGAGGTTGGACCTGAGAATTTCTGAGTTTGCTTCCAATCCATAGACTTTCAAATTTAACTGTTGTTTTTTGGCCCATTCCCTTCATCTCTTCTTTTTGTATGTCTTTAGGGCAGTGGTCCACATTCAGGTGAAGGATGTGAATGAGTTTGCGCCAACTTTTAAGGAGACAATATATAAGGCTGTGGTGACTGAAGGGAAGATCTACGACAGCATTTTGCAAGTGGAAGCCATAGACGAAGACTGTTCTCCCCAGTATAGCCAGATATGCAATTACGAAATCGTCACAAGTGATGTGCCCTTTGCCATCGACAGAAATGGTGAGTGCTTTTTAGAGAAAAAAATATAGATAAAACCAAAACAAATTCCTTGTTCTGAAAGTAGAGCCAGAATTCTAAAATACAGTTTATGTGCCTACAATGTGCCCAGTGATGCCAAGGCCTTTCTCTTCCTTACACTGAGCTGCTAATATCCTCTTAAGTTACATGAGAAAAGAATTAGATCCATGTTATTAGCAATGTCTCAAAGATGATTTTAAGCCCAGTATACTCTTGGTACTAAAAACAAAGAAGGCTGAAAAGCAAAACCACATAGGGATACTTTATTCATACATTGCTGAACATGTTGGTACTTGCAAAGATTTAGACTTTTAAAGCTCATGGATTTTTGACTGAAAGTCTTCGTCAGCTTTTACACAGATATGTAGCCATCAAAGAACTTTCCCTAGACAGTTAATTCTGGTAAATGTCAACTATACCTTAACTACCTGCTGGTGGTGTCTTCAGGAGACAATAGGATATAATAGGAAAAGCTTTGGATTTAGAGTTAATGGATCGGGGTTTGAATCCAAGCTCTGCTACTATGTGAACTTGGGCAAGTCATGTGATCCTTCTTGGCCTCAGTTTTCTCATCTGTAACATGAAAGACTGGACGAGATGGCCTCTGGTTTTCTTCTATGGTCCTTTGATCTTGGCAAACAAACAAACCCTACCTTCTAAATTGATAAAGTTTTCTTGAAGTTCTTTCTGGAGTCTAGTGAAAATCCCACTGCCAGTTCTAAATAATAAGATTTGGAAAGGAATTTTAGTTAGGGGACAGAGAGTAGGTCACTGGAGATATATTTTCTTTTATTGCTAATTTTAAAAATACTAATTTTTTGAAAACATAGCAGAATCTCACACAATTTGATTTGATCCAGATGCCAATATAGATATCTTAATATTTTACCAGCAACTATTTATAGAGAATCTACTGTGGGCCATTAATAGTGATAATGATGATAAATAACATTTGTATGTCATTTTCAGGTCTGCAAAGCACCTTATATATCATCTCTGATCTTCACCACAACCCAATGAATTGGGTGCTATTATTTCCATTTTATGTAGAGGGGAACTAGGCTGAGAGAGGCAAAATAATTCACTCAGGATCATATATCTAATGAGTGTCTGAAGCAGGATTCAAACTCAAGTCTTCCTAATGTCAATTCTAACAGTCTTCTCCACTACTCCAACTGGTTTGCTGTCCTTTGTTCTCTAAAGTATATAAGAAGATGTGATCCTTGCCTTCAGAGAGCTTAAGATCACATTTAAGGAGACAAATCTAATACTCATAAAACAGAAAACAGTATGATGTAATGCAGATAATAACTTTACAGGTTAGAGAAGGGAAAGCCAAGCATTGGTAATGAGTGGATCAAGGCTAAAATAATTAGGGCATCCAATTAACTAACACCTGAATTTCTTGTAAGCAGCTTGTCTCATGGGAGCCCAAAGTTTGACCAGAAAAAAACTTGGACTGAATTTTTCACCTCTGAGCTACTAGTGCCATTTGCTTGACTGAGTGACCCAAAATGGAAAGACTCATCTTAGCCTACCTCCTCTGAAGACAGGTGGCCCAAGATTACATTTCCGATGAGTCTTAAAGATTCTACTGTTGACCAAGTTCCTCCCCTTTGCACAATTGAGAGCTGGATAATTACAGACCAATCAGAGTTGATATGCAAATTCCTTTATCAGAGGGGCTTACTGTCCCAGCTGAAGAAAGATAATTACTCACCTTTGATGAGCTGCTTAAGTAACATATGCCAATTTATTTCCCTGGCTATCTCATTAAAGTTGAATAATGGTCTTTTTCTAGACCTCTGCCTTCATCTTTGGTTTATAATATGAGTTGAAATAGATTACTGGCACACTCGGGAAGCATCTGCTGACCATGGTGATGTTCCAACTGTGGTCCTCAAACTAATGAAGGAAGAATGTGTGAAAAGAGATGGAAGACCCTCCCATCTTAATGAACATCCAAATTAGCCTTCATTCACTACTTTCACAGCTGACTTTTCTATCAGCCTTGAAAAATCACAAGCAGTGTTTATGAAGCAAAGGATGTGGTAATGGATGATTCAAGGATATTCTGACAAACTTGAGGTCCACCTTGGGAGCCACCCTTTTGCAGGTTAAAAACCCTTAGTGGCTTCAGATAGGAAATTTTATTTTAACTCCAACTTCAGGATGTTTCAGAATCATGGCTGGGTCTCCCTTCCTGTTAGACACAAAGTTCAGTGATGATTCCTAAAACGTGTTGGAATAAGAAAAGTAAGACTTTAGTAACAGTTACACCACAGCTAAAACAACCAGTGTATCCAATTAGTTAATTTAGATTTTAATTCTCCACAAGCAGCTGATCTCATGATGTCCCACGATTTGGCCAAGGGAAAAAAAATTGGATGAAATTTTCACCTGTGGATTCTTGGCCTCTGGGCTTCTCATCAAAGGCTAAAGGCACTGACTGTAATAGGTCATCAAACATTTATTAAGCACCATAGTACACATCACACCCAGTGGTAAATACTATGGATAAAAAAAGCAAAGCGGTTCTTGCCCAAAAGGAGCTTACATTTTAGTGGGGAGCTACAACCCATATACAGGTAGGTAAATCAAAGATGTATGCGAAATAGTTTGTAGAGAGGCACTGACAACAGAGACAATCAGAAAAGGCCTCTTTAATGAGATGGTACTTGAAGGGGTGAAACAGGAAAACATTCTAGGCATAGACAAACTGCAAAGACTAAGAGGCAAGAGATGGAATATAATATAACTACAACCACATCATATAGGCTGGGCAGAGATGATTGTGCCTTTCTATGCCTTCATTTTAAAGAAGCAGCATCTGAAGCACAGACGAGTTAAGAAATATGTCTAAAGTTGGAAATAGAGCAGAAACCAGAATCCCCATCTCCTAGTCCTGTAATCTGTCCATTGGACTAAAGATCTCTACCGTATTTTTTTAAATTTCCTTTACTATTTTTCTCCCTCCTTCCTTCCTCTTTCATTTTTTGGGTTTACATGGCACCACATTTTCAACCCCAAACCCCATCTTTTTATTTTCAAACAGCTTTGTCATTAAACCAACCTGTTCTCAGGATAAGAGCTGGCTGACATGTTTTACATTCTAGAGAACCTGTCTTGCAAATTCTTGTGAACTCCATAGTGCTTTGTATGTGTCATAAGCATGAAGTAACTGATGATTTCATGGTAAATGAATGGTCTGTCTACCCTTCAAGAAAAAAAAAGTATGTAGCAGATCTGGGCCATTTCTCCATTCCTACATCCCCAACCTCACTAAGTCAGAGATCAGGCTCAAGGTCTGCTACTCATAGAAAGCTACAGAAATCAATCCTCACCAAAGAGGAAGTCATACATTTTGTCTGGGTGTACCTTCAAAAGGCCCTTTTATGAGAAACAGCACCAATTTGAAAAGTCACCATTTAATTTAATCAACACTGACAAATTTACTTTGCTTCATAAAGCACCATATGTATTTGGACTTACCACAAGTTCCAAACCCTTGGTTGATCACGATATTGGATATTCTGGTTATTCTCCACTATGGCAAAAATACAGCATTTGAACAAAAATAATAAAAGATCCCTTTCCCATACGTTAAGTTTTTGTTGCAGGAGGAACTAAATTAGTTTTTCAGACAGTTTCATTTGGACTTG
The DNA here is from genome assembly GCA_028658325.1 of Potorous gilbertii. NCBI lineage: Eukaryota > Metazoa > Chordata > Mammalia > Diprotodontia > Potoroidae > Potorous > Potorous gilbertii. The sequence goes on along the minus strand of CM053771.1, from coordinate 270,172,384 downwards.
TTATGGAACTGTAGCTGCAACAAATTGAGATCAAGGATTCAGTTGGTATAATTATCTCTGTACCATATTCAACAATCTGTGGTCTGCTTATGTTACACAGTTTGGATATAGAGGTTTCTTCCTTCAAGATGAGTATGTCTTAAGAAATTTAACTTTAGAAAGCAGAGAGCTGAACTTTCTATTGATAATTCATTTTTCTAGTGAGTGTTAGGACTCTTTGGTTTTTACTCATCACATTCAGGAACAGCATTTTGGATGGATTTTATATGAAAGGTGAGTTTTTTCACCTCTAAGATAGACACAAACATAGCCTTAAAAGTAGGCTTAAAAACCTTTGTGAAATATTAAAAGGATTTAAAAAACTCAGCCAGGAAGCCCAAAGTACCTTAAATCACTTTCAAATGAGCCAATTGTCTTTTTTTTTTTTTTTGGCACGGCAGTTGGGGTTAAAATGACTTGCCCAGGGTCATACAGCTAGTTAAGTATTTGAATTCAGGTCCTCTTGACTTCATTGCACTACCTACCTGTCCATCCAACTATCTGAAAAATTTTTTAAAAAGACAACTATATATTAAAGCAACTGAAATGGTTTTATGTTTGAACATATCCTAAGTTATTTGGAACAAGGAAACTGAATTAACAGAAAAAAATATGACATTTATATGCCAGTTTAAGAATGTAAAAGGGCTTTCCCTACATTAAGTCATTTGAACATCCCACAGAAATAGTAAGGTAGGTGCTATTGTCATTCTCATTTTTCAGATAGGGATGCTGAGGCCTTAGAGAAGTAAACAGACTCCCCCAGGACACACAGTAGGAATTATCTAAGGTTAGATCTGAACCCATTTCTTTCTGATCACAAAGCCAACACTCAAAGCTTTATACCATCTGGTTGGCAGCACCCCGTAGCCAGTCCTCAAACACTGATCAGTAAGTAAATCCTGGCTTCCCACGCCCTGAATGATGCCCAAGCAGCATGAATAAGAGGATATGGCTTCTCAAAGTTTTTAAATTAAAACCAGGCAACTTCTGAGAGCACAGAAACAATCTAAATTGCTTGAGGAAGTAAATAGTAACGACTGTAGGACTTCCTAGCTCTAGGCTGTTTCATGGTTCTTTATATCTTCCACCCCATTTAGCAAAGTGCCATGCAAGCAGTGAATAATTTTTTAATACTTGAACCATTGTTCAGAGTTGGAAGGAATTTGTGTCATCTCTAATGCAACTCCCTCATTTGTCAGGTGAGGAAACTGAGACCCAAAGAGATTTACAGCTAGAAGAGGTAATTTCATCCAATCTCTTTACTTTATACATGAATAGTACAGTGCTGGACTTTGAGTCAAAGGACCTGAATTCAAATTCCATTTCTTCTATTTCCTATCTCAGGGACTTTGATCAAGATATTGATCAAATTTCTTCATCTAAGATGAGGAATTTGGATTAGATGACCCCCTGAAGTCCTTATAAACTCCAAAGTAGTAATCCTGTGATTTACCCAAGAACATGGGGTAGTTAGGTGGCACCACAGCGCACAAAGTGCTAGGCCTGGAGTCAGGAAAACTCATCCTCCAGAGTTCAAATCCAGCTTCAGACATTTACTAGCTGTGTGGCCCTGGGCAAGTCACTTAACTCTGTTTGCCTCAGTTTCTGCATCTGTAAGATGAACTGGAGAAGGAAATGGCAAACCACTCCAAAGTCTTTGCCAGAAAAACCCTAAATGGGGCCACAAAAAGTCAGACAAGATCCTATGAGAGCAACCATGATTTTAGGGAGCTCATCTTCTTGAGTTCGAATCCTGCCTCAGACACTTGCTAGCTATGTGACCCTGGGCAAGTCATTTAACCTTGCTTACCTCAGTTTCCTCATCTATAAAATGAACTGAAGTTCAGGTTGACACTCCAGCATCTTTGCCAAGAAAATCCCAAATGAGGTCACAATGAATTACACGTGACTGAACAGTAGCTATTTTCTTCATCATTTTTTTCTATAAAATTGATCCAATCTCTGTATAAACTAATGGTACAATGGTGAATTTGGAGTCAGAGGAGCAAACTTCAAAACCCTTCTCTGCCACCTTCTATTTGAATGATATTGATCAATTACTTAGCCTCTTTAGTCCTCAGTTTCATCATCTGTAAAATGAAAAGGTTAGAGACTAGGTTCCATTTTTCTGAAGAAAACAATAACAAGGTTATTTTTGTCTACAGAAGGTTTTGTCTCAGAATAAAAATAATGGATAAATAACTCAATAAATAAATGTACATTGGACATTATCTAGAGGCCATTGAAAGCTAAAATCACATCACAACAGCAACAATAATCATAAAAAATTAAAATTATGCCTATTGGTTGCAGAACATTTTTCAGAGCATAAAAATGAACCCACCACAAGAAATGACTTGAAAAAGATTTCTCATTCTCCCTAAGAGGGATGTAATAACTTTGTCATCAGGGCAGGGAATCTGTTATCTTATGTAGCTGTCAGAAGGGAGAGGGCATTTTTTGTGCTGATTTAATTTCCCATTTGGGTAGCAAAATAATATCATAAAATGGCAGTGAACCTTCCTGGGGACAGGGTCTGAGAAATGTGCACAAAGATAAAGTGCTATTTCCTGTCTCCACACGTTTAAATACATTTCCAAAGAGTCTGCTGCAGGTGATCTCTGTGCTGGATTTGATAGGGATTATAAGCATTTGTGCACAGGTTCCTGGGATAGTTTTTTTTTCTGGTAGCAAAACAAATACAGATATTAACTCATTTGCTTCTATTTTAGTGCTTTTTCAGTTTTACCAACACTGTACTGTTGGAGAATCTCAGGTCAGCAATTACCACAAGGCAATTATTGGGATTTTTAAACAGATGCTAATTAAAGAAGACACATTCATTTGCCATTTTAATTTTTGGAGAAAGGGGGTCTAGGATGAAGTTTTCTTCTCTTTTTTGAGTGAAGGGAGAGATTTAAAGGAAATCAAAATCATTGTGGGTTATGGATGTTGAAGTGACTTTCAGTTTGGGTACCTGTCTTCTTTCTTTTTGCTTCTTAATCTCTTCAGGTAATATCAGAAACACAGAGAAACTCAGCTACGACAGGCAACACCAGTATGAGATCATGGTTACCGCCTTCGACTGTGGCCAGAAGCATGCAACAGAAAATGTCATAGTGCAAGTGGATGTGAAACCTGTCTGCAAACCTGGCTGGCAAGGTAGGACTTTTTTATTTTTAATTTTTCCCATCAAAGGAAACCTGGTCTGGTGTACAGAAAGTCCTGGGTTTTACTCAGGACACCTACGTGATGCTGTGGCTACAGCACTGGGCCTGGAGTCAGTAAGATCCAAGTTCAAATTGGGCCTAAGACATTTACTAGCTGGGTGACCCAGGGCAAGTCATGTAAAACCTGTCTGTTTCAGTTTCTTTATCTGTAAAATGGGGATGATAATGGCATCTCCCTCCCAGGGTTGTGAGGACCAAACGAAATAATACTTATAAAGCACTTAACACAGTGACTGGAACGTAGTAAGTCCTGCATAAATGTTAGTTGCTATTATTATTAGAAATTTTTTATTTATTCTGTACCTTCCACCCCTTGGTGCTGTGGTCAGCAGAAGCTTAATAAATGGAAATTGTTGCTTGGAATGTTTTTAAAGATGTGGCTCAAGGAATGGAGACCAACAGTCACAGAGAATGGTGATCAAGGAGGGAGTGGAATTTATACTTATTTACATTTAAACTGCTGAGAAGTAGGGAGAAATTGTAATTTAAACTCCAAGCTGTGTCAGCAGCTAGGCTATTAAAGAGAGAGGAAATTCAACTTGCCTCCCTCCCTTTTCTAGAGAGAAGAAATGGTGTTTGTCACCAGAATTGTAACTAGGAATTTTTGTGCCTGAGGAAAACATGAAAAAACGTTCCGTCACTGGAGCAATGGGAGGAAGAAGAATGGGGCAGGAACCCCAGCCCTAGATATCTGGTGGTAGCTTTCTGCTATAGCTAATTATTCTTGCAATAGCCTAAGCTCTTTGTTTCTAGCTGCTGAAGACTGTCAAGTAGCATCAAAGCTTTCTAAATGGAGTGCTCAGTAAGTCATGCATTCGATTGACTCAGGAGGACCATATTAAACCTATACAGATAATTCTCACTTTATCTAAGTGGTCCCTTCTGCAGACCTCTACATAATATGGTACATTCTGTAGGGATCTCAATTAATCATGTGAATTTGGCCATGGGAAGGGAGGGAAGATGAGAAACAAGAAGGGAGCTCCCCCTGTGGAGGTAGGAAGCCACACATGGTTCAGGGACATTTAGGGTCCCAGACAGAGAAAGGAGAGTAGGATGTGGAGCACATGTGGGTGGGGGAAGGAGAGATAACTGTGGGCTAGATATGGACACAGACAGGAGAGGATGGGAGAGGGAGGGTGAGGTGGCACAGACATATGTACCTGACATTTGGGCAGAGAGAGGCCAAGGTCTCCCCTCTCAGTGCTGGAGGTCTCAAGCCAAGTCCTCATATCTGGCAGTAGCACAATGGCGAAAGTCTTTCTAAGTGGTTCATTTTTCTGCTTTCACTTACAGGTTTGTTGCTTGTTTGGGGAGTTTCCTTTGGGGGAGGTCACAAAACCCTAAGCTAAGGGCCAGGAATAAAAAGGGAAAGCACCATACTGTCCACTAAGTTAACATAGAATTTTTTTTTTTAGAATGAGGATTTTCTTTGGAACTCTTTATATAAAGTCAAATTTGCATCAAGTGAGAACTGTCTGTATTGCAAAGACATTAAAAAAAAAGGAAAGCACTCTTGTGCATAAAAGTATTTATAGCAATTCTCTTTCTTTTAGCAAAGAATTGAACACTAAAGGGGTTCCAAGTGGGGACTAGCTGAGTGAATTATGGTGTATTAATGTAATCGGATAATATTATGCTCTTAGAAGTGGTAAAAGGTGTGGTTTTCAGAGACACTTGGGAAGATTTGCATAAATTGACGTGGAGTGAAATGAACAGTACCAGTAGAACAGTTACGCAATAACACCCTTGCAAAAGCCAACAACTTAGACTTAAAAAAAACTCTGAACTGTGCAGTGACCAAGCATGACTTCAGAGTCGGGTCTTGTCTGGAGATCACGCTGCTATCAGAATGCTTCCTTAGATATGGCCAGAGTTGGACATTTTGATGTGGGATTAGCAATGAGCACCATGAAGTATCTGTTTGGAGAATATATTTCAAATATGCAAGTTGAACTACCTCTAACAGGGCTTTCACTTTGTAAGCCCTGCCATTTTGGCCCCACGGTCTGTAAGGTACATTTTCTCAGCTCCTTTCTTCTGTGACCATTGGACAAGAATGATCTGTTAGCCATTGATGTTCCCTAGGTATCATGGATGCTTAAAATGTTAGAGCTAGAAGGAACCTTAGAAGCTGTGTAATCTAAGAACTTAATTTTAGAGAAGAGAAAACTGAGATCCAGAGAAGTGAACTGAATTTCCTGAAAGTCACAGAGTTAAGCCTGAAATGTAGATCTCTCGGAACCCAGTCCATCATTCCTTACCTGCTGGAGGGACTTAAGCAGAATATGTTTTAAGATGTGCATTTGTATATCATTCTACCCCTCCCATGAAATACTACTACAGTTACTATGACTACTACTACAACTAATACTAGAAATTATCTGTCTTTTTAAGGTTTATAAAGTACAAACATTATTTCATTTGATCTAATTACATTTTCTCAAGTGGGACAATAGGTAATACAAATTCTTTTAAAGAATTAAGAAGAAAATATTCTATTTTACAATTAGGGGTATTTATTGTTAAACCCTTGTATAACTATAGATTAAATTATTTTGTCCCTACCTTCTTATAAGCATTTCAAACCACAGAAATATGTAGGGTTAGTATATTCCCAGTGCCTTTGAAGCAAATCTGTATGGGTGACCATATATTTCCATCTACAAATAGGATGTAACCCTGCTTTTTCCTGACCTCCCCAGAATTAGGCTCAATGATTTCCAATATACACCAGGCCTCACTTGGTCGATTTCATTTGTTTTTCAGTTTAGTTCAACAGACATTTATAGATTATTATTATATATATATAATTATTATTATATAATATATGTATTATATAATATATATGTTATATCTTATATAATATATAATTATTAAATTATATTATTATTAATATTTATTATTAGAATTAGTCAGTAGAATGTATTTTCCTTGAAGGCTTATATTTATAACCCTAATTCATCTCACCGTGCCTGACACACAGTAAGTACCTAATCAATGCTAATTGACTTGATAGTCAATATCAATATGTGTGCCAGGCACGGTGATATGAACTAGTTTCAAATATAAGCAAAAAGAGAGTCCCTGTCTTCAAGAAGTTTACATTCTATTAATTCTAATAAGTATGGGAGGAGGATAAGAAGAAAATAAGAGCCTTGCTTTCATTAGGGAGATGAGGCAAACACACAAAAGATAATTAGAGAACAACATAACAGTACATGAAAGTATGTTAATAAATAAATGCCACAGTGAATGCTACCGACCAAAAGGGTGGGGAGAACTCAGAACAAGGAAAGATGGTTATACTCTAAAATCAGGAGGCCAAGTTTCTTAGGGGATGTAGAACTGGAAAAGGGCCACAAAAGATGGGTCAAATTTGAATAGTTGGGGCATTTCAGAGAAAGGGAACAACATTAGCAAATACTCAGAGATAAGAATGGCCATGACATGGGTAGGGGACAATGAAGGGACTATCCAAAGGAGAGGGTTCAGATTTGGAAGGTTAGAAATTTAAATTGGTTGTACAGATTGGGCCCAGATGGTGGAGGGGCTTCAATTCCAGGATGTGACCTTATGGAGCCCCAAGTTCTCCAAGTGCAGCCCTGAGAGGTCCCCATGCACCTGCCCAGAGTAATTCCTGAGCAAAATGGATCTTCTTCCCAGGGCAAAATCCACTTGATGGGCAAGAATAACAAATAAAATATGGCTCACTAGAACTAGCTCCTGTTCTAAGTAATTTCCCTTTAGGCAGGAAGGAATTATGGTGCCATTAAAGTGATCCATCACGCTCAGAAACTGCTTCCAAAGTCTCTGGGAACACTCTGCACTTGTACAGCACAATCATCCAGCCTTCACCTTATCTATCCCTCCCCTTCAGGAGAAAAATAAACCTCTCTGTCTCTGGCTGATATCTTCCCAGAAGGAAATAAAAGACCCAGCTCCAAGGCTTGGCTCGCACCACAGACATATGTCTATGAAAGAAACACACCGTGCCTCTGAGGGGCATTTTGTTGTGCTGGGCTAGGTTCAGTGTTGAGTTCATTTGTTCTAGGCTCATCAGCTTTAATCAATAATAATTCCTTAGTTTTTTTAAGGTGAGAATCCTTGCAGCGTAACAACAAGGAGTAACTTGGTTCAGGACCTGCCTTTGACACAGGGTAATGGGGAAGTTCATCCATGTCACTATCCTATTAACAAGTTCCAGTGGCTCCCTATTATCTCCAAATCAAATAAAAATTTCCGTTTGGCCTTTAAAATACTTCCCAACCTGGTCCCTTCCTACTTTTCCAGTCTTAATCATTTTACTCTACTCTGTGATCCGTTAGCATTAGCTTCCTTGCTCTTCTTCAACCATGACTCTATCTCCTGACTCTGTCCCTTTTCATTGGTTGCCTTCCATGCCTAAAATGTTCTCTTTCTCTTCACCTTGACCTCTTGGCTTCCCTTGTTTTCTCAAAGACAAATCCTGCCTTCTGCAAGAGGCCTTTCTACCCCCTTCCCCAGCCACTTTGGAGTCTCAGACTTTACCCCCAAGATTACCTCCTATTTAATCTGTTGAGATCTTATATATATGTAGTTGTTTGCATATTGTCTGCCCCATTACTTCAAATCATGAGCTCCTTGAGGCCAGGAACTGTTTTTTTTTAACCTTTCTTTGTATCCTCAACATTTAGTACAATACCTGGCACACAGTAAGCACTTAATTAAAGTTTGTTGACTGAATGAGCGACCCAGGAAAGTCTTTAAGATCAAAGGTTGGTGTTGTTTGAGTTGCCCATCTGTACTGGTGAATGGAGATTATACCTCGAGAATTCCTCACACTGATGAAATCACAAATCCCAGTCAAAAGTCAGGTATTTACAGTAATTCATTCTCATCCAAAGGTTTTTCACGTTATCTCATTTGATGCTCATGATGACCCAAAGACAGGTACATAACAGCTATATCGTTAGGATATAGTAGAAATTTAATAAATGTTTGTTGAATTCAATTCAATCCCTACTTAATGAACATAAATCCATTTTTTGATAGAATCAGAACTTGAATACTCTTCTCCTAGTTCCCTGTCTGGTACTTCTCCATTATACCTCACTTAATATGTTTCTTACCTTTCTTGATCTTCTCAAAGGCAAGGATTTTGTCTTTTCTTTTATCTAGTATTGGACTCTGCAGGACAGTAGGTGCTCAATCCATGGTGTTGGTTGACTAGGGTTTGAGTCAGAAGCAGTTTATGACCAGAAACCATGGAAAATTCCAGCGCAAAAACATTTCATTATGATGGCTTGTTGAGGTCAATTCTGTCCTAGTCTAGGAATCTATGGTCCAGAATTCCCTAGGGCTTTTTGTACAGACTTCTGTCACTTGGAATGCCCATACTCACCACTTCCCTAAAAAATGAATTCTAAGATTTTCCTGGTCTCCCTTAAACCTAAGAAGATGGAATTGTGGAGTCAAGATGGACCAACTCCAGGTGAAAAGATTGGACGGGACTATCACCCAACAAGTGATTCATTGCATTAAGCAATTCACCATCATCTCCCTCTTTGATCCTGTCCAGAAGCTCATAGAATCAGAGTTAAACTTAGAAGGAACCTCAAAATCCAGCTAGTCCAACTGCATCATTTTACTAATGAGGAAACGGAGGCCCAAGGATGGCAAATGACTTGCCACACAAATAATAATAAGATGGGATTGAGCATACGTACTTAGATGCCAACATCAGTGCTTTCCCACTGTACCTCACAACCTCCTGATCAATCTTTTTGGAGCTCCCTTTGACCCATATTTTTCAGCCTAGCCCCACTTGTCTAGTATTTCTATACTTGGGGCTTTGCTCTGTTGTTTTGCAAAATCTGGCGTTTCATTCCACCTAGGATGCTCTCTCTAGCCTCTTCCTAAGCCTTGTTGATGAATTTGAAACTCAGTCTGAAACTCACCCCATTAATCACTTGCTTAATTCTTGGCACCATCTGACTCACTCCCTATCTACAGAGCCCTGTGAGGACCCCCAGAGTCCAAGTTGGGCCATAGGCAAGCTTGGGATGATTTTTAGCTTCTCCTATGCAAAATTCTGTCTTCCTCATTGGGTGTTAGTGCAGTTTTCATTCTTCCTTCTCTTGTTCCTGGCATCCCTATTGAGTTTGTTCTGGGAGAGAAGGTGGGCAAGTCAGTAGGATGTGGCTTTATAGATCTATTTATTTGGCAGCAAGGCTGTTATTGTTTGTTTAGTCCTTTCCCTAGAGGTGCTATCCAGTTGCAAAGCGTGGGGGGCATAGGGAATTTACCTGGAGAATGGGACTGTGATTAGTGGTGCCCTCTTCATTTCTCAGCCAGGCATACATTTTAATCAACAAAAGTCTTCATAGACTTCAGCACCAGTGTGAATTCTCCAGCAATTATGCCAATAGACATCCTCCCACACTCCCTTCCTTCCTCTGCAGTGACTTCCTTAGCAAAATTGATCATTTACATTTCAGATTCACAGTTCAGCCACTGGTTTAAGAATGTGAATGAGCAAACATACAAGGAAGGTTATGGATTGAGTCTTTTCTCCATTTATCCAAGTCTTTCATTGTCTTTTACACCATCATCAATCCTGTTCCCACACCATTTTATTCATGTATCCCATCTTGATGGGACTTGGCAGCTTAGGTTCTCAAACCCCCTTGGTATATTTTAGGTATCACTAGGAGACTCTCCTTCCCCTTTCCTCCCAAACTCTTGTTCAATTCATTCTGTACTGGTCTCTGATCTACCTTGTTCTCTGGCTAACCACCAGCACTAAGTTTCTTCATCTGTTATCTTCAAAACATAACTTGTATGGGAACATCATATAGCAACTTTACAAGAAAAGATATCCATAGAATCATAGATTTAGAGTTGGAACAGTCCTTTAGAGGTTACCAAGCTCTCATTTTAGAGAGAAGAAAAGTGAAGCTCAGACAGGTTAGATGACTTGCCCAGGTCACATAGTTAGGCATTTTCTGAAATTTGAGTTAAATAAAAGTGTTCCCTGATACCCTAGGGAAAGGGGAGAGGTAATAACCTTTAACATAGCACCTACTATGCACCTTGTGCTCTGCTAAGTGCTTTAGAAATAGGATTTCATTCATTCATCAACCCTGAAAGGTTGGTGTATTACTATCCCTAGCATGAAGTTGAGGAAACTGAGGCAGAAAATGACTAAATGACTTGTGGGGCACACAGCTAGTAAGTATATGAAACCAGATTCGAATTCCATAAATAATATGAAATTCTATGAAATCTATGAATTCTTCCTGACTCCAGATTCAGTTGATCTATCCTCTGCACCACCCTCTGCTATTCTGCTTATAAGAAGCTCACAGTCTATCAGCACTTCTTAAAATGTGGTTATTTTAAATTTAAGAATCGCTGAAGGGGTTGCAAGTAGAAAAAGTTTAAAAATCAATGATCTAGAATATGATAATAGATATGAAGTGATTGTGAATGCCATTTTTAAAAAAATCTCAGGTTTTATGGTTCTGGCAATAAAATCTGTGGGAGGTTGGGCATGGGAGAACAAGGAAGAAATCACCAAGGGTAGAAAAGTCAAGAAAAACTTCATGGAAGATGAGGAGTTTCTGATGAATGTTAAACAGGTAGAGTTCAGACAGACATTCCCAGGAATTGTGATGATGTAAACTAAGACCCATTTGTGGAAATGAACATGGCACATTCAGGAAAGCATTAAGGAAACTAATGAGATTTGAGCTGGGGATCCGTGTTGGGGAGCAATGAAAATGAGGTTAGGATAATATTACTTGGCTTTGCCCATTTAAATAATGGACGACCTTTAACATCAGGCAATAATAGGAAATAAGGCACTATTGGAGATTTCTGAGCAAGAAAAGGGATAAGACAACGGTCAGAGGAAAAATGCTGGAGTTGGAAGAACCCTGGATTTAGAGTTAGAAGATTTGAGTTCAAGACACCACTATGTGAAATTGATCTAAGTATTTCAACTGTACACTATAGCATCCTCATCTGCTGTGTTAGCAACCACAGGGTTGCTAGCACAGGTTTTTTGAACTGCTTTTCTAAAGAAAAGATATCTTCAAAGGGGTCACCGATCTTACTTTACTTAAACAAAGCAGACAGATATGTACAAAGAAGTAAATATCCAAGAAAGAATTCAATTTTCAGGACTTGAACTGTCTAAACAGAATAATAGATACCTAATCACCAGTTTATCCATGATCAAACTACCTGTGTATCTTTAGACCTAGGAACACAGCCCATGTTCCAAGGGAAAAAAGGAAACATATATGATTACTTAGATCTATTAATGGACAGGGAAGATCTCATATTTCATTAATCCTTCATCTGGACAGTGATCTTTTAGGGCCTTCCAGCCCTAAATCTTATGATTCGATCATATTTCTAATTGAACAGGCTTTCTACAAATATTTATTAATCATCGACATGTCCAAAGAGTTGTGTTGGGCACCAGGGTTGCAAAGAAAAAACGGAAGCTGTTCCATCTCTAAAGAAGCTTACTTTCTTATGGAAGGAATTACATTCTGCTCTAGGGCCTCTTCCAGCTCTAAAATTCTGTGATTGTGGAAGGAAGCTTAGTCTGGCAGTGGTAAAGTTCTAAGAAAAAATCAGCAAGATTTAGTGACATAGGATAAGGGATAAAGGAAGGAGATGACATGAAGATGACCCAAAATTTTGAGCATGAGAAGGTAATGCCATTGATAGAGGTAAAGAAGTTGAAAAAGGAAACTAGTCTGTTGGGGAAGAGGGTAAGTTGAGTTTTGAACATACTGAGTTTAAAATATGACAGAACATTCAAATAAAAATGTACATTAGGCTATTGGAGATATGGCCTTAATGACCTTCAGGTTAGAAGACACTATTGGTGATAGAGATTTATGATTATCAAAAAGTTGAATCTGTGAAAGTAAATTAGTTTTCTCAAGCAGAGAGTATAGTATATAAAAAGAAGATTAGTGGACCAAGGTCTGAGCCTGAAGAAATTCCCACAGCTAAGGAATCAGAGGATCTGTTGAATTAAGCAGAGAAAATATGATTGAGGAGAAAATGAAATAGAGGACAGGTTAATTAGAAGGTAATAAGGATAACACAGCATCCGGAAACCAAGGGAAAAAAAGTGTCTACGAATGGGGATGGAGGTGGTAATGCTATCAATAGCTATCAATAATGTTCACTGACGCTAAGAGATCAAGGAGAATGAGAACTGAGAAAGGCCCAATGAATTGGAAGTTAGGTTGTCACTGGTGACCTTATAGAGCATGGTTTTGGTCAATTACAAGACTGGAAACCAGTTTTGCAGTAAGTTATAACAAGGAAGTGGATGGCATGGAAATAAAAAACTCACTTGATAAATTTGCAAGTAAGAGAAATGACAAAATTGAATGGGAACTAGAGAAAGGAGAAGGGCCAAGGCAAGGTTCTTGGAGGAAAGGGGAAATTGTTCATGGTTGAAGATAAAAGGGAAGGAACCAGGGCAAAGGTCATGTAGTACAAACCTAGCAAATATCACAGAATCTCAGAGTTGTCTCAGACTTCAGGTCATCTAATCTAGCCCATACCTGAAGAGGAATATTCTCTCTTATATCTCTGATACGGCAGCTAACCTGGTAGAGTTCCAATTCTGCCTCTAATATTTAGTAGCTAGATGACTTCAGGCAAGTCACTTAATTACCTAATCCTTGGTTCCTTGCTCTTTATTAGTAGCTCAAATTTATATAGCACTTTAAGGTTTGCAAAGCATTTTCCAAGTATCACCTTATTTCAATCATAACAATCCTGGAAAGTAGCTGCTACTATTATCGGTCCCTTCTATAGACAAGGGAGCTAGAGAGAGTTTAAGTGACTTGTCCAGGGCATCACAACCTGTAAATGTCTTAACCTAGGATTGAACTCACATCTTCCAGACTTCAGATCCTACACTACTTTGCCACATTGCTACCTTTAAAAAGGGAGATACTTTTACACTATCTGCTTCACTATAATATTGTGAAGGAAACTTTCTTCATACCTTAAAGTGCTCCAAGAATGTAAGTTATGTATGTCTGATATTTCAACCAGTTCAGAAGAGCCTGTTTTCTCCTTAGGTCAGTGATCGACATAATTTCAATCAGTATTCATTAAGTGACTTCTATGCACAGAGCAATGTATTAAATATTATCAGAGAGTCAAAAGATGAATAAGACATAGTTCCTATCCTTGTGGAGCTTACTTTTCTCTTTGCCCCCATTTCAATCTCCTTATCCTACCCTACCCATCCCCCCAGACTTAATTCCTACTTCCCCAAAAACTAAGGCCTCTCTTATATTCCCACTGGAAGTCTAACCAACTGTACTTTTCTTATGTTACAAACCCTGCCTCCAAAAGACTGCGAGAAATGGAATAAGAGATCTGCATTTCCATTAAGTCCAAATAGGGCAAATTTCAGCTCATGGGAAGAATGTTACTTTGTAGTTAGAGCAGTACCTAAGTAGAATGAAGAAACTTTTTCCCAGGATGTAAAAATTTCAAAGGGACAGGAAATCTCCTAGACCAAAAGTGTGGCTGAAGACTGCCTGCAAGGTTTTGTATAGCCATCTAGCTAAGAGTGGCTTTTACATTTTAAAATAAAGTTTTATTGCATTTAAAAAAATGTGAAAAACCATTCTTAGCTTCTGGGCTGTACAAAAACAGGCAGCAGGTGCATTTGGCCCTTCCCAGACCCATGGGGCTTAAAAAGGCAAATAACAGAAATTATATTCCTCTAAAGAAAAAGGGGAGAAGGGGGTGGGAGAAAGAAGAAGATAGAGCCCCCAACTGGCGAGTGAGAATGACAGTGGGAGCAAACATCTTCTGGGGGGATCCATGATTCTAATCATTTTCCAGGGTTCCTCTGGCAGCCCCAAGGCTGGCACAGACTGGAAGGGATGTATTAGCTAGGGGTTAGAGAAGAACCTCCTGGTGTCCCTGCACTAATCTCTCCAGATTTCTATTTCTTCCTCTCTAAAATGAGAGGATTGGACCAAGTGATTTTTCAAATTCCTTCGCATTCCAATCCTATGAGCATAAGATTTGCACTCCATTTGCTTCTACCTCAATTTAGTTTCAGTAAGAACTGAATGAAATTTTCCCCGATGACTTTGAGCAAGTCTTTATAGGAGTTTCCTCCTCTTTAAAATCAAGGATGGTCTAGGTGACCCCAAGATCCCTCCCACTTCTAATATGGTATTTGGAAGGTTTGTAGGGTAGAGGGGGAGGGTAGATGTTGAGTCCCTTCCCCAAAACATGAGTTTCCTATAGCAGTGGCTCTCAAAGGGTATGTCATGGCATGTGGGTGATGCACCATCATGCCTTGCTGGATATGCCATGAAAATCAACACTTACACATTCTCCAGGCTCCCCCTTCAGCTGTAATTTCCTGCCTTTCTGGTACAGAAAAGGGCACAATAGTATCTTCCTAAGGAAATTCAAAGTCATCTCTAAGGATGCAAGTCCTGAGGAAGTAAAGAAAGAAAAGGCAGGAGGGAAAAGAGAGGAATTCCAAGGGAAAGATAATGGCTCTGGAGGCCCAAATGTCTGAAAACATTTCTTTGTTGCCAACTTAAATCTTTCAGTATGTTATGATTCCTTATGTAAAGAATATTGTATTGTGAGTAAAAAAAAATTGTTGGGTTGTTTTTTTTTTTTCGAGAATCACTGGCTTATAGGATAAACATGGTGTCCTGGATTCTCTGTGGATACAAAATGCTGGGAAGGGGAATGAAGAAAACATGCAAACCCAAAATGAGAGTATCTTTGGAGACATTTGCCCAGGTCATTATTACCTGTGTCTACCCCAGTTGCAAAAATTCTTAATGATGGCTTTCTCTGAATCCCCACCCATCTAAGCCTTGATGGAACCATTGTGATCCCAAATGTCTACAGTATTATAGCCATATTTTTGGTGTACAAGAAGTAAGCTGTCTTCACATACCCAGATTCATCCCTAGATTTCTGATACCGCACCTAAATTTAGGTCCTATCCACACATTAAATTGAATCTACAATGTTCAGAAATGGGGAGACCCAAACTTCTGGTCTGTGTTACCCAGCACTTGTTGAAAACCAATGTCTCATTAAGTCCCATGGAGACCAGTCCCACACAAAGCTCTGCCTCTGAATCATTTACATGAGACATAGGTGCCATTTACATGGAGTTTTAAAAGATGTATTTCATACCTACAAGGAAATTAGGGTATTTGCAAATTTACCCCAAATGATTCATTGTCATTTGTCCTAGAGATAAATGTCTACACATTGATTTTTAAATGAGAAGAAATTTTGAGGAAGAGTTTTAAGTTAGAAATGGAATTTCTCTCCCTTTTACTCATATCAGAATTCTGTCTTCCATAGTGTTTTTGTGACTCTGGGAACCTATTTACTCAGTTTTTCCCATGCCTTTCTAAGTTTGATGTGTAGATCAAGGGAAGGAAAGGAAGGAACTCATTAATTAATACTCATAACCAGTGGTCCATTGGATCAGAGTAAGACATTTCACTTACTTAATGAAGAACTTCCCCCTGAAGACTTCTGAAATCATCACTTGTATTTGGAGCGTACTTCCCATATCTTTGATGCTCTAGTAATCCAGTCATTCTGGTGTGTAAGGGGTTCTGGTATATAGCCTAGTTTCAGACAGTCAGACATGGATGATTGTGTAACATAGTTGTTCAAATATCAGCCTCTCTCACAAATCACATTCTCACCATGTGGCCATGTCTCCTTTGTCTCATCACTGAACATTATCAAAGAGAAACCAATTATAAACCTACCCCAGGGGTGTTCTTGCAAGCACTGAAAATTGGGAAATGCTGCTACAGTTACAACATATTCTTATTTTCAAATCTGGTCCCACTAGTCAAATCTTTATTCTTTGCTATCTTCATAGAGAGGTGATCTATTTAAAATGGAAATTGAGAAAAGAAGGGATCCCTTTGCTGTGTTATTCCATCTCTGTTCAGGAGGTTTTGAACCACTCCCAAGCTAGCATTAGTCTTTTTTTTCATGCAAACACCACTGTCATCTTACAATTTGCATCATTTCTAGAGGAAGAAGAAAGTCTTTTTAGAAAGTCATTCAACAAAGAGTTATTGAGTACCTACTATGTACTCAGCCCTGTTCTAGGCAGGGAGTTGGAGGTAAAGAAGACATAATTGTTCCTTGGCTTGCCAGATCATTCCAGAATAGAATTGAAATGGTTGTGTGCATTTCCTATCCTAGAGAAACTACTTGTTCAGCTGGCTGGTATTGTACCATTCATTGTAAGTACTACATTCTCTTTAAGTATCCAAAGTCATTTTTAGAATATAGGGCTAATAAAAATATTGTAAGTCAAAATATTGTAAACCAAGAGAAGTTAAATTGCAGTAAAGTGATGTGAGGTCCAATATAAAAAGGTGAAAAGCTCAGAGCCCAAGTGAGTCTTTTTGCTGCTTCCAAGACTGCTAAGTGAAGGAGGCATACTGCATTGTGTTCTCAGTAGTTTGCTAGCAAGGTAGAAAATAGCATATGTCCCAGGAGTCCCACGGACTTGCCCTCTCATTGGCAGAAGTCTGATCAATTATTGACCAAGTAAACTAAAGAGCAGACTCTGGTTTTACTACATGAGAGGGAATTGATTTCAAATCATGAAGGTGAGAAGCTTAGGGAGCTATAGCCATTCACTTGTAAAAAATGAGAACCCAGGAGGTTTTCAGATGTTAAGCCATGCCTGTGGGAATGCAGAGACAATGTGATTGGTCCCTGTTGAATGCTGATGCACATAGATTTCATTACATTACCTGTATTCATAGGCAGAGGATATAAGAGCATTCATGGTACAATTTGAAGCTCTCTTAGTTCATTGATCTTCCATAATGATGGGAGGTTTCACCATTAGAACACCATTCCTTTGGAATGTAAGGGACCAGTCAGTCAACGAGTATCTATTAAGCACCTATGCACAAGCCACTGTGCTAGGGATAAACAGAAAGGCAAAAATTAGTCTCTTTTCTCAAGGAACTCACAATCTAATGGGGGACAACATATAAACAACTATGTACAGCAAGATAACTACGATCTCAGAGAGGATCAAGAGAAGTTTCATGCATAAGTGAGTGTTTTAGCTGAGACTTGAAGGAAGACATAAGGTAGAAGTGAGGAGGGATGGCATTCGAGGTATGGTGGATAGTCCTTGAAAATGCAGTCAAGACAGGGCAGAGTCAAGATGGTGGAGTAGAAGGATGGACCTGCTCTAGCTCTACCCCTATAAGTCATAAAATACCTGTAAAAAAATTACTCTAAACAAATTCTAGAGCAACAGAAGCTACAAAATGACAGAGTGAGGCAGATTTCCAGCCCAAGGTAGCCTGGGAGGCTGACATGAAAGGTCTATTGCACCAGGCTCAAAGCAGAGTACAGCCCAACTTGGGCCATGGCACAGACAGGACTGGAGCAGGCTTCAGAGCTCTGAGTCACAGGCAGCTGTTGTAGTTTCCAGATTTCTCAACCCACAAACACCAAAGATAGCTTCAAAGGTCAGTAAGAAATCTCTTTCACCTAGGTAAGAGGGGAGGTCAGGCCCCAACCTCAATCTCAGTGTGGTGGCAGCCATTGCAAGAGCAGCAGCAGCAGCAGCATCCACTTTCGGAGACCTCAACCTAAATATTCTAGCGGAATCGAGCAGTTAATCTGGGTCTTAGGATGAGTGGTGGTCCTAGGGTGAGGAAGAATGCTGGCAAGGTGGAACTGGTGGCAGTTGTGGAGAGGGAATCCAACTTGCAATTCCAGGGCAGGAAAGAGTGCCAGACCAGAGTGCAGGCCAGGAGAGAAGAAAACTCCTCTTCCTTGATTGTGCCACATTGGAGGAACTGAGAACTTGCAGGTCCCTAGAGATATGTCAGAGAACAGCAGCATAATACCTCTGAAGCCTAGGGTAGTATACCTTCCACTTGACAAAGGACTCAAAAGTCAAGTAACTGACTGGAAAAATGCCCAAAATGGGGAAAAAATAAGACTTTCAAAGGTTAATCTCTTGGTGAAGAGTATTTTCTCCCATCCTTTCGGATGAAGAAGAGCAAAGCATAACATCAGAGGAAAACAACAAGGTCAAGACTTCTATCTACAAAGCCTCCAAAAAAATATGCAGTAGTATAAGGCCATGGAAGAACTCAAAAATAACTTTGAAAATCAAGTAAAAGAAGTAGAGGAAAAATTGGAAAGAGAAAAGAGAGCAATGCAAGAAAATCATGAAAAGCAAGTCAATAGCTTGCTAAAGAAGACCCAAAAAATGCTGAAGAAAATAATACCTTTAAAAACAGACTAACCCAAATGGCAAAAGAGGTCCAAAAAACCAATGAAGAGAAGAATGCTTTAAAAAGTAGAATTGGCCAATGGAAAAGGAGGTTCAAAAGCTCACCGAAGAAAATAGTTCTTTAAAAATCAGAATGGAGCAGATGGAAGCTAATAACTTTGTGAGAAACCAAGAAATTATAAAACAAAACCAAAAGAATGAAAAAATGGAAGACAATGTGAAATATCTCATTGGAAAAACAACTGACCTGGAAAATAGATCCAGAAGAAGCAATTTTAAAATTATGACACTACCTGAAAGCCATGATCAACAAAAAGAGCCTAGACATCATCTTTCATGAAATTATCAAAGAAAACTGCCCTGATATTCTAGAACCAGAGGGCAAAATAAATATTGAAAGAATCCACTGATCATCTCCTGAAAGAGATCCCAAAAGGAAGAGTTCCCAGGTCAAGGAGAAAATATTACAAGCAGCCAGAAAGAAACAATTCAAGTATTGTGAAAATACTATCAGGATAACACAGGATTTAGCACCTTCTACACTAAGGGTTTGAAGGGCTTGGAATATGATATTCCAGAAGTCAAAGGAGATAGGATTAAAACCAAGAATCACCTACCCAGCAAAACTGAGTATAATACTTCAGGGGGAAAAAGTAGAATTTCAATGAAATAGAGCATTCCACGCATTCTTGTTGAAAAGACCAGAGCTGAATAGAAAATTTGACTTTAAAATACAAGAATTAAGAGAAACATGAAAAGATAAACAGGAAAGAGAAGCCTTAAGGAACTTATTAAAGTTGAAGTGTTTACATTCTTACATGGAACAATGATACTTATAATTTATGAGACCTTTTTCAGTATTAGGATAGTTAGAGGGTACATACACACACACACACACACACACACAAATGTGGGTATGTATGTATATAAGTATATATCATATATGTGGGTATGTATATATGTATATATTACATATTTGTAGGTATGTATATGTACATGGGGTATGTGTATATATGTGTATATACATATACATGTGCATATATACACATGTATATGTGTGTGCGTTTGTATACACACACACATACATAGACCGAGAGCATGAATGTAAAGAGAGAATACCTAAAAAATAAAATTTACTCTTGAGTGGAATGTACTAGGAGTAAGAGAAAGAGAGAGGTAGAATGCAGCAATTCATCCTACATAAAAGAGGCAAGAAAGAGTTTTTACAATAAAGGGGAAGAGGGAGAGATGAGAGGAAATACGGGAGCCTTACTCTTATGGAATTTAGCTTAAGGAGGGAATAACACATACTCAACTGAATATGGAAATCTATTTTACCCTACAGCAAGGCAAGGGGGAAGGGAATAGGAGAGGGAAGATAATAGAAGGGATAGTAAATTGGGGAAAGGGATAATCAGAAGCAAACATTATTGTGGGAGGACAGGTCAAGGGAGAGAATGGAATAAATGTAGGACAAGATAGGACAGAGGGAAACGAGATTACTCTTTCACAACATTATTATGGAAGTGTTTTACATGGATACACATGTATGACATATTGAATTGCTTGTTTTCTCAATGAAGGTGGGTGAGAAGAGAGGAAGGGAGGGAATATGGGACTCAAGGCTTTAATAATGAACGTTAAAAATTGTTTTAGCTTGCAAGAGGAAAATAAGATATATAGGCAATGTGGCATAGAAATCTATTTTGCCCTACAGGAAAATAGAGGGAAGGGGGATGGAAGAAATGGGTAAAATAGAAGGGAGGACACACTGGAGGAAGGGATGGATGGGGAACATGCTATCCTGGGGTGGGGAGTGGGGAGAGATGGGGAAAAAATTTTGAATTCAAATTCTTGTGGAAATGAATGTTGAGAACTGAAAAATTAATAAATTCTATATTTAAAAAAAGAAAATGCACTCAAGAGATGAAGATCAAGCAGACCTGAGTGATTAGATCATAGAGTACAAGGAAGGAAGTAAGGTGTAAGAAGACTTGAAAAGGGAGGAAAGGGCCAAGTTATGAAGGGCTTTAAAAGCCTAACAGAGGATTTTGTATTTTATTCTGGAGGTTATAGGCAGCCGCTAGTGTTTATTGAGTAAGAGGGGAAAGTGACCTGGATCAGTCTTGTACTTTGAGAAGTCCAGTTTGACAGTGTATTGGAGGATGGCATGGAATGGGGGAGACCCTTGCAACAAGGAGACCTACCTTGGGCTATTGTAATAGTCTAGGTGAGAGATGAGAATAACCCAGCCTCCGCCAAGATGATTGGAGTATCAGAGGAGAGAAGGGGGCATATATGAGAAGTATTATGAAGGCAGAAATGACAGACTTTGGCAAATGATTGGATGTCAAGGATGAAAGAAAACAGTAAGTTAATGGGTAGTGCTTCCAGGGGTGGGGAACCTGTGGCCTCGAGGTCACATGTAGTTTTCTAGGTCCTCGGGTGTGACTTTTAGACTGAGTCCAAGTTCTACAGAACAAATCCTTATATTAATGGAATTTGTTCTGTGAAGTTTGGATTCAGTTAAAGGGCTGCACTTGAGGACCTAGAGGACCACATGAGGCCTCCAGGCCACAGGTTCCCCATCCCTCTGTTACGCTATTGAAACAGTAAAGGCAGTATGGCATATTTTCTTCTTCTTGTCCTTTCATCTCTTTGAATTATTACCTTGCATTAGACCCATAGGAGCGCAGCTAGCTAGCAAAGTGGATAGAGTGCTGACTGGGCCTGGAGTCAGGAAGCCTTATCTTCTTGAATTCAAATCTGGCCTCAAACACTAACAGTGTGACCCTGAGCAAGTCATTTAACCCTGTTTGCTTCATTTTCCTCATCTGTAAAATGAGCTGGAGATGAAAATGACAAATCCCTCCTGCATCTTCACCAAGAAAGCTCTGAATGAGGTCACAAAGAATCAGACATGACTGAAATTAGACCCATAGATTTGAGTCATAAATGGAGAAAAAGACCGACAGATCAATCTCTGGTGATCTGTTTCTTTATCCTTTATCTATGGTTTGCAATCAGAAGTCATTTTATGGAATAGGGGAAAACTGTTTATACCTTGAGGCATTCACTTTTCAGCATTTTCTATTCAAACTTCTGAGACAGACAGACAGGAATGTCCACATGGCAAAGTGTGGACCATGCCAAATAGAAGCCATAGTGCCAAGAGGAAAGCTTTTAAGCCTAGTGCAGAGAGGGAGATGACTGAAAGCCAGAATAGGCAAGAGAGATCCCAGATATTGGCACAGAAGTGAGAGCCTGTCTTAGCAGAGGATTCATTCTTTCTGGTCTATTGCAAATAGAACACTTGGACACAGCATTCATATCAGGTAGTGCTTTGTTGAATATGGTCTTTGACCTGTAACTGAGCAAAAGTGTTCAACAAGGTTGTTCTGTATGGTCTGAGGAACTCCCTCCATCCTTCTCAAAGGATACTAACCCATCTAGTAGCAGTGTAGGGGATGCTTTCCTTAGTGGTAGGATGGATGGATAGGTGGGGTTGATGGTTTGACATATAAGCAAAGACCTTCCTGTGGTGAGATGGGGGACAGGGAGGAGGACTGCTACTAGATGGGTTGATAGTAATTTACAAGACTAGTCTGGTGGTTTTAATAGAGTGCTCCTTAGTGGACAGTTCAAATATTATACTTCCTCCTCCCTAAAGAATGAATACAGTGACACTTTCTCTTTTTGTAAACTTAAGAAAAGCAGCCTTTTAGCAACACACATATTGGAGATCAGTCTCTTAAGGAAAGGAAGCAGAAGTCAGGTAGCCTAGATTCTACTCATTTCAGATCTTTGTGATCCTATCTGGGATTTTCTTAGCAAAAATACTAGAGTGGTTTGCCATTTCCTTCTCTAGCTCATTTTATAGATGGACAAACTTGAGGCAAACAATGTTAAGTGATTTGCCTAAGATCATACAGCTAATAGGTATCTGAGGCCTGATTTGAACTCAGGAAGATGAGACTTCCTGACTCCAGGTCTGGTGTTCTATCCACTGCACCACCTGCCCACTGGCTTTAAGGTTTTGGCAAATAACCTAACCTGCACTCAAATGTTATTTCCCTTTATCTCTGCTTTCTCATCTGTGAAATGACAGATTTGAATTAGATTATCTTTCAGTTCTAAATTTATGATCTCATGATAAGAAATCCTCATCTATGGAATTAGAACATTGGATTAGATGATCTTCAAGGTCCTTTCAGTCTTGTTAAAACCTATGTTTATGGTGTTAGGTATTTCATTGCGTATTTCAAGCACCAGATCTGTGGATTTTAATAGGAATGAAGGAAAATGAAAAGCCAATGGCAAAGGATAGTGCAATGCTCTGTACCTTAAAAGCCAGCAGACATTTGAGCTACTTGAATGAGACAAATGGTCCTTGATTCTTTCACGCAGCTTCTGGTACCCTGGTGACTTCCCTGTTTGTTTCTAAACCTTGATTTCTGTCTTTGTCTTCTGAATACAATTTCTGTCCCATTTCTTTGACCTGTTGCTTAAATTTCATGAACACATCATTTGCTTCAGATTTCTCAGACTGTTTTGTTATCGTGGTACAGACTTCTTCTGTATGACTTGGATAAACCTCATTCTCCTTTCCCTTAACCTTTATCATTCCTCTCATCCTTAATTTAAGATGTTGTGAATTGCAACACTTATAATAATAATGTCATATAACACTCAGAGTGCTATAAAGCTAAACCAAAATACTAAAACAGGTCAGTCCATGGGGAGATTTGAGTGGATCTGTGAACTTGAATGGGGAAAAAATACAACCTTCTCTTTTATCATTTCTTTCAATTATAGGGTTTTTTAAAAAACATTATTCAGATAAGGGATCCATAGGCTATACCATGTTTCAAAGGGGAACCCAACACAAAAAAGTTAAGAATCCTTGAGCTGGACCATGGTGCTAAAACCAGGAGTGGGTGTAGGGGAACCTCACCCCTACCCTAAATCTTTGCTCCAAGCCCAGCCCACCCCAAAGCCTGCTATCATTACAGACCATAGCTTAACATGGGCCCTGCACCAGGCACCATTCTTGGGTTGGGCTTGGGGGAGTAAAACAGTTTTATCAAATTTTTATTGAAAATTTCTGATGAAAGTAAGTTTCTATGAATTTTATAAAGATAAAAATAATGTAGACCCCTCCTTCAAGAAGCTTGATGTTTGATAGTGGGAGAAAAACACATGTACAAATAAAAGAAAGACAATATAGTTTTGGGTTGACAGAAGAGGGGAACCTGCAATCTCAAGGCCACATGTGACTTCCTGTATCTTATGACTGAGTTCAAGTTGTACAGAACAAATACTTTCATTAAGGGGATTTGTTCTGGGAAGTTTGGATTCAGTCAAAGGGCTACAGTTGAGGACTTAGAGGGACACAGGTGACCTCAAGGTAGCAGGTTCCCTACCCCTTTAGAGTAACTTCAATTTAGATTTAAATCTTCCCCCTGCTATTTATTACCTTTGTAACCTCAGGAAAGTCACTTAACTCAAAGTCACTGGTCTGACTTTGAGTTTTCTCATCTGTAAAATGAGTGGGTTAGGTAAGATTTCTATCTGGCTCTAAATCCTGTGAAGTCTTAACAAGAGAAAGTTGATAGGAACACAGGAGAGAACCAAGCAAATTGGCATGAGAAATCTGAAGACGGAGACATGACTTTCAGTTATTATGTTCAAGGAAGACTTTGAAAAGAGGTTGTAATTAAGTTGAGCCTTAAAGAAAGGAGGGAAATTTAGCAGGCAGAAAAAGTGAGAAGGGATGAGAGAGAGAGAGAGAGAGAGAGAGGGAGATAGAGAGAGAGAGAGAGAGAGAGAATGAGAATACATTATAGGCATGAACCACACAATGTGAGTAGAGGCACAGAGACAGGAAAGAACTAGACCAGAACAAGAGTTATATGAAATTAGGTGGGACCCAGACTATGACTGGACCCCAGGCCTAGGGGTTTTATGTTGTGTTCACATATAGTGAGTCATTCAAGATTTTGAGTACAGGAGTGATCTCATCATCATATGTATTAAGAAAATAGATGACAGAGGTATAATCTATGTGTGCACTTTAATTTTCCAATATCCTCAGTGGTCCACATTAGCACAGGAATGTAACATATAGTTTTGAACACCAGGTGACACCTTTTGCCAGCCAAAAGGTCCCATCTAAGTCTTTTTGACCCTTGTGCAAAAATTCTGTCTGTATACATGCATAGCTAGCCCAATTCCATCGAGCCACTAGCTTCAAAAAGCTATGAAAAGAAGTATTTTTGATAACAGAGTTCTGAGTTCTAGATGAGGATATGATAAAATATATCTCAGAATTATTGAGGTTATAGACTCTATGACTCAGGTCCTTACCCTATATACAAGTATTACATAAGAAATCAAATTTTCCATGACCACATGCATAGTAAAATTACAAAGAAACTGTCAAGGAAATGTTCTCCTTTCGGACATATTTCATCTAACCATCTCCTAGTTAGGATAGAACACTGAGTTTGGCATTGGGAAGACATGAGTTCAAATCCAGATCCAGGCACTTACTGTGTGACCTTGATCACTTAACCTCTGTCTACCTCAGTTTCTTCATATGTAAGGTGTGGATAACAATAACACCTACCCCTTTGGGATGTTGTGAAGAGCAAACGATGTGATATTTGTAAAGTACTGAGCACAGTGCCCAGGACATGGAAAGTGCTTTGATTATAGAAGAAAATCAATTCTATATATTCATGAACCAGCTTATTTTGTTATGAACCATTAGATAAGGAGCTCCTTGAGGAAAACACTCATTTGCCTCTTTTTGTATCCCCAGTGTTTAGTGCACAGTGACACTTAATAAATGTTTGCAGATTTACAGACCAACATCATCCTTCTACTCAGTAAACTCTATTGGTTTCCTATTACCTACGGCAGTGTTGGCAGACACAAATAGAGGGCAGAGGACATTAATCCGTACATAAAGATTCCTGAAAACCATATGATGACTTAAATTTTAATGTCTTCTCTATCTTATTTTATTTTTTATCTATTTTGTTAAATATTTCTCAGTTACATTTTAACCTGGTTCTGATCTGCCTGTGTGTTTGACACCTCTGAGTCACAGGATCAAATAAAAGTCCTCAGTTTGGCGTTTAAAGTCCTTCACATCTGACCCCTCCCTGCTTTTCTAGTCTTCTTACACTTTACTCCCTTATCTCTCAACTTCCCTCCTCTTTCATTAGCAGTACCAGAAGGTGTTTCTTCTCCCCCTCTGCCTCCAGACTGCCTTGATTTTCTCCAAGACTCAGCTCAACTCCTGCTTCCTTCAGGAGTCCTTTCCCTGTTTTCCCAGCTACTAATGCCTTTCCTCTGAGATTATTTTCCAACTGTTGTTGTTCAGGTTTTTTTCCAGTCATGTCCAACTCTTTTTGACTCCATTTGGGATTTTCTTGGCAAAGATACTGGAATGGTTTGCCATTTTCTTTTCATTTTACAGATGAGGAAACTGAGGGAAGCAGATTTAAGTGATTTTTCCAGAGTCACACAGCTAATAAGTGTCTTAGGTGAGATTTGAACTCAGGAAGATAAATCTTCAGGTCTGGCACTCTTTGCATGCACCACCTAGCTTCCCCATTTTCCATCTACTCTGTATCTAGTATGCCTAGTTATGTATGTGTCATCTCCCTGTTAGAATGTGAACTACTTGACAGCAGAAACTATTTTTGCTCTTCTTTATAACCCTAGCATTTAGTTCAGTACCTAGCACATAGAAAGAGACTAATAAATATTTTTTGAATAAGTTATGGCTCTGTCCTCTCACATGACTTATCCCAGGCTGAACTTACTCATTTCTGGAAAGCAGAAAAATGGAGACAGAGATCAGAATCTCAATGAGAGAAGGGATGGGCCAACTTTAGAAATGTTCTGCCAATCTCCTTTAGGTCCCACTTACACTCTCAGGCCCTGGGATAAATAGTTGGAGAGCAGATAAGGGAGCCTGGCAGGGGCACACTAGCGACATTTAGCTCCGCAGCTGAAGATTTTCCAGATCCAGAAAATTTGAGATACACTTGAACATCTGCTTATATACATCATAAGCATTAACAGTTAATTCATCTGGGATGAATATCTTGACATTACAGTAATTACAGTACATTTATATCACATCCACATTAACATTGCCTTCATTCAATAAACATGCAAAAACACTTGAAAAGCTGTTGCAATGACTACATGTCTAAATTATATGCATGCGTGGCAATGTTAAATGCAATGTGATATGCAAAATAAACAATAAGCCTAAAAGAGCAAAAATGAATATCTACTATGAAATAACGCTTAGCTACTAGGAAACAGTGATGGTAACTAGTAGAAAACAATGTTAATGATCTTGCATAACAATAACAGAAGCATGATGTTAACACATAAATGAATAAGAATAAGCAGAAAACTAAAAAAGAATAAAGCTTTACCTATTACTATATGAAGTTCCACCCAAAGCACATATGTACAGTATTCACGTTATCATCTGGTGATGTGTGTGACCACTTCTGTGTCTCCTGCAACATCACAAGTTAGTCTGATTATAGATCAGAGGGTTTTAGTTCTTTGGGACCTGCTGATCTTCCTGTACTGGTTGATGATATAGCCTAATTATCAGCCTCTGCACACCTTCAAGCCTCTATTCCTAAACTTGACTTTATAGAGCTGTTAGTATATTCAAACAAAACAGATTATCTCCCCCACAGCTGCAGTGTTTGACAGGGAAGCTGTCCCTCTGACTCATATCTGAACAGAAGTCCCCTCCTGAAGTACCACATGCAGACTCCATTGAGATTTCTGTACAGGTCTCCATATCCCTAGCATGTTCATCAAAGTGTGATTAAAACTCTCTACCTGGTACACACCTTGAGGATTGTAAGGTATAGTTCTAGACTTCTGGATTCCTGCCAAACCCAATATTTTCTTGAGTAGTTTCCTGTAAAAGTCTTTACATTGATTGGAATGAATCCTGGCAAGAAATCTATAGAGAGAGAAATCCTTCAACCACAATATCTTAGCAAGAGTAGAAACTTTCTGATTCTTGGCTAGAGATGCCTGTGCATACCTGATGAAATACTCAGGCAACACAAAGAGATAACTAATATACTGTCTCCTTCTAGAGATAGAATGTCAATGAACACAAGATCCAAAGATTTGCCCATAATTTTATACTCCAAATATGCAGCATAAGTTGGTAGTACTTTATGGATTGAATTCAGGTCTCACACTTCTTACTGACTTCTGTTGCCATCTTGGGCCAGCAAAATTAGTTTCTTGCTTGCTCTTTCTTGGCTTAGGGGTGTGTGTGTGTGTGTGTGTGTGTGTGTGTGTGTGTGTGTGTGTGTGTAAATTGCATGCATGCAATGTGTGTGTGTGTAATTATATAATTATATAATGCTTCTTGATCAGAGGGCAATATGCCTTGGGTACCACTGTGTCCTGGTACTGTGTGTGATGCCCATTACAAT
Organism: Potorous gilbertii; assembly: GCA_028658325.1. Taxonomy (NCBI): domain Eukaryota; kingdom Metazoa; phylum Chordata; class Mammalia; order Diprotodontia; family Potoroidae; genus Potorous; species Potorous gilbertii. The sequence goes on along the minus strand of CM053771.1, from coordinate 270,144,287 downwards.
CTGATACAGTATTCCATTGCACACCGCCAATTTTTTCATTCCATTGTCTAAACAGGAATGAATATGAAGCCATTATAAAGAATGGAATAGATTTCCTTGCTCGTTTCTTAGTTTGTATCTCTTCTTGTATCCCTTCATCAGTCATTTGCTCTCACCACTAGTCAAGAGTAACTGAGACAAAGAAGATTGGTTCAATGAAATAAGGTTCACATGTGCTACTGTCATACTATCTAATGGGAGTCCTTCTCAAACTGTCAGTTGTACTTCCAGTGAAGTGGTCCAGCTTCCTGTGTATCACAGATAGCTTTTATTCCTTTCTCAGATGTCATCATATCTTTGGTATTTGGTATGCATGGTATATAAATAAATGTATATGTATATATGCACACACACATTCTCTGTCCTAAGGGCCACAAATACATATATACACGCATATTAGTCTTCCTTCGATTATCATAAGATCATAGATAGAGAAATGGAAGAGACTGTAGAAAAATGCTAATCACATAGGTGACAAATGTCAATCTCTATAAATAGCATTCATTTTGGTACTGTTTGAAATATAGGTAAACAGTTTGGTGTCTGTTCACACTTGAAATTTAGCTCTGTAAGCATAGTCTTTGAGCTTTTAAATTACACAACACTTAAAAGCCTAGATTTCCTTTGTGGATAGGATACAAGTCAAATGGTCAGCACAACCTCTGCTGGCAAATGCAATTGGCTTTTATTAACCATTCTTCTCTGGGTACAGGACTGGTTCTAAAGCATCCAGAATAGGAGGCACATGCAGAAAAAAGGACTTACTGGATCTGCATAGGTCAGCATAGGTCAGCACTTGTGCATGTATGATATAGTTGGCAAAGTCTTTGAAAGATTGTTTACATTTATCATCCAACAATATCAAAATTGTTTCAAAGAATTTACAACAAATATTTCTGTGAATGAGATTGTACAGAAATTAAGCAATATCTACAGGTTTTTTAAACTTACAATATTAGCCATCTTTTTTTAAAATCCTTATATTTCCAAGGTTCTTTAGATGTGGTCAGTTGAGGAGTTTTTACCCTTTTGGGTGAGGAGGTGTGCATTGTTCAGTTCTCTCTCCTTACTGAAATACTACTCTATGACAAATGTACTTGACGAGAAGCCCAGCAAAAATGGGTGATGCAATCTTAAATTGCACTGAGAAACACTGTCTCCTGGAAACTGAAGGTCAAAGTGCTGCTGTACTACACACTGGTCATAAGATCACATCTTGCTTTTATTATGTTCAGTTCCGGGAACCACATTTAAAAAGAATATTCTTAAACTGGAGAGCATTCAGAGGCAAGCAACAAGAATGATGAAAGATCTTAAGTCCATGCCATATGAATGTTGGTTGAAGGCATTGGAGATATTCAACTTGAATAAGAGAAGGTTTGGAGGGACTTGATGATGGTCTTCCAGCTCTTTTGAAAGACTCATATAAAAGAGGAATGACACTTGTTCTGTTTTGCCCAAGAGGATAGAATACCATTAGAGGAACTGGTAGAGATTGCACAAAGGCAAATTTAAGTGTGATGTTATGATAAGCTCCCCAAAATATGGAACCACATGCAAGAAAGGAGTGAGTAACTTTGAAGGTAATGGATTCTTCCACACTGGAGGCCTTTAAGAAAAGCCTGTATGATCACTCGTATGGAGAATTAAAAAGAAGAATCTTTTGAGGGATATGGGTTGGATTAGATACCCACTAAGGTCCCTTCCAACTCTGAAAGCCTATGATTCTACAAGTAATGAACATATCTGTCTGCCTTATTTTATATATATATATATTACTGTAGAATTTAGAGCTAGAAGAGAGTTTTTATACATCAACTAATGCAAGCTCTTCATTTTAACATGAGGGCTAGAAATATTAAATGATTTGCTCAAGGTCACCTAGATAGTGCTTCCTCTTGATTACAGGAGTTTACTTAATATGATAATTTACTGTCTCCTTTTATTTTATTTTTTTTGGAGCAGCTCAGGGTTGCTTTGAGATTCTTTTTCATAGCACAGATTAGAACAGGTGTCAGTTCTCCAAAACTTAATTTTGTTAACACAACTAGTTTCTTAAGGAAGGTTTCTAAAGTGTGTAATTTCAGTTGTTAATGTAATAATATTTTCCAAACATATAGAACACACCAAAACACTTTTACAACATAATGGAGATGCAGAAATTTATTGACATCAACCTAGGAAGATTGGAATTTTCAAGTAAGAGCTCAGACAGGGCAACACTTAACCCAAATGAATGAAATTCTAATGGTGGAATTTCAGCTATCAATGAAAAGCTAACCAAATAAATCATTGTAGATTAGAGATTAGGAGATGTCTTCCCAGTTTCAGTGCTCCTCAAATCGTACTATATATTCAACAAGCATGTATTGAGCGTCAACTATGTGCCAGGCACTGTGCTAGGTACTGAGGAGACATGAAAAATAGTACAGTTTCCAGTTTCAAGGATTACATTCTAAAAAAGGAAGCATGACATGTACACAACTAATATGACTGGTGGTCCTCCTCTTTAACTTTACATTAGGCTACTCTTAGTGACTAGTATGTATAATTTCCAGGACAAGGTCAAGGAGTAAGCAGGAGACCTTGAGACTTTCCCGGCTGACAATATAAAACTGGTGGCAGTCATAATTCAGTTCAGTTCAACAAATGTTAGTTAAACACCTACTATTTACAAGGTAATGTGCTAGGCTCAAGGAAGAAAAAATCCCTTCAAGGATTTTACTGGAGGCCATATATTAGGGATAGATATAAGTGTAGTATGAGCTGGAGTGGGATCAGTACAGCAGAGAAGGCCAGATCATGTACTACAGGAAAATTTGAGAAGGAAAAGAACATTTTAAGTCATGTGAGGATCCTATAATTCCCATCACAAGGAGATGCTTCCTGGGCTGAGCCTTAAAGGAAAAAAGTCTGTCAACAGGTAGTGTTAAGGAGATCATGTGTTTCAGGACTCAGAGACAGATGGTATGAATGCAGAAGCAGGTTATCACAGAATGAGATGGGTGCTTGGCTGGGATATAGAATACAGGAAGGAAGAGATATCAAATGTTGTTGGAAAGGCAAGCTGGAGCTAGATAATAGAGGGCTGAGAATATTAGAATGAATCATACCTTATAAGGGAATAATGGAGGAGCAAGAGAAGGTTTTTGAGTCAGTGAATGAAATGATTAGTTGTGCATTAGGAAGGTTATTTGGGCAACTGGATATCGGGGAGAGACTGAAGTCACAGGGTCAAATTAGAGTAATAACCCGGGGGTTAGGGCTGTTAAGCACCTGAACTAGAGTTGCAAAAATAAAATTGGAAGAGAGATGTTGGGTACAAGATATAGTATAAAGTGGACACAACCCAGTGAGTAATTAGATGTGGGGGTAAGAAAAAAGAAGGAAGTTTAAAAAAAGGTTCAGAATGTGAAAAAGTGGGAAGATGTCCGTATGAACAGTAAAAAAAAAAAAAAAAAGGAAAGTTAGCAGGAAGATCAGATTTGAAGGGGAAGATAATGAATTTCACTTAGAGCATGTTGAGTTTGAGGGTTTTACAGAACATAGAGGGAAAGATATGCAGCACGTGCCTGGCAGATACAAGATCAGAGTTCAGGAGAGCATGCGAATTTGGGAGGCAGAGGGATGATAACTGAAGTCATGGGAGTAAGTGAAATCAGCGTAGAGGAGTGTGTTCATTTGTCCTTCGTTGCCAAAGAAGACCATGCCATCAGAGAAATGATGACATGACTTGCACTTGACTGTTTTGAGTGAGGGAAGGCTGTGCAGGTCACCAGCCTCACTTCTCCTCCAGAGTCATCTGAATCCAGTGACCAGATATTCATCAGGATGACTAGAGATGGCCCAGGATGAGGCAATTGGGGTAAAGTGACTTGACCAAGGTCACACAACTGAGTGTGAAGTGTCTGAGGTGAGATTTGAACTCAGGTCCTCCTGACTCCTGCACTGGTGCTCTATCCACTGCCCCACCACAGGGGAGTATGAAAAGACAGAAGGACAGTTAGAGAGGTAAGAGGAAAACAAGAGGAAACAGCTGCAGGGTATTGAGGAACATGAGATGATAAATATTATCAGATGCTGTAGAAAGAGCAAAGAGTGGGCTAAGAGAAGGCTAACTCAGTAGATAGCAGCTAATGAGGAGGAGAGAGATCAAACAAGGGGGAGGCAGGGGAATTTTTTTTTTTAAAGAATAAGGCAAAATAGAGTATTTTTGTAAGTCAAAGAAAAGGAGCCAGTAAATTGGAAAAGATTGAAAATGGGAGAAAAAGAGTTTGGACAAATGCCTAGAGGAGCCGGGGAGGTTAGCATCAAGGGCACACAGGACCATCGCAGCACCTTCCCTTCCAGAGCTTGGGGTCCATTGTTCAACCCAAGTTCTGATCAGGACTGCCAAAGGAACTGCAGCAAAATGAAGCAAAAGTGAAAAAGGGAAGCATTTCTTTTTTTTTAATATGTTCATTTTAATTATTTTTAATGTTCTACAATCACTACCATAAAACTTAGCTTTTTTTCACCCTCTCCCTCCTCAAGATGACATACAATTCCATTTTTTTTCTGAGTCAAATTAATCTTTTTTTTTAAGGGAGGCATTTCTTACCCTGTTCTCCCAACAAGACAGACAGAGTTTAAGAGCAATATATCTCTCCTTTACTTTGCTCCCATCTTCCCCTAAATACATCAAATCCCAAACTGAGTATAAAAAGAAACATCATGTAGGTATTATGACACCATCCAGAAAAAAAATACAGGAAAATTTGATTTCTAAAATTTTGAAGGAAAAGAAAGCCTGCTGGATGAGTTAAGAAGGAAACATTAACTCCCCCTTTCCTTACCTCCTCCTAGTGAGTTTTCAGTTTTGTTTTATAGCCTGTATCCTAATTGCATGACTCTTTACCAACAGGTAGAAAACCAGTACCTGACCTAGGAAATAATAAAATGTTATTGACTACATCTGCTGTAATCCCCAGGTAGAGGCATGCATAGCCTGGCATAGCTATTCTTTGTGCTGGCATATGTTCCATAATATTCTGATCCATTTTGGAAAGAATGCTGATTTCCTGGTGAAAGTGTCTTTGGGGGCATATTTTCCATGACTAACGAGCTGTTTTGACATCTCAGACTTATAAACCTAGAGATCATTAAGTTGCAACAAATTGCTATTTACAGGATGTTGATTTACTTACTCAGTTGAGTATTAATGTGCTTAAAAATCTATTAAATAAATGCACAGAATTGGAACCAGTTTTATTACAGTTCTTGTGCAATATTGCAAAAAATGATGACTTTGGTTTCTCCTGGTTTCGTAACCCCCGATGCTCTTGGAGGGCTTTATTTAGCCTCTAACAGGCCTCTAGGCCACCAGTTCCTCACGCCTAGGACTCTAGTAGATTCAAAGCAGGAACATTTTGGAGATCTTTGGAGAGATATATACTTTGAACAGTGTTACTGATTAGAAAACTTTTCTTAATTGCTCTATGGAACTATCAAGCAGGCATCATGGTAATATAACCTGCTGGGAGGCCTGTGGGGAGGCAATGGCTCAAGTCCTTTGCCCATCGTCACACCATATGCCTGTCCAGAGTTTCTGTTATCTAGTATCACAGAATCTTAGAGCTGAAGGAACTTTAGAAGTCATCTGTTTTAACCTTGTTTTATAGATGAAGAAAGTGACGCAAAAATATGTCAATTGAGTTGCCTAAGATGTGATGCACAATGAATCAGAGTATTATAGAAAGCAACGTACTAGAAGAGAAAGAACACTGGATTTGGGAGTCAAAAGGCCTGGGTTCAAATCTTGACAACATTTATGGTCTGCATTACCTTGGGAAGTCACAAACTGTCTGAGCCTGTTTCCTCATATTTAAGGAGGGATACTTTGAACTACCTACCTCATAAGGAGTGATGGAGAAAGTGCTTCACAAGCCTTAAAGCTTTCTATATTATTATTGTGGCTGTTATATTAGTAGTAATATATCCAATTTAGTAGGCAGAGGTCTCAATATACAGGAATTAAGTAGGTCTTGGATTGGTTCTCCCAAACAGTAGTTGGCTTTTCTAATTGGCTTCCACTTGATCTGCCAATGAATCTCAGAAAAGCTTTGATGGTCCATTCCCTACTCTTATGTCCTGAGATCACAATAAGTCAGTACCTCCAGAACCAATTCTATTCAACTCAACATTTCAATTCAATAAATATTTATTAAATGATTACTGTGTATCAAGTATTGAGATGCCAGACATATGAAGAAAAAAAATTTCCCCACCTTTAAGGAGTTTACTACTTTTTCTTGAAGGAAAATAACATGTACATCAAAAAATAAATAAAAAGTATATATATCATAATTTCAAGGGAAGAAAGAGGTGCTAACAGAGACAGCTTGATTGATTCCATATACAAAGTAGTGCCTAAACTGAACATTGAATGAAACCAGGCATTTCATGAAGCAGGAGTGAGGAGGGAATACCTTTATTGTGTGACTGCTTTATGCCCCAAACTGTTCTAGGCACCAAAAAATCCCCCTCGCATTTCTCTGCCATTTTGAACCTTTATGATCTTTTCACATGCATTTCATTGGATACTTATAGCAGTCCTGCAAAGTAACCAAGGTAAATGGTATTCTCTCCATTTGACAGAAGAGGCCCAATGAAATTCAATGATTTTCTCAGTGTCGCATAGCCAGTTAATTGGAGGGCCAGGATTTGAATGTGACTTGACTCTTCTTCCAGGACTCTTGCTACTGTACCATGCTCTCATCCATAAGAGCAGAAAAATATTGGGCAATCTTTTCCACTAGATGTAGTCAGATGGAGAGTAGATAACCATGATCCCAGGGGCTAATAGTGGGAGATTCATGACCTCTGATATCTTTTCCAACTCTAGGATTCTATGCTTTGATGGAAGTTCTTTCCAGTCTTATCTGACCTCTTTAGCCTGGTGTTCCATTGTGACTTGTAATTTTTTCCTCCAGAGGACCTTCATTGTCTCCTTAGAACAAGATACTTATTCCTAGCTCCCTTCTTTTGCTCATTCTGTTCATTTCACTGGAAATACCCTCTTCACCCTGTTCCTTTCCTACCTTAATCCTGTCCATTCTTCATGACCAACTAAAGACCTACCTCTTTCATGAAGACATCCTCAACTGCCCCACACCATCTTACCTTCTCATAACACTAATATTGGGTCAAAAGATTTTGTGACAATTTAGAGATCCTCTAATCCAACTCCTTAATTTTATTGTTGAAGGAAAGTGAGTTTCAAAGGGTTTCAGTAATTTGGCCTCAAGATCACATAGAGCTAGTAACCTGAAGAGCTGAGATTCAAACCCAAGTCTTGTGACTCCAAATCTCACATTGTTTTCATTGTACCACATAGCCTTCCTGCTCATCTTAAGTACCAGGAATATTAGTATTTGAGTATATCCCAGTTTATTCTCTTCTCTTTCTATTTCACAGGATGATAGATAGTAGGATCATAGACACAGATTTGTAAGGGAACTTAGAGAACATCTAGTCCTTCTCTCTCTCTCTCTCTCTCTCTCTCTCTCTCTCTCTCTCTCTCTCTCTCTCTCTCTCTCTCTCTCTTTCTCTCTCTTTTTACAGATAAGAAAACTGAGGCACAGACAGGTTTGATGACTTACCCTAGGTTGCACAGATATTAAATAGAAGAGCTGGAATTAGGACCTAGGTCATCTGACTTCAAACTGAGGGCTTTTTCCCACAATAGTATGCTTTCCCAATTTTAATCATATTATTCTTATTTTAACTAAATTGTTTTCTCAACTAGCGGTCTTAGGTCCCCCACAGTGCTGGGCACATGATAGATATTTAATAAATACTTGACTTAGTCCTTGAGAGCCATGCCTGCCTTCTCTCTCCATTCACCCTTTCCTTTCCCTCCTCCTTTTTGCCTCTAGTCATGGTACAAACCTCTTATGTGTTCAATAGGGCCTTGAAACTGGCTGATATTGATGCAAATAGTGAAGTAGGGTAGGCTTAGTTTCTTCCTGTCAAACATTCTGGCTACTTCCCACCCCTAGAAACAATTGACCTAGACACCCTAAACCTCAGATTGTCAAGGGTTTTCAGGAAGATTGACCTTCTCCCACATTCCTGGAGTGGAGGGAATAAATATTTATGGTAGCTTCTCTACCCTGTCTCAAACACTTTCTCTCATTGGACTCACACTCTTATTGGAATTGTTTTGGACCCTGTCCCAGTATGTAGGAGGAAGGGCTCCATGTATAATACATAGGCAGTGGTTGCTTATGCACATGAGTCTTGCCATGGTGGCCAAATGAACCTGACAGATCCTCTGCCTACCACACCAGTATTTACAGATGAACAAGATTTATTTCAAGTACAAAAGATCTGTAAGTTTAGTATTCTTTTGTGGAACTGGAGCTAATCCTTGGCAACTTATAGCTACACTGAATCTTTATTTTACATCACAAATACTGCCAACCTAGAAATTGGGACCAGATTTCCCTAAAAGATGATGATTTTTGGTGCAAGACATTATGCAATGGAAAACACAGAAGTCTTGAAAAATTCTATTCTTATTCATATTTTTTTTTAAAAAAAGAGGAGCTCGGAACCCTTTTCTATTTAATAAATATTGAAAGAATTCAGATACTCAATACATGATATGAGCATATAAGCCATCTTTTTAAACTAAGCATAAACATGCATGAAAAATGTCTTCTTAAATTGGAAATGCTTTTTCAAGCCATAAAAATATAGATGCTTGTTGAATAGCTGCTCTATCAGTCACAGATAATGCATACATCCTAAAGATAAGAAAGTTGCCTAGCCAAATATTCATCTTTATTGAGTGAGAGAGAGAAAAGTTTCAATAAACCCAATAGAAATAGCCCTGGCTTTAAGTTATAGCTATCCTAAGACTGATTTAATGTATTCTACTTTAGGGGAAAGACTTCAATATGAGTTGCTTTTAAATTGTTTGCTATCCATATCCTTTCCATCCTGTTTTCACTGGGTATCAATTCAGAAACAGAGAATAAGAAAACTGAGTGTCCATGGGAATCAGGGAGTGATGGACAGAAAGTGAAGAAGGGTTGGTTTGGGGAACTTTTTGCCTTTGAACAGCCTTACAATTCTATGCAACAGGCACAATGGAGTCTTGACCATGTGAATGTCACCATACTTGGAGCTCCCCAGTGTGTGGGATGAGAAAGAAGACAAATGATTTTAAAGACAAAATAGTCCATCGTGATTACAGAAAATTACAAAAGTACTATAGTGGAGTGAATAAAAAGTTGACCTTGGAGTCAGAAAGATGTGAGTTTAATGACTGTCTCTTACATATGCTGTTTGAGTGATCCTGGTAAATTGTTTAACTTCTGTGCATCTCTAGGCAATTGTTTAAGACTATAAGTTAAGAAAATGCGCTTTGGTAAAAGAAATATCTAAGTGGGAATTCCCTACACCAACGAAATGAAAGGTTCAGTTCTTTTTAATTAATAGCATTTACACAAATGAAATCAGTTTTATTCAAATAAGAAAAGTAACTGTTGATTGATAACAATAGTATGAAGAAAGACAAACTCTAATTCCAGAATTTAAATTAAAAGTAAACATCAATTTTTATCTCAAAGGACTCATAGTAAAACATCCCTCTCCTGTGTTTTGAGTGTTTTCTTTAAAGGAGTTACTGAGAATTGATAGCTATGTAAAAGAAAAAAGCATTAATTAAACTTTAAAAAAAAAGAAAAGAACTACTTCTAGGCACTCATACACAAATAAATTTAAAGAAATGGTCCTTGCCTATGAGGAGCTTTTCAGTTTCTTTGGGGACATAAGATTAAAACACATTTAAGAAATGGAAACTGTATGATGGTATTCAGTGAGATTCTGTCATATGGAGGAAAGATTAAAATTGGCTTGCTTGACCAGAGGAGCTGGGTCAAGATCAATGGTTAAAAGTTACAAAGAGTTAGTTTTACACTTGATGTCAAGAAAAACTTTCTAACAATTAGAGCTATCCCAAAGTGCAATGGGGGACCCCAGGAGCTTGTGGGATCTTCCTCATTAGAGGTCATCAAGCAGAGGCTGAATGATCATTTATCTGGAAAGATTCCTTTCAAGTTGATGTTGTGGTCTCTGTGAATGTGAAAATTCCATGATTCTGTTAAATTGTTCTCCTTCATGCACTACTATTGAAAAATATGGTGGGCTTCTCAAGCAAAAACTTGAAATTGAGATATAACTGTTTGAATTAGGGAACTGTCATATTAGTAATTTTCTCCACCCTACCAGTGCCTAGCATGCATTTCATATGAGTCAGTCGTAAGCCAATGGGGAACTTATTTGTTCCAAGTCCAGGAGCAGAATTTCATTTTTGTTTCCCAAGAGAGCAGAAAATCCTGAATCAGGATACTACATGTTCATCTCTCTGTGGGTAGGGTGAACTGAGTACCCACTTTCAGTCACCTAGGTTAGGAGAGGAAGTCATTATGGATGAGAATTATCCCAGACAAAGTTGACTTGCCTTTTGTCTGCGAATGTAGTTCTGGGGAGCAACCACATATACATCTCCAACTCATCAAGGGAGTAGCCATTGAAGATATAAACACCTTTGTAAAGGGGTTTATTAGTAGTCTAGGTCTAGATTCTAGAGAGGTTTGAATGCCAGGCTGAGGAGTTTGAATGTGATGCTACAGGCAAAAGGACACTAGTGTTTTAGAAAAATTAATCTTACAGAAGTAAATAGGGTGGGTTGGAGTGAGGTGAGACCTGAAGAAGAGATGTGAACTACAGCCTATTACAGCAATCCAGCAATGAGGTAATAGAAGCACTCCTAGGAATGGGGAATAGTTGGAGTGGGAAAGAACAGTTAAATCTGAAAGAGCTCAAAGGAATGTTCTAAACAACTTGAAAGAGATGAGAGATAAGGATGAAGAAATGAAAAGAACTTAAATTTCATAGATTTTCAGGGTCATGTATTTAGAAATGAAGGTGTGACTTTTAAATCATCTAGTCTAACCTCCTCATTTTACAGATGAGGAACTGAGGCACAGAGATGCCCAAAACGACCAAACAGTCCATAAAGGGCAGGTCCAGCTTCTGAACTCTCAGTCTCCAACTCTAAATCCAAGTTTTTCATTATGCCACACTGATTTTCCATCTTCTTTTATATACAAGTCATTGGAAAATAGTTATGAAAAACTGTTGAATGTGAAGGCTTGTCTTTCCAGTTTCCTTTTCTAGATGCTCTCTTTAAAATCTCAAGATTGTTAGATTTGGGGGCTATCTCTCTAAATTTTTTTTCCAGTTTCACTTGATGGATTTGATTTATCCATCAATATAAAAAGCACAGGCCTTACAGTCAGGAAGACTTGGATTCTAGTCCTATCTCAGAGAAATATTAGCTGTATTGTCCCAGGTAACACTCAGACTATAAAATGTAAATGAGCTGCCAGTGTATATTAGTGGTGGAGACATCAAGGAGTTACTCAGAAAGATGAAGTTGTGAAGCCAGACAAAACACACAAAAGCCATAAACTTATATTATATTTTCTTTACTTCAAGACCGTAAGTGTTACTGGTAGCAAGGTGGTGATGGAGACAAATAGTTTGAATCTTTCTTTGGCCAGGTCATTAAGTTCAAAGTACTTTAAAAGATTCAATGGGCAAAAAAGAAAGGAAGAAAGGATGAAAGGAAGGAAGGAAGGGAGGAAAGGAGGGAGGGAGGGAGGGAAAGCTAAATACTGGCCATATGCATATAAGCAAAATAGACAATTCCTACACTCAAGGAGCGTACATTCTAAGGAGGAAGGCAGGAGAAAGGGCTGGATTTAGAGATTGAGCACTTAGGTTTGAATCCTGGCTCCATTACCTATTAGTATGTGACTCAGAGGCAGAAAGATTGGATTCAAATCTCAGAAAAATATTAGCTGTGTGACCCTCTCCAGGCTTCAGTTTTGTCCGTTGTAAAATAAGGGAGTTGATGTAATTGAGTCCCAAGGCCACTTATAGCTCTAAACCTGCCATCTTAAACTCAGTCATAACTATTAACTTGACTTTGACCTTACTATATTCAAGTCTGTATGCTGGGTGCTAAGGAGTATGCGAAGATAAATAAGGTACTATTCCTGCCTTCAAGAAGCTTATAGTCTAAGAGGGATAGGAAACACTTATTTCTCTGTATAAAGAGCCATCAGAAAGGAATTATATTTCCTCGGGTGCCAAACAGAAAATACTATGAAAATAACTATTTAACTTTTAGGGCTTCAAAGTCTACATAGATAAAATTTGATGGCCTTTCCAGGGACTGAACAGCACCACTTCAGAATAACTTGAAAACTAGATTAAATTTCCTCTTTCTCCATGGTACTTGCCCTAGAGAGTTGAAGTTGTATGGACAATGAGTTGGGTGTGTCCCGTTCATAATTAGGCAGAGCGCCAATGATAAAAGAGGATTGACAAATGAGTGGTAATGTTGAGTTCATCATTAACCTACAGACTTAGAGGAAGCTTGAAGAGTTGAAATAATAAGAGCATTTCTGTGTATGGAGTCATAAACAACTAAAGTTTCATTTTGGCTTAAGGTGAGAAATAAAGCAGTGTCTGTTAAATCCCAAAGTGGCCTAAAGTGATGCTTTTTAGAGACAGGGGAAAGAACCCACAGGGGAAACTTTCCATGATTCTATAGCATACAGTTCAGCCTTGCCTGTGGCATATTTTATCTACCAGGTCTCATTGAACTTTTAAGGAGTGCAGAATCTCAGGTAAGTCATGTCACAATTTCTGACTTATCCATATACCACTCATACAATGATGGATATTTCGAAGCAGTTCTAGGTAGCCTGAGGCAACTTAAAGAGAATTTCATTTCAATAGCATTTGGCACATTATAAAAGATCCATAAAAACCAGCTGAATGATTGAAAAGCAGAGAAATGATGGCCTGAACAGAAATATTTGAGAATAACTCATTCATATCTTCATTCAGCCAAGACTTGATTAATAATAATAGTTGGCATTTACGTAGAGCTTGAATGTTTCCAATCACTATAATACTAATAGCCATTTGTGCAGCCTTTAAGGTTTGCAAAGTGCTTTATAGGTATTATCTTATTCAATGCTCACAACAACCCTGGGAAGAGGGTGTTATATTCCCATTTTATAGATAAGGAGACAGAAGCAAATAGAGATTACATGGTTTACCTAGGGTCATACACTAATCCTCATAATAACCCTACGAGATTGGTTCTGCTGGCTCATGGTCACACAGCTAATAAATGATTGAAGGTGAATTCAGACCAGTTTTCCTGACTTTAAGTCCAGTGCTGTGTCCACTAAGAATTATAGCCTCTCATTTGAGCACTATTAGGATACTGTGTACAAGATACTTTTATGTTGCAGGGTACTATGCTAAACATTTCAGGTGATATAAAATTAATGGATAGTGGAGCCCTAGCTTCAAGAAAATTACAGGAGAGCTGAGAAGACAAAACATAAAAATTGGCTTCCTTCAGGTATCAGCTAAATTCCCACCTTCTACAAAAAGGCTTTCTTGGGGCTTATTCTCTATGCCTTCCTTTTATTTTATTTATCCTCCTAATTTATTTATTTATTTATTCATTCATTCATTTTATTTATCCTCCTAATTATTTTTTCCACATCTTGTTTCTACAGAGTTGTTTATATGTCTCCTCCCTTAGACTATGAGCACCTTGAGGGCGAGGGACTGTTTATGGTTTTCTTTGTATTCCAAACCATTATAGTACCTAGTGCACAGTAGACACATAATAAATACTCATCGACTTCACTGGACACATATATTGGGCAAGTCACTTACCTTTCTAAGCCTAAGTTTCCCTGTCTGTAAAATGGGAGAGCTTAACTAAATGACCACTATGGTCCCTTCGAGCTCTACAATCTCTGCAGCTTTTATGATTAAATGAAGAAAAGGAATTCTCATCCTATAAACACCTAATAAACACCCACTATGTGCAAGGTACTCTGCTAAAAGCTAAGGAAAATGCACGAAGACATAGTCACTACTCTCAGTGACCTTGAAAAATTAGTATAATTCAGGAAAGAGAGGGGTCATTTTAGGCTGTTAGCTAACAAATGTTTCATGGGATAGGTGAGGACTTGAGTCTAGAAAGATTTCTGTGGATGGAAATGATGGGGAAAGGCTTTTGCAGGGTACCAGGAGAACAGAAAGAGCCAAAGTTCAGAAGAAAAACAACGTACAAGTACCTTCAGTTTCAAATTAATAAGCATTTATTTGATGCCTTCATCAAATGTATTAGACATTACAATGTCTAAGACATTATGTAGGTGCTAGAAAATAAAGTTGGTCTGACTTGAAATTGAGCAAATGTGTTGGGGAGAGGAGCAAGGCAAATTTGGAAAGGTAAGCAGGGTCCAGAGCATTGAAGCCCTTGGATATGAAGCTGAGAAATGAAAATGTTATCTTGTAATAACAACTCACATGTGTCATTAGGGAAGTAGTGGAGTTACCTATCATTATCAGTGTTTTACAGTTGAAAAAACTCAAGCTCTTAGAGTTTAAGTGACCTGCACATGGTGACATAGCTAATAAGTATATGAGGCATATTTTGGCATTTTAAATTCCTTTTTATTTTATGAATTTAAGCACCAACAAACATGAACACTTGAATATACAGTGAAAAGTGACAAATTATCTTTGAAACGATGAACTTCTATAATGTAGAGTTTGGGATTTTTTCAAGTATATATTAAATTTTATATAGTGGTAACAAAACTCCCACTGTCTTTAACAAAACTGTCTTGTTTGTTTGTTTCTGTCCCATTCTGAACTACCTTCTCTTTTCTTTACGTATTATTTAAATAGTTCTTTGATGTTCTTTTGTTTCCTTTTTTCTTTACCTTTCTATCATTATCACTTAAGATCTTGTTAACTTTTCTGATCCATCTATCATATTTTCTATTTTTTTTAACCCATACCAAATAATTTGAGTGATTATTGCATTGGAGGATAATTTGAGATCCAGTACTGCTAGGTTCTTTTCTTTCCCACTTTTTACATTATTTCCATTAAGATTTTTGACCTTTTGTTCCTTCACATGAATTTTTTTTAATTATTCTGTGTAGTTTTATAAAATGAGCTTTTGGTAATTTGATTAGTATGACATTAAATCTATGAATTAATTTAGGTAGTATTGTCATTTTTATTATAATGGCCCAACTATGAGTAATTAAAATTATTTCAATTCTTAATTCTTCCCTTACTTCTGTAGAGTGTTTTTTAGTTGTAGTCATAGAATTCCTGAGTGTGTGAACTCCCAGATATTTTACATGTTCTGTAGTAATTTTTAATGAAATTTGCTTATTCTCTCTTCTTGCTGAACTTTTTTGGTAACATACAGAAAAGTTTATGATTTTTATGGGTTATTTTATATCCTGATTCTTTACCAAAGTTATTGCGTCTACAGTAGTTGATTCCTTAAAGTTCTCTAAGTAAACCATCATGCCATCAGCAAAAAGCAATAACTGTGTTTCTTTGTCTACACTTAGACTTTGAATTTATGCATCTGGTCTTATTGAGATACCTAGCATTTCTAGAACTATATCAAAAAATAGTGGTGAAAGTTTACATCTTTGTTTTATCTCAATGTTTTCAGAAAGACTTCTAATACTATTCCATCCCAGATCATGCTAGATCTTGGTTTTAGATAGTATTAACTATATAAAAGAAAATCTTTCACTCTTAAGTTTTTAATTTTTTAAATATAAATGGGTGTTACATTTTGTAACATTTTGTCACATTGAATCTTATTTTGTTTGTTTTGTTAATCTTTTAAATAGATATTCACTAGAGATATTCATGTATAGTTTTCTTTCTTTCCTTCATCTTTTGTTGATTTAGTTAGCAATTACCTATTTGTCTCATAGAAAAATTTGGTAGGATTTCTTCTTTCTGAGACAGAATTTAAACCTAGGATCTACAGGTCCTATATTCTAGACATTATTCCATATTACTTCTCAGAACTATAAAGAGGAGCCACTAATGACATTTGAAAGGAGGCTAACAGAATGCTGGGGCATCTGGGTGGCACAGTAGAGTGTCAGGCTTGAAATCAGGAAGACTCCTCTTCCTGAGTTCAAATCTTGCCTCAGAAACTTAATAGCTCTGTGACCCTGGGCAAGTCACTCAACTCTGTTTGTTTCAGTTTCCTCACCTGTAAAATGAGCTGGAGAAGGAAATAGCATCCAGTATCTTTGCAAACAAAAACAAATAAACACCAAATAGGGGCATGCCAAATAGGGGCAACAATAACAAAAGAAAACTAACAATCAAGCTGTCACATTATGAATTCATTATGAATAAAAGAATATCAGTCCTTAATAGTAAAATGTACAAGAGGCAGTTATTCATTTGTTCTTGCCAAATATCAGACCCTTGGTTGTGAGGAGTTCATTCTTCATTTATGCAAAGATATATTGGATTTGTGATGTTCTGCTTTTTTTTTCCTCATTGCTACATTTTGGACCACCAATAGGATATTAAAAGATAGGACATTAAGAAGACATTTAGGTTAATGAAACATAGAAATGACAAACAGTGAGGCAGATACTTAGAATGGCGGAAAGAGTGCTGGACTAAGGAATTAAGAAGACTTGACTTCAAATCTTGCCTCAGACACCTACTGTATGTGTAACTTTGTTAAATCAAATAATTTTTCTCAGCATTAGCTTTGTCATTTGACATCCCAATTTGCAAAATTGGTATAATAGCACCTACCTCAAAGGGTTATTGTGAGGATGAAACAAGATAATATATATAAAGTTATTTGTGATTCTTAAAACACTATATTAATTTTAGTTACTATGGTAACAATAAAACAGATGATTACTTCACTAGACACCAAAAAAGCCTTTGGCCAAATAGAGCACTCATATACATTAAACCCCTAAAATCATAGACAGAAAAGGTTTCTTTTTAAATATGATCAATAGCATATATTTAAAAACAATAATTAGAATTATTTACAACAACAACTTTTCTAGTATAAAATGAATAAAGCATCACTATCCCATTTCCTCATTTTCATTTGGCATAGTTCTGGAAATCCTATGGAAATAAAAAAGTAAAATTAAAGATATGAACATCAACAAAGAAGAAATAAAAGGTGTCTTCATTTACATACAACATGAAGGTTTATACTTTAAAAAACTTCAGAGAATTAAGGAGAAAATGAAATGGGATTATAAAAAAGCTTTAGTGAAGAAGAAAGAGATAAAATAAATCCACAAAATTATCACATTTCTATGTAGTACTAAAAAAAAAAGCAGGAGTTGATTAAAAAAAGAAATCCCTTTCATAAAAACAACTCTAAATTATATAAAATATCTGGGCACTTACATACCAAGTCACTCATAAGATTTATATGAATACAATTGCAAAATAATATTTGTAGAAATAAAAGACTTAAATAACTGTAGAGCTATTCAGTACTCATGGTTAAGCTATACTGATATAATAAGACTGTACATACTTAACACATAAATATACAGATTTAATGCCATGCCAATAAAATTACTAAAATGATACCTTTTAGAACTAGGCAAAATAATAAAATCCATTTGGAGGGATCTAGAATCTTAAAGGAAATAATTAAAAATTATAAGGATGAAAGGAAAATAGCTCTTCCAGAATACAAAGCTGCACTCATAAAAAAATCCTTATTAGTAAAAAAAAAAAAATAGGAGGGAAAGATGAATGGAACATATTACATTAGCAAAAACTTAAAGAAAATTAAAACAGTTGTCTGATTTTTAAGTTAACTAGGCAAGAGACTACCTATTTAACTGGGAAATTTGCAAAGCATTTTGTCAGAAATTAGATTCAGATCAGCATCTTACACTACATACAATGAAAAGCATTTTTTTAAATTAGAAAAGGATACCTTTTGCCATTATGGTTAGGGAAAGAATTCTTGATTAAACAAAGGATAAAAATTATTATAAGATATAATGCTAAACATTGCAGTTATATTTTTACAAACAAAAGAAAAGCAGATAAAATGAAAAGAGAAATGGTTGCATCTGGAAAATATTTTCATCAAGTATCATTGATAAAAGTCCATTATTCAAGATATGTAATGAATTAATGCAAATATAATGGCCCAAGGAAAAAATCCCCAATAGAAAAGTAGTCAAAGAATATGAGCAAAATATCAATTGAAAATTATAAATGACCATATGAAACGTGTCCTAAAGAACTTTTTAAAAAAACCCTCAAATTAAAAGAAACTTGATTTTTCATCTAACTTTCCAATGAGAAAAGATTACAAAAAAGGAGAAAAGCCAATGTTGGAGATGTTATGAGAAAACAGCCATGCTAATGCACTATTAGTGGCTTTATAAACAGATCCAACTGTTAATAGTTCATAGCATTATAAGAGTTAGAACTGGAAGATACCTTAAGGTCATCTAGTCTACTTCTGAATTTTACAGGTGAGGAAATTGAGGCACAAGGTTAAGAAGTGACATACCCAATGTCACAAAGCTAGTAAGTTACAAATTCAACATTTGAACTCAGATCCTGTAACTCTAAGTTGAATGTTCTTATTACTGTATGTATATTCTGAATAATAATTTGGAATTATATGAGCAAAGTGACCAAACTGTTCATACCCTTTATCCCAGCGATACCATTACTGAATATATACCTCAAAGAAGTCAGTGATAAAAGTCCCCATATGTTACCAATATATTCCTGGCAGCATGTTGTGGGGTAGCAAAAAAAAAGTGTAACCACAATGACTCTCTGTTAATTAGGGAAAAAATGAATAATCTGTGGTATATGGATATAGGGAATATTGCTATATAGTATGAAATATGACATGTAGTATGAATATTGCTATGTAGTATGAAATGATATGAGGAATTTATGGGAAGAATGATATGGGAAGATTTGTGTGTTTCACCATCAGGTCGTATTGATAGCCATGTACTACTACCTTGTGTTTAGAATAAAGGATCTTGGTCTTAGTAAGTTGCACACTAATACTGAATGTTCACACATGCAGCCATTAAACCAAAGTGGTAAGTAAATGCCAACCTCTTTATGGTTCATAGATAGTCAGCAATTTATTCTTAGCTTTACCTCTTTCTCCTAAAGAGCACTGACTCATTTTTATGGAGTATGTGAGGTTGTGGATTTATCCAATTAGAAATCAGGTCTGATCACTATCTCTGCCAAATTTTGCTTCCCTTTTCACTACTATATTTCAGTGAGCCTTTATCCATTACCTTGTACTGAAGTGGAGATACCACAGAAGCAAACATGTTTATATACTATAGACAGTTTTTTTGTTGTTAATTTTGTTTTGTGTGTATATGAATCAGAAAGCTAAAGGTGGAGGGGGGCAATAAGCTGTGAGTCTACTGCTCTTCTAGACCTCCAGAAATCACAGTGCTGCTTCAAATATATTCACTATAAAATAGTCATTTGAGCCACCATACAATTGTTCCCAACAGTTTACAACTTGATTTTGGATTCATGCATCTGGTGAAGGTGGTCATCAGATATAGAAATGCAGAAGAAACTCTGAATCTTATCAAGACAGATATTAGACTTTGGATCTGAGAGGATTTGGGAGAAAAAAGAAACAAGTTTTTCTTGCTCTGTGTTATCCTGGCCTTGACTGAGACCTTCAACTTCCTTTGGCCACAGCTTTGATCACATCACTTATCATCAAACAGCTCTGGCAAAGAGCCACTCACCACCATCTTTGCACCCTAATAGCCCTCTCCATGTTGAACATTCTCCCCACCTCCACCCTATTCCCACAGGTATTGCTTTAGCCTGTCAGCAATCACCATTCAAATCCCTATCACTCTGCTCAGCAAGGTGAATGAAAAGCAGTCCAAAGGATGCTACGAGTGAACTGATGCAGAATGAAACCCTCAGAACCATAAGAACAAGATACACAGACTACAACTGTGTCGTTCAAAGGGAGATCATTCAAAGGGAGCAGAGCTCTGAGCAAATGAAAAACCCATCAACTGTTCCAGAGAACAAATAATGAAACATATTTCTTTCTCCTTGGAAAAGAGATGGGGACGGCTAGAGTAAAAATGTTACATGCATCATCAGACACTATATGTCTCTTATTTTGCCTTAACTGTTTTCCTTTGTTACAAAGGAAAATTCAACTTGGCAGGATGGGGGAATTAAATATCCAGAAAAAAACTAGATATAAAAAACAAAAAGTACCAATGAATTATTTTTGTTTAAAAAAGAATATTACAAAAACCTATCTGCTAGTTTGGCCACTTGTGAGCAATTCTCCAAAGATATCTCACAAGTGTCATTTAGGACACCACTCTGAAATTCAGAGGACTTGAATTTGAATGCTGGCTTTGCCAATGTCCTTGGTCAGTCATGTAATCTCTCCATGCCTCAGTTTCTTAATTTGGGAAATGGAAGCAAATAATGTCTGAATTACTAAATTTGTAAAGTGTTGCTATATGAATATGACTTTGTAATTTTAATAATAAAATTATTAATTAAAATTAATCAAGAGAATTTTTAGTAGAATTCTTGTGATCTTTTCTTTCGCTATTTTCACTTGTAAGAATAAATGTCCATTAGATGAAATACTTTAGTCAATATCCAATTTTAGGGGAAACATTCTGTTCAAATTTCAGTTGACTGGAGCATAGAGTATGCTAATTCTCCTTCTTTTGGGGATGTGCGATTCCCCAATCATTTTTGATAGTTCCATAGATTTTAATCACTTTATATTAGCGGTAATTACAGTTAATCCACTAGATGTATTATAAGGTAATTGCTGAATTTGCCGTGTATGCATAAATCAAAATTGTGAGAATGTGATAAACACAAAAACAAGGGGATGATGACATTTCAAATGAATTAGAATGCATTAATCACCTCACAATACTATTTTATTTCATGGTATGAATAAAGTCTTAAAGTTAACATGAGAAATTCTTGTTTTCTTTGCTGAGTATCTAAATTTATAGCCAGTCTGTTGTGTATCACCCAAGGTAAAACAAGTTAATGAGACCCATGAATAGGAGCAGAACATGAACCTCTCAGAGCTTTGTGGTTTTTTCCTTAGCACACCTAATTTATAAACTCATTCCTCTCCAAGTTTCTTGGTAAACCTGGAGAGAACAGGATATTAGTGGAGTCCAAATATGTTTAATAATATTCTCATACATCATGACTGGCTGCAATGGAAGTGCTGGGCTAAGAATTCCACAATTATTTTTGGTTAAAAAAATGATATTATTTTAAATTCAAAAAATCCATTTGAATATATTTATGGGGTTGGGGTGGATACACTAAAAGGAGGAGTTCAGCCTCTTCAGTCTGGAAGGACAGAAGCTGGGAGTGCATATGCTAGAAGTTTATAAAATCTTGACAAGTTTGAAAGGACAAAGAGGAATTTGTTCGTCTAAATCCTAGTAGCTTGGAACTTATCCTCACTTCTCAGCCTCCACTATCCTATCACTAACACACACATATTTGAACTTTAAAGGCAAATGCTTGAGGCATATCCTAAAACAGATGGCAAAACATTCTTTCTCTCAGTAGAGAGGTACATACTTTACTAAATGTGATTATTTTATTAGTAGGTTTTACTCAATAGGTTTTCATTGTTGCAAGAGAGTATTCATTGGGGAATATGACTATGGCTTAAGAAAGAAAAGCCATCACTAACATTTTTCAAAAAATAAAGGTAAATGGGTATCTTACTTGTCTCATTAGGAAAATAATTTACAGAATGCATCTATTACCCTAAGAAAAGTAGGAGTTAGAGACAAAAATTGCTTCAAAGAACTTTGAGATAAAACCATAGCTTGTCTGCCCACCTAAAAATATGTTTTCACAGTGAGAGAAGTTAGGATATTTCAGGAATGTAGTGAAGTAGAAAGAATATTAGTCTTGTATATGGAATTAAGAGACTTGGATTTGAAATGCAGTTCTGTAATTTACTACCTGTGTGACTTTGGATGAGTCACTCTTCCTCTTTGGCTCTCAGTTTCCTTGTCTGTAACATGAATGGGTTGGGCCAAAGGATCTTCTTCTGATTCTCTTAAAATTCTGAATCCCTGAGCCTTTAATCGATTCGTGTCTCATTAAAAGCTTAAGTCTGGGCTAGGTTGGAGTGCAGGGTTGATGCATAGGATATTTCTGGTATGCTTATGATGGGACTACTTTAAAATAGGCTTATTTCTACACCTATCCCTGATATCCTACCTATTCAGTCCATTGTTTTAATACTCTTCATTCCTTAGACTCTAATTTTTCTTCCCAAAGGCTCAGAGAAGCTGATAACCTTTGTTTACAGATGGCCTGCTGCTTTGTTTAGATCAGTTGTTCACCAAGGGTGGTCTGCCAATCCCTGGGAGGTCTCCAAGACCTCCTTCAGAGGATCTGCAAGAAAAAAGCTATTTTCATAATATTGACATCATCTACCTATTAAAATGTTCCTACCTTTTTCAGCTACACTTCTTTGTGAGGCCAGATTTTCTTAACAGACTTCAACCAGAACACCATATATTAGCAGATTGAATGCAGAAGCAGATAGGAGAATCGAACTGTCTTCTATTAAGTGAGACATTGAAGATATTTAAAATATATACACATAGTGATGTAATTCTGGTCCTCTTTGAAGGCAAAGGACAACAGCCAACCAACTAACATATACACATATCTATGTAAAATAATGTCACTCTTCTGATTAATTTTTATGTTTTGGAAAATATAATCATTTTCTCATTTATGATATGTTATTTGTGTTAACATGTAATAGGTTTATATTGTAATTTCAAATGAATAAATAAATATTTAATATGGCAAATAATGATAGATGTAGCCCATGTAAACAAAAGCTCTGGAGTCCTCAACAATTTTTAAGAATGTGAAGGAATTCTGAGACTAAAAAATTTGAGAATCACTGGTTTATAGGACAAGATGCATAATAGATAGAACTAGACTTAGAACTGGGAAGAACTCTGAATATTCCTTCAGGCCCTAACTGGGTAATTACATGACCTTAGGCAAATTATTTAACTTTTCTCATCCTCGGTATCCTCATCTATCAAAAGGGAGTAGTAATAGAACACACAGTGTGGTTAAGATTATATGGCATAATGTATACCATGAACTTTAAAAATCATGTACCACTATATCAATGTTTTACTTATTCATTATTATCTACTAAGTAGATCATCCTAACTCAATGGAAACTCTAAGTCTGGGAACTCTATGATATGAGTAAACAGGACACAAGGTTCATATCTTCATTTAATATTTGATCTAGAAGGAGCCATTGGTGTTATCTGATACAGTGCTTTCCTCTGATAGTTCCCCCTTAACATATTCTTATACCAACTTTGCCAATATTTGTGGTAAGGGTCTTTTTCTAACAATACAAAGCCTTAGAGCTGCTAAGATCAAGAAGTGAAGGCCCTGGCACATTTACTTTTCAGGAGAAACAAAGAGCGTGTCTTTCAGTCCACTTGTCCCAATTTGTTTTTATCATTTCATCGTTGCCGATCGGAACAAAGGAATGATGTCTTTCCATCTTTGGCTTACAAGGGCCCCCTGAAGGCTTTGATTTGTAGCAGTCACAGATTCGATTTTTCTCTAGCTCCGGGAAGGTAATGTGAAAATATCAGATGATTAATATTCTCCTGATAAGAAAACACCTATTTCTAAATTTCACAGGGGTTATAATAAAATAATTACAGTCCTAGATCCTTTATCCGCAGAGATTGGCTCGAGATCTTATACAGCAGGTCAGTGTTCTCTATTTTAGAAATTAAATATTTGTGGGTGGAATTAGCCCAACCATGGTCGTTCTTATTCTTTTTTTTTTCTTTCACTTCTTGAAATTGCAGCCACAACATCAATTTATCTTTGTAAAAATGTAAACACTTTCTCAAGAGCACAACTCAGCTAGGTGAATAATTTATCAAATCACAGAAACCAGTGAGTAGAACATTCTCAAAATAAACCTGGTTGGTCAGAGCAATGATATGTTGTAATATAAATGAGGGGAATTCCAAAAACACAAGTCCTCTATGTGAAATGATCAATTCTTAAATCTTGGCCAAGTTTAAAATGAAAGGAGTGTAATTCAGTGAGACAAGCAAGGGATATGGGTTCTGATCCTGATTCAGCCACTAACTAGTTGTGAGACCTTGTACAAGTCGTTTAACTACTCCTATACCTCATTTTCCTCTTCTGCAAAATAAAAGTTTACCCAATTTAAAGTCCCTACTGCCTTGAAAGATTCTGTTTCACCACAAGGTGGCAATGTTAGCCTCTAACCTGAGCCTATGTAATTAATATGATTAGGTTCTGGGTGGTTTACATACTCATACTAATTAGGAGTTCTGGTACTCTATCCTTCTAGCAGAAATCCGGGGAGGTAATTCTATTTGGTTCTCAAAGAGTGATGTCAATTCTGAAAATAAATGACCAAAGAGCTCACAGAGGTTATAGATTAAAAAGTGTTCTTTATTCCACTGGAGAAGAGAAATGAGAGAAAAAATCATTTTATATTAATAAGCAATTATTGAATTAGGTCTAAGGTTTCCCCCTCCCTGTTCTATTTCCTCATTCCCTGTGAGTCAGCTTGTGCAGGGCAGGGCTGATAAAGAGATTAAATCTGGGACCCACGGGACCCACAGAACCCACTGGGTGTGTCTTAGATTTGATCAAAGCTTAGATCTGATCAAAAGATAAGGAGATTTTAGTCCAGTAAAATCTAGCCCACTGTGTTTTAGTTTGTCTAGATTGCCCTCACTGTGGTAGTCTGGATAAGAGCTAAGTCTCTTTGTCCAAGACTGAGTGATGATCAGTTACATTCCCCTAGCTCCTCATTAGAATAATCCCAGCTTTCATTATAATATTAATTCTCATTAATTATTAACCAATCAGAGTTGATAATCACCCTCAGGAATACCCACTCTTCCAAGGGCAGATAAGCTTTGAGCAGGTTACATGAGGGGTCTTTGGTTTAGGAGAAATGGCCAAAGGATCACCCTTTTTTATTAATTACTAGCATAATTAATACAATTATTAATTATCCAGAAACTATGTCTCTCAAACTTTCTGTAGATCACAGAAATTAGACATGTATGCTGGGGTCTACTCTAATATTGAGGAGAACCATTTCATATAAGAGTGGTTATACAACGCAATAAGCTGTGAGCTGTAGCCGTGGTAATAAGGGGTAATGGGGCAAAGGAAAAAGAGTTTAGACAATATAACATAGTTCACAAATGATAGATAATAAGAAATCAGGTCAGTCGTTAGGTAAAGACAGGATTCTGGCAAGGCCCATGTGTTGTGAAGTGCTGTTCCCCATTTGCAGCATGGGGGTGTCCTGTGGCTTCTTCTCCCCCTCACACATCTCCAAGGGAGGAGAGGCAGGTAGCTGGGGGTTAGAGGTTACCACCCTACCCTCTTTAGAGAGAGGGGGCACTAAGCTAGTATCTATCTAGTATCTATCCACTCCCTTAAATATTACCAGTCTAGAAGATGTTTCAGGTTCAAGCTAATTTCTTATTGATGTATCAATATTGAGGGAAAGGGGATTCCAAGCTTTATGTCTGAGGTTTGACTGTTTTCCCTCCAAATACCACTTCCATAATGAACATATATAGCAATTATCAAAACATGTTTATCCAAGTCAGTAATAAAAAAGACATCATAGAAAATATACTTATAGAAATACATGTCAGATCACACAGAGTGGCAAGTAGGTAACAACTCAGCCAAGAGGAAGTTCCCTGACATTTCTAGCATAGCAAGCTGGAGATAGAGACATGATAGAGATAGCCAGCTTCTCTCATTCCAGCTTCCCACCAGAGCATTTTCCTTCAGCAACCTGAAGTGGGGTTGGCATTGTATGCCTTCTCTCTCAAGCCTGAAAGTGACCCAAAGAAAAATCAAAGAAGACTAGAGCTCTCTTGCTCTCCCCAGCTCCACACAACCCTTCACTCAGGGCAGGACATTCATCTTCACCAGGGAAGAGAGAGCCCCATACCAGTGGTCTTTGGGACTGGGATCTCTGGACCTAGAACTCAGCTCTTCCTGTTCATAGTATGGGGCATGATTTGGGTTAGAATGTTTTGTTTGTTTTCCATTCAATGTATCATAGACAGGGACCTCTGACTTTATCTCATTGAAACTAGCTCATCATTTGTGGAATAGAGGAAGTGGACTTAATGACAGGGCCTGGCAAGGAGAGCCTCCATCCATTTCACTATGGCATCTCTCCCATTGATCTTTACATCTCCATGCTTCCATGGTTTGGCATGTCCAATTTTATACGTACTCTCTTACTCCACACTTATGACCTCATTGATCAGTACAACGAGAGAGAAAAGAGTAAAACAACTATTATCACAAAGCCTATCACTGAGTGAAGGGATCCCCAAAAGGCAGAAATATGGGTTGTTCTGTGCAACTAAGCAAATTCCAAGACCTTGTGTATGATTTTTCTACTTTCTGAATAGTTTGATATTTTGGTTGTTTGAACAGACTATATTACCCATGGTAAAAAACAGAGACAGCAAGTTACTGTGGACCAGTCTCTGGTCTATCAAAATTAGTGCTTGTCCCAAGTATTTGCATGCAACTGTAGCTCTATGACCAACAAAATTATAGGAATCCTCTGAAAAAGCATTGGGAGCAAAACAAGAAACCCCATCTCTTTGCATGAAAAAAGAGACATCAATACCTGGAAGACTGTATCCAGTCCTGGTTATCACTGGACATGAATAAGCTAGAGTTACCCCAAGAAGGGCATTTGAAGTGCTCAAGGTGAATAGTACCCTGATCAGGCCATGGTTTTCTCCCATCTAAAAATGTCAAAGATTCAGGGGAACATGATTAAAAGCTATAAAATCAGAAGACAGATAATAGGATTTTAAACCATAAACATCATCTAATCTAACCCTTTCAGTTTACAGAGGAGGAACCTGAAATCCACGAGGTGAAATAACTTACTCAAGGTCACATAAACTCTAAATGGAAAATATACATTCCTAGCCCAGAGGCTGTACCACAATACTATGCTGCTCTTGTTTTTACTTTTTTTTTATCATCATGGGTAATAGTCTGTTCAAAGAATGGAAATCTCAAACTATTCAGAAAGTAAAGGAATCATACACAAGGTCTGGGAATTTGGAAAGTTGCATGGAACAACCCATGTATCTGTCTTTTGGAGATCTCTTCACTCCTTGCACTTTTGCCCTCACCTGTAATTCACCATACACTTGCACATGCACACACATACACACACACATTCACACTAACCACACAGACTATAACAAAGCAGAAGACTTTCATTGTTGCCACTGAAGCTTTGTGTCCTTGTTTCTTGATTGTAATTTTCTTTGTTCATGTTCTTCACTCTATCATAGATATTTTCCCCCACCATCTCCAGAGAGACACTGGAGAATGGATGAAAGAGCCCTGTACTTTCAGTGAGAAGACCAGTGACCTGTGTTTGAATGCTGGCTTTGTCTCTTGCTACTTATGTGGGAATGGGCCCAGCACTACTGTATGACCACTGAACTCCCTTCCAGTTCTATGATCCTATGACCTCTTCTTGTTCTCCCAATTTTATAAGACCCAGCTCTTCCATGGACACTTTCTCTGATCCCTTCTGGTGGGAAATATGCTTTCCTTCTTCCAAATGTATTACTCTATCTCTTTTGCACTCACCATGTCCTATTCCAAACTATGGTTATCTGTGTGCTAGTCTTTTGTTGAAGGGAGGCAGTGTGGTGTAGTAGAGATAAAACTGAATTTGGAAAGAGAGGAGCCGGCTTTCTGCTTTCTACCTTGGTCAATTCACTTAACTTCTCTAAGCCTTCACTTCCTCATCTGTAAAATGAAGGTTAAAATGAAGGGAAGTCCCTTCCCTCTCTATGTCTGTCATGTTTTGATCTTGTACTAGATATCTAAGATCTCTGAAGGTAGGGATTATGTATTATGGGGTTTTTGTTTAGTTACATTTTTTTTTTGCATCTCACCCAGTTCTGTACTTTATTTGTTAATTCAGTTAGCCAGTAAGACATTTATCCAATGTTTACTGCATGCCAGACACTGTACTAAGTACTTGAGATACAAACACATATATGGTCCCTGGCTTCATGGAGCTTACACTGTAGTCAGGGAGACAACATGTAAACAACTATGTACAATCAAGGGATATAGAACAGACGAAGGAATCTGAAAGGGGAGGCATTAGCAGCTTTGGGGGAGGGGAACTGGGGAAAGCCCTGCTGTAGAAACTGGGCTTGGAAATGCCTTGAGGGAAAGTGAGGAAACCAAAAGACAGAGATAAGGAGACAGAATATTTCAAAAATGGGGGACAACCAGTGGAAAAGCACCAGATTGTGAGCAAGAGTGCCATGTTCAAGCACATCAAGAAACCCAATGCCCCTAGTTAGTGAGAATAACCTGGATGATTATTCAGCAAAGGAGGCTGAGGAACAGTCAGACAATTAGATACTTAATAGATATTTTAATTGAAATCGATGGCATTATAGAAGCAGAATTGAACCTGGCAGAATTTTAAACCATCAGGAATTATGTTCCGATTCTATCTGCCCTTTCTTTACTCTGGCATCCTCTTTTCTCCTTCCACTCAGGCTGTGCTTTGTACTCTTGTGTTCTATGTACTCTTTCCCCTGTCCTCATCGAACCATATTCTCAGAAGCACCATTATTTCCATCACTCATTTCAAGGTTTTTCTAACAAAGGCAAAAGAATGAAGTTCAAAATGCTGAATATTCGTCACTGAATAACTGAGGTGAGGGGAAACAGCAGTGTTTCTTTGAGTCAACAGCCAGCACAGATGCTGCTTACTCATGAGACATGGCCTATGTAGCTTATGGAATAGGGTTTATCTGAAGATTGCATAATCCCATGGGTGAATTCCAGTTCTGCTACATTCCTCAGTCTTGCTGGGGCTGTGGAAAAAGTAATAGGACTCTCTAATTTCAAATCTTTTCTGTTTTTCCCAAAGGGCCTGAATAAAAGTAGTTTCACAAAGGTGACTGGGGAAAATTTCTATACATTATATATATATATATATATATATATTTATACATAATTTCTAATCCTAGACATTATGGTGTTCTAGAAAATTGTTTTCCTAAGAAAAGAAAATCAATTAAAGTCTACCTCAATGACCACTTCTACCTGAAGAGAAGGGAACTACTTAAAATGACGAACATTGCTTAGTGATTTCCAATGGACATTCTCATAATGAATATACATGAGAACCTCTGAAGCCTGATGAGAATAACAGGGACAGAAAAGAACTTTAGCCTTTATTCCTGATTCTTCCTTTAGTGAATACATTGTGCATTTTTAAAATTAATTTTTTTCAATCAACATCTCTATCTTTTCTCCCTCTTGCTTCTCCACTCCCCTATTGAGAAAGAAAAACAAGTCCCCTGTTTCATATATACAGAGACAGGTAGCACAGTACATAGAGCACCAGCCTTGGAGTCAGGAGGACCTGAGCTCAAATCTGGCCCCAGACACTTACTAGCTTTGTGACCCTAGGGAAGTCACTTAACCCCAATTGCTTCTAAATACATACACATACACACACACACACACACATATATATATACATATACATATATATAATTAAGCGTATAATTATGAGTAAGTCTTAGAATTCAAGAATCATATAATATTAAAACAGGATGAGATATGCCATCTCATTTTGCATATAAAAGAGTTGAGGTTCAAAGTTTAGCTGCCAGTTACATAGCTAGTCCATGTCAGGGGACTAGAACCTAATTGTAAAAATCCCAATTCAGTGCTTTTTTTCACAGAAATGAATGCAAAGACTAAAAGGGTGATGTTAAATCTATCTAGTAAAACAATGAAATGGATATAGAAGTGAAGTTCATTTCTCCAGCCTCACTGCAGCTGAATTAAATACTGCTAAAAAGTCTAAGATCCAAAGCTAGAAGAGATGTCAGCAGTCATTCATTCCAGTCCTCTTCTTTTACAGATGAGGAAATGGAGGCCTTGGAAGGTTAAATAACTTGCCTGAGATCAGTCAATCAATCAAAAAATTTATTGTGTCTGCTATGGTCTAAGACTGTGATAAATTCGGGGATTCTAAAAAGGAAAAAATTAAAGTTCCTGCTCTCAAGGAGCTCACACTCTGATAGGGGAGACAATATGTAACTATATGAACAAGACATACACAGATAAAATGGAGATTATCAAGAGGAAAG
Organism: Potorous gilbertii; assembly: GCA_028658325.1. Lineage (NCBI taxonomy): Eukaryota > Metazoa > Chordata > Mammalia > Diprotodontia > Potoroidae > Potorous > Potorous gilbertii. The sequence continues at coordinate 270,113,967 of CM053771.1, read as the reverse complement.
GAAGGCACTAGCATTAATTAAGAGAGATTGGTAAAGGTTTCTTGTAGAAGGTAAGCTTTTATCTGGGATTTGAAAGGAGCCAGGACTTAGATATGAAGGAGAGAGGTCCAGGCATATGTCACAGCCAATAAAAACATCCAGTCAGGAAATGGAGTGTCTTAGTAAGAATACAAGAGTACAAAGAAGGGTCTGAATGGTAGGAGGAAAGAGGACACCAGAGTGGAGGAAGGGAAGATAGAATTTGAACATAATTTCTGACAGTTTAGAATTCTGTCAGGGTCAGTTCTGCTTCCAAATTGCCATCAGTTCAATTGAAATATTTATTAAAGATCTAGTTGTCTGACTGTTCCTCAGCCTCTGTTGCTGAATCATCATCCATGTTACTCTCTAACTAGGGGCATTGGGTTTCTTGATGTGCTTGAACATGACACTCCCTCTCATAGTCTGGTACCTTTTCATTGACTGTCCCCCATTTATGGAATACTCTGTGCCCTCGGCCCCCCCTTCTCTCCTCTCTCTCTCTGTCTCTCTCTGTCTCTCTCTCTGTCTCTCTCTGTCTCTCTCTGTCTCTCTCTCTCTCTCTCTCTCTCTCTCTCTCTCTCTCTATATATATATATATATATATATATATATATATATATATATGTATATACATCTTTCTGTCCCTCTCTGTCTGTCTCTCTATCTCTGTCTCGCTCTCTCTCGGTTTCCTCAACTTCTCTCAAGACAATTCCAAGTTCAGTTTCTACAGTAGTCTTTTCCTAGTTCCCATCCCCCAAAGCCGCTAATGCCTCCCTTTTCAGACACTTTCATCTGTTCTATATACCTTGATTGTACATGGTTGTTTTTATGTTGTCTCCCCAAACACAGTGTAAGCTCTATAAAGGCAGGGACAATGTATGTATCTTTTTTGTATCCCAAATATGTAGTACAGTGCCCAGTATATAGTAAGCATTGGATGAATACTTACTGACTACCTGAATGACCAAATAAAATACAAAGGAGATCTTTAGGACTATAGGAAGCCCCTAGAGTTGAGGAGGAGAGGGGTGACATTGTTAGACCTGTATCTGCATGGTCAGACCTATCCAATGAATTTGACAGATGACTAGAGAATGGATTTGAGTGGAGAAAGACTTGGAGGTGGGGAGACCAACCAGAGGGGTGCTGCAGTAGTCGTGGGATGAGGATAAGGGTCTTCACCAAGTTGGTGATAGTATCAGAGAAGAGCAGGGAGAATACACAAAAGGGTTATGAAGGTAGAATCAGTAGACTTTGGCAACTAATTGGATACAACGAAGTGAGAGAAGGTGAGATGTGGAGGATGACATCTAGATTGTGAGCCTAGGGGACTGGGAAGATGGTGGTACCCTCAACAGTAATGGGAAGTTAGGAAGAAGGGAGGACTTGGGGGAAAATATATAATGAATTCCATTTTAGACATGTTTTTAAGATATCTATAAGACATCCGGTTCAAGATATCTATTAGGCAGTGAGACATGTAAGATTAGAGGTCTTACTGGATAAATAGATATGAGAATTATCAGTATAGCAATGATCATTGAATCTGTGGGAGCAAATGAGATCACCAAGTAGATGTAGTCTATCAAGGGAGAAGAGAAAAAAACCTAGGACAGAGCCTTGGGGGATTACCCATAGTCACACAGGTATGCATTAGAGAAATAACATGAACCTGAGTCCTCTGTCTGCAGAGCCTCCCGAGTTGTTTCCATGATGCCAATCTGTCCTTCTGTCTTTGTTAAGTAATCTAGATTAAAAAGGATGTAGTTTTGAGAGTATAGGTGGTTAACCTCCTTTTACAACAATGGAAGTAAGTCAAGTGAAAAACTTTATCAAGAAATAGTAAGAATTTTGTGAACCAGTGTTGCTGTAAATTTCTTGAATCCAAGATTCAAAGAATTTCTATATTTGAATGTATTATGAAACAAAGAATAAACTTAGAACTTGATATTGGAAAGACACAGATAGTTGTTTGGGTCTACAATGTTGTTTGAGTCTCTGCCAAGTATATCCTTCCCATAGAATGATAGTGAGGCCTAGTCATGATTCAGCCTCTCTCTCTATTTGCTTCTCCTCTGCTTCAGGTTTCTTCATCTTCTGTATTATGTTAAAAAAAAAAGTCATCACTTAAAAATACTGACCCCCTCCCCAGTCAAAAAATAAATTAATACATAAATGAGTAAAGAATCTTGTTCCAATATAAATTTGTATTTTCAGCTATATCCTATTGTTCCTCTATGCTGTAGCCCAACTGGACTGTTAGCCATTCATTAAATATACTATATTCTCTACTGCCTCTATATCTTAGCTCAGTCCTTTCTTTCCTTCTGGAATACCCTCCACCATAGCACCACCTTTTCAAAGTTCTAGTCATCTGAGACTCAACTCATAATATTGCCTATTTTGTGATGCTTTTCCTGATTATCCCAGAAGTGATCCTTACCCCTGGGAATGTACTTTGTCTTTGGCGCTTTGTATATGGTACTTAACACATTCAACTTTGTATTGTCATTAACTGTGTATGTGTCTACTCTACTGTACCAAATCAAAAGCTACTTGAGGATAGCACTTTGCATTATATATCCTTATATTCCCCACAGTGCTTATCACAGAGACCTGTCAAATGGGTGGTGCTCGGTAAATATGAATTAAAGAATTATGAGAATGATAGTCATCACAAGAAACATCAGTAATTATTGATAACTAACTCAGAAAATGGGTTCTATATGGTAAAATTCATATTCAACAAGCCTTTACTGGGGTCTTTTTATACTCTATTCTGAAAAGATAGCTTCTGGACACTGAAAGGACACAAAGTGCAGAAATCATTTAAATTTTGCTTTTGTTAAAATGTTAAGATTTTCTTTTTTTTTTCCTATTGATTAAAATCAAGACTGTCAGGGTATATAGTTATGCAAAGTTACTGAAATCATTGCCAATCTGAATTTTAAAAATTGATTAACATCTTTGTTTTGACATAACAGATACCTTATAGCAAACACTCAAAGACCCCTACATGGTACACTCCCCCAATACAGTTTACTGATTGTTAACAGAAAGGAAAACTTTGTCTTTTAACTTTGGTGGTATGTTGTTAACATGAACCAGTATACTTGGCCAGAGTTCTTTTGCCTCTTTTGGCAAAATGTTGCCTTCTTTTTTATATTGAAGTCATTTTGAAAGTCATCTTGTTTACTTTACAAAGAATTAAGAAAAATTTCTTTTGCCTTTTTTTCACTCAATATCATGTCATACAAGTCTTGTCATATGTTTACAAATTCTCTATATTTGTCTTTATAATGCAGTAATGTTCTGTTACATTAATATAGCAGAGATAGGAATATTTATGTACACATCAGTCTTTTCTTGCAGTCAATAACCTCGTTGTGATATAGTCAAAGAAGTGAAATCTCGAATTTGAACTATTTAGTAACTTTTGGTTGAACTCCTTCATAGCACGCCCTGCCAGCTATAACTTGGCATGTCTCTGTTCCCACAACCATTCTAAAAAGGAGTTCCCCCATCTTTTATTATCCTTATTAACCTGATATCTCAGGATCATTTGAATTTGAATTTTTCTTATAATTAGTAATCGTGAGCCATTTTTAATCATTGTTGATAGCTTACATTTCTTTTTTTTTTTAACAGCTATCTATTCTTATCTTTTGACCACTTGTCTGTTGATGTTGGCAAGGAATCTTAAAAACTGATGTCAGTTCCTTGTAGATTTTGAATGACAGGCTTTTATCAGATATATTTAATGAAAAACTTTTCCCCAAATGCATATCTTTTCTTCTGATTTTTAATCTGTTTGTTAAAAGCACTTTAGTGGCCAGTTTCTGTATATTTGGCCAAATATGGCCATACATTCAATCCTGTATCTTAGTGTGCTTTCTTATTAACTGGAGAGACCTAAGTCTCATGATACATAAAAAGAATATTCTAATATGTGACACACCTACCTCATAGATAGAATGGGAATGAACATAGACTAGTTAATACCTCTGAAAATCTTTGAGCTTCTCAGAAGAAACCTGAGAAGAAATAAAAGAAACAAATCTCAGAAGAAACAAAAATCCTTGAGGAGGAGAAGAAAGAGAACAAGAGACATTTGAAAACTGACAAAAATGAAGCTTTATTATGTATATTTGCCATTTCCCAGGGCCATAGTCTTCTGTGGTCATACTGCATCTTTTACACACAACTATGGGAAGAGAAAGTCAATTTCTTCTTTTCATCTGACCTCTGTTGCAGACATCACTGACAACTAAGGAGAAAGGAGAGAAAAGAGGAAAGAATTCACTTGTTGTCTTGTCTCCTTTGTATGGGAAAGCCGGTTTTTCCTTAGATTAGAGAATGAGCTGATTGTCCAGACAATTACTTATCTGGACTTTGAACATCAAAGAATGTGAGACCAAGCTGTAACAGCTGTGTGGTCTCTTATTCTGAATGCTTACTGTAAGCATTCATTTTTAAAGATCCTGGAACCTGTATGAAAACAAAAAGGTATGATACTGGAATAGCAGAATGAATCTCCCTTTCTCTGATGAGAGGATTAGGACACTATCTCTTTAATGTACTGTCAAAATTGGCTAAAAATACTAAACTGGTGGGCACCCTGGTGATAAAGCTCCCAGCTGAGTTCTAGTGACATGGTAAGTACTAAAACTCACACATGAGGCGCCTGGTGGTTTTCACACCAATTGAATGAGAACCAAGTTAATTTCTATGCTGAGTGGTTAAGTCCCTGGAATATCAGGGGTTATCTGAAATACTGCACATCATCTTGGTTGCTTCTTCCTCACTTCAACCCAGGTGCAGTTTTGGCATGTGTGAACTAAATGTGCCTCTTTCCCCTTGTGGATCATGTGATTTAAATTGTGTTTTACACAGCAATGATTTAGTTGAATGAACTGTGTAGAAACAAGGTCAAAATCTTAACTCAGATTCTAATCATTTTCCCCCTTCCTTTCCTATTTTTATTCAGACTGGGCCAAGAGAATCGAGTACAAGCCTGGTTCAGGGAGTATGCCACTGTTTCCTAACATCCACCTGGAAACCTGTGATGGGCCTGTTTCCTCAATCCAGATAACCACAGAACTACAGACCAATTACATTGGAAAGGGATGTGACCGAGAGACATATTCAGAGAAATCTCTTCAGAAGTTATGTGGTACGTTATTCCTTTACTTTTCCCATAATTAACTTTTCTAAAAAAAATACATACCCTAACCAAGATACTTGGTCTGACTTTCTATTGCATTCCTTGGGTCTCACTTACAAGTAGGATGGTGAAAGTCAACTTTTAAAATGATTAGAGATACAAAGATGAAAAAGTAATGTGCTAATGGTGGGAAAAGAATTAGGACCAGGAAGCCAAAAATTTAGATTTTAGTTCCAGCTGCCTCACTAGTTTAATGTCTGACTTTGGACAAGTCATATCGGTGACTTGTATCAGTTTCTTCCTTTGGGAAATGAAGATGTTGACCTAAATGACCTTTAAGGATCCTTCCTCTTTTAATATTCTATGATCTTATGAAAGTGAAAGCTGGAAACTGAGGCAAGGTTAGGACTACCTCATTAGCTCTCGTTGCTGACAGCTGACAAATAAGAGAATACCCTAAACTCTGGAATGCACCTCCCTGATGTAGGATGATGGTGATAATGATGAACATTAGACAGTGCTTTAAGGTTTGTGAGGAATTTACATATACCATTTCATTTGATTCTCACCAAAACCCTATGAGATAAATGTCATTACTATCCCCATTTTACAAATGAGAAAACTGAGACTGAGAGAAGCCAATTAAATGACTTATCAAGAATCTCACAGCTAATAAGAATTTGAGGTAAGATTAAAATTCAGTTTTACTGACACCAAGCCCAGCAGTATATCCACAATGTAAACACAATTTTAAAAATGAAGCCATATGCATTTGGTGAGAACCAAATCCTTCACTTGCACTGTCATAGTCAGGAGAGTCAACTGTCTAACACAGACATTTAAAGTGTGGAGTCCCAGGCACATGGAGGAGGGAAAGTGATGACCTAGACTGTGAAAGCAAGGCATTTACCTATGACTGCTACCTTCTTCGAGGTCATTGGGCTTAGCTAGTAAGAATCGGCATTAGAGACCTTTTGGATGCTATGGATCTTATCTTTCTTCCTGTTGCGTCATAGCAGAGATAGATTATTGAAGAGTAGAAATTCTGTGTATTGACCTCACCAAAATTCTGGATGAGGAACCGAGGGACAGCGGAATTCTCTGCCCTGCACATTGAGTTCCAGCTGGCATCAGGATGCTTGTTTGAGCTAGTTAAATTGCTAGAGATGGCAGATGCTGCTAAGAATTGATTTCAAACCGGTTTTATCAGGCTTTTGTCTGATATTGTGACTGGAGTTCCATCTATTTTTCCTCTCCATAAATGGCATGTGGTGAAGAAAACAATGCTTTCACGAAATAAATCAAAAGGGATATATCTCTTTCAATTATCTGCATGTTTCAAGAAAAAAAAAGGATGAGAGGCACTAAACTATTTGGGAAATGGCCTCCAATTCTCCACTTCCCTTTGCTGGCAGAGATGCCCCTTTAAAATCTTTGTTTTACCTGAAACAACTGTGCTATTTCAGTCCCTCTTGACCTGAAATGTCCCCTGGGGAAAAGAGCCCACACTACCATGAGTTATAGTTATTTTCAAACCTGTTCTGGCTAAGAAGGCGATGATGAAATCAGCTTGTCACAGATGAGATGAGTCCTCAGACATAAACCTGTGCTTTGATTTTGAGTGTTCGTGGAGGGAGATGAGGAGATATAGTGGTGGAGAAGGATTATCGGGGTAAAGATGCTAAAATTGTAGCAGGGCATGTTAACATAGCTACATTTAATCTTTGTTGCCAACCTCTTTATCCTCATATGAAGGCAGTTTAATTCACTCTGAAAAAGTTTCCTCAAGGAATGACCTTATTCAAACAGTCACAGGAAGAAACTCTTAGAAAAAAAAGAAACTTGCATTTTCCTTCCAGTGACGTGGAGGGCAGTGCCACCTTGATCAATTATAGAGAACTAACTGAGGGAATGGGGATTGTGTATGTGTCTGGTGTGCCTTGAAGTACACTTTTGCACCTTCTAATTAGGAACCTAATTTATGAATTACAGGATGAGGTGGCTTGGGAGGTTAGAGAAGACAGGTGAGAAATGTATTTAAAATGCAGAACTTCTGTTTTGCTTTGTCTAGACTTTGTTTTCATAGATGTACCTTATGCTACATTCAGGATAGAAGTTATACTATATCACATTCAAAACTAGGTCTTTCTAGTGGCTCAATGGAACATGTTTGACTCAAGTAAAAAAAATTCCTTTTTTATATAGACAGGAAGGCAATCTACAGCAATGGTTTCCAATCAGGACACTGCTGTGATATGTGGGAACCTTGAGAAAATACATCTGACAGGTCATGGAGTCCTAGGTTTCCAAGGGATGGGATATTTTGATGGGATATTTTAAATTCATGTGGTGAGACTCATAATAAAAGATAACATGTCATTGGATTCAATGTTGTGCGGTGCAAGGAGCACAGGATTGGGGACAGAAAACAGGTGCTTCCTAATTTATATGACTTAGTTATCTTGGCCTCGGTTTCTTTTTCTATAAAAGGCAGGGAATAAGCAAGATGATTTGTAAGGCCCTCTCTCTTATATTTTGTTATAATAAGAGGAAAGAGGGTAACTTGCATGTTGCATGTCTGTGTCTATACTTATATCTCCAAATCCTTGTATGCCTCTGAGTACATCTCTGAATATATTTGTCATGGTGTGTGCTGGAGTGTACATATGTTGTGTATGTATCTTTATCTTTATGTAAGTCTGATGTTGCTAGTAATATGGGCAAGTTAGCAAGAAAGAGTCATTATCCCTTTTTGACCCCGTATTCCACCATTTTTAAAGTTCATTGATATATTACACTCTGTAAAATTTGCAAAATCCTTATCTTGGACCATCTCTAATGACTATTATAGTCTAGAAAAATCTCTGGGTTTTTAGCCTTTCTGGTGATAGGCTATCTCTTCTCTAGAGACATCCCCTGATTCCTGCCTTTGCCCCCTTTTTTCGAATCTCCTGTACCTATAATCTTCTATTGTTTGGACCTTCTGACCTAGAACCATTAAGCTTCCCAGATGAAACCACTCATCTGTTGTTAAGATAGAACTCTGCCCTGTCTTATAAAATGCTTGGCCCTCTTCAGTGTCCCTAAGCTGCCCTAATATATGAAGTGAAGATAGACTATGAAGTCCCATCCATCTAAATGGAGCTAGCCATCTGTAAAGTTGTCAAGTGCTGGAAGCTGCCTCTCTGTCACGAACTACTTACTCACTCTTGATATAGCCAAAAGGCTGAGACTCTGTAGTGAGGTCCCTGATATTATCCTTTCTCCATCCCATTTTGGAGGTTTGCTGCCCTAGTATGGGAGCAGGATGCTACCCTGCAACTACTCCCTTTTCTTACTCTCTTAGTTGTCCCCAATTAAGTTATGTCTCCTTCTCTTCAATGCACCAAGTTAATGGGGCTGGTGCATTTAATACTAATGAGATCATTTGGTTCTGGGAAGTCTCTTTAAGTTCTAACAATATAAATTATAATGATGGAGGCAGTGTAACATCAGTTAATCAACAAGCATTTGTAAAGGATCTTTACTTTAAAAAAAAAACTGTGATAGTCACTGGATATACAAAGACCAAAAATTAAGTAGTTCTCTCAAGGAAGTTACATTCTATAAAGTAAAACCATAGTATATAGTCCTGGATTTGGAATCAGAGGACATGGTTTCAAATCCCAGATGTTGCTACCTGTATAACTTTGAGCAAATCAATTACCCTTTGTGGTCCTCAGTTTCCTTATCTGTAAAGTAGGCAATCCAGACTTGGTGATCTCTATCATCCCTTTCGGCTCTAAATCCTCTGATCCTATGATAACATTCATTCTCCAAATATTTCATAGCTAGACAAACTTACTCAGAGCAAGTTATTCTGAGATTTCCTTTTGTCAAAATAAAAAATACAATCGCAGCATTGGCTCATGAGAATCAGAAAATGAATGGAAAAGCATTTATCAAACAAATCTATGGGCTGAGTGCACAAATGTAAGCAAGCAAAATAGTCCTTGCCTTTCAAGATATAGACCCAAGGTCACAGTGTTAGATAATAGGTGCTAGGCTAGAATGTGCTGACTGATTTCTTAAATGGAGAAACCGGTACATCCATTATCTATTATTTGGAGTGGTTTCTCACATCACTTACCCACATGCAATGTTTCTTTCAGCTAAGTGCCCTCTTTTTGTATCGTCCTCTTAGCACAGGGCCTGGCATAGAGTAAGCACTTAATACATATTTACTGAATTGAATTGAATGTCCCACCCCAAGATAATGGACCTTATTAAAAATGGACAGGCTCAGAAGGCAGACCTAAATATACAAACTGAATTGAAGCATTTAAGAAGTTATCTAGATAATTCAAGAACAAACAAGAGATTTTACTAAACTGAAATGTCTGCAGGGCCTCGTTTGAGAAATATTATCATTTTCAAGTTCTAGCCTAGAAGTTTTATTAAAGTTATTGATAAACCCTGTTCGCTAAGAATTCAGATTCTGAGGTTGAAGGAGTAGACAACTTTAGCTTTGTTTGTATGTTAGTAGAAATTTCTATTTTATATTTGGATTCAGTTTGGAATTCAGCAATTGGTATAGTTCATTCAAGCATGTGGTTTGCAAGTTAACTTTGGTGTGAGATATTAGCTTAGATGCTTTTTCCTGAAACCCCCAGGAGACTGAGCTCAAAGCATCATTGGTGGCTGGGTATGTGGGTTTCTTTGTTCATTTTTCTGTTTTCTTCAAGGATTTGTGATTTCATCTGTGGGGTCCTCCCATAATCTTTGCAGATCACAACCTATGCACAATGGAAGGACTTTCTTCATGAGATCACCTGGTGGTCAACCCTCTGGTGATGAGTCTTTCCAAACTTAACTAGCCTACTCTTTAGGTAGTAGGCATACCTGACTTAGTCCATGACTAAACTCAGATGCTAAGTAGGACCTGCCTGCATTTGTGGTTTACTGACATCATCTTTACTTCCATGCCAAGATGAGGCCTCATGGTATAGGACTAGAGAATTTTCTTGAATTTCCAAGATAATACGTTTACTTTACACACAGAGACAGTCTTTAATAAGCACAAACATGGACGCAAGTGATAACTTTCCTGAGGATATTTTTTTGGTCCATTCTAGTTTGAAAAATCTATTTAAGTCCTATCTTGAACAAATGGCTTTTCCCCCATTTCCCCCATTTTCAGTGCCTCCCCTCTAGGATTACCTCCCATTTATATTTTATGTATGTATATATGTAGGTACCTATGTATACACATATGCATGTGTATATTTACATATACATATACACATATGTATGTCTTGCACGTACATAGTTGATGCCTTCTCCATTACAATGCAAGTTTCTTGAGGTTAACAACTATGTTTTTGCCATTTTTTGTATCCCTAGCACTTAGCACAATGCCTAGCACATAGTAGGTGCTTAATAAATACTTATTGAATGAGAGGAACATGGGATGTAGCTCATCTCTCTGGGATCTTGAAAACCTTTGACTTGCATTTCAACAACAGTAAACCTTGTCTGGTTATGGTGGGGAATGCACAGAACCCTGGAAATGTGAGTAATGGTCATATTCTCATTTTAACAGCTTTAGTCAGTTCAATTCAGTTCATTACATATTTTCTGAGCTTTATTCTCTGCTGAATATTCCTAAAGTACAATTTTAACCATGCCACTCCCTTAAAGTAAGGAGACCTGGGCTTGTACCAGCTGTACCAGCATTTGTTATCTGAGTGAACCTGGAGTATCTTGGAACCAGCTTGAACCAGCTAGAGAGGAACAATTGTTTTCATCGTGAGCATTTACACCTCCAAAACTGGCAAATGCTACAAATCAAGGCTCAATTTTCTGTTTGGTGGCTTTTCTAGATTTAAGAAAGTGAGGGAGAAAATGTTAACAATGCAAATTTATATTTTCATTTTATTTTTTGGAGGCATTCAGGGTGAAATGACTTGCCCAGAGTTATATAGTCAGTCCCACACCAAATCTTAACTTAAGTTCTACTGACTCCAGGGCTGATATTCTATCCACTGTGTCACCTGGTTGCCCCAACAGTGCAAATTAAACTTAAAAATATATCACATGTACATTCGTTTCTCCTCCCCTTTCCCTGAGAGACAATTGTTAAACATTTACCAGCACACACACACACACACACACACACACACACACACACACACACATACATATATCATCCCCTCATCCCCACCACCCCCATCATCAGGGCTGTGGCTATGGGTTCATGGGTTCTTTACCTTTCTGTACCTGTTTCCTTTTATATAAAATGGCGGTGATAATACTTGCAAGGAAAAAACCCTTCTTTGTAATCAATTAAACTGTCTTGTATCATAGTCTCTTTTTTAATGTGTACTAGACTTGTCCATTCAGGGCCACTACAAATCCCTTGAAGGCAAGGATCACAATAGATCATTCCATATCCCCCACCCCATCTAACATAGAACGAAGTATCAAAGAATGCAGCAGGCATTTGGTGAATCTGTGTTGGTCGATTGATTAACAGCATATAGTGTTTGACCTTGAGTCCACCCAGAAGTTAGTTAAAAGACTCTAGGGAACTTGATCCTCTTGGATTCCCTACTATTCCCTCTTCCAATTCATGTCTTGCTAGCTCTACTGTGGCATACAGGTGGGAATGTAGCTCAGGCTTGAGTGAATAGACTGGGAGTACCATTCAAATTCCTTTCGTTAATTCTAATTCCTTTCATTCCCCTTCCCTTCATATTTATCACTTCTCACCTAAAGTCCTGCCCTAAACTAGTTCCAAGTGAACCCAAAGTTGTGTTATAACTTGATCCATTTAAGACCAAAGGGCTCAGAAGAGTCGTGATTCCATTTTGTTCTGAAATTCCTTCCTTTGGGCAGTTGTTGACTCCTCCAGGACTACTATACAGAACCTATAAGCATCTCATAGTATTCAGAAGGAAAACACCTTCTGTATCATCCAATTTAATGAACATTTATTGAATGTCTACTATGGGCAAGGCACTATTCTAGGTACTAGGGATACAATGACAAAATGAGAAATCATTCCTCCCTCAAAGGATTTATGTTTTACTATGAGGGTACAACATGAAAACAGATAATTGTATAGATATACATATATTTATATATACACATGTATATAAATATACGTATATATAATATATGCCTATATTATATATACACATGCACACACACACATATATATACACATATACATACATACACACACACGCACACACACACACATGAGATAATTTGAGCAGGTGACAAAGAGTGCTAACAATTAAGGGGCTCTGATAAGTTTTCCTGTAGGAGAATCGTAAAGGAAACTAAAGATTCTAAGGGGCGAGATAAAGAGGGAGCATATTTCAGTCAATCAACACACATTTTTTAATAACAAGCACTTATTAAGTGCTTTCTATGTGCCAGGTACTATGCTAAGTGCTGGGAAAACAGAAAAAGGTAAAAGTATGGCCCCTGCCCTCAGGGAACTCACGTTTTAATGGAAGAGAGAACATGGGGAAAAAAAACCCAAACAATATAAACAAGAGGTAATCTCTGAGGGAAGGCAGTAGTCATGTGATATGGAGGGAGAAGAGGGTGAAGACTGAGAAAGGCCTCTTATAAAAGGCATAAGGGCATCTTTGCAAAAACACAGAGAAGGGATAATATGCCATGTATGAGAAACAGTTAATAAATCAGCTTGACTGAAATGGAGAGTGCATAAAATGGAGTAATGTGCAATAAGCCTGGAGAGTAGTTGGGAGCCAGACGTGGAAGGCTTTACATGACATTCTGAAGAGTTTTTATTTTAATCCTAGAAGTCAGAGAGAGCCGCTGAGGTTTCATGAGTAAGAGAGTAACAGGGTCCCATCTGTTCTTTAGGATCATCACTTTGCATCTGTGTAAACCATAGTTTGGAGAGGGGAGAAAAGAAAAGTCTCCAGTCATAGTTTCATAGGATTTAAAAGTCTTACAGATGGGGAAATCAAGGTTCTCAGAAATGAAGAGGCTTGCCTATAACTGTACAGGGAGTAAGAAGCAGGGTCAAGAATTCAAACCCAGATCTCCTGACTCTGAATCTTGTTCTTTCCAACTGTGTCACTTTGACTTAAGTTACTGTAGTCTGACTGGCCCCAGAGGGACCGTCATGTATGATTCTTTATCATTTCCAAATGAGTTTCTTAAATACACACTGATGAGCAGATGATGTGATTCAGACTTTGCAAAATGACAACTCATGTTTATAAACTGCATTCCCTTGAGTCTGGGTTGGGGAGGACAGAAGCTGAAGCAAAATCTTAAGAGAGTATAGCCTGTTATTTTTAGTTTTAGTGCACCAAGGAATGAAAACAAATTTTTGAAGTTTATGATCGTCTGTACCATCTGGGTAAATTGAGTTTGATGTTTTCAAATAGGTAACATCTGTGTGTGAGGTAGTGCAACCTGCTGTTCCACCCACAATTAGAGACACCTTAGCAAGCAGAGACTGTCCTTGTGCAGGGGAGTCTAAAGAGAGAGAGTTGCTGATGGGAGTACCCTACCAAGTTAATGTTTCAAGTTTCAATAAGAATCTGATCTGAAAAATAAGTTCTATTGAAACACGGAACACCTGGAGCAGAAAATGTTCAGTAATGAGGTTGGACTTGCCCTGGTAATAGGTTGGAGATGGTGGAGCTGTATTCTAAATGAAGAGAGAGAAAAGAATAGTATGTGGTTGGAATGGCACTTGCAAAGCCCAGCATGGGGGTGAGGGGGGCAGAAAAACATAGAGGTTATTGAAGTACATCTTCATCAGGCCCAGGGCCCCTTCTCTGCCCTTTTCATTCCTTTTAAGGTGCTGTCTTCTTCCATCCTCAGGCACCCAATGCCCCTATACCTTCCTTCCTATTCAAATCTCTTCAAAAAGATATAAATCCATTTAGGCTGAGGTCAGAATAAGGTAGAAGACCCAAAATGTTACTGTCCTTTTGGAGGTGTTTATATTTCAAGAAAGGGCAGTTTTAAGCCAATGAAATGAAACTTTAAGGGTAGAAGTTCAAGGAATAGCGAATATGATTATGGTAGTAGAAAGAAGCTGATGGAATCTCTTCTCAGAGATAACCACTCTTAAGGATAACATAGATAAGGCTAGCCCCCTATAGTTGAATTCCACAGGGAACCACACAAACTAACAGGCATCACATAGATGATGGAATGAAGGGATGGAAGGAAATTTGATGCTATTGTAGCTGCAGGAGCTACCTGGAGACTGTCTTGATCTGACCCAGTAACCACTGAAATACATCTTTGTGATGCTGCAGATTATTCTAGCTCTTTCTAGAGAATGTATCAAAGCAAGATAATCTTAATCACAACTAAAGCTCTGTTGCCGTCTTATAAATGTTGCTCATATAATGCTGTTTTTGAGGCTAGAATTAAAGGCCATTGACACCAGACTGTTTCAGGTCTGTGTTTCCATCCCCAAATCTCATTTGGGGAGAGGTATGTACAACTGGAGGGATCTGGAAAAGCCTCATGTAGGAGGCGACATGAGCTCAGTTTTGCATTAGGGTTTCTGAGGGGCAGGTAGGGGGCACAGTAGATAGAGTCCTGGGCCTTAAGTTGGGAAGAATCATCTTTCTGAGTTAAAATCTGGCCTTAGGCACTTACTAGCTGTGTGACCCTGGGCAAGTCACTTGACCCTGTTTGCCTCAGTTTTCTGTAAAATGGTTCTGAAGAAGGGAGTGGCAAAACAGTATCATTGCCAAGAAAATCCTAAATGGGGTCACAAGGAGTCAGACATGATTGAACATCAGCAACACCTGTTTTATATCAGGTCACAAAGAGTCAAACATTACTGAAATAATGAAATAACAAAAAGAATTCTGAGGGATTGCACCATGTGATTCCACAGCTTTAGTAGCCTTACATGTAAGAAAAGGAGGTGACTGCTTCTTCAGTGATATGATTATGGGATACAGAAATAGTCTTTATTCCCCCAATCCCATCTCATCTGCCACCTGAGGTCTAAAACCCCTTCAATGAGAGGTAAAGTTTTCCATTTCACAATTGGAATGTAATGCTGAGGGCACAAATACACCTAGTGTCACCTTTCCAGTCATCCAGTCTCATTGTTTGATCAATCAATCAGTTTAGAGTATGTAGGGAAAAAAGAGAAGGCAGCCCAAGAGAAACTTTTAGAAAACACTGACAGTTATGGGGAATGATATTTTGTTCTCATCTTTAAATCCTGTCTGTTCTAGCTTTGCCCTATCCCTTGTGTCTATTCCCATTGCATCCTGGGCCATCTCCAGTCTTCTTGATGAATATCTGGCCACTGGACCCAGATGGCTCAGGAGGAGAAAGGGAGGCTGGTGACCTTGCACAGCCTCCCTCACTCAAACCAAAGTCAACTGCAAGTCATGTCATCATCCTGATGTCATGGCGTTCTTCAAAAATGAAGGACAAACACAACCTGTGAGTAGACAGAGCTGCATGAATGGGGACCCAGCTAGTTGGGTAACTCAGCTTGTTCTCTCCCTCTCCCCTCCAAAGGAAAGTAAATTTTGATGGCCAGAAACTGCCCAGGGGTATGCTGACTAGGTTTCTTTCTTTCTTTTCTTCTTTCACAAGATATTAAAACCAGTACACTCTGAACGTCATAGATTGGATCATAATAGGTCCCTGTTCAAGCTCCACTTAATGGCTGTATTTTGAGCCTTTCTGATTAGGGTGAATGTCAGTGGTAACTGTTTATCTTTGGAACAGCAACCCTGACAGTCTTTTCTTCCCAGCTTGATTTTTTTTTCTCATTTTTTTTCTAATTAAAGGGGCCATCCCTTGACTCATTTCCTAAAGAGGTCTGTTCACTGAATGCACATTTCCTTACTCTAGGTGAGTGCCTGAAAAGGCCTTAACTTTTTAAAAGGGCCAGGGTCTCCCATTGCATACTGGGCCATCTCTAGTCATCCTAATGAATATCTGGTCACTGGATCCAGATGGCTCAGGAGGAGAAAGTGAGGCTGGTGACCTTGCACAGCCCTCTCTCACTCAAACAAAGTCTAGTGGAAGTCATGTCATCATTCCCCTGATGTCATGATCTTCTTCGAAAATGAAGGACAAACCAATGTCCCTCTTTACATTCCTTTAGCTATTACTCCATTTTAGGCCATCTTGACCTCTCCTCTGATCTACTGAAACAGCCTCCTAAATCCATCCAAAAAGCATTGTTTTTGGTGATGTGTGTGTACTTGCCTCATCCATTGCCAGATTAATCTTCCTAGGTAATAACTATAATCATGCCAGCTCCTACCCTATCTCCTATTGAGAAGAGTCCAAATATAGGATCCCAAAGTGTCAGAGCTGAAAAAGACTCGAGCAGCCATCTAGTCTGACCTACATCCAAAAGGGAATCCCCTCTATGACACATCAAAAAGCATGAAGATCTTGAGTGGGAAGCAAAACACTGTCTCTGGAGACATCCCATTCTAGCCTTAGAAATTATAAACTAATTAAATTGAGTTTCTAATTATTAGAAAGCTTGTCCTTATATCATATCTGCCTTTCAGCTTCTAGCTGTTGCTTCCAGGTCTGTCCTAAAAAGTGATACTACACAGCTCTCATCACATTTCCACATGACAGCCCTTCAAGTATGTAAAGGCAGTATTCATGCTTCCCTGCCCAAGTTCTGTCTCCAAGTTAAACACCTCAAATCGCTTCTACTGAAATACATATTTGGACCCTTTACCATTCTGGTCACTGACCTCTGGTTGTTCTCTAAATTCTTAGTCTTTCCTAAGATATGGCACCTACAACTCAACAAGGTATTTTGGCTGCTATCCAGCAATCTTTCTACATAGACCTAGGAATAAATAATGTTTTAATAAAGCTTAAGACTTCATTCTCAATCACAATTGGCTTATATTGAAATTATGGTAGTAGCAGCAGGAGTAAAAGCAGCAGGAGGAGGAAGAGGAAGATGCAGAGTGGTGGTAGTAGTAGTAGTATTAGTGTTAGTAGGCAAACGCATGGAGGTCAGAAGAAGTGATACAAGGATACTCTCAAGGTCTCTCTGAAGAGCTTTGGAATCAATTGTGAGGCAGTGGAGACACAGGCACAGGACCACCTGGCATGACCTGCCCTCATCAGAGAAGGCACTGTGCTCTATAAGCAAAGCAGAATTGCAGTAGCTTAAAAGAATCATGGGCACAGCAAATTTAGAGACATTTCCACTCCAAATGTTCACATAGACTATTTTTGCTCAACCTGTGGTAGTTTTCTGAACTCATCTGCCACAGACACAATGTACCTTGACCCTAACATATAGCTGTCATTTTGGTCCTCTTTAAGAACAAAGGACAAAATCGTAGTAGCAGTAGTAGTAGTAGTAGTAGTAGTAGTGGTGGTGGTGGTGGTAATGGTAGTGGTAGTAGTAGCAATAGTAGTAGTAGCAGTAGTGATGGTAAATAGTGACAACATTTATATAGTGCTTTGTTTGCAAAATGCTTTACAAATGGTATCTCAATTCTCATAACATCTTTGGGAGGTAGATGTTATTATCTATCTGCATTTTGCAGATGGGTAAACAGAGGAAAGCAGAGGTTAAGTAACTTGCCTAGAAAGTATCTGAGGCTGGATTTGAACTCAGGTCTTCCTGACACTTAGTTGTCACCCTAAGCTACTAAAACTCCCAGATCTTTCTCAGATGAACTGCTACCTAGCCATACCGCCCCTTCTTACACTTAGGAACTTGAATTTGGAACCTGTCTCATACTTTACATTCGTCTGTATTAGTTGTCATATTACTGAGGTCAATTCAATGTTCTATTTTATTGATATATTTTTACATCCTGTCTGCCATTTTCATTTATGACCCTTCCTCTTCTGGTCCCATCTTATCTCTCCAGCCTGATCACACATTTTTTCCTTACTCCACTCAAACTAAAATACACATCAGTCCTGTCCTACTCCTTCCTACCATCAGGACTTTGTTCCCCTTTCAGTGGGTTTCTCTACTATCTTTATCTCTTGAAGTCCTCCCCATTGCACAGTTTAGATACAAGGCCTTCCCTTCTCACTCCAGCATTTATCACACTCTATTTTACGTCATTGTTATTTGTGTATCTGTGTCATTTCATCAACAGCATAGTAAACCCGTTCATGTCAGGAATTTAGTCTTTTGTTTCATAACATATACTGTGGCAGTCTGCATACAGTGGGTGTTCAATAAACATCTATTGAATTAATGAATAAGAACATACTGTGCTTTATAAATGTGTAGAGAACTCTGATAATTGCTTCTTTACTAGAGAATATTAACAGAATCACAAATGGTATTTTGGATGCATAAGTCATTAGCCATGAACATTGTTGGTTGTAGAGTACAATGTTGATCCAAATACATGTGTGTTGTTTTGGGTGCATGTCTATCATCCATCAAAAGTATTTACTTGGTGCATACTATGTGCCAGGCACTGTACTATACACTGAAGAAAATACAAAAATAAAAACAGAACAGAACCACAACAGATAAAGAGCTCATCTATTTTGTCCAGCAATAATTAATTCTCCTCTTCTCCTTTGGGTAATCAATCAATCAATAATCAGTCAATAAATTTATTAAGCCTCTACTATATGCCAGGCACTGTGCTAAGGTATCTAAATACTTCCTTCTTTCAAAGCTCAGTTCAAAGATCACATCCACTATGATTTTGCCATCTCTCTTCAATGTCCTCCTTCCCTGTGTCCTACTCCTATATTACCCAATAAAGCACCTAATTTTGTTCTCCCTTCACAACAGAGAAGTCTGAATGATTATGATATTAAAGGATAAAATGAGTTGATATTATATAATACAATATGTATATTTTATACATTTCAGAGTTTCCAAACTTCTTCTGTGTTGTCTGCATGTCATCTGTGACTTCCCCAAAACTCCCCCCAAATTCCCATTTGATCTCTTATGTTGACCCACAATAGATCAAAACTGTGGTGGGGAAGAGATAATTGCAGTATTAAACATTAAAATACTATATATTAGTTATTATTGCTATCTTGTACCATTCGGTTCTGCCTTATCTTATTGGGTCTTATTCCCCAACTGGAGGGTAAGTGCCTTGAGGACAGCAGACTTGTTTTATACTTTAAAGCTTCTAACAGAGAAACAACCATGTACAGGTGTTCTAAAGCAGTGATATCAAACTCAAAGAGAAATTGGGCAGGGGGAGGGGAGAAAGGGGAAGGGAGTAGCATGAGGATCCCTAAGGGCTGCATATTGATTTTAAAAAAATACTGACATTAATTTTGTTTTATGAATTTTTTTTAAATTTTACTAAGTATTTCCCAATTATGTTTTAATGCATTTAGGTCTCACACACACTTTTGGAGTGTTGCAGACCATGTGTTTGACACCTCTGTTCTAAGGAATGAAAGATTTTTTCATCAGCTTTTAGATGGAACACCAGTGGTCTTTGAGTCAAATAATCCTTTGTTTATTACCTTCTAGCCCTTCCTGAAACATTATTGATCTCCTTTCGTATTAAGGATTCAAAGAAGGAGTGTGGGGGATAGAGTTCTCCCTGTTATTCCGTTCCTATGATCGAAGACACCAGAGCAGATATCTCAGGTATAACCCTTGGCTCTCTTGATTTTGTATCCTCTGTAGGAGCTTCTTCAGGAGCTATAGACCTCTTGCCTTCTCCCAGTGCAGCCACCAACTGGACAGCTGGACTTCTGGTGGACAATAATGACATGATCTTCAAATTTGATGGCAAGCAGGGTGCAAAGATTCCAGACGGGATTGTCCCCAAGAACTTAACAGACCAATTCACAATTACCATGTGGATGAAGCATGGCCCGAGCCCTGGAGTGAGAGCAGAAAAAGAAACTATTCTCTGCAATTCAGATAAAACTGGTGAGTCTCTTTCTTTTTTCTTGACCTCCCTCAAGAGTTTTGTTCTATCAGTTCTGAGGTGAGCATGAACAGAACCCAGTTCAAGTGATTATTGGAAGGAACAGGAGGAACAACAGAGAGAAAGATGGCAGGGATATACTCTTTAATAAGCTTACATGACTTTCTTCACTCTGCTTAGCTCTCATGCCCATGAGTACGGTTACATCAAAGGAAATGCCTGCTGACCCAGAGAGTTGGAGCCCATTATCTCAGTCCCATCAGCATTGACTTCTCTATAGGGATACTATCTGTAATTTATAGTCTCATGGAGTTAGCCAGAACACTAAAAAGTTACGATCAACCCATAGTCGATGTGTGTTAGTTAGAGTTAGGAGTTGAACCCATCTGAGATAACAAAGTAATAATACATGAGCCAGCACTATGCAACATAAAAGCTATAGGCTGCAGTTTCTAGTCACGCAATGCAAAGTCCTATAGGATATTATTTAAAGTTGTTATCCTACATTTATTTTTCTGATCTAACATCTAATTTAATATTGCAGGACACCTCCTTCTCCCCTGATTCCTATATCTCATGAGGTCAGTAGAGTAGTTACTATCATTCCCATCTTACTTATGAGGTCATTGAGACACAAATCAAAAAAGCTAAGTGATGCCCAATATAATTAATTACTGACAGAGCCAGAACTCTAAAGCTGCAGGTGCTATTCTCTAGAGAATCAAACCATTAAAAAATAGTGTGGAAGAATTTTCTTAATTTTTAGGGATTGATATAGATAGAGAAAACTCTTTAAGGTTATCTCAGGGTTGACACCAACATTTATTTTCCTCTTTTGACCTCTGAAAGGTCTTTAAACACTTATTTTTTAAAAAATATCCTTGTATCTAGTCCCTAAGTTGAGACAGAATTCCGCCTTTTTGAATGATGAATTTTTAAGCATTGATAAAGAGAATCCAGGCTAATTGTCCTGATCAGAATTAATACCTGACATCAGCTGCCAATGTGAGTTTAGGTTGAGCAATGAGTGTTTGAGTAGAGATTGCTCTGTTCCATCCAAAGACTCTTTAGCTGTGAATTACCCCTTAGATAGAACCAAGGTCTCTCTAACCCCTGAGATGTGACCATCCCTTCCTTTAGCTCTCTCCCTACAATTCCAAAGGTAAAGACTTTTTAAACAGCATCAGAAATAATATGTGATAATAACTGGTATTATTTAGTATCTAAACGCTCTCTATAGGGATACTATCTGTAATTTATAGTGTCATGGAGTTAGCCAGAACACTAAAAAGTTATGATCCACCCATGGTCGATGTGCATTAGAGTTAGGAGTTGAACCCATGTCTTTTACCTCGCAGACTGCCCCACTATCCATTGTCCCTTCCTGCCTCTGGATTGGCTTTCATAAAGGTTTTAAAGTTGGTAGTTACCATACCAAAAAGTGCTTACCATGAATTATTTCAATTAAGCCTCATAACAGCCCTTTATTGCAGGGAATACAATCTTAATATGCGATGAACCCAATGTTCAAAGAGGTTAAATTACTTGGTAATAGTTAGGAAACAGCCAAGTGGCTCAGTGGATAGAGCCCTAGGCCTGGAAGCAGGACAACCTGAGTTCAAATGTGGCCTCAGACACTTACTAACTGTGCAACCCTGGGCAAGTCATTTAACTTCTGTCTGCCTTAAGCCACTGGAGAAGGAAATAGCAAACCAGTTCCAGTATCTCTGCCAAAAAAACCTCATGGATAGCATGTTAAACAGGGACATGGAGAGCTGGATACAACTAAATAATTGAACAACAGTAAATTTAATGGTAATGACCAGAAGCAGGATTTGAATAACTTTCTTGCTGCCTCCAAGCCCAGCACTAACAGTGCAGCACCAGGAGGATGCCCCATTTAGGCTGTGATTACTTGAGCATACTGAACTGGAGCCTTAGCAAGTATCAACCGTGTCTCTGACCAACAGTCAAAATCTAACAGGTTGAAAAGTCTATGTCTTTGTGTTTGACGTAGATCCTCAGATAAAAGATAGCACTGAAAATATATCACTGATCTAGAGATGAAGACATTCTGACTCAGTCATCAGGTACCTATCACTGTGCTAGGAGCTATTGACCATAAATAAAAAAGGTTAAGTCAAGGTCTCTACTTTTAAATAGCTTATGATTTTATTCACTAGATAAAATGAACATAGCATGAGGCAGTTAGAAAATAAGGGCTAACTTTAAATGCAGTAGGAGTTCAGCAAAAGAAGGGACCAGAGTGAGCTAAAGTGATTAGGTGGAAGATTGGAAAATATGAGTTAAGGATTGAATGGTGGATAGGATTTTGATAGTGGCTATGGGGGAGAAGGGGATGGGGAAGGGCATTCCTAATGGAAGAATGGCATTAAAAAAAGGTTTAAAAGATGAGAATGAATAAATGAGAATAGCCTGTGCAATGACAGTAATTAAACTGGAAAGTTAGGTGTGGGGGATCAGTAGGAAAGTGGAATGGAGCCAGGTTATAGGAAGGCCTGAATGATAGGTAGAATTTTATTAATTAAAAGGACCATGATGAGTAGTGAGGATGACAATATGGGATTCAGAATTCCCATTCTGGAAAACTACACATGGTGGAATTTTTCAAGTAAAGCCAATTTGGCTGGATTACTGTGGACAGAGCCACAGCAAACAATGATAAGGCAGGTAGGTTTCGCACTGTTGCCCTTAAAAGTGTCTATACTAGAATTCAAAGAGGGCTAGTCAAATGATACATAAATGATCAATAGAAGAATTATTACAGAAGAGGGTTCATTCACTTAGCCCTTGTTAGGAAGTTGAAGAGGGCTGATCTCTGAGTAATTCCTCCAGATTTAGAAACACCCAGAGTTATGTTAGAAAGTATATTATGTAAATTATGCCCAACATAGTAAAAGATCACATGAGTCTTGAATATCCTGGAATGTATATTAGAGATAATATGGGGCAGAAAAATGTAAAATGTGTTCAGCACCCAATTAGAAGCTTCTTCTTTGATGGACCTAAAGATACCTTCTTCTGTCTTTCCTTCCTATTTTTTATTTTTTTCCCCTCAGAAATGAACCGACATCACTATGCCCTCTATGTGCATAACTGCCGCCTTGTTTTCCTTTTGCGGAAGGACTTTGACCAAGCAGATACCTTTCGACCAGCAGAATTCCACTGGAAGCTGGATCAGGTATTTACTATTCTCCACTTTGTTGATCTCCTGACTCTGCTAGAGTTCTAAGATTGGTCTAGTTTGTACCAGTGACCATTAACAGCAGGATCCCAAATTTCTGGCTTTTTTCTAAGGTTTTAGAAAAGGGCTTAAAATGTCAGATGTCTCTTGTAGCAGCAGAAATTATTGTTGGGGATAGAAAATAACAACTTAAAGTACATAGTCTATAAAAGTCACATTGTCAAAACTAGACATGGCATGGAATTTGTTAGGCTCACTCACACATTGGTAGCCTCTATGTGCAGAGAACATTTTGGTGTCAATGGTTTAACTACATTAGTTTAATTTTTTTTTCAATTAACAAAAATCCACCTTCGGTTCCTCTCTTCTCCTACCACCCCATTGAAAAGAAAAACCGAACCTTTGTAACAAATATGTAGTCAATTAAAACAAATCCCTGTATCAACCAAAACATGTGTCTCAGTCTATACCCTGAGTCTGTCATCTGTCAGGAAGTGAAGAGCATTCTTCATCATAAGTGTACTAGAATAGTGGTCAGTGTTGACCATACTTCTTAAGTCTTTCAGAATCATTTGTCTCTACAAGTTTGTTGTAATTGTATTGTTTTCCTGCTTACTTTTTTCAGCATTAGTTTATACAAACCTTGCTAGGTTTCTTTGAAACTTGTCATCATTTCTTACAGTACAAGAGTATTCCATCATATTCATAGACTATAATTTGTTTAACCATTCTCCAATTGATTGACAGCCCCCTTGGTTTCTATTTCTTTGCAACCACAAAAAGTGCTGCTATAAATGTTTTTTACACATGGGTCCTTTTCTACTTTCTTCAGTCTCTTTGGGGCGCAGATAGACCCGGTATGTCTATCTTTGACTGGATCAAATAATATACACAATTTAATAACTTTGGGGATTGCTTTCTAGAGTAACTGGACTAATTTTAACTGTATTATGTGTTATTATGATATTGTTATGGGGTTTCTCCAGCTCATCCCATCTTGGTAACATCAAGGTTCATTCTTACCTCATAGCAATATTGCCAGCCTCTCTGTTCTCTAAAATATCATGATTGGTATCAAACACATAGCTAATCTGAACAGAGAAAAAGCCCTAGAAGAATTTTTCTACCTAGCTCACTAGTAGAGGAATGGTCTCCAAATGGATTGAGGGGTAGCTTTCCAATGCTGAAGGAGATGGGACCCGCGTGATTCAATGCTACAAACTCAAGTCACACAGTCTGATTAGAAGAGGAGTCTTTCGGATCAGAAACCCACAAAAGTAGCCATGGGAAAGATGGCTGGATGGGGATGGGGCTGGGGTTGAGGTACAAGCCCAGGCTCTAGCACTAGGACTGGTTCCTGGAAGCATGTGACTCAGTTTGACTAGAAATAGCAGGTATGATTTGAGTCATTCCTGGGGCGTTTGCATCTGACCTTCACTTCCTCTTTTCCCTTTCTGGTGAGCAGTAAGTCATAAGCAGCCTGCTCTGGCTCTCTAGTGAAGGTCTCCCCTCTTCCAAGGGTGAACCAGGAAGGGATTCTAGGAGCAGTCCCCTCTGACCTGTCTGGTCAGAGTCAAATAAAAGGCTGCTCTTCTGCTGAGCAGGAACCTATTTCTTACTCTCTCCTTCCTCTTTCTCTCCTCTTACCATTGTTTCCATTCTACTTCTCTTCCAGTGCTAAGATTTGGGAAGTCCTTGTGTTTTTGAATTCCAGTAGGCCCCATTGGGCTCAGGATAAATATTAATAAATTATAAGTCTTCCCTTCATATGTATAACAGATTTCATATTTCTTACCTTCTCAATGGTAGGTGAGTAGCTGGAAGGAGGAAGAGAATTCAGAACTAAAAACAAATTTTTTTAAAAATTGAAATAAGAAATTTTTAAAAAATAAAATATATAATAAAATAAAATAACACAAAAAATTCTATGTTTTTTACACTTAGCATTACTGCTAAAGATTCTATTTTCATTTTATAGAAATCATTTTTAATCGACCGGCCTGTATATTTCTGAGATAGGAATTCTCCTAGAGTTTAAATGCACATGATCCTCAGTACCTCTTTCTCTAGAGCAATATAGGGTCATAATTTTGAAAGGCAAAGCCACATGAGGGTGCTGTGACCAGTGCTCAAGAGATCCCAAGTATCTTATGACCCCAAAAGATTTGAGGGCACAGCAGACACTATATTGAGGGGAAGTAGGGCATTCCCCCTTCTTCTAGCAGGTTACATAAGCAACCAAATGATGGTATACAGTGTCAGTGCATTTTTATATCCTAGTCATCATTTC
The DNA here is from genome assembly GCA_028658325.1 of Potorous gilbertii. Taxonomy (NCBI): domain Eukaryota; kingdom Metazoa; phylum Chordata; class Mammalia; order Diprotodontia; family Potoroidae; genus Potorous; species Potorous gilbertii. The sequence continues at coordinate 270,088,399 of CM053771.1, read as the reverse complement.
TTTCTTTTGAACTTTGCTGTCATTCCTCATATGATAGTACGGTGTTAGTTTTGGTGACAGGAGGCTCAGAGCAATAACTTCAGGTCTTTGATGAAAACATTAACATGGAGGAGAAAGAGTGTTGAGTGTTCCTTTCTGAAAAAGAAAATCTCTGACTCATTCCTGTTTCCTGATTTTTTAACACAAGAACCATTGCATTAGAGTTTTCAAAGACAACTGAAGTGGCTTGTTGAAATCAATTGTTGTTTGAAATGTATGTTTCTGGCTGCTTCACACTCTCCAGGTTGCAGCTATATATCGCCCTGCTCCCCAGGTTACTGAGTTCTGTGGAAGGATCTGATGTGAAGCCATTATCACAGCTATGATTGATTTTTATTGGGGTGGGTGGGGGTGTAGGGAATAGGACAATTCTTTTCTACAGCTTTGAATATAAAAAAGGCACATTAAGAATTCCAGAAATAAAGGGAGGTACAGAGTGGCACAAAGGATAGAGAGTTGGGCCTGATGTTAAGAAGACCCGAGTTCAAATGCAGCTTCAGACCTTCAGTGGTGTGACCCTGGATAGGTCACTTAACTTTGCTGCTTGAGTTTTCTCCCTTGTAAAATGTAAATAACAATAGCACATACCTCATAGGGTTGTTTTGAAGAACAAATAACATACTGCTTATAGTGTTTAGCATATAACGCCTAGAATAATAGGTACTTAGTAAATGCTTGTTTCTTTCCTTCCAAAGAGAATAAGATTGTGAAAAATCCCCCTCTTAAATACAAGGAGTCACTCTAAAATTTGCAGCGTTATTTCAGATCACTCATACGTGAATTTACCCAAATCTCAGCCCTGTCACCCAATGAGAGTTCTCAAGACATTAGGAAGTCAGAGAAGTCATTTTTAGGAATCCCCCTAACTTCCTGTTATTATACCCTTCTGTGTCTCTCCTGCTCCCTCCCACCTCCTTCCAGTCTCCTGTATCTTCATGATGGCCAGTGAATGACCACAGCATCTTCACTGCATTGCCCTCTCTCTTAAGATCTGCTCCCCCTCTATTTGCTCCCTTCTCTCTCTAGAGTCTTATGTTCCAAAATTAAAGCCCCCATTTCCTCTGAACTGGGGTTTTAGCTAAAGCTTAAGAGAAAAGGATATCTGTAAAATGTAAATGACAGCAAGGCTCCCTACTATTTCTAGGAGTATTTGCATTTTAAAAGAAAAACTATTCCCTTAACCTCAGTACCTCTTTAATGAATGGGGAAACTTCAGTAAAGAATTGCATTGCCTAGGGAAGATCTGAGGATCTGGACTTCTACTAGTGTTGTTATTGGTCAGGCATATCCAACTCTTCTTTTGTGACCTCATTGGGGTTTTCTTGGCAATGATGCTGGAGAGGTTTGTAATTTCCTTCTCTAGCTCATTTTGCAAATGAGGAAACTGAGGCAAACAGGGTTCAGTTATTTGCCCAGGGTCACACAGTTAATTACTCAGGACAAATTTGAACTCAGGTCTTCCTGACTCCAGGCCCAGCACTCTATCCACGTCACCACTTATCAGCCCTGCATGTACAGGTAGCATTGGCTATTGTGTGGTCCTATGACTCTATGGAAGGTTCTATTTATATTGATAACTGTAGGTGACCATGGGCTAGTGATGCCCATTCTCTTGGTCATTTAAATAGAATTGCAATAGAGGACAGTCTTTGAATCCTTAATTCCTAGCATAGCACCTTGCACATGAGTGCTTGATGTTTGTCAACTTATCTTTAAATGTTTAATTATTGCTTATATGTTTTCATAATAACCACATGTACTCTATGGAGCAGTGTATACTATGTGTGGGAAGATGAGGAGGGGAGAGTAGGGAGAAAGGCAGGAATTGGAGGGTGATCATCTTGACTTCAAAGTCAAATCTCTGTTATATCATACTGTTACTTAACTTCAGTGTTCCCCCAGAAAATGCTCTAAGCCTGTACATTTTAGAACAGTTACTCTCTGTAATGACCATGGTAGACCTGGACACCAATGGAAAAAAAGCTAGCTTCTGAATTGTCCAAGAACTCCACCACATAGAGTTTTAGTACAGTTATGTACAAGGTGCAAGGGCCAAAATGCCAATGCCTAATCCTCTCCAAATCATTAGAAAGCTTTTAAAGTTAGGAATAGGGACAAATGTGCCGAAAGCACCTCAGTGGACTTGTTAGAGATAGCCAATGTTTAACTGAGGGGAGAATGGAATCAAAGAATTGATCAGATGACACCTTATCATTTGAGTTTCCCCAGCCCCCTTGATGAAATTAAGGGACAGGAAACAAAGCCAAAAGATATTAATAATAATAAAAATAAATTAATCTTAAGGAAAGTAATGAAAAGTTTGGACTTCTTTGTCCCATTAGGAGGTAAGAAGGAGCTCCCCTGTTATTGGAAGAATCTGGTGAAATAAGTGTCTAGCCATTGGTTGGTTAAAGGATTGACCATAACTTTGGTTGACTCTAAAAAGCTATCCAGCATTACAGACAGAAATACCCTCTCAGGAATCAAGAGGGGGGTCATCCTTGGATGTCAAGGAAAAAAAGATAGCTATGGAAGAAAAACCAACCTCTTGAGAGAAAATTTTTCTTTGCCTCCTCTTTTGCTTCATCCAGAGTCTGGTGTGTCTATGACTAGGGGTGTATGTGTGTGGCAGGATGGGGTGGGAATAGGGGAGGTTGGCTCTTTTTACTATTGTATATGTTCTGTCATTTAAGTAAATGCCTTGGCTTTGAGCTGAATCAAGAGGCTGACTATTGAGAGGATATTCATTAGTGGGGGCTTGCAAGATAAATTTTTAGGTGTGTAGACCCACTCAATACAGTGAATTGGGTGTAGCCTTTTTCCGAAAGATCTAATCTTTTGTCTGGAGGGACTGCTAAATACGTATTCACGAATGTCAGTTTCCCCTCTACCACACATATATAAATATATATACACTCATATATTAATAGATGAGTATATATGCATGTGAATGTATACATACATATGGATGTCTATGAAAGAAATAAGGTGAATTAAAACTTAATTGATAGTGATAATTTTTCTGAGATTTTTACTATACAGCACGAAGCAGTTAGACATGCCCTGGGATGTTTACAAATAAGAATGACTATATGAAGCAATTGAATTTGGAATTAAAATTAGGTGAGAGTAGACAGCCAGTTTTTGAGGGGAAATTCACAAGGAACATCCAACCTTTAAATCAGTTCACGTTTCTGAATTGTGCACAAAGATGATCTGAGTGTTTGTAAATGAAGCTTCTTTGATGATCTTCGCTGTTCTATTCAAAATATCATGTTCAATAATGTGTTTTTTCCTTTTGTATCATTATCACTTCCTTTGGCTGTTTTGAATATATGTGTATGTGTATATATGTGAGATATAGATAGACAAATAGATAACTATACATGCACTTATTTGCATTTTTGGAAATCAGGAGTTGTTGGCGAGACAAAAAAGCTTTTATTTTCATCATGACACTATCATATTGAGGCATTTTTCTCCATGATACGCAAAACAATTTCAAAACAAAAATTCCCTCAAAAGCAACCAGAACATCAGCCCTGTCCCTACAACGCTTTGTACCTCATCTTTACCCATCATACTCTATTTTGTGGAATTTTTTAAATTTGTCTTGCCTCTCCTATTAGTTGATAGACTTTTTGAGGTCAGGGACCATGTTTCATTTTGATTTGTATTTTCTTTAATATTTAGCACAGTGCTTTATACCTAGTAGATCTTTATTTCATTGAAATGACTATGGACAAGGAAGATTTTGTCTCTGACAAGAACACTAAAGGATATGGGAGAGTATGGTTATGGTTTCCTATAATATTACTCTACAATGATGAAGAATGTTGGCCATATCATGCCTCTGACGTGATAGAGACATGAATTTCTCTAACCTGAATCTGTGAATTCCTAAGATAGAGAATTATTTTACTTTCCACTCTTCCCATGTAATTAGAACTGTATCAGTAGTTTTTCAAGATAATTTAAATTTATGAATGATATTAGAAGAGTATAGTTAGACTTCCTGATAGGTAGTAAGCTCTCCATCACTGGACACTGTCAAGGAGAAACTATTGAAGTAATAAGGTAGATTCCTTTTCTTCAAATTGGACTACATATTGTCCTTTCAGGGTCTCTGATTCAGTGAATATCTGACAATTACTCAGTCAAATGTTTTCTGTTTGTTCTGAATGCTCAGAAGAGAAAATTAGAGATGATGCTACTTTAAACACTACAATAAAGATGCTGAGATAACAACATATTGGCCTGATAATTCCTCTTACGAAGTCAGCTCTAAATTGTTATCTCTTCTTATATCAGAAACTTAGTGGAGATTTGTTCTATTTTGATATTTATAAATTAGTCTGAATATCACATTGTAAGTTTTACAGTAAATTTTTACCAAGGTCAATAAAATGATGACCTGAGCAGATGCCATAATAAACACTATTTCTGATCTATCATGTACAAATTTGTCCAAATACAGATGAGTAAACAATACGGATGGCTCTCAAGACACACACAGTCCAGTAGAATTATTCAGGTGCTGTTGCCATGAACTAATGAGCTACTTTAGTTGGAGAGAAAGATAAAGCCTACATCCGCACATGATGAGTAAAGCAGTCAGCAATATGATAGGCCCATCTATACTAGACAGCTTCCTCTTCTATGCCTAGTACCCACATGCAATGTCAAGAGCCCAAGAGGACTTGACGGTTTCTTTGGCTGCGCTTTTCGGCATGTGAGGTACATCCTGAGTGTGTAAAAATGGCAGGCTCAGCAAGGGGCCCACAGAAAGCTTCTTTGCGTGTCGGCCTTTTGTGTCATTTCCTCTGATAATGGCAAAAGTAGTCAAGCCCTCAGGTACCTTAAGCATCTCTATCTCTTGTCTCTTACCTTCAGGCATATGAAACATTTTGCCTACAATCATTACTTGTAGATCTTGGGCTGCTCTTGGCCAACAGCCTCAGCTCTATGGCCAGAACTGACCAACCCTTCTTACCAGTTCTGCTCGCTAGCTTGCACCCCTACATCCCAGATTACTTAATGATCATGTCCGTGGCTCTCTTTGTCTCTCCCTCCCTTACTTGATCTCTGCCTTGCTTAGTCTGTGATGACTCCCCAAACCATTCTAGTTGGCCAGACTTCCTAGGCCTCCCTTGGTAGTCAGTCTTGCCCCATACCCACCATGATATGATACAAATGTTCTATTTTTATCAATGATTTAATGTTTCTCTTCTACTTCTTTTCCATGCTGTTACTACCACCATCTTTTGTTTAGTCAATCAACAAGCTACCATCTGTCAAGTTCTAGGGATACAAAAGAAGCAAAAGACAGTCCCTGACCTCGGTGAGCTTAAAAACTAATGGGGTAGAAGGGGACAACATGCAAATAAATGTATACCAAGCAAGCAAGATACAGGATGAATAGGAAATTATTAAAAGAGGAAAAGCACTGGAATTTAGAGAGGTTAGAAAAGACTCCTTGTAGAAGGTGGAATTTTAATAGAGATGTAAAGGAAACCAGGGAGGTAAAAGAGAAGAAGGGAGGGTTCCACGCATGAGAAACAGAGAGAGAAAATGCCCAGTGCTGAAAAAAGGAGTGTCTTATTTAAGGGACAGCCAAGAGGCCAATGTTACTAGACCAAAGAGTATATGTTATAGAGAAAAGAGTAAGAAAGCTGAAAAAAAGGGGCTAGGTTATAAAGTCTTTGAGTGTCAAACAAGGCATGTTGTATTTGCTCCTGAAGTCAATAGGAAGCCACTGGAGTTTATTGAGTGGGGAGTAGGGGGGGAAGGTTGGGTGGGAAGGGATGTGATATGATCAGATCTGTTTTTTCAGAAAAACCTCTTTAGTGGCTGAATGGAAAATGGAGTGGGGAGAGGCTTGAAGCATATACACCAGAAATTGATTGTAGGGATCAAGACATGAAGTGATGAAGGCCTCTGCTAGAGTGTCAGAGGAGAGATTTTGAAAAATTAAAATCAACAGACCTTAGCAAAAGATTGCATATGGGGGTTGGGAGGGGTAAGAGATAGTGAGGAATCCAGGATGACTCCTTGATTGTGAGCTCAAGGGACTGGGAGGATGACATTGTCCTCTATTTTAACAGGGATGGAGAAAGGTTTGGAAGAAAGATAATGAATTCTATTTTGGACCTTTTGAGTTTAAGACTGGACATCCAGTTTGAGATGTCTGAAAGGCAGTTGGAGAAGAGATTTGGGACGGAAAGGTAGATTTCAAATCATTGGCATAGAGATGGTAATTCCATGGGAGTTGATGAGATCACCCAGTGTATTTTAGAGAGAGAAGAAAAAGAGGATCAGGACAGAACCCTGAGGGACACCTATGGTTAGAGGGCATGGTAGAGGATCCAGTAAAAAAAAAAGAGAGAGAGAGAGAAGGAAGAGACAGCTAGGTAGCAGAAAAACAAGGAGAGAGTGTGTCCTGAAAACCTAGAGAGAAGAGCATATCAAGGAGTAGAGAGTGATCAGTAGTGTCAAAGGTTATAAAGAGGTCCAGGAGAATGAGGACTGAGGAAAAAGCCACTGGATTTGGCAACTAAGATCTTTCATAACTTTGGAGAGAGCAGCTTCAATGGAATGATAAGGTCAGAAGTCAGATTGCAAAATCTTACGAAGAGAGAATGAGGAGAGAAAATGGAGGTACCTATTGTAGATGGTCTTTTCAAGTGTAGCTACAAAGGGCAGAAAAGATATAAGATGCTAGTAGAGTCAGAAGGATAAAGTGAAGTTTTTTTCAGGCTGGAGGAGAGAAAGGCATATTTGTAGACAATAGGAAACGAGCCAGTAGAGAGGGTTTCAGTAAGAGCTAGTAGATGGAAAAAGTGGGAGAGGAATAGATTTAAGATGAAAGGAAGTTTATTGCTTATGGAACAAGCATTCTAGAGGGCATAATAGAAGGGCAGAATGGAGTGTGGATGAAACTTTGATGTGGGAGGGTGAGAGAGATGGCAATGAGGAATTAGATGGTAAGGGGTGGGAAAGGGGGTTTGAATGATAATCTACAGGAGTTCAGGGTCATTGGGATGTAAAGGGTTTGACCAGATATGAGGATGTTGGCAGGGGATCAAAAACTGGATGTCAAAGAGTTTAGAGATTAAGCTGGCAACAGAAAGTAGAAGATACCTTGATCTCATACAAATGGAAGTGATTTCTTTGGGGTAGATACCCAGCCTGGCCCCAAGCAGGGGGATACACTGCCCTTAGCAGGAGATGAAAGACTGAGGGCACTAGCATTCCAGGAGTCTGAGGTCTTCTTACCTGGAGTGGCTGGCCATGAGATAGCAGCAGGAAGTGGTAGACTCCCTCTTTATATTTGCTAAGATAGAACTCTATGCCTACATATCCCACTAGTACGTGATGTGACTGTGGAAGTTAATGGGTTAATGAAAGTGTGCTTACTTGGAATTCATTAGGTTCAGATCAAATAAGAATTACCTAGTCAAGTCTTTGCAAAGTACTTACTGTGTTCCAAGCAAAAAGTCACAGAAGGGTTGTATAATCTGCCTTGGTAGAGCTAATGATGATAAAGTTACTAACATGTATAGAGAGAGCATTTTACCGTTTGCAAAACACTTTACATTATCTCATGTGACCCTCCAAGTAGCCGTGGGAGGTGGACACTTATTTTCTTCACATTACAGATGAGGAAACTGAGGCCAGAGAGGTTAAGTGACTTACTCAAGGTTACACAGTTAGAAAGTGTTTGAGGCTAGATTTGAACTCATGTCTTCCTGATTCCAAGTCTAGCATTCTATCCACTATACCACAGCTCTATGCTGAGAAAAATAATAGCTTTAGCCTATTTTGTTAAGTAAAAGTTTAGAGAATGGAAATGATCCAAAAGCTAGTGATACTCAGGGATTAGCAATGAAATAATAAATTGTTCTTTCCTTGTAATTTAAGCCAGGAACATCCTAAGAGATTCATTTATATCAGTATTTTGGCTATAAGTATTCACCATTTGATTTTCTTTTCCTTTTTTTTTTAGATAAGAAATAAGTGAATAAATGATCAGCCACAATTATACCCTGAATTGTGCCTCTGGAGAGAGATCATATATTTTTACTTCCTTAAAAAACTCTCATTAGGAAGATGTTGGAGAGGGAGACATAAATGTAATAGGTTAGGTAGCAGGGCAATTATACCTCATTGCCACTACGATCAATTGTTCTATCAATGAATATTTATTGCATCTACTCTGTGCCAGCCCTGTGATAGGGAGCATGGGGGACTACAAATATGTATGTGATGCAGCCTTTAAAGACTTCCAAATCAAGGGAGATGAGACACATAAAAAGATCAGTAACAGTCCAAACTAATATATTAAGTGTCAGGTACGTGACATAGCCTGAGACCAGCACTATATAAGGTCAGACAAGAGAAGGAATACCATGGACTCAGATAGTTAAGAAAAGCTTCACAGAGGTAGATAAGTTTTATGACTCCTACTCATATAATGAAAGAAAGGTATTTCTAAATCAGTAGAAAACTTTTCAGTCAAACTTGTAATCTGCAAGGTCATAGAGATATAAAGGTCATATCTCTACAGGGACGCTATTCTTAGATAGAATGGTTTATTCTGAAATTATCAGAGCTGATTGCCAGGTGATGGCTTGATTGATGCAGGGAAGGGGTGTGAAGAAGGAAATAAGCATTTATTAAGTTCCTACTATGTGCTAGGCACTGTGCAAAGTGTTTACAAATATTATCGCATTTCACCTTTGTTGGATCAAAAGACATTATCCTGACACAGCGGTAGAACACCCAGCCTGGAATCAAAAAAACTTCAGTTCAAATCCTGTCTCAAATACTTGGTAGCTATTTGACCCTAGACAAGGCATCTAACTTGTTTGTCTCAGTTTCCTCAACTGTAAAATGGGGATAGCAACAGCATCTACTCTGCAGTGCTATTGTGATGATGAAATCAAATAAGGTAGTATTTGTAAAGTCCTCAGCATGAGGAAAGCTGGAAAGGCATGGTGAGACCTCCACAAAGATTGGAGTACAGAAGGCAGGTCACCTGGAATGAGTTGGAGGACTTAAGCATTACTGAAGTTAAGGTAAAGATTCATTACACTTCTCAGTGTGCAAGAGTTTGGGTTTTTTTTAATTAATTAATTAATTTTGTTTCAACATTCATTTCCACAAAATTTTGAGTTCCAAATTTTCTCCCCATGTCTCCCCTCCCCCCAACCCAAAACACTGAACACCTTTTACCAATCTGCCCTCCCTTTTAACATCCCTCTCTTCCCTTATCCCCATTTTCTCTCTTCTCCTGTAGGGCAAGATGAATTTCTATACCCCATTACTTATATTTATTTCCCAGTTGTATGCAAACACTTTTCTCAACATTCATTCCTAAAACTTTGAGTTCCAACTTCTCTTCCTTCCTCCATCCCCACCCATCCCCACTGAGAAAGCAAGCAATTCAATATAGGTTATATATGGGTAGTTTCATAATAGTCATGTTGTGTAAGACTAACCATATTTCTCTCCATCCTATCCTGCACCCTCTTTCTTCTATTCTCTCTTCTGACCTTGTCACTCCCCAAGAGTGTTTATTTCTAATTGCTCCCTCTTCCTATTTGCCTTCCCTTCCATCATCCCCCCCCATACTGCTTATTCCCTTCTCCCCTACTTTCCCTGTGGTGTAAGATAGGTATTCATACCAAATTGAGTGTGCATGTTATTCCTTCCTTAAGTCAGATGTGATGAGAGTGAGCTTCACTTTTTCCCTCTCACCTTCCCCCCTTTCCCCTCCTTTGAAAAAGTTTTTTCTTGCCTCTTTTATGAGAGATAATTTGCCCCATTCCATTTCTCCCTTTCTCCTTCCAATATATTTTTCTCTCACCCCTTAATTTTATTTTTTTAGATATGATCCCTTCCTAAGTGCTCTCTGCCTCTCTCTCTCTAAATGTATGTGTGTGTGTGTGTATGTGTGTAATCCCTCCAGCTACCCAGATACTGAAAAAAGTTTCAAGAGTTACAGATATGATCTTTCCATGTAGGAATGTAAACAGTTCAAATTTAGTAAGTCCCTTGTGATTTCTCTTTCCTGTTTACCTTTTCAAGCTTCTCTTGATTCTTGTGTTTGAAAGTCAAATTTTCTTTTCAGCTCTAGTCTTTTCATCAGGAATGCTTGAAAGTCCTCTATTTCATTGAATGACCATTTTTGACCCTGAAGTATTATACTCAGTTTTTCTGGGTGGGTGATTCTTGGTTTTAATTCTAGTTCCTTTGACTTCTGGAATATCATATTCCAAGTCCTACAATCCCTTAATGTAGAAGCTGCTAGATCTTGTGTTATCCTGATTGTATTTCTACAATACTTGAATTGTTTGTTTCTAGCTGCTTGCAATATTTTCTCCTTGACCTTGGAACTCTGGAATTTGGCTACAATATTCCTAGGAGTTTCTCTTTTTGAAT
>CM053771.1:270014412-270077417 GCA_028658325.1 Potorous gilbertii | reverse complement strand
AAAGTAACCTTCTATGGTCTTATTTTTTTCCCTTTTCTGGGCATTTTCCCAGGCAGTTACTTGACTTCTGAGATTCCTCTCCACCCCCGCCTAGATCCACCCAGCTAGTGCTTGAGGTCTGAGATTCAAATGCTGCTCCCCTGCCTCAGGGCTTTCAGCATTGGGCGGGCTGCTATTCAATGGGAGTTTAAGTTCTGGTGCTCAGGTGGGGGCAGGGCCACCTCCCAGGCTCAGTTCCCTCAGGGGGTTTATGCGGAGACCTTCTGTAATGGACCTGAGGTCCTGCCTGCTCTGGGAGCCTCTGGTCACCTGCTGCCTCTGCCGCTGCCTCCCGAGGGCGCCTGAGTTATGGAGACACTCCGCTCCCCTCTCAGCCAGCCCAGAATTCTCTCTCACTGACCTGTGCGTCTGTGGGTCGAGGGACCTTCGCAGCCACCAGAGATTCCTTGCCTGAAGCCTGCTGGGATCTGCTCATCTTGGTGCTACGCGACCAGGGAAGGGCTGGGCTCCGCTCCTGTCCAGTGCGTGACAGACCTTTGGGATCAGTTTTTCAGGGCTCTCTGGAACGGAAATCTCCTTCACTCCATTGCTGTGCAGCTTCCACTGCTCCAGAATTTGTTGGGAGTTCTTTTTAGAGGAAATCCATGAGCTGTGGGTTCAGAGCTAGCATATGTGAGTCTTTCTACTCCGCCATCTTGGCTCCTCCCCCAGGAGAGGTTAGTTCTTAAAGGAACATACACTTATGGTATCTGCTGCAAAGGTATTTTACCCAGAGTTCATTGGGAAAAAGGCCCAAGGAAGGGCTACATGGAGGTGTGGTTTTAGGCCTGAAGTATCGCTAAGTCAGCTTACAATCTGGACTGACTAGGGAATACCAGGTTACTCTCATCAATGTCTTGTTAGACAACATAAATATAAGGGAGCATACGTATGTCTAAATCTAGGATACATTTGATTGGTCAGTCATTATGACCCAGTACGCAACCAGTTCAGCTAGTACACAGCTGGTTCAGACTAATAAATTCTATAGTTGCAATTGACTTCTGTATCAGCAAGGGAGATAATGGTTGTTGCTGAGGCAGGCTGTGTCTTTGGGCTGGGGAGACACTGCCTGGGGCAGTGTTTTGAGGCTAGGGAGAAATGTGATTTTAGAGAGAAATATGATTTTAGAATTAGGGTCCTAGCACAAGCACTCAGGCACCCCATCAAGTCCAGTGCTTGGCACATAATAGGCATTATATAAGTGTTTATTTCCTTTCCTTCCCCTGAATCATAAATGGCCAAATTGCCCTGGTCATCACACTTAACAAAATCACTAGACATGACTAAGTTATTTCTCTCATTAATATAATCATATTAAATGTATATTTGTCATCTGATTGATTTTGCAGCAGTTGCCCTTCAAACCATTTACTAAGGGGGATCATATAAAAGAACACTGAAGCTTACACAACAGCAAAAGTTGTCACACATTACAGGGAGTTTATGTGATTTAGACTTACAGAGAAACCCTTGAAAGGGTGAAGTAAATAAAAGGAGAGCTTGGGACTGACCAAACAGAGCATGAGCTATAGGAGCGATGCACAGTAATCTCCTCCTTCTTTGAATAGTATCTGGCACATAGTAGGAATTTAATAAGTGCTTGTTGATGACTCAAACTGTTATTTCCTATAAAATTGATACAAAATAGCCCAGCACCTATTTAGATCTTGAGTACTAATTTTCTGTCTCCAACTAAATCCTTGAGGGCAGAGACTATGCCATTCTTCTGCATTCCCCATAGCACCAAGCATTGTTTTTGTTGATTTGTTGGTTGATGTGGATGAGTATTCACTTTATAGAAAGATCTTTCACTCTATAAAATGCCAAAAAATTCTTTTAATTCTAAACTCATAGACTTTTTACCTAGAAGGGACCTTAGAGATTACCTAGACCAGAAGTCTTTAGTCTTTTTCATTTCACAGACCCCTCTGGAAGTCTAGGAAGCCCATGAACTTTTCAGAATATTGTTTTTGAATGCATATACAAAATACATAGCATTTAAAAGGAAACTAGTTACATTATAATACAGTTAACCATATTATATATACATATATGTATAGTATGTGAGTCTATGTGTGTATATGTGTGCGTGTGTATAAGTTCATAGACTCCAGGTTAAGCACTCCTGATCTAAGCCAACCTCTTTATTTTATAGGTTAAGAAACTGAAACTAGGATCTCCTGACACTAAATTCACTGTGTTCTTCCCATCATACTATGCTTCCTTTCTGCTGCCAGACCACTTAGTGCATTTAAAATAGGATTCTGTTTATAGAAATTCTGTTTAAATATGACTTACCACAAACACATACATATACTCAAGTAAAAAGTGCCAACACTATATATGACTCCAAAAGTCAGAATCCTTCTCCTCGCACATTAGGAGGCATGAGCAGCCAGGTAGAACATCAACTGCCAGGCAGCTCTGGGAAATGACTCCTTTATAAGCCACTGCATCTTGGTAATTCAATTGTAATAATAGTATTATGATGAAATTTTTGCGTAAAAGCTACTAATGCAGGCACATCCCAGCAAACTTTCAGTTAGTCACATCCAAACCAAGGTAAAGACAGAATGGAGCCAAAACCAATAAAAGGACTGCTTATTAATTAGCTCCCTGATAATGACTTTTATGCTAAATGAGTATGATTATGTAATGCCATGAATTCTAATGATTCCAAACCTTGGATTAATAATGCTCTTAGTGTGTCCTTGAGTGACACACAGCTGCTACCACTGCCTTCCATCCTCTTACTCCTCCTTAAAATTTTAGGTGAAAATACTGACTTCCTGCAGGGAGACCAAACACAATTCTTTTATCTAAAAGATATGTCCCTGAAAAGATGTTTATAAATCAAAGCTTTGGAGATAAAAAAATTATCCCTAAAATGCTCTAGAAAAACAAAGTTCCCTCATTTTTAAAATATGGACATTATCATATACATAGTATCTAAGAGTAAATGTGAGACACTTTCTGTAACAACTCTCCCATCCTACCTTCCATCTAATCATAATCTGACCAGCTGGACTATAAACTGTTGGAGGCAGAGATTTTATCTTCCTTTCCTTTGCATTCCCAACTCTAAATAGAATATCCAATTTTATAATTTGTTTGATGGGTCTTCTAGTGAAGAACCTCATCACCTCTTGCCTGAACTAGTTTAAATAACCTTTTAATTGGTGTTTCTACTTCTAGACTCATCCTTCTTCAGTCTCTCTTCCACATGGCTGCCAAGTTGATATTCCCAAAACAGAGCTCTGGCCACGTGATTCCCTTACTAGAAAAGATTTATAACCATACATTTTTGAGCTAGCAGGCACTTTAGAGCTTATCTACTCCAACAATCAAATGTATGTGATAGATTGAAAAAAATAAGACTCAAAGAGTTGAAATGACTAGACCGAAATTATAGAGCTAGTAATTAGTAGAACCTAAGATTCAAAGCCAGGTCCTCTGTCTCCAGATCTAGCAGTTTTTGCAGTGTTAGAGACATGCTTGATGTGCAAAAAGATATTAAGAAAATTTATTACAATAGAGTTCAGAGGAGAGAGTGCCTTCTGCGTTCATTGTGAGCCAATAGCTTCCCGGTAAGGCTACAGGAAGACTATAACTTGTTCAGACTAATGGAAGTATCTTGTACTATTCTGAATTTTGGATTCTGCGCCCCACCATCCCCTAGTCATGTGACTTCACATTCTCCTCTCTGATAGGCTCTCTCTCAACCAGCTTGTCAAGCCTGTGCACAAATTTCTGACCTTTTACCTGACCATGCTAGGTCACAACTCTTGTGGAAATAGGACTTCTTTCTTGTTTCCCACATGTAGTATGATACTCAATTCTCTGTTGCTTTTAGGATAAAATACAAAATCCTCAACCTTGAATTTCATGGCTCCCCATATTGCTTCTATTTATCTTTCCAGTCTTTTTGATGGGGTATGGGACCAGGACCCAAAAAAAATGCAACCTGGCTCCTGAACTTTCCCTCACATCCCCACCTAAACATCAATAATCCTTTCAACTGTTCTTTCACTGTGGTCCTGACACATCCCAGTCCTTCAGTCTTTGTTACCTCTAACCCAGTGCAGCCCTTCATTGTCTGTTACCTCTGGTCTACCCCTGGCTATTTGCCACTCCTTGACCCTATCTAAATCTTCCCACCATCATTTTTCCTATAAAAAGTCAATCTTGTTCCTACCAAATGCACAGACCCATTAGGAATCTCACCAACCCCAACTGATATTTTAAAAAACTACTTGGACTGAAACAAGGCTCAAGAGGTCAAATTTGTTTCATGGCAGACCCGTGCCTTTAGCCTTTGCATTTCAGAGCTCTCAAGACCCTCCTAGATGGAAACATTATTTCATATTACTCCCTTTCCTACATTGTCCATTCCAGTCAAATGGGCTTGCTAGATGTTTCCCATACACAGCACATCATTTTCCCACCTCTGCGACTTCACACAAATTTTCTACCAAATCACTTCCTCCTCCCTTTCACCCTATAGAATACCTAGCTTCCAATTACAACAATAACTAACATCTGTGTAGTGTTTTATATATTATACATAGTGCTTTATTATTTATATAGTGCTTTAAGTTTTGCAAAGCATTTTAAAAATAGTATCTTATTTTTTTCTCATCATTTTTTCTACCCTTGGAGGTAGGTATTATTTTAATTCCCATTCTTATAGATGAAGAGACTGAGGCAGACAAAGGTTAAATGATTTGTCCTGGATCACATGGTTGGTTGGTTGGTTGTTGTCCTTTGTTCTCATAGAGGACCAAAATGATATCACCATGATAAAGTGAAATTTCAGTGTGTCCAACTGTGGCTGATCAGACCAAAACGAGCTCAGAGTGCTCTACCACCAACAGTCCCTCCTCTTTCATCTTGGCTTGTAGCCTTTTCAAATTGAAGAACTTACCATCAATACAGTAGTTGACCTTGATGCTGTGTTCATCCTCATTGAAAGCATTTGTCAACATGGCTGAAAACATTATGCTAAAAAGCATGGAAGCAAGCACACAGCCCTGTGTCATTCTATTGGTGACTGGGAAGGCCTGAGAGCTTTGTCCATTATCCAGAACCCGGGCAAACATGCCATCATGATATTGACATACAATATTGATGAACTTGTCTGGGTAGCCAAATTTTGACATGATTTTCTATAAGGCCTCATAGTTAGTTAGAGTCAGAGGCAGGATTTGAACCTCCTACACAATTTTTGCTCCCCCCCTACACAATGCCTCTCCAATCTTGCACCCCTACCCCTCAGCTGTTCTGTTCAGGCTTTCTCCATCCTGAGATTGCTTTCTATAACTTTCTATGTACTTCGGCATTTACCTATGCATATGTACTATATGATACCAGAAGAATGTAAGTTCCTTGAAAGCAAGGACTTTCTAGGTTTTGTCTTTTAATTTTTTGCACCTAGCACAATGACCTGCTTGATCAATATGTGCTGAATTGAACTGAAATTCGGACCTTAATTGTGCTCTAATGTAGAATTAATTTAGTGTCACCAAGGAGACAATTGGACTGTGGCAATATCTGAAAATGTTTCTTTTTTCTTCAATTTTATAAAATTACTTAATGTCCTACTCAAATTTTCTGAATTCCTTTTATACTCTATTTTTTACAAGCATCTATGACCATATGCTTAGAGAGCAATTTTCCCTTCAGTCTCCATTGTTACCATTATTAACTAATTACATGATTTTCTTTCATTTTCCCTGTGTGGAGCCTATTTTAAAAACAAGTCTAACACATCAGTGTCTTTAGGGTTGTCATTATCTTCGTATCCTTTAAATGTTGCCAGCTCCTCTGGCCATGCCATTTATCTTACTAACTTTACAAGTCAGTAAGTATGGTGAACAACCAGCCCCCAATTACACAACTCCCAAATGCTTATCATTTCAAACCTTCTCCCTCTTTGTCAATGACTGGCCTTCTTCCTAATCTCTCACCTTACCTCACCCCTCTCCCTTACACTGTACATATTCAGTAGCTCCTGCCATTCCTCCAAAGTTATTATTTGTATTTTTGTCTATGCAGCTGCCCTAAGGGAATTGGAGGGATGTGTTTTTTCAGTAGAAACAATCTAATACATATTTTAAATGGGCATTGCTCATTTTGCTGTTAAAAAAATAAAGAAAATCATTTCAACATAATTAAAATTGCTTATTAAGTCAAATAACATTTTCAGTAATGAACTAAAATGTCAGAGCCATTTAATGATTATGAGGCATTGTGAGCACTAAGTCCCTATTGGACTCAGTTTTAGTTAAGAATGAGTGTAAATAGAATATAAGCTCTATGAGGATGAAAATTGTTTCCTTTTTATAACATCTAGCTTAGTGTCTTGTATAGAATAAGCGCATAACAAATGTTTGTTAAATTGAATTGAGCAAAACTTATATGCATCTTGACCAACCGTTCTTCGGTTTTTAGATTTCCCATGGCATTTAGCACAGTACTGACCACAAGACAGGGGATTAATAAATGGTTTTTGAATTCAAATTCATTTGAAAGAATGAATAGTATTTTGTATGGAAAGGGGTTTGTTTCATCTCCTCTCAATTAATCTTTGGTTTTTAGCACACAACTCAAGTTAGGGGATTAATAAATGCTTTTTGAATTCAAATTCATTTGAATGAATGAAACCCCTTTGTATGGAAAGGGGTTTGTTTCATCTCTTCTCAATCAGTCAATACATATTTATTAAACACCTACTAAGTATCAGGAACTATACTAAGTGCTGGAGAAATAGATAACAAAAAAACAAAAAAACAAAAAGCAAAAAAAGAAAGACAGCCCCCACCCAAAGGAGATTACAACTTAATGGGGGAAGACCAAACACAAAAGGAAGCTGAAAGGGGTGTGGTGGGATGAGAGTGGGGTGGGAGGTGGGAGGAAAGAGTACAAGAAAGTACTTTATATATTGTGGAGAAGTCAATCAAAGAAGTCCCAAAGTAGTGCAGTCAGGTGAGAAATGAGATGTCTGAGCTGGGCTCTCTCCTTAAATGAAGTTTAGAGTGCATGGACAATCAGAGAAGCTGACAGTAGTTTTGAGATAGAGGACCAAGACAGCAGTGATGAAACCTTAAGGCTGATGATGTTATCCCGATAATTTTCTCTGAAACATAGATTCATAGGTTTGGTTATTCTTTTTTTTTTTTTAAGACACCTCCAGTAATGGGTAATCCATGGCAGTAAAATGGCAAAATGCTAGATTTGGAGTCAGAAGAACTGGATTGTGATCTTTCCTCTTTTACTCTTTAACTATTTCACCTTGGACAAGTCATTTAACTTCACTAGGCACCAGTAGCTTCATCTTAAAAAATGAGATATAAATACTTGGAATACAAGGTTGTTGTGAAAATTTTACTATTGTTCAGTCATTTCAATTGTGTCCAACTCTTCATGACCCCATTTTGGAGTTCTCTTGGTAAAGATTCTAGAGTGGATTAACATTCCCTTCTCCAGCTCATTTTTACAGGTGAGGAAACTGAGGTAGAGGTTTAAGAGACTTGTCCAGGGTCACACAGCTTGTAAGTATCTGAGGTCGAATTTGAACTCAGGAAGATGAGTCTTCTTGACTTCATGCCTGGCACCCTATCCACTGTGTCACCTAGCTGCCCTACAACCTAGCTGTTGTGAGGATAGCATTTTAAAAACTGTCAAGCTTTCCATCCATGTGAGTTATTCTAGTTGTGGCCCTGTGAGACTTTTGAGCAGTTCTGTATTGTTTGGACCATGCAAATTGTCAGGACAGTCTTTCTCATGTCGGATGGAAAGGAAATTGGTGAACATGAAAAATAATACAAAAAAGGAAATTCTAACACCCATTACTTAGGTGAAATTGGCCAAAAGCACTTACAGGAGCAAAACATTTTCTTGGAGATGGTTGCATAAACAGCTTTTCTCCTTCAGAGACACAAAGGCCCTGAGTGTGTCTTGGCTACACACAAACACAGCTGATATCTGAGGTTTTGATCCATGCTGCTAGAGTCAGAAGAGTCCTACTTTCAAAGCCCAGCTCTGATACTTCCTGTATGCCCTTGAATAGGTCACTTATCCTCCCTGAACCTCAGTTCCATCATGTATGAAATGGGGATAATGACATTTTAAGTGTCATTATGAAGAAAGTGCTTTTCTTATTCTAAACCACTCTACAAATTTGAGTTGTTCTTCTTATTAATTAGTCAAAGAGTACTTTAGGTAAGTATTGCCTATGTATAAGAAATGCAGGAGCCCTCCCCTCTGGGAGGTTATGTGTCTATTTGGGAGATGAGACCAACTCACATGAAATGATCTGAGAACAATTAATTGCCAATATGTGCAATATACATAGTTAAGTTAAGAATCCTAGAAGGCAGAGATCATTTAATGTAGGAGAAGATGAATTTTCTATTATAAGTAGCAGTCCTCTTTCCCCTGGTCAGTAATTTCATCTGTATACTCTTTTTGCCAACTGCAGATCACCCCCCGCGAGTTAGAACAAGTAGGGCTGCTTCTCAGAAACCATTAAACCAGCTTAGAGAAATAAAGTGTCTTCTATGACCAAATAGCTCTCCTGGGGATGCTGGGGTGAGCATGGCTTCAAAAGAGATGACTGTGGAGTCCCAGCAGGTGAAGCGTTCTGTTTGTTTGGCTTTGCCCATCTTCACTAGTTCCTCCCAATCTCCTCTGAGTCATCTATTTCCATCCTTAATGTTATAACATGCAAATATTGTCATACTTACTGCTCATTACTTTAGCTAAAGGAAATGCCATTTAATTATGTCTTTAAATAATGAAACCTCCTTCATCACTTTGACAATCAATGCATATTTAGAAAGAGGTAAGACCTCATTATGAAAATGTCTGCATTACTGCACTGCTCAAAAAATGGTAGCTTTACTGGGAAAATTTAAATCATACATAGAAAATTATACACAAAAAACCTTATGTTTTACTTCTCCTTTCCAAATCTCAAGAAAGGCACACAATTAGCCAATGACATTTATTGCTATCATGAGGATGACCTATGGGTCTATTATACAGGAAAACTGAATACACCACAAAGATTCCACTGCTCTGATCAGTGGGAAGCTCCTGCTCTTCTTTCACAGGAAAAGAGGAAAGAATTTACTTTTTCCACATATACATAGGCCATCTTCAAGAATCCTAAGACATCTGGATGGTCGGTTATTTTGGTTATATCCAATGCCATGTGGCAACAATGTCTATGAACAGGGATGAGAAAATATAATGAAAATCAGGCAGCAAGGAAGCACCCTGGAGAGAGTACTAGAACTGGGGTCAGGAAGACCAGAGTTCAAATCCCATCTCAGACACTGAATAACGGTGTGATTTTGGGTAAGTGTCTTAACCTGTTTGCCTGTTTTCTTAATTGAAAAAATGGGGATGATAATGATAGCATCTGCCTCTTGAAGTTGTCTTGACTATGGTGAGCTATTATTAAATACCAGAGAGCACTACAGAAGGTACGGTTAGGTCTGCTGGCTTAACAGCTGATTTGGATCTGCATCAAGATGATCCATTTGATCTCATAGATCAAACAGCTTTACACAAATAAATTAACCACAAAACAGCTGCTCCAGTGGCACCTCTCCATTTGTGGATGCTACTATTGTCCTATTGTTCTGACAGAGTGGTATGGTAGCTAGAGAGCTGGCCTTGGGATCAGGAAGACCTGGGTTCGAGCCTTGCCTGGACACATACTGGCTATGGACTCTGAGCAACCTCTAGTGTCCCCAGGCGACTCTCTGGGTTCTAGGTTCTATAAATAACTCTTGAAGGCACTGAACAGTGGTCAGCCTGCTTTGTTTGGGGTAGATTTTTCATTGAAAGTCCTCTATACCAGTGATGTCAAACTCAAATAGAAAAGGATTCCTGCTGGTCACCAACTTAAAAAACCTCAAATTAATATTATCCATGTTGTATTGTATTTTCATTTATTTTGTTAAACATTTCAATTATATTTTAATCTGATTCAGGCCGCACAGGGGAGTTTTGGGTGCTGAGGTAGTATGATAATTCTATCCTACACCAATGAAATCACAGGTGTAGAATTCCTCTCCCCCACCCCACAAAAGGCATCAGGGTATGGTTGATAGGGTGCTTGAGCAGGATAAGAATCCAGAAATATTTGGCTCAAATATTGACTCCAATATTCAATAGCTGCATGGATGGGCAAGTCTCAGCCTTCCCTAAATTCCAGACAACTCCCTAAGAAGTTTTAGATGAGTTCCTATCTGTGTTGGTGGAGGGAGTTCATACACCAGGATGAAATTATAGATCTTTGAAATACTGATGTATTATTTGTTTAGAAATTTGACTTCTCACTGGAAGATAACGTTCCATAATGGGTGTATCACATAGTAAACCTTCTGTATCACCTCTGGATCTTGTATCAATGGAGATATGAGAAATAAAAGACAAAATAAAAAATAGCTCATAAATACTCACAGATGATCAAGTATATTTGTTATCACTTTATATGTCTAGGTTTAAAGAGCCATTTCAAGAAGTTTGTAGACCTCTAATAGAATCATAGACTATTAGAGATGGAAGAAAACTTGTATCATCTTCTCTAGCCCTCTTATTTTAACATGAGAAAACTGGAACTGAGAAAGAAATGACTTAGACCTAAGTTCATATAGCCACAGTGTCCTCCTGCCACCAGGTGCTGGTGACTGTCTTGATTATGGCCATGTAGTTTGAAAAATAAGCATATGGCATAGGTCTAACTAACCTTTCTACTATTATCCCCCTTCTGTTCCTTTCTCTTTCTCTCCTCCCATTTTTCTTCTCTGTCCCCCTGTTTGTTCCTCTCCCCTTTCGGTTTGGACTTCAAAAGCCTACATGGCCTTATCTTTATCTCCCTATCAGTCCAGAAACAATCTAATTCCATCCTATTTAAAGGGACACTTATGAATCTCACATCTTTAGGGTTAGTGTTAAGAATTACATTCTCAGTTTATAGAAGTTGCTATTGAAAGCTTTGTATGAGTTTACTGAGCTATAAATTTCCCAGATCTTGCTGGTTTCCATTAAATTCCTCTTTTCCCCCACTCTTGAGCAAAGACATTTTTATCCAGAGGGGTTCAGTCAGCCAAGTGACCCCAGCTTAAAGAACTGGAGCAGGCAAGGAATTTTAAAGAGAGTCATGGTGTCAATATAGCTTTTAGGCCCCTTACTTTGGGAGAGGCAG
The DNA here is from genome assembly GCA_028658325.1 of Potorous gilbertii. Classification (NCBI taxonomy): domain Eukaryota; kingdom Metazoa; phylum Chordata; class Mammalia; order Diprotodontia; family Potoroidae; genus Potorous; species Potorous gilbertii. The sequence goes on along the minus strand of CM053771.1, from coordinate 270,066,157 downwards.
AACAGAGGAGCTGGAACCTGAAGAAAGAAACGTTTCCAGCTCTAAGTATCTTGAGCAACAAAGGAATCAGTTTCTACTCAGAGACTGAAAGAATTTTTTAAAAAAAGATTCTCATAACTATGTGTCAATATAATTGCTTTACTTTGTTACCCTCTGTGTCATATTTTATATGACTTTAATGTTATTCTGAGAAAAGGTACATAGGCTTATCCTGTAAATACTATTTACAGCTGAAGAATGGACGCAGAGGTTAAGTAACTTGCCAAGGCTCACACAGCTATTAAGTGTCTGAGCCTGGATATTTTTTATTTTTTTAAGGGGGAGAAAGGTAAAGCAATTGGGGTTAAGTGACTTGTCCAAGGTCACAAAGCTACTAAGTGTCAAGTGTCTGAAGCTGTATTTTGAACTCAGGTCTTCCTGTTTCCAAGGATAGTGCTCTATGCCCTGTGCCCCCTAGCTGCCAGTAGACTCTAAGTTCCTTGAGAGTAAGACATATTTCCCTTTTGTCTTTGTATCTGAAGCCCCAAAATAGTAGTGGCACATTGTATGCATTTAATAAATGCTTGTTAATATATGGACCATAACCCCAGGTTCTTCTTCTGCTGCTATTTTATGTTAGTTCTGACCTCTTTTTATTGACCAATCCTTGGCTCTCCTTGGTGGCTTATCCTGTCTCAATCATTGTTCTTGACTAGGCTGCTGCCTGCTCTCCTAACCAAGCCTGTTAAGTGGCCCTGTCTATGTCTTCCCTCACCTTATCCAACAAGGATTCTTACTTAAGTTTTACCTTTACCATGCCTTGTCAATCCCAGACTGGTAGGCTATATCTCTTGCTCTTAGAATGTAAGTTCCTTCAGGACAGGAACTACTTTTGCTTTTTGTTTGTATCCCTAGCACTTGTGTTTGTCCTTCATTTTTGAAGAAGACCATGGCATCAAGATGAGGACATGACTTGCAGTTGACTTTGATTTGAGTGAGAGAAGTCTGTGCAAGGTCACCAACCTCACCTCCTTCTCCTGAGTCATCTGGGTCCAGTGACCTGATATTCATCAGAATGAATGGAGATGGCCCAGGATGCAATGGGAGCCCCTATCACTTTCAGGCTAAGGTCTAATCACAATCTTACTTTGAGTGAGATATACCCATTCAATGAATAGGCTTCTTTAAGTATTTACTCAAGGGATAGCCCCTTTAATAATAAAAAAAAAATCAAACTGGGTGGGGAAGACCCTCAGGGTTCCTGGGTAAAAGAGAAACAATTACTATTTAATTATTAATTACATCCACTCTATGCTAGGTGGGTGACGACTTGTTGTCCAATCTATGAGCTCCAGAGTAAATTGAGTTTAAGGCTTGATCTTTGAACATGAAATGTAGCCAGGAAACCCTAACACTTAGCACAATGTCGGACACATAGTAAGCACTTAATGCATGTTTGTTAGAGAGTTGAGTGATTGGTCCTAGTCCTGCTATTCTCAAACAGCTTGATACTTCATAGATTGTCAAACCTGAGTACATTATGATATTTAACTTTTTATCCATTCATTTAATTTTTGGGAAAATCCCTCAGTCAGGAATTTCTGAGTCATTGTGAATGGCAGAAAGCAGAGAATATAACATACTTCATCCCAATCTTTTTTAAAACAATATTTTATTTTCCTCCAATGACATGTAAAAACAATTTTTAGCATTCTTTTTAAAAAAATTTTTGAGTTCCAAATTTTCTCCTTTCCTCTCTCCCTTCCTTAGCTCCATCTACCCTAAGAGGATAAGCAGTTTGATATGGGTTATACGCATTCAGTCATATAAAACATATTTCCATGTTAGTCATGTTGTAAAAGAAGGAAGGCCCAAAGGAGGGAAAAAAACGTGAAAAAAATACAGAAAGTGAAAAACAGTATGCTTCAATCTGCATTCACACTCTATCAGGTCTTTCTTGGGAGCTGGATAGCATTTTTCATCATGAGTCCTTTGGAACTGTTTTGGAACATTGTATTTCTGAGAATAGCCAAGTCATTCACAGTTGATAATCATACAATATTGCTTTACTGTGTACAATGTTCTCTGGTTCTGCTCCCCTCACTCAGCATCAATTCATATAAGTCTTTCCAGATTTTTCTGAGGTCCTCCTGCTCCTCATTTCTTATAGCACAGTAGTATTCCATTACAATCATATACCACAACTTATTCATTCATTCCCCAATTGATGGGCAGCCCCTCAATTTCCAATCCTTTGTCACTACAAAAAGAACTGCTATAAATATTTTTGTACAAATAGGTCCTTTTCTTTTATTAAAATCTCTTTGGGCTATAGACCTACTAGTGGTGTTACTGAAGGAAAAGGTATATACACAGGTTTATAGCCCTTTGGGTCAACTTCCAATTTGCTCTCCAGGATGGTTATGGTTAGATCGGTTCACAACTCCATCAACAATTCAGGCCTATCTTCATGAAATTATACTCTACTTAACAGAATAACCAGAAGTTACATTCAGTGTAGTGCTCACACTTTGCTGGACTAGGTTCATGTTAATGATCAATTTAGGAAATTTGCAAGGACTTCCCATTATCCTTTATTACTTGGACACCCCCATGATGCAGCTAATACATTATTATATGCCCACCAGTGACTTATCTATATGGAGAGCATCCAAGCATTTTAAAAGCCTGTTCATTTAATAAGATTTGGGCATAATCTTAACCCTTGCTATATCGTGTGTTCCAGATACATTTAATGCTTTTTATCTGTGAAATAAAGTGTAATTGGTTCTTTAGGAACATGAAATATATGCCTAACATTAAAACCAGAGTAACTTATTCATTGGACTTGCCCAATTTCTCACTCTCATATGCTAAATCTTGATGAAGTTAGGATTTCTTGTGCACAAGTGAACAATTTCTCTGTAGGAATATCTAGGCTTACTGGTCTGCTTTTTCTTCGGAAGAAAAAAGCAAATTTCTCTGGCATTTGATGAGATTAGGAGTTCACTTTAACAGCAGAATGCCCAAGATACTCCCTTTTCCTGGAAAATAAATAAATCAAACTCTCAAGAGGAATTTTACATTGAGATAGTTTCAGTAGGAATAAGGCTCCTTTCACGTTGTATCTTATATAGTCAGTTCTGCTAAAAACACATGTTTTGAAAACACAAATGTCTTACCTCCTTGATATATTAGGGAACATTTTGAGCACAGTAGAAATTTAAAGTTTGCTTCTGTGTGATAATAGCAAGAAACAGTGAGAAGACAGAAAATTGCCCCCTTCACAGTAATTCACAAACTGGGATCCTCCCAGCAACCCCTTCCACAAGCGAACTTTGGGTCTTCGTCAATTTCATTGATTTATTGTATATCTTCTGTTCCAGTAGGATCTGTGAGTGGAGAAGGATTGGTCCATACTGCCCCCTCCCCTACTTCCCATGGTCTCTGGCCTGATGGAGTTGTAGGCAGTCCAATCTGCTGTTGTAGCCCAGACTGAGCAGACTGAAGTCACAAACATGACCACAATTTATCAGAGTATTTATGTTTCTTATTAATCATTTAACATATATAAAACTACACTACTTTTTAAAATAAATTCCTATCTTTTATGTAGGCAATTAGGTGGCTCAGTGGATAGAGCACTGAGTCTATAGTCAGGAAGACCTGAGTTCAAATCCAGCTTCAGACCCCCCACCTTGGGCAAGCCACTTAACTGGTTTGCCTTACTTCACTGGAAAAGGAAATGGCAAACCACTCCAGTATCTTTCCAAGAAATGGACAGCACTGGCATGCTATGGTTCACATGATCACAAAGAGTCAAACATGATTAAACACCAGCAATCTGTTATATGTCACTAATGAAGTTTTGGATAATTGTGTTCTTAACTTCATTTCCCCATAAGTTCTCTAGTTTTATTGCATGGTTTTGCCCAGCTCAGTGCTTGTGAGGAATATATGTGGCACCTTACTACAGAATTTCCCGTGCTCACACCTTCCACTTGCTTTTGGCTAATGTTGTGAAAGATGTGTATTCAAGGATGGACTCCTGGCTTCAGAATTAGAAGGGATCTGGAAAAAATTGGAGTCATAAAACCAGAGTTCTAATCATGGTACCCCACTATCTACCTGCATCATCTTGAGAAAATCACTACATCCCTTTGAGTCTCAGTTTCTCATCTGCAAAATGAGGGAGCTGAAGTGTAGATGATCTTTAAGGTCTGTAAGGACATTATATAACCAACTCAGCCCTTCCCTCTCATCTCATTCAGCTTGTCTAAGTACAGATGGTCCTGAATCTTGCAGTTTTTCAAATTATCTCATTAGCTAAGAGCTCCTTTCCCACAGAGAGAGGAAAGGAAAAAAGGAGAAAAGGAAGGTTATGTTCCAATGGAGGAAGGCAGAATACAAAAAAGAGCAGAAAGGCAGGAGGGTAAAGTCAGAGGAATTGAGGAACAGAGCTGGAAGATGAAAGAACATAGGCTAGCCAGAGTTTCTCCACAAAATGGAGATTCCAGGAGAAACCAATGGAAGAAGGTGGAATGGGTCTTGTGGATGGATAGGTAGGCCGTTCTAGGGTGGAGGCTCAAAGTGCCAAAGGACATTCTAGAATGAGCCAGCAGTAGAGGGGGCATGGTTTTGAAATCCAGAAGAAACAAAGCTAGAAGTAGAATAAAGATTTCATGTGAGAGGTCACCAGGAACATCTTTCAAAAATCTGCCTCTGCTCTGAATTTTCTTTGTTCAGATCTATGATTTCACTGATGTGGGAAACTCCTGATGGGGACATTCCCCCTACTGATGCAGCTTAGCAACTTATCTGTAACTTACAGCATCAAAGAGGCATTAAAAGGCTAATTTATCAGAGTATTTATGTTTCTTAGTTGCCTAAGGTCCTATAATCAGTAAATGTCAGAAGGAGAGCTAAACCTGGGCCTTCCTGACTCTAAGACCAGAGGTTACTACAACTACAGGGAAAGTTGAAAGAAGTGAAAATATCTTACACATGACATTGGTGAAAGCTTCTCAAAAAAAATTGTAATTTACAACCAGGAAATCACCTTTAATAAGAAAAGAAAAGTCAAAGAAAATCACTTCCAAGTACATTCCTGGGTGGATTTAGCTTTGTGTCCTTTATATTTTTCTGTTCCTCTGCATGGGTTCTATCTGACATACAAGGATGAGTGTGATTTGCTATTCAGATTAGAGGGGTGAAAAAAAGTCTCATTTTAGTCAGCAGGAGAACTTCAGTCTCCAACAAAGGAATAAAGCAAAGCAGCTTTATGAAGCTGTACATTCAAATTGGGGTTATTATTTAGAATTACAGATTTGTTCCCATGCAGCCAAAAGTCTGTTTTTTTTCTTCGGAACTACAAAGCCTTCTTCTATCATTCACCACTGCTAGGGACTGTGGTCATGAAGAAAAGACATGACAAATTCATTCATACACACAACAAACATTTTCTAGACACCTCACAAGGCTTCCATGGAAGTGGCCTTTACCTCCTACTTGGCTTGAAATTTTTACATAGTGAGGATTTCATTAGTAACTCATAAGTTAAAACAAAACAAAAGAAGATTGAGAAGATCACAGGGGTCTTTAACCTCTTTTGTGTCATGGACACCTGTGTCAGTCTGATGAAACCTATGAATTCCTTCTTAGAAGGATGATTTGCATAAAATACATAAGATTGTAAAGGCAAGTAATTATAATGAAATACAGTTATCAGGAGATTAGAGAGATAGATAGATGGGGGGGGGGAGAGAGAGAGAGAGAGAGAGAGAGAGAGAGAGAGAGAGAGATTAAAAAAAAATCATGGAAGGCAGGCAAGGAACCCTAGCTAGAAAGGGTCCTTAAAATATGTAGCTGTTACCTGGTAGCCTGCTCTAATCCTCATGATAAGGATGGCTCCCCCTGACCTAAGAGAAAAGGATAGAGGAATCAGAAACATAGTCATTCCCAGGGATGTATGAAAACAAAGATCATCCTCAGAAGGAATTAGTTGTTAGTTTGACTTCCAGGGAAAATCATCCTGGGAAATTCTGCCTTTATCTCCCTCACTGAAATAACATGGCAAAGTGGATTTTTCAGTTGTTGTTCAGTCATTTTTCAGTCATGTCCAACCCTTCCTGACCCCATTTTCTTCATTGATTCTTTGGGGTTTTCTTTGAAAAGATACCACTGCCATTTCCTTCTCCAGCCCATTTCACAGATGAGGAAACCAAGGCAAACAGGGTTAAGTGATTTGCCCAGGTAATGGTAATGTGGATAGTGGCTCTGAATTCAGAGAGCATGTGTTCCAAACCAAATTCTGTTAATAACATCTATAGATCTTAGTTTGCCCATCTCTTAAATGAAAGGGTTGTACTAGATGGCACCTAAGGATCTATGATGCAATTACTCATGAATGGACTGAATTTTGAACTTCTGTTTCTCATAGGATCTGTACTACACAGTTGAATTATTTTCCAATTGCTTCAATAAGGACAACAAACATTTAATAAGTTCCAACTGTGTTCAGACCCTTTTTCTAGGCACTGAAGCAGATACATGGTCTCTGCCCTTAAGAAACTTAGACTCTATTAAAGGATAAGACATTCGTATAGATTAGTATAGATTACTATCAACAACACATGATAGCACATGATATGTGCATTAAAGTTATGAAACAAAATATCATATGACATCTGAGAGGAAAAAGTCTTCTCCTTCCTTTCTCCCTTCCCCCACAATGACAAACTCAGAGAAGGTCACTTAGAAGAAATAGCTTTTAAGTTGGCCATAAAGAATGGAGGGCAGCTAGATGGTACAGTGGAAAAAGGGCTGGGTCTAGAGTCAGGAAGACCTGAGTGTAAATATCTGGGGATGGATTTGAACTGTGTGACCCTAGGCAAGTCACTGTACTTTGTTTGCCTCACTTTCCTCATCTGTAAAATGAACTGGAGAAGGAAATGGCAAACTACTCTAATATCTCTGCCAAGAAAAACCCAAATGGGGTAATGGAGAGTTGAACAAAAACAAATAAAAATGGTTATGGTTTCAGTAGATGAAAAGGGGAAAAGGAGCATTCCAAGCATGTAGATGAACGTGAGCAAAAAACATAGAGGGTGTGTGGAGCAGAGATCAGTCCAGCGTATCTAGAGCAGAGCTGAAGAGCCAACTGCCCAAAAGCCAAATCTTCTGGCTGATGAACTAAGAATGTTTTTGTTTTGTTTTGTTTTGTTACATTTTTTTTAGATACAATAAAATTTTACTTAAAAATTTAAAAAACATTCTTTAGCCCTACAGGTTGTCATAGTTTGCTCACCCCTGATCTAGAATGTGGGCACATCTTGCTTATCCAAAGTTCTTGAAATATAGTCCCTTTCTGTTTACATAGTACAGACTTTCTGAACAACCCATACCTGTGCTAGGCACTGGGAGAGGTAAAAAGTTGATGTTTCTCATGAAGCTTATGATCAAGTAGGAGAATATCAATGTTATGATAGATTTACTTCTGTGCCTTGGTGCTTGTAAATGTCTGTCCAACTCCATCAAAAAAATATCTAGGAAAGAGAAAATAAAGTCCATGAAAAGAGTAACCATAGCAAAAATATTTTGAAGAAAATGGAAAATAAAACAACCTTTTCTCGTCAGAGGGGGAGCATAATGCCAGAAAAGGACAAAAGATTTAACCTGCGTCCTTGGTCCCCACAAGACTCTGAACTCATTTGTTCATTCAAACTGAGTTTCATCCTGCACCCCAAAAAGTCATTTCCTCTTTCTTTGGTTCATGTTCCCTGATGAGGTCCTCCAAGAAAATATTCTAATATTTCCATGGTAGAACTTAACGTCTAGGTTCTCCCGATTCCAGAGAGGCATTCAAGGTGGCATTGCATATGGGTAGAGGAGAACCTTTATTTCATTCCACAGACAATGTAGAAGACATAAAGAACTCATAGGAGCCCATGAACAGATGTGGAATATAGATAAGAAACTCAAATGGCACGTCAGTTCCCTCTGAAAGAGAAATAAACTTAGCATTGCCTTAGGTTCAGTGCCTTGACATTTAATGCATTTTTCATTCCCAGAGTCCCACAGAGTATTCCTAAGTACTCATAGTCCTACTGTATGGTTTTGAGTCCCCCTGGAAAATAAACATATTTTGGGACTGCTAACCAAGTTATCCCCTTCCCATCAGATCTACACTGTCCAGGTAACTCACTGGCTTTGAACTACAAATAGAGCAGTGGGCAGGAAGTAACCAATGATCTTTTTCTCCAAGTAGTATGCTGCATCAAGATATCCTACCCCACTTCCAAGTGGTCCACTCCCTAAACTCTTGAACTTGGGAATTTTTGAATGTGGGATAACCGATGATGCACTATCTAGAAAATCTACCTTTTCTAGCTTGATTCTGAGATCATGCTCCCTGGGAAATTCAGAGTCTTTCCTTTTTCACGTAGGAGTGGGGATTCATGAATGATCTTCCTAGTCCACATATAAGCACATGTCTGCTTCTACCATATGCTATTACCACAAATTGCAATCAGACTGCTTCTAGGAAGAGGAAACTCTCTATGAACATATGTTCTATCTGCCACTACCCACCATCCCTCATGTTGGTACTCTGCTGCATGATACTCTATTTTCCAAGAGAATTTTCTCCCTTGTAGGGGGAAGAATATCATATATGGACCGCATTCTTCAATGTTGAAGAACACAGAGCAGAGAGGCTTCTTCAACAAGCGTTCTTCTGCATCTTATTAGCAAGACATTCATGGGCATGCCTATACTCCATGGGGAGAAACAATCATTAAACAATTATTAAACACCTACTATGTGCCAGGCACTGAGTTAAGCCCTGGGGATACGAAAAAGGGCAGAAGACAGACCCTTCCCTCAAGAAGATTACAATCCAGTGGGGAAGACAACATACAAATAAATACAAACAAAGCAAGTAATATACAGAATAAATAGGAAATCGTTAGAGGGAAGGTACCAAAATTAAGAGGGGTTAGAAAAAGCTTCTAGTAAAAGATGTCCAAACAAATGACTACGTATTATAATCCTGTCAGGTTAACTGATCAGTGACTCCCCTAATCAACCCCCCCACCCTCCCCATCCCTTTCACTAAGATGAAAAGGAGGAATATAAGGTTAAATGAGGGAGGGGAGTTTCAAATTATAGAAGACTTTGAATGCCACACAGAGCAACATAAACTCTACTGACTAAGCACTAGGGAACCACTAAAGATTTTTGAGCAGGGGAGTAATTATGACCAGAACCATGCGTAAAACAGGTCAATGCGCCAGGGTATGAAGGATATATTTGAATGGGGGTAAAATGGAGGTAGAAAGATCTATGTGCAATAGTCCAGGTGGATGATAATTAGCATCTCACTAGAATAATAGAGGAGGCAGCTAGGTAGTACAGTGGATAGAGCACCGGACCTGGAGTCAGAAAGATCTGAGTTCAAATCCAGCCTTAGACACTTACTACCTACGTATCACTGGGCACGGCGCTTAACCCCTGGTTTGCCTTAATCCACTGAAGAAGGAAATGGTAAACTACTGCAGAATTTTTGCAAAAATAAAATAAAATTAAAAATATTGATAATATTAGCCACCTGTATTCCATGGGATCACAAAGAGATGGACATGACTAAACAACAAATAATGGGTGGTAAAAGTAGGAACTGGAAGGAAACAAACGTGAAATCATGAATGTTGGTCTTAACAGTTCAACAAATTCTAAGTTTCTAGATAGTCTATTACATTTCCAATAATGCCCAGCAGTTACAGGTTTATAAAAGTTCCTCCATAAATCTTTCATTGGTTGGTACAACTCTCAACCACCACAGTATGGTACCTTTCCATCTAAGATGAAATTGACTTGAATTCAATTTACCCAGAACCTAGAGATCTGAGAGATTTCACAAAATCTCTCATCAAATTTAGGAAATGTTACTGTGTTTTCACAGGTGTTTATTCTCAGTGGCTGGATTTTAGTTTTGGAAATCTTGAGATTACTCAAGGACAGACTCACCTCAGAAATCCTTACTCAATGGCAGAAATCTCATGGGAAAACCTGCCTTGGAAAGATTGCAGGCATAGAGAGATTAATTTATAATTCTCTGAACTCACTGTTCATATGTCTGCCTCAGTTTTCATGCCCTTAAGAGACTTTGCAGTCTCTAAATGGTATCCTGACCTACTTTGTCTGATGAAAAGAAGAAATGTTTGTCTTTTCACATTACAACTCACAGCTCCATCTGCTGATTAGAAAGCACCATTCCAGAGCCAAGAAAGGGAACTGGGCTTTAATTACTTAAATCTCTTTAACTGCCTAGTATGTAAATAGCTTGATTGGATCTCATCATTAAATGATAAGCACTCACCCTTCAGGAGGATGTCTGTGACTTGCTGACTCATTGTTCTGACATACTGAGACAGTAAGAATTGTGGCAGTAGAGTTGCTCAGAAGCCAAAGAGAATGATTGGCTCCAGGATCAAAGATATAGAGCTGGAAGGAAACTTAGGGATCGTTGGAAAGCTAGAGTGACTCACAGAAGGTCAAACAGTCAGTGTGGAATCTGAACACAGGCCAACCTTCTGTCCACTACATTCTACTGTTTTCACTTGGTCTGTTCATAGTCTGCATCTGATAAAATTGAAATGAGTGATACTCTAAGACAAGGTCAACCTTACAAAACAGTAAGCTTTTGGAATGACTTGTGGGGGAAAAAGAGACCTCCCTGACAAAAAGGAAACTCTTTTCAAGAAGAACTCTTCCTTCCACAGTGAGTGTCTGATGCTCTATTATCAGTCACTCTTGAGTTAAAGCCTTCTCATGAAAACCCTCATTCACTTTCCCGACGTTTTGAAAAGGTTATTTGTGTTATATTCAATTTGATAAATATTTATTAAGCACCACTAAGTTGCCAGAAATTATGATGAGGATACAAAAAAAAGAAAGGCAAAAGATAGTCTCTGCCCTCAAGGAGCTAACAATTTAATAGGGAAGACAAGAAGTAATGCTGGATAAATAGGAAACCACTGAAAGAGGGAAAGCACTGGAATTAAGAGGGGCTGAGGAAGGCTTCCTGTGAAAGGTAAGATTTTATTTGGGACTTAAATAAAACCATAGAGATCAGTAGTTAGAGCAGAGAAAGGAGAACATTCCAGGCATGGAGGATAGCCAAAGAAAATGCCAAAAGATCAGTGTGTTGTTCATGGAACAGCCGTGTCACTGGATTGATGAATATGTTTTATGCAGTAAGGTGTAAGAAGACTGGAAGGTTAAGGAGAGCTAGGTTATGGAGGACTTTGAATACCCAACAGAGCATTTTATATTTGCTCCTGAAGATAATAGGAAGCCACTGGAGTTTACTAAGTGAGGGGAGCAGTCATGATGTGCTCGGATTTGCATTTGAGGAAAATCATTTTGGTGACTGAATGGAAAATAGATTGGACTGAGGACATACTTGAGGCAGATCCATCAGTGAGTTGTTGCAGGAACTGAGGTGTGAGGTGATGAGGACCTGCACTAGATTGGTGGCAGTGGCAGAAGAGAGAAGGGGCATATTGGAGAAATATTGCAAAGGTGCAATAGACAAGTCTTGTTAACATCTTGAATGTGAGGGATGAGGGATAATGAAGAACCAAGAATGAGTCCTGGGTTAAAAGCCTGAGGGACTGGAAGGATGGTATTAGCTTCTACAGTAAGAGGAAAGATAGGAGTCAAGCTCTGATTGGTCTTACTAAGATACTGAGCTTCAAGGATAGGCTGGTGATAGACTGTGGATCTGTCATCTGAGGATGAGTCTAGCTAAGTTTGTGTCTAAGTTTAGTATCACTAGACTGGCCACCAAGTGATGACTTTTTCAGACCACAGAAACTCTTAAAAGACTGTCTAATAAATTGTAGAGTAGTTGTAATCTAATTGGTGGATGGAGCATGCATGAAATACAGATCCTTGAATTGATATATTAGGCTATGGTATTGAAAATTCTCATTAAAATGCATCTGTGTTAAAATGAAAAAATAATGCATTACAACTTCATAATCTACTAACAATGAACGGCAAAATATAATTTGTCAGGGAGCATTGTGTGTGACCTGGGTTCTAGTCTCAGTTTTGCCAATTAATTAATGTGTGACTATATCTGCAAGTCCTCTTGGGCCTGTAAAATGAGGGGGTTGGACTCATTATCTCTAAGGGAAATGTCTTCCTTAAAATTATAATCTTCTATGATATTGGCCCCAAAAGGGAAGAGGACCTGAGGAGATGGGACAGAGGAGAATAAGCTCTGATGTGAGATTAGAAAAGAACAGTACAGAATTTTAAGATAATGCCTATGAAGGATTGACCAACATAGAGTAATGCTGTGAAAGCTCTGGTCCTCAGGAGCACTGAAAGCACTGGGGAAGGATATAAGTAGATGCCAGGTCTGGAAAATAACATTCTTTTTCACAATTATGCCTCCTTCTGGCTCTCTGTCTTATATTATGTTACAATCCTTCCTTTCACATCAAAGACTCCATCTAAAACATGACAGCAAATCATACTTTTAAAAGCTCAGGCAATGCCTAAATGGAGGGGGGAAATTCTCTAAAAACCTCCAAGCTAATAATGCATGCACTTTGAAGAGTGACCTAATAGGTAACAACAGGCCAGGTTATAAAACCATGTTTCCCAAACAATGATATTTTTTAAAGACAAGAAGGAATAAAGGTTCATACTGTCTATGTTTTTCTTACTTTTGCCTGAATTTTTTTTCCATCATGTCAATGTTGAGCTAAAGAAAGCAGTCTGGCCTGCTGTTAGGAGAGCTGGACTCTGGTCCTGGTTCTGTTGGTAGCTCTGAGACTTGGGGAAAGTGACTTTACCTTAGCCACTAAAGGAAGGTAAATAGCTATATATGCCAGGGATACTGTAAGGTTAAAATGAATCGATGTTCACAAGGCACAAATTCAGAACCTCATCGCCTAGATTATATTGCATAGACCTTTAGAAGGACTTTCTACTTAGAGTCTTTTTCCCTTTCTATCCATCCTCCAAAGAGCTTCCAAAATAATCTTGGATTATGCTACAGTTTTAAAAATAAATGATTTTCTGAAAGCCTAGGATTAAGTACAGATTCCTGCACTTACTAGCTGTGTATCCTTGAGCAAATTACTTCTATTTACTTAGGATTACAGGGTCATAAATTTTAGAACCTTTGGGGTTAGCTGATATAACCCCTATTTTTCTTGATGAGGAAACTGAGGCCTAGAGAACTGAGTCCCTCATCTGCAAAATAGGCAAAATAAGGTAAAGCAGTGTTTTCTTAGGAACCCTGGTGTTCCATGTGATGTGAATAGGGATTCGGTGAGAGAAGACTGATGCAATTTTTCTAAATACCCAAATAATCTAAAATATTAGTTATAAATATACATCAGTTGTTAGTTCTCACAATTTAGTGATGAAAATGGGCTTAATTACTCCCATATTTTCCTTAATTGCCTGGCCCAAAACCCTCAAGGAAAGTATTTGTAGGAAAGGAACTGGCATGGAGTGGGAACAGTCACTATTCCAGAGAGTAGTATGGAAAAATGCACCCCAGCTCTGGAAGACACCCCAGAATCCAACAGTGCTGTCTATACATGCTTCATGAAATCCAATTGAGGCTATGATCTGATCCCCATGAGCTCCAAACTGGTTGTGTTTGATACCTCCCTGCAGGTAAAGAAAGCTTTCTTTGCCCTTCTCACAAACGGAGTTCAGGATGCCCCATTATGGGACAACAAGAAACAGAGGTTTATGGGCATGCTGACCATCACTGACTTCATCAGTATTTTACACCATTACTACAAGTCAGCTGTGGTACAAATTTATAAGCTGGAAGAATACAAGCTAGAAACCTGGAGAGAGGAGTACCTTCAGGACTCCTTTAAACCTCTTGTCTGTGTCTCTCCTAATGCCAGCCTTTTGATGCTGTTTCCTCGCTGATCTGAAATAAGATCCATAGACTACCAGTCATTGGTGCTGATTCTGGCAACACTGTATATCCTCACCCACAAACATATCCTCAAGTTTCTCAAGCTTTTTATTGCAGAGTTTCCCAAATTGAACTTCCTGTCTAAGTCTCTGAAGGAGCTCCAGATAGGCACTTATGCCAACATTGCACTAATTTGTACCACCACACCTGTCTAAGTTGAATTGGGCATCTTTGTTCAGCACTTGGTCTCTGCCTTTCCTGTGGTAGATGAGAAAGGGTGTGTGGTGGACATCTACTCCAAGTTCGATGTCATTAACTTGGCAGCAGAAAAACCTATAACAACTTGGATATATCTGTGACAAAAGCACTACAGTATTGATTCCACTATTTTGAGGGTGTACTCAAGTGCTACCAGTTTGAAACTCTGGAGACCATCATTAACAGGCTGGTGGAAGCTGACATTCACCGACTGGTGGTGGTTGGAGAGAACAGTGTGGTAAAAGGCATCATGTATATACTGACATACTACAGGCCTTGCTGCTCAGAGGAGGAGAGAAGGCCTGAGCTGAGTTAGAAGGAATACAGAGAATGAAACCTACCTCTGATCAGATGGATGCGATACCAGAGGCTCTGATCTTTTTTATGACACTCACTTACTTACCCCACCTTACACAGAGGGCATAAAAGGTAAGAAAACATAGAAACTCACACACTTCGAAGGAATAATGTCTAGCCCAGGCACCAACCATGTGCACTGGTCCTCTGCTTAAACTAAGGGCTTTGTTGTGTGCCCCTCATCTTAGGTAATTCTGATCTTTAAGAAATCCCCAGTCCTTTCAGCAAATACCCTGCTCCTGTCTCCTGTGATAACGTACCAGGAAACTCTGTAAAAATCTATTCTTCCTAATACAAAAGGAATTAGGGGGTGGGGAGAGACAGTGCCATTTCCTCCCATAATGATGTTGGTGGGGGAGTACACCCTTTGGATTCTTGCTTGCTTTTCCCCTGCTGTGCTTGCCATGTATTGGGGAGTTGGAAAGGAAAGTTCAAGATGGCTAGTCATATTTATTTTTCATAGTGTTTCTAATTAAAATAACAAGGATTCCCATACCCTAAAAAAAAAAGAGTATTTGTGTTCCATCAGTATACTTTAAGCCTCAAAATGTTACAGGACCAAATTCAGTTTGCTAAACAACAGACCAGAGAATCTCTGAGGCATGTACTAGATCTAATAGCTTTTATATTTCTATGACTATGGATCTCCTACTATATGCATATCCTTGTACTGGAGAGGAAAGATGGTTATCTGAAATAACAGTTAATTGTGTGTTCATCCTTCGTTGCCGAAGACCATGCCATCAGAGAAATGATGACATGACTTGTACTTGACACCTCTGAACAGCGTAATGGAGCAGCTAATGCATAGCTGCTATTGTCAAAGCATAACTAAGAAAAAAATGGGCAGTTGGGGGATGGGAATTGAGGTGATATCAACACTGTAATTTTATTGTAGGGAAATGATATCAAACTCAGATAGAAAGGGTGGGGAGGTGAAACTAAACTGTGCATAAATATCCCTACAAGCCACATATTGACTTAGAAAATCACATATTAACTTTATGTTCAATTGTATTTTTATTTATTTTGTTACATATTCCCCCACTGCACTTTAATCTGGTTCTTTCCTCCTATTAGGGCTGAATGTTAGACACCTCTGTTGTAGGGGAACTCCCAGTAAGGCAACTCCTTCCAAGAATGCAACAAGGAATAAGAAGGGTATTGGAGGACCCTGAGGAGAATGGTAGGGCTAGAACAGAGTCTGTGTCAGAGGTGGAGAAGATGAATAGGATGAAATAGGTGGGGTAGTTTATAGAGAGCCTTGAATATCAGAATGATGATTTTATCTCTTTGTCCTAAATGAGAAATTAACAACCAACACCATTTCTTCCAAGGACAAATTCCTTGCCCAAGTGGGGACATTGATTTTTTTTTAAGTCTCTTTTTAACTCCATTACAGTGCTATTTCATGAGGAGATTGCCTCCATAAAAATTTTATTGATTGAACACTCTAGGTATGGGGTAGAACCAGAGGCTTAATTATAGGGCCTCATCACAGAATTTCCTCAGTCAGGGACCTGTCTTCAGGGGACAATCCCATCACCGTCATGGCAAAGGAAGCCCAATGGCTTTTATTCCCAATGCTGTCACTGTTGGAAAGTGAAGGCTCATTCACTTCCCTCTTTCCATTTCTGTCTTTCTCTCTTTTGCAGATAAACCCATAAGCTCCTTTTTATCCTCAGGCATAGTAATAATAAACTCCCTCTAAAGTGGTCTTAACTCTGAGCATGAAATTTCCCCTGCTTCTGCCAGACCACTAGAGAAAGAACTTATAAGAATGTACAGTGGTGGGGTTTTCTAGTCCCCGTGCGATTTTAAGACACAGCATTTTGTCATCACTTTAATTCCACTCAATTCAGCACACATTTATGGAGCTTTTTCTAGGTGCCCTATGTTAGGTACTGGGAAAACACAAATATCCTAGAAAAGGCAGGGTCCTTCAGTAGGGTTATAGAGATCAGAGAACACAAAAATCACCAACCACTCATAGAATAGGTCAGAAACCACAAAATGTGTGGGTGACTCCCATCTCTGTCACTTACTAGCTCTTTGACCTTGGGGAAAGTTATATCATCTCTCTGGGTGCCAATATTCCAATAATCAACTAGGGATAAAAATGTTCAAACTTTTTACCTAAGAGTTTTGTTCATTTCCTTCTTCTGGATAGAGAGGTGGAGGATTACGGAAGGCAGTTTGGAGACCTGGTAGATGTAGTGCTAGGTCTGGAGTCAGAAAGACCTGAGTTCAAATTCAGCCTCAGACACTTACTAGTCACTTAACCTCTGTTTGCCTCTGTTTTCTCAACTGTAAGATGGATATAACAATAGCACCTACCTCACATGGTTGTTAGGAGATAATATTTGTAAGAGCTTAGCAGAATGCCTAGCACATAGTAAGCACTTAATAGATGTTTGTTTTCTTCCCTCCCTAAAATGTATTAACATATCAGATGCAATCACTTTGGGTCAGTGTTACATGACTACATTTTTATATATCAGTAGCTTTAATAGCGCATTTCACAAACTATGGATAACATAACTATAATTTTTCTTTTTATTATGAATTTCACCATCACCAACAAACACCAATTTTTACTGGTTTTTTTTTCTTTGAGCCAAGGGAGGGTTCTTTGTAGATCAAATGAGATAATACCTAATGTACCTCTCAAAATACTTTATAAATAGTAACTATTATAATTAGAGAATAGTCCAAAACAAGATACAATTAAGTAACAATCAAAAGAAATGACCAGGAAAGGGAGAGATATGGTCATTGATAGCAATTTCCATGCTATTCTCCCTTAATCCTGAAAACTTGAGAAGCTATTTAAGTTTGAAATTGGGTATGCTTTTCATTTATTTCTATTAAAGACACCATCTGCCCAATCACGTAAGCTGAAATCCTGAGCCATCTTGACTTTTCCTTCTTTTTTACCTCTACATCCAATCACTCACTTGTCAAGTACTCTTAATTGTAATTTGTTCATCCCCCTCCTTTCCATCGCCACCTATTTCGGGCCTTAAAAAAACCCCAAAAAACTCTACTTTGGACTCTAATAATAGCCTCCTAACTGTTCTCCATGGTTCTGAACCATCTTGCCAAGAGAATTTCCCCAATGAACAGACCTCACCATGTCATAACTGCCATCCAATAATCTTCAATGGTTCTCTCTACACATGCCTTAGACTAGTATTCAGCTTCCTCCACCATCTCACTCCTACCTACATTTCCAGCCTTATTTCATTCTTCTCCCCTTCACATGCTACATATAAGTTCTAATGAAATCAGATTACTAGCATAGCTTTTCTCCCCATCTCTTCTTGTGGTTTTGTTTTGACTGCATGTTTGTACAAGATGTCCCCTTAATCCTAGGATGCATTCCCTGCACATCTTTATCACTAAGACTCAGCTCCGATGCCACTTTCACAATGAAGAATTCCTCCTTAGTTGAAAGCAAACTCCTTCCCAAATTTCTTATAGGACTTTGTGTAGACCTCTCTTTTGTTCAGATCATAATCTACCCTATTTCATACTAGTTTGTGTAAATGTCTTAGTGCCTCTCCCTGCCACCATCAGTTAGATGATATACTCCTTAAGGAAAGGAATGTTGTTTTTCATTTTTCTATCCCCAGCATCTAATATGATACCTTATTACATCTTGTGATTATAGAGTCTGAATGGTTCTCAGAGGTTATCTAGTCTAGACCCCTTGTTCTACAGATGAGGAAACTGAGTCTCAGAGAGATTAAATGATTTGCCCAAAGTCACACAGGTAGTAAGTGGCAGAGCTATGACCAGATTTCCTTTCTCCAAAGTCAAAACCTTTCCTTTGTACCATAGTGCCTCTCAGTAGATAGTTCATAAATGGTCGTTTAATTCCCTCCCTCCTTCTCTCCCCTTCTGTCTGTCTCTGTCTCTCTGTGACTCTCTCACACACACTTCCTTTGTGACCCTGGGAAAGTCATTTACCTTCCTTGGGCCTCAGTTTTCTCATCTATATAATTAAGAGATTGACCTTGATGGTACTGAGTTCCCTTCCAGAGTTAGATAAATGGTAGTTATGCAATGAGTGTTCATGGATAAACCAATAAGAATGCAGGCTTTGTGGTAACCTGGATCATTAGGACTATCTACCATCTGTAAGAAGGCTTTCAAACAAATACTCAGATTCCTTCCTTGAGGTTTTTTCTGCCTGTTTTCAAACCTTTGAGGCAAGTTCTCTAGATAAGAGCTCAGGCTGCAATAGTCACTCTGGCAACTTTCCCTAAAAGCCCAGTGTTGAGATCTGATAGTGTAACATTTTATCAACAAGTCCCAAGGTATTTCCGCAAATCCCCACAAATGTAATGTACTTATAATCCAAGCAAAATACCTAATCCTGTTGCCTTTGTATTCCAAATAAAGTGAAATTTTCACTAGCTTTCTTTTGAACTTCTGGTAAAATACACGTTTGTCTCATCCCATAAAATCCCAATAGAAGCAAGAAAAAAAACCAATCAGACCTGGTCCAGGTGTTTTATCTTCTAGAGAACAGTCTTATGATGTTTATGGCCATTGCCAATCAAAGTCCTTTAAATTATGGATTTTCAAAATTCCCAGAAAGTGAGCTCAATTTGGTAGGCTTATTTAGTACAAAGTTTACAAATCCAGCATTAAATTCAAGCATCTCTTCAGACACCCCACAAGAGAGTAAACAGATATGCTCAGGCTGTGCCTGTTAGTAGCACAGCAGGAGGATTTATGGAGCTAAAAGCTGACGAAGATTGCAGGGTCTTTTAAAATGCATGGCGTGATTTCCACGCACGTGTCTTTGGAAGTGGAAACACTTAACAAATTCCATAAAAGTAGCTTAATTTTCCGGCAAGGGGAGGGGCAGAATTTAGTATTTGAATTATTCAGGGGAGGTTTATATACAGGCCCAGAGATATGTGATATGTCAACTAAATTATAATTATGTTTCTTGCAAGATCTCCATCGAGATTTCTTTGTTTTTATGAAAGGAGGAGCCCATTCCCACAGGATTATTTGCAAGAAACTGTTTTTATTTATGGACAGCCAGCCTCAATATTCTGAGAGGCAGGATGAAAAATTAATTTTCTTCAAATACATTTACTGAATATTTAACTTCATCTGTGTAATCTATTTGTTTAATATACAGGAGTGGATGATACTCCACTGAGAATTTCTGCGCTTGTAACTATCTCTTATTCTGGAAAGAGAGAAGTCCTAAAGAATATTGGTCCAAGAATTAGGCAGTGTGGGTTCTAGACTAATCCTCCTCCTGTCCTGACTACCTGAATCATTTGTCTTCTCTGGGCTTTAGCATAACATAGCAGACAGAGTGCTGAACTGAAAAGAGCAAGAGCTAAATTGAAATATTGTCTTTGACAATGACTATGTATCCATGGGCAAGTAATTTAACACTCTGAACCTCAGTATCCTTATCTATAAAAGAGGATGATCATATCTATAGAACCTATGTCATAGCATTGTTGTCAGGCTTAAATTCAGTGAATATTTATTAAATGTCTTCTATGTGCAAAGCAATGTACTGGATTTTGGTATACAAAGACAAAACAAAACAGTTGTCCTCAAGGAATTGAAATTCTACCACAGGTATATCAAGAGACGTGTTAGTAAAATATTTAACAGTTGGCTCTCCAAAAATGCAAAACATACTTTTAAACTTAATCTGCATTAACATTTTTTCTATCTCTTTCATAAGTCTAGACAATCATCAAAACAAGAAATAAAGTTCTGATTTGTTGCATTTGCCTATTTTTGAGCACTGAAAATTCAAGAGACAAAGAAGGGTAATAACTGGGGGATGAAGAAAGGCTTCACATAGAAGTGATGGCTGAGCTGAGTTTTGAAGGAAGCGAGGGACTCTATGAGGCAGGAATGAGGAGCAAGAGCCTTCCAGGCATTTGTTCCAAAGGATGGGGGCAGAAGATGCAATGTCATATGTGGAGAACAAACTGGAAGGTCAGTTTGATTGCAACATAGAATGGAGGAAAGAGAAAGGTTGAATGACTGGAAATATAGGGGCAAGTTAAATTACAAAGTGATTTGTGCCAAATTGAAGATTTTGTATTTTAAGCATTAAAACCTTGTTTTTTGAGCTGTGGTTGGGGAGGAGGGAACAATGGGTCACTTAGAACTGTGTTTTAAGGGTTCAACTTCGCCTTTGTTTGGAGGGTGTATTGGGGATGGGGGGTATAGGGAGAGATCAATTAGGAAGTCATTGCTGTAGAACAGGTGAGAAATGATAAAACCTATAAAAACTAGGTTAGAGACAAGGTGAGTCGAGAGAATGACTGAAGAGATGTTTGGAAGGTGAGATCAATAACATTTAGCAACTAATTGAATATGCCAGAGAGTGAAAAGTCCAGGATAACTTCAAGGTTGTGAATCTGGGTGACTGGTAGTTCTATGAGTGATGGTAATTCTCTCAACAGTAGATAACATGACACTAGGATTCAAGAGAATAATTAGGCCTGGATATAGGTGGTACAATGGATAGCACATGGGACCTGGAGTGAGGAATACCTGAGATCAAATACAACTTCAAGCAGTTACTAGCTGTGTGACCCTGGGTAAGTCATTTAACAGCTGTTTGTCTCAGTTTCCTCATCTGTAAAATGGGGACAATAACAGCATTGTTGTAAAGATCCTCCCAGCATTGTTGTAAAGATCAAATGAGATAAGAATTGTGGCACATAGTAAATGCTAAATGCTAGTTGCACTTGGTTGTTGTTGAATAAAATTGGTAGTCAGTTTCCCCTGACCACTAAGTATAGGAACCCAAGACTGTCTTAGATAAAGAGTTGGACTGGGTGATAAAAATGGTTTGAATGAAACTCAGAGAATGAGGGTTGCTGAGTTATTGTGGCAGGGGAGTAGTCTGAAAGTAGGAGTAAGAGGTAAAGAGTAAAGAACCTAAGACAGCCTTGGGTGGTCAGGAGAAACTGAGTAAGAAGTTAGATAAGTAGGAGAATCAGGAAAAAACTAATAGAAGCCATGGGAGGCAAACCTTTCTAAGGGCTTGGTTGAGAAAGGAAGAGATAATGGACAATCAGTTGAGGGACTGTCAGGGTCAAGAAAATGCATTTTTAAAAGACTAGAGGAGGAGAAGAAGCAGTGAGGAAGTACAGCAGTAATTATAAGGAGAAAAAGAGAGAAATTAAGAGTACTGACAGTAGAATAAAAGGAAAAGGAATTCAAAAGGAGCTCATAGGGTCTGATTGCACTACATGACTTGAGGGCCAAGGTTATGAAGGAAGGAGTGGAGAACAGAGGGGTGATAAAATGAAACAGCAGGGAGGATTAGAGGAGCTGGAGTCCATGGTGAGGAGGAAGGAATAGGTTTAGAAGGGTGAGGACCACAGAGGGGATTGCAGGATAGTGTGGTACATTAGAAAAAAATGAGGGGTTTAGAGTCAGACATCTTGACTCCAGAACCTGGCTCTGCCATTTACTGCCTTTATGACCTTGGGCAATTAAGCTCTATATGCCTCAGTTTCCTCAACTGTAAAATGAAATTATTGAACTAGAATTCTGGACTTCTTAAACTTTTTCCACTTGAGACTCCATCATCCCCTCTTAAACCAGTTTAAGAAGTAGTTAATTAGATGCCCTCTAAGGTCAGCTCTTTACTATGATTCTATAGTTACTATGATAAGAGACTGTGATGACAGAGAAAAATTCCATAATTCTGGACCATAGTGGTTAAATAATTATGAGTGAAGGGCTGATGAAAGGTATGACTATCCCTTTGTGTGACTGAAGTTGAGTGAAGATGGAATCAGTTCAATATTTAAAATGCATTTAACACACATTTACTGTGTACCAGGCACAGTACTACTGGGGATACAAACACAAGCAAAAAGAAAGATAACCCCTGCCTTCAAGGAACTTGTATTCTAATGAAGGAAGATCATTCAAAACAAGGTGGGTGGTGATACCAGCAAATGAGCAAAGTCTAGAGTTATAAGCAGAGTCAAGTGAAGAAAGAAATATGGCCAACCCAAGCCCCTTCTCAAAATGCAGGCCCACGAGGTACTCACCAGTGGGAGAGGGGGCCATGTAGACAGAGGGATGTTCCATGGTGAGAAGGGCACAATACTAGAGGAAATTCCAGTTTATGAAAACTGCTGAAATATGGTGGCTAAGTCTAGAAGCCGAACTAAGAAATGGAGGTCACTGTGACTTAGAATTAGATGACCTGGAAGTTCAGGGTGCTTAAGAAAATATTATTATGGAAGCTGAAGTTCCCAAGTATGTAGGCAGGAAGTGAGTTTGAGTAGATTGTAAGACTAATAGCCCAGTACTGAATTATTTGTGAAAGGAGGGAGAATGACTCAGTAGATGAATGAGATAAAGAGTTGGACTGGGTGATAAAAATGGATTGAATGAAACTCAGAGGATGAGGGTGGCTGAGTTATCGTGGCAGGGGAGTGGTCTGAAAGTAGGAGTAGGAGGTAAAGAGTATATTTATTCCTCTGCTTCCTCCAGCTTTTGGAGATGAGATGAGGGGCAAAAGAGGAATGCCTAGTACTGGAGAGGGTGATCAAGGATGGAGTGTCTTATAGGGACAACTAGGCATATGACAGTGCATGCATGGGAGTTTATGAGCAAAAGGGGGCAAATTTCAGAGTGGGTAATGAAATGAGAAGGCTAAAGATGACAGAGATGATGGAAGAGGTAAGACTTAGATATATAAGGATGAAAGTATGGGATGTGATTGGAGGAAAAGGATTTTCACCTCTGCTATCATTGACACTGAAGCATCAAGAAAAGGGAATCAGAATCTGGGAATTTGCTCACTTAGGAAACTGGGACTAGCCAGTTGATAGGGAGAACCAGTCATCTTGGAATGAAGCTATGACAGATGTAGAACATGAATTTAACCTGATACTTAACCAACACTATATTTTTCCAGGAATTTTTGTGCATCTTTTTCCATTTTTTTGTGTTTCCTTTACCAAGGTGTTGACTCTTTTCATGATTCTCTCACATTACTCTCATTTCTTTCACCAATTTTTCTTCTACCTCTCTTATTTGATTTTTAAAATAATTTTGAGCTCTTCTAGGAATTCTTTTTGGTCCTGAGACCAATTAAAATTTTACTTTGAAGCTTCACATGTAGCCATTTTGACATTGGCATCCAATTTGTGAAGTTGTGTGTTAATCTTCCCTGTCACTGCAGTAACTATCTATGGTCAGATTCTTTTTTTGTTTGTTGCTCATTTTTCCAGTCTTTTGCATGACTTAATTTTATGTTAAAGTTGGGCTCTGCTCCTGGAGTGGAGGGGGCACTGTCCCAAACTTGTTATACAGACATAGGAGTTTAGCCACTGGCCTACTGCACTAGGGACATGGGAGCTCAGTTGCTGGCGTGCTGCACCAGGGGCTACAGGGCATGGCCACCGACCTGTACTGGGCGGTGCAGAGCTTCTCTTCTGACTTGCTACACTGGAGCTGCAAAACCAATCCACTGGCTTGTGCCAATGTGTGGGCCTGTTGCTCCAAAGACCTGGGGCCTCTCCACTGGCTTGCTGTGCCAGGGGTACAGGGGATGTAGGGGAACCTAACCACTGACTTGCTACACCAGGGTTGCAGGACCTAGCTGCTAACCTGAGCCAGGGCTCAGGGCCTTGCCCAGAAGCCACCTGCATTGGACCGCATTCCCCTTTTACCCAAGTGAGACAGACCTTTCCTGCCAACCATCTAAGTTGTCTTGGGCTAGAAAATTGTTTCATTCCATATTCTTGTCAGTTCTTCCTCTCCAGAATTCATTTGGAGGCCTTATTTTATAGTTCTTTTGAGGTAAAATCTGGGAGAGTTTGGGTAAATTCCTGCCGTATTCTTCCATCTTTGCTTTATTCCTCTTCCACTACTGAGGTCTAAGAACCTGACCCTCTGAGAAGGCTCAGTTAGGAAGATGGCTAACTAGGCTAGAAGGGATTAATTTGTGAGCCAGAGTTAAGCTGAGGAGAGGGCACTGCTAAGGAATTAATGCCCCCAGATACTCTTCTTTACAATGACTGACTCTTCCCAGGAGGCCTTGCTGCTTAGGCCAGGTATAAATATGACCGTGCTTTACTGCTCCACTGGCTGAGTGTCCCTGATCCTCAGCCAGAACCTTGACCCTGATTAAAATAGCACTAAAGAACCATAACCTTTGTTTTTGACAAAATGAAAAAAACCTGGTTTTTTGGGGAAATGAGGTGGGCATGATGATATGGGTGATAACATTAGAATCTCCTGACTTGAAAGAGCATGTCCATAGCATTTTCAGGCCAGCCCCAACAGGAACATGGCACAAGAACACAACACACTTGCCACCATCTACGGAGATTCAGTTCAATTTAACAAGCATTCATTAAGGGCCTGCTCTGTGCAAGGCACTCTGATAAATACCCAAGATACAAAAAAAAAAAAAAATCATTGTCCTCTCCCCATCAGGAGGGGAAAAATGGTGATGGGAGGGATCACTATGCAATGAAAAAGTCCAGTTGAGTTTAAATAGCATACACTTACAGTGGACCCAGTTAGAATAGTATTGGAACTTCTTTCAGCAAAAATTCACATTCATGGCTTACAGTAAAAATGTCTAGGATTAGCAGGGTAAGAGCAGTGGGTGGACAAGGGAATTCCAGAGTAGGTAACAGTATCCTACCGAAATTCAGTTTATTTCATCAAGCTTTCACTAAACTCTTGTTGTGTGGCAGACTATGCTGGACTTTGCAGACAAAAGCCAAAAACCAAACAATCCTTGCCCTTCTGGAGCCTATGTACTACTGGGATGACTAGTGTCCAAACTGTGAAGGGAGAAAAATCAGACTATAGTTGTGGTGGACTAAGAGAACAGGGAGGGGAAGGAGGAATGAGGGTAAAGGCAAGGCTCAGTGGGAGTGAAGCAGTGAGAGGGGTCAAATCTGGTCAGGAGGCTGTGATCACAGGGTAACTTCAGAGTTTGGAGTTGGCAAGGGCAACCATTGGTGGTTCTGGTGGTTCTGAATGACAGGGATGAGGGAAGGAAAAAAAAAGGGGAAGGGAATAAGTGCTCACAATGTGCCAGGCCCTCTGCTACGTACTTTAAAATTTATTTGATTTTCACAACAACTTTGTGAGGTAAGGGATGTTATTCTCCCAATTTTGTAGTTGAGGA
The DNA here is from genome assembly GCA_028658325.1 of Potorous gilbertii. Lineage (NCBI taxonomy): Eukaryota > Metazoa > Chordata > Mammalia > Diprotodontia > Potoroidae > Potorous > Potorous gilbertii. Next base: position 270,040,427 of record CM053771.1, on the reverse strand, counting down.
AACTGAGGAAAAGAGAGGTTAAGTGATTAATGACTTGGGTATTCCTGACTTCAGGCTCTGTGCTCTCTTCATTGTGCCATCTACCAGCTGCTCCGAACAAGGTTGGGGTCTGCTGGCCATAAGTGGGGGTAGGGTGCTGGGGGAGTACCTGGTAAGGAAAAGATAGTAAGACAAATCAGCCCAAAGATTCCAGTTAGTGCTGGTGTGATAAAACCCTTGCAGCTTCCTATTCTTAAGTGGTTTCATGCGGAACAAGAACTCCTAGGAATGAATCAATTGCCATGACTCAAGGTTCTTTCTATAATACATTATCTTGTTGGTTCCCCATTCCTTCCTTTGAGGTCTATAGCTTCAAGGAACAAAGATGTACTTGCCCCCTCAGTTCCACTTACTCCCAATCAATTGCCTCACTTCCACTTCTTAGAGTGTCATGTTTCCTTCAAAACTCAGCCCAAACACCATGAGACCTTTTCCTGCTCTCTCTAGATGCTCCTTCTGCCACCATAAATCTGGAGCCATGGAAAGCAATTCATATAAGTGTCATGTCCCCCCATGCCACAAAGTCAGCCCAATATTCATTGATGAGATGCTGATATAGGAACAAGATTGGGTACAAGAAGAATTTATCAAACTCAAATTATTAGAATTGCAAGGGCTCTTTAGTAACCCTATAGCCATGTAGTAATCATCAGCCTACAGACTATGGTCTCCTTCTGGGGAGTAACATTCTACTATCAGTGTATAAATACTTAGGGGACAGGTTTCATTTCTTATCCTTGTGTCCCCAGCATCTAACACAGTACCTTACCCACATGCCAAGAATATGTCATTCATGTTACGGTATTACATTGGTTGTCTCTGAATAAGATACCTTAGAGTCAACTGTGCCACACCAACACTGATTCTTTGCCCTAAATTCTCAAAAAATTTCAATTGGCTCCAAAAATGCTTGGGGAAAATGCAGACACCTGCGCAAGTAAGGTAATTAATAAATGTTTGGTGAGGGAATTGAGCACACATTGTCAAACTTCATGCCCCAGAATCAAGCATGTTTGTCAAAACCAGGGCACAGGGTTGGCAACACCTGTCCTAGGATTAGTAATCATGCCTATGTTCAGCTATTGTATGATCCCACTTCCCTGCTGGGTAAATGAGGTACTATAATATAGTTGACAGAATACTACAGTTGGAATCCAGATAGATCTTAGTTTAAATTCTGACTGTGCCATTCAGCTGTGTGAAATAGACAAATAACCTCTGAGACTCAGTTTCCTTATCTGTAAAACAGGAATAATAATATTTGTCCTACAATTAATTATCAATTCTAAGAATTCGTTTTTAAATAAATTTTGTATGCCATCATCCACTCCATAATGCCTGCCCTTCAAGGTCCTTTGCAGGGATCCATTTGTTCCTCTTTCATGAAACTGGTAACTCTGTCAAAGAATGTATAATCTTTGAAATATCATGTCCTAAATAGCAAAACCGGAGACAGATTTTTTTGGCACCATTAAAATATTAAGTTAGCTCTGTATCAAATACATTATAACCTTACAACAAGTGAACTATGCTATTCTATCACTGTTTCTTTGCCCCAAGGCCCTGACAAATGTCAGCCAATTCAAAAAAATGCAAAAGGAAAAAAAAATACAAAAATGGATACTGTGTGAAGCAAGTAAATGAATTAGAAACAAAAACTGACAAGGCTGAACTAGGGATTGGTGAGAATTTGGGGGCTGAAGGGCAAATAATAATGTACCACAATGGTGTCAAACTCAAATTGAAATGGATCCCTGTGGGATACGTATTGACATAGAAAACTACAAATTAACATTATTGCATTTTGACACCTCTGACATACAATAGTACAATAACTCCATTGAGTGTCACATTTCCCCAGAATTTCAGTTTCTTCTTTTGTTAATATTGACTTGGAGATTGATAGAATACCGTCTGATTGCTAGTTCTTTAAGCCACCCTGAAAAGAGTTTCTTCTTAAGTTTTCTTTCAGATCCATCGCCACCAGACTATTTTTTTCGTTATTATGTTTTTATCAAACAAAGATCTGCCTTCTCTCTTCCCACTTCCCTTCCCTCTCCCACCACACAATGAGAAAGGAAGAAAAACAAAATCCTTATTTTAAATATATACACTCAACAAAACAATTTTCTGCCTTGACCATATTAAAAAAAATGATGTCTCAGTCTACACTCTGATTCCATTACCTCTCTATCAGGGGGAGTTGCCTCTTTCATCATGAGCCCTCTAGAGTCATAATTGGTCACTGTGATGATTAGAGTTCCTAAACCTTTAAAAATATGTTCATTTTTACAATATGTTATTATTCTATAAATTGTTTCCTGGTTCTGCTTGCTTCACTCTAAATCAGTTTGTACAAGTCTTTCTAGATTTCTTTGATTTTCTCTAGTTAATGGGCACTCCCTCTGTTTCCAACTTTTTGTCACTGTAAATACAGTTGATATAAATACTTTTGCACTTTGTTGTTCAGTCATTTCAGTAGTACCCAACAATTCATTTAAGGTTTTCATGGCAAAAATACTGGAGTGGTTGGCCATTTCCTTCTCCAGCTCATTGTATGCATGAGGAACTGAGGCAAACAGGCTTAAGTGACTTGCCTATGGTCACTTCGAACTCAGGAGCATGAATCTTCCTCACTTCAGGTCCAGTGTTCTATCTACTGCACTACCTAGCTGCCCCAACTTTTATATATATAACTCTTTTTCCCTTTCTTTGTTCTCTTTGGGCGTATAGATCTCACAGTGGTATCACTGTCAGAAAGTATGCACAGTTTTATAACATTGGATATAGTTCCAAACCACTTTCCAGAATGACTAGATCAATTCCCAGTTCTGCCAACAGTGCCATAACTCATCCGCAATTTGTCATTTTCTTTTTTTGTCTGTTTTATAAATCTGAGGGGTGTAAAGTAGAACATTAGAGTTGTATTCATTTTTATTTCTTTAATTATTGGTAATTCTGAGTATTTTTCATGTGGCTATTATAACTTGGATTTCTTCTGCTGTCACTCACCAAACTATTTTTAACTTTTCAACTTCCCCTCCTATCTGAATTCTAGCACAATCTATAGTACTGATTCCTAGCTGTCTTGTGCTAAATGACTTCCACAGTTCATCTAACTCTAGATCTACAGTCCTATGAAAAGATGGGAAACTTTTCCTAGTCTCTCCCGTTCTTGGTGCTGCCACCCTCCTCGAATCACCTTGCATTTGTCTGTGTACATGTTATACTTTCAAAGGATATAAACTCACTGATGGCAGGAACTATTTTTATTTCTTTCTTTGTTTATCCAGTTAGTAGTATAGTGCTTTGCACATAATAGTTGAATTTTATTAAATAGCTGCTAAAAAAAAAAAACTCTAGGTAATTGTAGAATTCTTGCTTTCTCTTCTTATTATTATTTGTTCCCAGAATAGAAAGGATTTTCCCCCTTTGACACTAGGTTAGCAGTTTATAAGAAAAATGTTACCTAGGACAAAAGTGAGCACCACTAAAGATGACTTTCTGAAACAAGGAATATGTTTTATGACTGACCAAGCCAAAAACACCAGGAAATGCCTTGAAAGTCATTCAGTCTCAGGCATAAAATTTTAGAATATTAGAAAAATAAGACATGTTTAATCTCACACAAATTCGATGAAAATTCATGATGTTTATCAGTATTTATGATTTTCTTTATATTATATGCCATTGATTTTAAAAAAATTATTAATATCTTTTAACACCATCTTCATTTCCAAATGCACACCTCCCCTTTAATCCGCTGTCCTTTGTAACAAAGAATAAAGAGAGAGGGAAAGGAGAGAGAGATCAGCAAACTAATAACACATCCACCAAGTCTGGCACTGTGTGTGTATATGTGTATATATATATATATATACACATATACACACACACACACACACATATATATATATATACACATACACACCCACATATATATCTATATTCTATACTTATTCCTTTACCTGTGCAAAGAAATGAATTGGAAGAGGTCCATCCTCTCCTCTTTTGGTATGCCCCCTAATTTCAAATGGTTAGAAAGAAGTGTAATGCAAAGGAAATCCTGACATCCCAGCTAATGGGGACCCTGGTCAGAAAGTACTTGCTGACTTAAAAAGCCCAGAATGCCAAAGGGCCAGAAGAAGATGAAAGGCATCTTACCATGTGTTATCGCAACCATACTTTTAACAGCAGCCCATATTGGTAAAGAAAAGTTTTAACAAAGCTCATAAACATTCTTGAAAAACTTTTCTTGGAATTTCTTTTTGGAGCTTGTAATTTCAGAAGAGTCAATGAATCTGACAAACTTAATCCTAGTGATTAAATATTTGCCCAGTGGGCAGACTGGGACCACAATAAGCTTACTTTTTCATCCTGTTAACAATTAAGAGGGAAATTTTTTTAGTCTTTCCCTCATGATAGAAAACCATGTGGGACAAAGCTAGGATTATAAGGGTTGCTTTGGAAAAGTAGACAAATGAGATAATTTCCAAGAAAGAAGGGCAAAGTTGGATGGCATTGAACTTAATAAAGTCTCTTCTTATTCATATTGTAAATGCAACAAGCATTTATAATTCTAAAGGATGTGTTATTTCAAATAGCATGATGAATTCTGAGTAGGACTCTTAGGCATGGGCATGGTACAGGGAAAGAACATTGGTTCTGAAGTAAAAGAACCTGGTTTCAAATTCCTCATCTGATATTGACTAGCTGGGTGACCTTAGGTAAGGCAGTTAACTTCCCCTCTCAATTTGATTGAATGTAAAAGGAAATTGTAAAAGAAAATTGAATGTAAAAGGAAAGGTGATCTCCAAGCTTCTTTCCAGGTCTGGAATTCTGAGGTCCATATAGTGGAAAAGACTGTGGGGAGAAATGTGTTAAATGCAGTCTCTGAAGTGTCTACTTCTTTGCATTCACTTTGTTCTATAGGAATTCACTAGACAAGTAGCTGGCTGATGGTGCTACTTGAGTCATCTCACAGAATATCAACAAAACAGCAAAAGTAATAGTTAGCGATAACTAGGGTTTATCTAGGATGTTAAGGCTTGCAAAGCACTTTTCAAATATTATCTCTCATTTTATCTTCATGCCCTGGGACAAACTCAAGGGTAAGTTATGGAACACCTCCCCCATATTATTTGCATGGGCACATCATAATGCTAGCTCTGGGTTTAGAGAAACCCATGGGGTCCTCAACTGTCTTCCTTATGCCTCGTCCTGAGCAATGTCACCAATGGCTTTGGTGGTCCCTTCCTAATCATTCATAGAGCTAGAAAATTATGTTTATAAATCTCCAAATTAAAAATCCCTTAACTCAGTCATATACTTGAAGAAAAGAAACTCAAATGAAAGTTAAGACTTGGTGATCTTCTCAAGGGAACAAAACAGTTCTTTTTTCTTTGGTTTTTTTTTTGGCCAAGTTTTATCTGAGCCATCCATTCACAAGCAATCGTGGAATTAAAGTTCTTCTATAACCTCTACAGTGTCACTTTCTGAAGTATCTTTCCCCACTCAGTTGAATTATATAGCTAGCATATTTATTTTGTTCCTAGTTCCCAGGTTTATCATTTTTCGATTACTGTTTGTACTTGCAGTCACAGAAGAGGCTAATCTGGGTCTTTAAATGAGTATGGCTCCCTGTGTATAAAATACTAATTAAACATTCCATTTCTATGCCTCCAAAGATTCTCTGATCTGATTGTGACTATAGGTGCATATGTGGGGTTAAAGTTGGCATGGATCTTCATTGAATTTATATGTAGAGAAATAATTCTTCCATCCTACCTTAGGTTCTGTTCACACCAATTCCTAGCCCTAGTCATTTTGCCCCCTTTCATTCCTGCCCTAATAAAAGTACAACTTCCTTTGAGAAGCCTTACCCAAGGATCTCAGCTCACAGGGATCTATCTCTCTCCTCTAAAAGTCCAGAGTCCTAATTTTCTGTCCTACTCTTATTAGTTATAATGAGCTAATGTCATAGCAGCCACAGCCAAAGAGGAAGGGAGATATTTAGGAAGAATGGAAAGAATTCAAACTAGGTGAGAACAAAATAAATTACATATCATCTTCTATATGCTCCTGGAGTTATCCATGAGATGCTTTCAGTAGGACAAGAAAAAAGGAGCTCATTTCCAATTATTTTAGTCAATCACCAAAAGCAGTTATTCTATCTACCTATATAATAGTCTGTGGAACATGAAGCAAAAATGAATAACAGGATAGAACTTGTCCCAGGACTGTTTATATCTTAACTTCATTGAATAAGATGAGAGGAATGAGATAATACTGCTACATTAACTATTGATAGTAATTATGGAACTGGACCATTACTACAAATAAAACCATAATCTTCCAGGTATAATATTGACCCAAAAATTTATTAGTTAATTAAAAATTCATAGCTGTATTCATACTAAGAACATATAAATTCCAAACTACTTGTAATAAAAAGCATTACTAACGTGGAAGTCAAAACCCAAAAAGATGAGAAACACTGAAATGGGCTGATGCAGAGGCTGGGAGGAGAAAGAGAGGAAAGCCAAACCATTTGGGAACAAGAAACACCTGACCATCCCCAGTGTCCTCTCCACTGCTGGAGTTGTCCCAGCTGTCAGCAGAAGATGAGCTTGCATCTCAACACATTCATCCAATTAAACACTAATCATGAAAGAATAATTATAAGATAGTGAATTACTCTAGGACAGACACATGGAATGTGAAAATCAGAATGAAATAATAACAGGTATTTATATAGCACTTTCAAGTTTGCAAAGTGCTTTTTATATACTATTCTGGGTCTCTCAATTACCATATGAAATGAATGCTATAGGCATTAGTGACCCCTTCTTAAAAGTGAGAAAATTAAGCTCAGAGAGATGAATTAACTTGTCCTTGGTCAAGGGCAAGGTTATTAATTGTCAGAGACGAGATTTGATCCCAGGTCTTCCTGATTCTACATAGTGTGATAGTATAATTTTGGAGTCACTTAAAAAAATAAATCCTACCTGTGGGCTAATATCCCAAAATCTCCTAACAAACAACAGTCTTTCATTATATGACTACAGATAATTTTCTTAAAAGTCCTGAAAGATAATGACTCAAGTTCAATGACTGAAGTTTAATTGTTGTTCAGTCATGTCTGACTCTTTGTGACCCAATGTGGGGTTTTCTTGGCAAAGATACAGAAGTGGAGCTCATTTTACAGATGAGGAAATTGAGGTAAACATAGTTAAGTGACTTGCCCAGGGTCACATAGCTAGTAAGCATCTAAGGTCAGATTTGAACTCAGAAGTCTTCCTGACTCCAGGCTCAGCACTCTATCCACTATACCAGGTAGCTACCCAAATGAGGCTTAAAAGACTGATAGGAGATCCTTTCTTGAAAGCATATTTGATAGAGGGAAGGGAAAGGAGTAGGAGGACAGTAGTTGCATAGTGGGTGCAGGGATCTTGGAAAGGGGGGAGAGTAAACAAAAAGGAGACTTAACACTGAATACAAACACAGCTAACTTTGAAATTTGAAGGTAAGGGGGTAAAGACACGGAGCTGACTGTTCTATAACATGAGTTGTTTGGTAAAGAATCTAGGGTCCTCTATACTTTGATAAGGAAACCCAAATGACCACTTTTTTTCATCAGCTTTCCTTAATGCTTTTGACCAGAAGTCAGAAAGAACAGGAATTCTGGGTTTTAGGACAATACCGAGGTACCTCTCATAATCCATGGCACAGAATATGCAATTCAGTAATTGCTTTTTGACTGAGTGACTGAGGATACATTGTGCTTCCTAATTAATTGAAATAACAGATCCTGTGAAGTAGTCACACTATTCGAATTCATGCTGCCTTGGGCTGGAACCAATCACCATCATTTATATCATTGTAACTTCAAATAGTGTGAATTTGAATACAGGAGGCCACTTTGTGGAATTCTTTGTTCTCAGTACTCAGTACCTTGCTGTATTTATTTGGACCTCCTCCAGTGCCCCATTACTGTACCTCCCTGTGACTTGGAGCAGTCTTCTCAAAACCGAAGCCAGAAGCACTAATTAGATTATCCCTCTCAGCCCCAAAGGCTTTGGGTCCAGTAATTCTACCTGCAGTAAAAGGATCATTCACAGAGGCCTACCCCAGGGTGATAAATATTTCAGCCACAGCATTAAGTTTTAGAAGAACTTTGGACTGTGTCAGGCAGCATCTGTGTCAGGTACCCAGGAGGTTGGAGAATTACATGCCCTTGGAGTATCCAAGTACTAAATGGTTCCGTTTGTCAAAAGGTCCAAAGCATCAAATGTAAATCACTTCTCCCAGCATGATACTACAACCATTTTAGGCATGATTAGGAGGGCATTAAGAGTCTAGAACAAGAGAGGCAGTTGTCCCCCTGGCCAGACCACATCTGACATGTTTTATCTAGTTTGGTCCTGGCATGATAAGCTGGACCATGTCCAGGGGAGAGTGATCGTGCTGGTTAGGGGCCTAGAGAACATGCTATGAAAGCTCATTAAAGAAACTGGGGGCTGTACATTTTAAATCCTCTCTTACATTTCAGCTACGCACATGTCAGTACTATTTTTTCCCTTTTCTTATTTTGTATTTAAGTTTACAATATGTTCCTTTTCCTTTCTTACTATTTAAGTTTAAAATAAATTAATTTTTTAAAAAAGAAAAAATAATCTGAGGGATCTTTGACTTGGAGAAAAGGAGAATTTAGGGGACCATCAAGTATTTGAATGGCTGTCAGAATGGCTGTTCTGCTCATTCATAGCAGACAGAACTAGAAAGCAATGAGTAGAAGAGGCAAAGACATAAATTTAGTTTGATGCACACACACACACACACACACACACACACACAAACTTCCTAACAGGGCCATCCAGAGGTAGAATAGGATGAGCACTTCTCAGAAATAATATAAAGGGTTTTTTTTGGTTGTTCAGTCATAGATTGAACCAGAAAGTCTTTGCTGAGATTCCTTCCAACTATGAAATTCTGTGGTAATACAGCATGTACCAAAAAGTATTAGGGTTTTTTTTAGCTGTTAAAGCTTTAAAGCTTTATTTATTAAGCTTTAACAGTACCCTATATAGTCCTTAGCTATTAAGCCACATCTCCCAGAATTTCACATACACACCTCATCAAAAATAGGCCTAACCCTTTACTGTCCTTTGGTTACACCTGGTTCACTCTATTTTTTTTTTTTTTGCCTGATATGCCTGCCTTCCTCTTGCTGCTTAGCAGAGTGATATCTATGTCTCAAGGCCCAGCTTAAGCCCTGCCTCCTCCTTCCTTCAGATCTCCAAACCACAGTTATCTTCCTTATCTCAAAACTCCTGCTCTATTTATAGTTAGTACAGAGTTTATTATAGAAATGATTCATAGATGAATAGATAGATAGATAGATGCATAGATAAATATCATGTGTGTTGGGCAGGGACCTTTTGTGAAGGCAAAGTGGTCCTCTTTTATCTCAATTCTTCCCTACCCTAATCACTGAATGTGTGTTGCCTCAGACAAACTGAGATCTGGGAAAGACCTTAGTTTAAAAAGGCCAACATCTCCCACTACATCTGGGGCCATCTCTAGATATCCTGACCTATGTCTTGTCACTTGACTCCTATGACTCTGGAGGAGAGTAAGACTGGTAACTTTGCCCAGCTCTGCCTTACTTAAATCCAGTTCATTTGCAAGTCAAGACATCACTCGTGATGTCACTGGTCCTCTTTGAGAATGAAGGATGGACAGAAACAAGGGCAGGGACTGAGTCTTATTTCTCTTTTGCTCTCTGGTACCCCTTATAGGACTGAGAGAGCTCCAAGAAGCTGCTCAGTATACAGCTGACTAAATTTTATTTTCCCCTTTTGTTATGGAAGGGAGTTTTGCTCATTCTGACCTTCCCAAAAGGCAACTTTGGGCTTCTCTTTCCTTCTGTTTTCTCCTCTGGTTCATTGGTACCTGTTTTCATACATGCATTTCTGAAATAGCACATATAAGATTGCTAACGAAGCCATCTTCTTTCAAAGATAATTCATTTCAACAAATACTTATTAAACTCCTGCCACATCTGCCAATTCATATGTTATTCCTCATGGGTTATCACCCTCCTCTCCACCAAGAGAAATAGAGTGGAAAAACATTCATTAAGCACTTACTGTAAGCCAAGCACTATACTATATTCTCAGGATACAAATAAAACAGTCCTGCTCCCAAAGAGCTCACAATCTAGTTGGGAAAGTCAAAACACATAGGAGAGGAAGGAAGGATCTTTCATAGGTTTTTGTTCAGGATCAAGATTAATGCAGTGAGTCACGCTTTGTCTCATTTCACTAAAGGTATGCAGAACTCAATGCAAACATAGCAGGCCTGTGCCACTGGTATTAACACCGATGCTTAGATAGCACACATGTCTTTGCATTAAATATACCTGATATGAGGAACAAACTTAGCAGGGCTGAACTTGAATATCATGATTCAGGTCAGGTAGGGATAGACTGTCATTTGAGGTGGCAGATATTGGCTAGGTAGAAAATCTTTCCCCCAAGAATCAAAGATGGTGGCAGCAAACCATTTGATGAAGCCTAATAGGATGTGGAGTTATTTAACTGGCCCCCCTCCTGCTTACCTTGCAAGGTTCACTAAAATATTCATCAGGTCTTATCAGGCTAATATGCTTCTGAAGAAGCAATTTTCTGATACATGAGACAGGATAATATGAAAAAGAACATTAAGAAAAATATCTTATTCCAAAATGAAAGACAAAAAAAGATCATTTAGCTTCCCTCATGGTGTTATCTATTCATGAAGAACTGTGCATTTAATCCAAAGGAGGGCATAGGGAGAGCTTTTATGTCCTCACCTTCAGATTACCTTCATGCAAAACTCAATCAATTTCACTCCACATCCCACTACCTCCCCCACCCCCAAAAAAATCCTACCATTACTGTCATTTGTGAAATCTAAGTCATAAGTACAAGCCTAGAATGTAAGATCTGGAACCAACCTGAGGTGCAATCTAGCTCAGTTCTCTTCAATTTACAGATAAGGAAACTGATGCTCAGCAAGTCGATAGTACTTCTGTAAGGGAGAAAAATAGTATTTTATTCTAGCTGGAAAAGCCAACTGAAATGCATAGATAAGTGGTTATCTACTACTCTGTAAGTACCAGTCTCAGAGGACAAGGAACATAACCCGAATACTAGAACTGAGCTCTGGAACTTTCAGAGCTTACTAATTTTGAGGTCCTTCTTGGTGGTGGTAAGTGTTTGGCTTCCATGGAATCCCAGCTGAGGAACTGTCTTAAACTTAGTTAAGTGTCTGAGAAGCATTTTTAGATCTTATGTCTATTATAAGCATGAAAGAATGCTAAGATTCATGACCAGCTGTATGCGTATGCCAAGTACTACAGAGAGTGGTTTCAGGAGCACTGTTTAAAAAAAACAAAAAACTCACTCACCAAGCTCTCCATGGTTCCTAAACTTTCCTTACAGAGGGACAAAGCCTTTGATTCTACCTAGAAGAACTAACTAAATGGTGGACCCAATGAGTCACAGTAGCCCTTTGAGGTGATAGTCTATGCCTCACCATTGCTATTTTACAGATGAGAAACAGAAGTCAGATCTAGTATTAGAACCTAAGTTTTCTAACTCTGAATTAAATGTTTTATCCCATAACAGATAGTGACATCAAATCTTTTCCTGAGAAGGAGGCAGCTAAGTGACCTACTTTGTGCCCAAAACATTTAAGTTTAATCAAAGTTTCAGTCTTCTTTAATTACTGGGAAAACATCAACAGAAAATTGAGTTTGGGATTCTTTTGAAATTTTAACTTTCAGATTAGCTAACAGGACACAGTAAACTAGTTAAGGTTGCATATTATTGTCATGTAACAATGCTAGAGCAAATTCCCAGAAGAGAGGAAATAATAAGTTGCTATTAAATCGTCCCTGATTCCCATTGGTCAGCCAAAATTAATTCTCCACAAGCGTGAACAGCACCCTTGGTTCAAAATATAACTGCTGTGTTCCCAGTTTGGAAGGAAATTTTAAGTTAGAGCTTTAACTGGATGTTTTAAATTAGAAATAGAAACTCTAGAAGAGCTTAGATAAATTCATAATGATGGACTGCTAGTGGACTTTATCCTTGGCCCCTCAGGAATGAAGCCACAGAGGATGACTATATCCTCTCCAGAATATCCTTGGTACCATACTTGACCATCATTTCTTCCTCTGTAAAGGAGATAATGATACCTGACCTAGGAGGAGCATAAAATATGATGAGAATCAAATCAGATGATGGATATAATAAATATAAGTGCTATGTAATGTATAAAGCCCTGTATCTGCAGTCAGGAGAACCTGACCAGGTATATGCTAGGAAATCCACGCAGCATGTAACACCGTTTTAAAGAAATTCAGCAGTAAGTTTTCAAGAATCTTTTCAAGAAGAGAAGGTTTCTAAAGAATAGACAATTTCTCCAGTGGCATTACTGCTGAATCAAGTCAACTAGAGATATAACTTGATACAGTAAAAAGAGAGCTGATCTAAGAGTCAAGTGCATAACCAGCCTCTGACCCTTGACAGGTGACCCAATCTCTCAGTGTCCTCTCAGTGACACATACTCTCTATGACTATAAGTTCCAGAAAAGGCACCATAATGCGTTGGTAGATGTTCCTTATTGGAAGCTTCTGAAACCAACGAAGCTCTCCCCACCCAAAAATAATGACTAAGAAGAAATCCATATGTTTACTTTCTCATCTCAAAAAAAATTAAGAATGGCCTATGTATATATGATGAAAACGTGAAGGAAACAAGCAGACTTTTGCAAGCAATTCTCTATTACAGATTACATCTAAATGTAGCCTCTCCAGCAAAGCATCTCCTATGCATAAAAGCAAGGAATCGAACAAGATCTTGATAGATGCTTGTAAAATATTAAAAGACACAGAAAGAGGAAGACCTCTAGTACATTAGGTAGACTTCCATGGAAGATATGATGGAATGATACGAGCAAGAAGACATTAATGGATAGTTAGTTATCTCCATCTATGGACAGATTATCTACCCAAGGGAGATCACAGATTAATTACAAAAAGGAGTATACTAGTTATTTTCAACAGCAGTTGAAAAATAGTGGTCTGGGATTCAGGAGGCCTGGCCATATTCTCTCACCTCTACCTCTTAACTTCCCTAATTTTCTTCAAGACCCATTTGAAATACCTAACTTCTGCAGGAGACTTCTCTTGGTCCAGCCAACTGCTACCTTGGGTTCCTGTCTGCCATAGAGTTATATATGTGTTAGAATACAAGCTCCCTGAGAGCAGGTTCTGTTTTTGTCTTTCTTTGACTCTCCAGGGATTCAAATCTACAATCTATAGTGATTGGCACATTTTGTAGTTGTTGTTCAATTGTATCAGTTGTATTACTCTTCATGATCCCATTTTGGAGTTTTCTTGGCAAGGATGCTAGAGTGATTTGCTATTTCCTTCTCCAGGTCATTTTACAGATGAGGAACTGAGGCTAACAGAGTTAAGTGACTTATCCAGGCTACACAGCTAGTAAGTGTCTGAGGCTAGATCTGAACTTATAAAGGTGAATTTTCCTGATTCCAGGCCCTGCACTCTATCCACTGCACACCTAGTTGTCCATTTGACACATAGTAAACTCTTAATAAATCACTGTTGATTGATTGAATAACTAGCTTTTTCCTTAGGAACTGAACTTCTTCACCCTCAGTTTCCTCATCTATGAAGTGAAAAGGTTGAATTCAGTGATCCCCTATGCTCACTCCCAGCTCCGGCATCCCGTGATTCTAAGACTGGAATTTTTTCCATATATATTTATTTTGTATATACCACTAGACCAGGCTAATGCTCCTCAAGGGCAAGGATAGGGTTTTCTTTTTTTATTATGTCCAATAAAGCACCTTGACAAGGGAATACATAGAGGAGGAACTCAATAAAAATGGGTTGGTTGATTGAATGAGTTGATTGAATGGCTGTTCTGACCCTGTTCCTTAACAATATAAATAACCAGACAGATTGACAACTCTCCTGGATAAGCCCACCAGTAGTCCATTACTCAGTTATCAGCTGTAATGATAGTTGAAACAAAATCAACCCCCCAATCATTTGAGCACAGAACAGAAATGATTTGATTGAAAAGTTGTTTTGTGATCTAAACAGAAGTTAAGTTGCGCTTCTTTCTTATTGGTGAAATCCATTCCATTTTAGTTTTTAATATTCCAAGGTTAACTTAGGACAACTTTTCTATATTGAGGTTATATTTTTTCAAAATATGAATAATAGCTGGAATTTATATTCTAAGATTTCCATCGGATTTTTGAGATATCTCAATTTATCCTCAGGAAAAAACCCTGTATGGTAGATGCTATTATTATTTATTCTCATTACAGTTGAGGAAACTAAGGCAGACAGCTGTTAAGTGATTTGCCCAAGGTCAGACAATTAATAAGGACCTGAAGCTGGATTTGAGCTCAAGTCTTCCTGACTCCCAGTCCAATGATCTAACCACTGCACCACCTACAATATAGCGTCAGTAAATAATGACTTGCACTTGCATGACACTTTATAAAACATTTTTACATTATCATCTCATTTGATTTTCACAGTATTCCTATTAAGCACGTAGGCCACATGTTATCATACCCTGTTTACAGAGGAAGCAAATGAAAGCCAGAGAAATCCAATGACTTTTAATAAAACCGGTCAGAGGCAATGCTAAAACTCCATAGAACCCAGGTCTCCTAACTGCAAAGTATCACCCTTTACTAGAAGTTTTGAAGTTAAGGTTGGATGACAATTTGTTACAGATATTATAATCCAGTTATAAATCCAAAGCTCTGCCCAATTCTGAACTTCGCTGAAACCTGCCCCTTATCAAACAGGGAGTGATACAAGACAGGCTGATGGATTTGGATTATTCTATGAGCCATATCAATAGCATGAAATACATACACACACATATATTATATATATGCATATATGTTATACATGATATATATATATACATTATATAGCCATACATTATACACACACATATATACATAAACATATACATTTTAATAGGAAAACCAAACTACCCATCAAACACATCAAAGGAATTGGCCTCATAGCTACAGATATTCTGCTGAAAATTGTGTTTTTACTAACTATGCCATGGTATTTCCATGCTCTCATTTAGCAACAACTTGCCTAGAGCATCCCAAGGCATTTCATAGACTATGTCAATATGTCTGGTCAAGGACTTCAGTCTCTAAAGCAAGGATTTTTTTGTAAAAACAAGTATTAATAGGTATTTATCTAAATCAAATGAAAACAAACTTATCTTTCCCCCTAAATCCCCCACAGATATGAGTACTTTCCTTTGGGCTGTATCTCATATCTCTGTTTATTTCTTATGAATTTTTTTCATTCTCTGTTGAAAACAAATATACAACCTTATGAATTATGACTAATAGTGACTAGCAGTAACCTGTCAGAGTTAAGTTCCCAATAAGTCAAAAAATACTTTCTCCAGAAGTGGGAATGAAATAAACCCATCCATTTTCAAAGTATGTTTAACCACCTTCCAACTAATTTACTTTCTTTTTATGATTCTAATTTCTTTATGCCTTCAGAAAATATTGATAGGGAACACAAAGGTTCCATTAGAATCCTTTTTTTTATTTAAATAAATTTTTATTTAAATAAACACTTATTAGACCCTTAGCAAATTTAGAGCACCATTCTAGGTTCTTGGGAGATACAAAATTTAAATAAGACCTAGCCTTTGCTCTTAGGAAATTTACAGTTCAGTAAAGAGGATATGAGATATGAATGAATGTATGTATGTATGAATGAATGACAAAGCATTTATTGAAAGCTTTATAGGTGTGAAGCACTGTTAAGTGCTCAAAACATAAATAGAAAAGGGAATTAGCTGGATAGTATGAAAGGGTTCAATTCTTTCCATTTTGATATTCACAGCAACCCTATGAGGTAAATAGAAGGAAAGAAACCAATATTTATTCAGTGCCTCTTAGGTACCGAGAACTGTGCTAAACATTTTATAAATATTACCTCATTTCATTCTCCCAGTAGGTACTATGATCCTCCCTATTTTATAGTTAAGAGAACTGAAGCAAACAGGTTAAATGTTTTGCCCACAGGTCCCACAGCTAGCATGTGTCTGAGACTGGGCTTGAACTCAAGTCATCCTGACTCCAGGCTCGACTCTTTAATCCCTGCACCACCTAGCAACCTTTAGTATGGATACAGCAGGTATTTATCTTATTTAAGGAAACCCAGAATTAGGGAGTCTCGATGACCTGTCCAAATCACATGACTAACAAGTGTTCAAGGATTTAGAGTCTAATTTTTCAATTCCAAATCTAGTCAATTCAATGTTCTTACCTCTTCCTCTCTTTCTTCTCCTACTTCTTCCCTTCTATTTTTATTCTCCTTTCTTCTACCTTTTTCCTTTTCCCTCCTTCATTCTTATCCACCTTCTCTGTAATGAAAATCACGAAACAAAATTTTTTCCAACTTGACACTCTGCTAGATGTTATCTAAATTGAGTCTAAACTAACCTTCTGGCCATCCAAGACAACCAATAATTATTTGGACAAATATAGTCAACAAATGAACCAAATGTTTGTATCACTCATTCATCCAACAAATTAAAAAGTGTTTGTTGAGCATATATAATATGCAAGGAATTATATTATGGTGTAATATATATTTCTGTTCAGGGTCTATACAAGCCAAAGGGTAAAGATATTTCACAGTGACTGAAGAGGGCATTGGAAATGTTGCATGCTGAAGAAAAAAAACATCATTTGCTCCATAAATTACTTAAGAAAGTCTTCCTGAAAGATGTAATTCAGGAGCTAGATGGTTTGCTGAGTTGGCATCAGGCATAAAAGCTGAAATGCTCGGATAAAGAACATTGTGGAGGTCTCTGAGTTCTTCAGAGATGTCAAATGCTCAGACTGAGAATCAGATTACAATGTAATTGGGAAATGTTTAGCAAAATAAATAAAACTACAACAAACCTAGATAATGCTAATATGTGGTTTTTTAAGTCGGTATGTTTCTATTTAAGTTCAACACCACTCTTCCACATGAAAGAGCTACACAAAAAAGAGACATTTCCATAAGAATTTATGATTTTCCTTAGCAGCCTGGTTCAGTGCAATTATCTTCCTTCATAACTGAAACAAGAAACTATTGGATCATTATGGGGAACATCCAGTTTTAAAAAGTTCTTTCTTTCTTGTTATTGCTTAGATTTGTGACAAGGAGTGGCATTACTACGTCGTCAATGTGGAGTTTCCTGTGGTCACCTTATACATGGATGGCACGACGTATGAGCCTTACCTCGTGACTAACGATTGGCCCATTCACCCATCACACATAGCCATGCAACTCACTGTTGGTGCATGCTGGCAAGGTAACCCTCTTGTAACCTAAAAGGACCCTAAAGGTCCAAATATCAGACCATTCCTGTGCAGAATGGCAAGTAGTAGGCACTGAATGCTCAGTTGAATTAAAAGAACCTTATAGAGGGGAGTGATTAGATATTGGCCTTAATAATCCATTCTTGATAAAAGAGAGATTATGGAAACTACACACTCATCCAGGCAGTGAGTTTTCAGATAATAAATTGCCTGGGTTGAGCCAGATGTTGATTTTAGATCAAGAAGAACTATACCCGTTGAGTGAATGTTGCTAATGATTTTTCTTGCTACTGACCCTCTGATAATTCCAAATTGGAAACTGAGAAAAGAAAGTCTTCTGATCCTCCTACAAATGCCATGAAAGGCCACCATCCTATCTCCCTTACCCTCCCCACACACCTCTTAGGAAAAGATGGCAGATTGCTGTACAGTCATCTTGTAGAATTCAAAGTGTTCATGTATACTTTGCCACTACATTTTATGCAATATTATTTAAGAATAGTTCTTCAACAAATAGCAATCTGCTCCAATTGCTTAAATATAAGCTCAGACCAGAATGAATTAAGATAAGTGATATGGTTTCTCTCTGTTTGGGGATCCCCAAAAACTATTTAGAAAGAAGCGAAAGTCCCACTTGTGACTGTTACATTAAAAAACTCTTCATGTTTTTGAGTTTTCTAGAATCCACTCTTCCCCTATCCCAACTCTCAGTCTCCTAAACAGCATTAAGTTTCAAAGGAAAATAGAACCTTCTATATCTTGATGATGAGAGGAAATTTCTCAATATAATTCAAAGCCAATCAATCTTGTGATTATTTGTCTTTCCTTGGCTTCCATCTATTTTCATCAATTTTTCTTATTCCTTTGAATTCTTTTTTAAATCATTAAAAAATCTGCCTTCCTTCCCTTCCATCCTGCCCCCAGTGAAAAAGCAAAAAAAGCCAAACAAATTCACTCATTAGCTGAAACAAAACAAAAAGTCTCAGTCTGTCTGCATTGAGTTCATCACCTTTCCTTCAGGAAATGGGTCGTCTGTTTTATCACGAGTCCTCTGAAATCATGGTTGCTTGTTATGATGATCCAAGTTCCTAAGTCTTTACAATATTGTTACTGTATAAATGATTTCTCCTGGTTTTACTTACTTCACTTTGCATCTGTTTACACGAGTCTTCCCAGGTTTGTCTGAAACCCTTTCAAATTCCTTAGCATAATAGTGTCTGTGTGTGTATGTGTGTGTATGTACGCACGTACCTGTGCACACACACACACACACACACACATATAATGTAAAATAACCTTTCAGTCATCCATGTACCACCTCACTGTCCAATTCTTTGCCACCACAAAAAGAACTACTATAAATATTCTTGTTACAAATTTGTTTTATTGCATTTTCTATGACCTCTTTGGGATACAGATTTAATTGCAGTATCAATGAGTCTGAAGGTATAATTATTCCTTTGAATTTTGCCTTTTTACATCTATGTATAAATATTTTTTTATTTTATAATACATTTAGTTATCACTAACTATTAACAGAAAGGTGTTAAACTACCCATTTAACTGATATGGACATGGTTGCAGCAATAGCTATAGTGTTAGTAGTGATGGTCATTAAATGGGCCATAACAGAATGGGAAAGTACCCACAAAAACCTGCAATAATATTACTGATGATAATTGACATTTAAATAACACCTACTATGTGCCAGACACCAGACTAAGCACTTTACAAATATTATCTCATTTAATGCTCATAAAAACTTTGGAAGCAGGGGCTACTATGATCCCCATTTTATAGCTGAGGAAACTGAGGCAAACAGGGGTTAAGTGACTTGCCCAGGGTCACACAGATAGTATATGTCTTCGGCTGGATTTGAACTCAGGTCTTCTTCATTCAAGGCATAGAACTCTATCCATTGTGTCAGCTGGCTACCTCTAATATAATATTAATTGTATTGATATTAAGTGCTTTCTCCTGTACAATATTAATGAAACACAGACCCTTCTGCCCAAGGCAGCCATAAAAGGAATTATCACTTAGATGAGGGAAGAAAATTGATAGACATTCTCAGAACAGATAGGTCAAAAAATAATATAGAAATATTTCTGGAACAAGCAGACTTCACTTAACTAAGTAACAGTAGAGGCTGATAACAGATACCTACCATCAGATTTGCTGAATGTGACTAAGGGAGGTTTCTCTCTAGATGGTATCTGTGAAACAGATGAGATAACAAAGTCACAGAATGTGAGCACTGGAAGGGGTCTCAGACACATAATCCAAATGATACATACAAGGATAACCACTATAGCATACACAAATGTTTGCCCAGCCTCCACCTGAAGACCTCCTCAGTCCCTAACCAAGACTGCCCACTCCACTTCTGGACAGTAATTATTCACAAGTTTTTCCTGACATCCAGTTAAGCTGGCCTTTTAACAACTTTCATCAGAATAGAGTATGTCAATCCTATCTAAGCTTCATTAAAAAAATAAAAAGATAAAGAACAAGATGGTTACCAACAACAGCCTTAATAATAGTTGACGTATATATTCTAAAATTTGCATCTATAGGCATTAACTCCTTTGAGCCTCACAAAAACCCTGTGAAGTACTGTAGGTTCTACTTTTCTCATTTTACAAAGCAAGAAACTTAACTCTCAGAAAGGGTAAGTGAACTGCTCATGCTTATTAGGCCATGATATGAAGTGTCAGAGATGAGTGTGGAAGTCTTCACTTCTCATCCTGGATTAAATAAATCCCTGCTAAATGTTACTTATATTAACAACTTCCCTGTATTTAGTACTTTTAGAACTCTCCTTCCCTGAAGACTGAGGCTTCTTTTTTCAAGGAGAGATAAACAAATCGTAAGTCCCACTCCTTTTTTTAAGACCTATTCAAATTTTCCAACCTCAGCCTTGACCCCAGTCACAGCCAAAGCTAAAAGGGAATAGGTGGAGAGAGGGACAGTCAATGGCAATATTGCAAGAACATTTTTTTTGTTTTGTAATATCTTTAAAAGAAGCATTATAGTGGAAAAAGCATAAGACCTGGATTCTTGTTCTTTCTCTCCTACCAAGTCAAAACTTAACCCTGAATCTGTTACTTCCTTTCCTTTAAAATGAAAGGATTGGATTAGATGATCTTTAAGATCTCTTCCTGCTTCAAATTCTAAAATCCAATGATGCCCTAAAAATACAGAAGAGATATTTAGAGAATAAAGCAGAAAAATACTAATAACAGCAAGTGCTTTTTCCAAACCTAACACCACCTACTCTGTCCCGTCCCAGGTGGGAACACCAAGGGACATTTTGGGGACAATATAGTCATTCCCCTGTGGCATTATCCCTCAAAAGTAAAGGATAAAAATCTCTTAGTAGTTCAGAGATCAACATATGTATGAATTTATCTAACCTCTTCTGGAGCCTCCATCTATTTCTAGCCTAAGAGCAGGTTGATGCTCTAATTTAAAATTTCCTTCCAAACGGAGATGATGGCAGTTATCCCTCTAGTCAAGGGTGCTGCTCACACTTGGGGCGAGTTGAGTCTATACTTAACCAATGGGAATCAAGAATTATTTAATAGCAACTTGTTATTGTCTTCTTCTGGGAATTTGCTCCATCAATGTTACTTGATAATAACACGTTATTTTAATTTGCTTAATGTGTCCTATTAGCTAATCTGAGAGCTAAAATTTTGGAAGGATCCCAAACTCTATTTTCTCTTGATATTTTTCCAGTAATTAAAGGAAGATTGAAACTTTGTTTATACTTAAGGAATGTTTTGGGTACAGAGCTTACATATGCTGCATAATATATTAATTACAAGAGAATTCATTTCCATTTGAGATGTACTTCATGCCAAAAAAAATGCAACCCCAATCTGTGTTTCCAATGGCATTGACATCATTTTGATGCTTAGTGATTACCAGAAATGTTCTAGACAACATCATGAACAAAATAACAAATCTATGGGTGTTCCATCTCTGCCTCATCTACTTACCGATGGAACTAGCTAGATGATTCCTCCCAAGATCCCTTCCTTCTCAAACTTTCTTTGGTTCTAGATTGAGTTCCAAATCATTTCTTTTAGATCAAGAGTTGATAAATTTTTTTTTCTTTTGGGGCTGACTCCTAGGAGGGAAAAAAAGAATGAGTTTTAAAGTTAAAATAGCACTAGGCTAGAAGTCCAAATACCTGAGTTCAGATCTCTTAACTTTGCCTTTTACTAGCCAGTGATCTTAAGTATAATATTGTATTCTTCCTTTCAGGTCGATTATTCAATGATATTACAAGTAAAAAAAACAAGTTGAGTAAGAATTGCTTTTTTTTAAGAAAAAGAAATAGAAATCACTATACTTGTCCATTCTAAAAACCAAGAACAGAATATAAATTCCACAAAATATAATAAACAAGAAAGGTTCTATTTTGGTTTCATGGCATTGTTATTTTAGTGAGATAGACAAAAAGAGAAGGAAAGTGAAAGGGAAGGTGGTGGGATTAAGGGAGAGAGCAGATGATAGGACAGGATAAACTTTGAGAGCTATCTGTCAGAACCATGCTATATCCAGCTACTGAAGCACAAAGACTGGATTTACAACAAGGTGTCTCACCTTGATTCCATTTCTGTGAATTCTTAGGTCAACTCTCAAGTACTCAATAATTTTCACATTTGGACCTTTTACCAAATATTTGTCTGGAAGACTGGCTAAAGAAAGGATTTTTCCAGGTGTCATAGGATAAAAAAGTGACCTTAATGGATGATATACTTTGACAATCTTACTGTTCCTAACCTTAGACAAGACTCAGACAGATATCTACTTTTCAGACTATATCTACTGCCGTGATTGAAGACAGATGCCACCAGATTGCTCAAGCTTAGTAAATCTGTTTTTGTGGAGCTCCAGACCAAAGAGATATTTAGGATTGCCTCTATGTGTGTCTGGCTATGAGTATCTTGGGGTTATTTATTCTGATGAGACTATATTCAATACCAATTCTAGAAAGAGTAAGTTGCCATGTGACAAACATGTGGGTGTCTTGGAATCTCTCTTTTGCACGACTGCTTTAAAAATCAGATTGAAAGTTCTTTTAGACATAGCTGCTATATTAGTTCATTCCTTTGAGACTGTAATGCATATGTTATTTTTCTCTCAAAGCTTTAGGGCATCTGCTAAGACTCTGATAGGGTACTGCAAGGGACCTTTGGCAGCCAGGAAGGTAGACTGAGGACATATGGTGCCTGGAGTCAGGGTAGGAGAGACATCATAAGATAGAAAAAAAGAGAGATGGTGAATGGAGAAGGGGATGAGAAGGCTCCCATTTGGACCTCACATACTATACCATTTTGCCACAGGCTATACCATCTTGATAATCTCTATATTCTCTAGTCGTGAAGAATGTTCATTCCTCCACATGGTTATGCTTTCCATAAGCACATATTACATACTTTGTGTAGGCATTTGATCATAGGATTTAGAACTAGGAAGGACCATAGAGATCATGTGGTCCAATTTCTTTGTTTTGCAGATTTGGACACATATTCAGAGAAAGGAAGTGATTCATTCAAGGTCATATAGACAGTAATCCTGGCAGAGAGAAGATTCTAACTCAGTTCCTCTGATTCCAAATTTAATATTCTTCCCACACTATCTTTTCATTATGTGATTAGTTTATCAAATAAATACGAGAGGACAGTATATTTTTTTAACACTGCCCTATTCTTTAACAGCACAAAACTGGTACACAGCCATCCATGAAAGTCTTTTCATTAGAAGAAAACAACATTTCCTTGTGGGATCTGCTGAATCAAAACCCTGCTTTCTCACCTTATATTCTTTTTCCTATCCCACTCAGTCCTATTCCTTCCAAAGTCCCAATCCATTTCTGCCCCTCCTTTTGCTCTCTATCCTCTGAAAATGTGTCTCTATTTTAAAGGAATTCCCATTCATTCTGGATCTCTTCCATACTTTTCCATCTTTAGCACTCATAAAAACCTGGTTTAATCCTAAACACCTTTCTTCTGACCACTATCAGCAGCGTTGGCCATGCCTTTTCTCATTCTTTCACTATTTCTTCCCTCTCTTACACACCCACATGCATTAGGTCAGAATGGGTCAAGGGTCAAGAATGAACTCCTTGTATCCTACTGGGATCCATCTACGTTGCCCTTTCCAGTTCCTTGTTGATACCAGCCAGGTAGTGCCATTCTCTCTGTTCTCTCAAGGGGAACATTACCTGTCTCACTTGTGCTCCATCCTTTGCCCTTATCTTTGGTCATGTCACTTTAAACACCCCTGACCTCATAATTAACTTCAACCCAAATCCTTTCATATCTGCTCCACCTCAGAAACCCACAATGGCAGTTGCAACTGAGATCTCATTGTTATCTAATATTGTTACATGTCTCCCATCCTGAACTGTGAAATTCCCCTGTCATTATAAGTGATGCTCTTCTAATTCTGTTATTTATTGTTACAGTAATTTCCAGTCTCTAGCACTCTTTGTTCTTCACCACTGCTCTGACCTCACTTTCTGTTTTTCATAGTCTTGACTCCTTTGCTCAAAACCCTTCAATTGTACCCTATTATTTATTTAATCAAATCCAAATTTCTTGGTCTGCCATAAGCAGGTGCACATAATGAGTGCTCAAAAAAAATTGGTTGATATGAGCCTAGGAATCAAAATGCAAAAAAACCCCACAAATATATATGTATGTGGGTATATGTGTATATGTATATACACACATATATACATATATATATGCGTGTGTGTGTATACACACACACACACACACACACACTCATACCATTACTGGAATATTTGAAAAAAGTATTTTAGTGAAAAACATTAGTTAAAGTACTCCCTGAAGATGATTTATGACCATGATTATTTCTAAATTTTTAAAATATAAACTGATATATATAGAGAGAGATACTCTAATTTTTTTAAAATAAATATTTTTTAGTGTCTTTTCATTATTTTAAGCCTATATCATTACTGCCGGGAGTATTTCAGATAACATGCCTAACTTCCTAGTGAGAAATGCTAATTGAATTGATTTCCCAACTTTGAGTCAATAAGGAATGGAGTGCATTCCAGAGCTGTGTTTCTGGCCCAAAAGTCTTTACATATTATGGACAAAAATCTTCTCTGGGACAACTGACTGATGAATGAAACCATTTAGCTAAGAGCATCGCTTGGTTGTAGGTCACCCACATGGTACAGCAGATTGACACTATCACCCAGAATAGACTTTGAAGGGTCAGACACCAAGCAAGGAACTGAATTGAAAATATAACTGTGGGTATAAACAATTTTTCATCGTAACTGTGACCCATTATTGAGAGCCCTTGAATCATCAAGGTACTTCTCTCTCTCTCTCTCTCTCTCTCTCTCTCTCTCTCTCTCTCTCTCTCTCTCTCTCTCTCTCTCTCTTTCTCTCTCTCTCTCTCACACACACACACACACACACCCCACCGCCACCACCACCACTGTCACCACCACTACTGCCATCACCACCATTGCCATCACCATTCCCAACTCCTTCCCTATCAAGGTACAGATTGAAAAGTCCCATACTTGTTGTCCTGAGTCCCAGTCAATTTTGTGCCCCATGATACCTGACCATAGGCCAGAATGATTTATGTCTATGGTGTCAAATTCATTTGGAAATGGGGGCCATTCAACCATACATAAGGATCCCTGAGGGCTGTATACTGACCTAGAATACTACATGTTAACATTATCTATGTTTTATTATATTTTTATTTATTTCATTAAACATGTCCCAGTAACATTTTGATCTGCTTCAGGTAGTGAGTAGCCACATGTTTAACACCTCTATTCTATCAAATTCTTTGGATTTTCTAATAGTGTGAATTTCCCAAAATGTCAGACTTAGCACTGTTGTAAGGCACTATAGGCAACATAGCAATGTTTAAAAATGAAAACAACAACAAGGTCTCTCTCCTCAAGGAACTTACAATTTTGTTGGTACAAGGAGATAGACACATGATGAGACAAGTCTATATGCAATGAAAAAGGCTGTAGGAGTCCAGAGAAGAAAGACAGAGATCATTGTGAGCTAGCGATCCTCAAGGGAAATTTCACAGAGAAGAGGAAACTTGACCAGGTCTTGGACTGATGCACAGGATACCGAAGGAGAGGGTGATAATAGAAAGAATGCTGATTTGGAGTCCAGAAGTTGTAAGTTCAAATCTATTCTCTGATACTTACCTTACCTTGACCTTGGGAAAGTCACTTAACCACTGTTAGGTTTTGAAAAAAAGAGGTAATTGCACCTATAATTCCTACTTTAGCAAGTTTGTTGTGAGGATAAAATGAAAAATATGTACATAAAATGCTTTGCAAACTTTGAAGGACATTTATGTCAGATATTGTCAAGAGAAAGAGTACAGCATTCCAGGTTGGGGTAAGGACTTGCGCCAACGTGTGGAGATAACATCAATCTCACATCTGAATAAACAGGAATTGGTCCCGTTTCTCCTAATGAGTCTA
>CM053771.1:269993190-270013912 GCA_028658325.1 Potorous gilbertii | reverse complement strand
CAAGTTTGTTGTGAGGATAAAATGAAAAATATGTACATAAAATGCTTTGCAAACTTTGAAGGACATTTATGTCAGATATTGTCAAGAGAAAGAGTACAGCATTCCAGGTTGGGGTAAGGACTTGCGCCAACGTGTGGAGATAACATCAATCTCACATCTGAATAAACAGGAATTGGTCCCGTTTCTCCTAATGAGTCTACCATTTTTCTCATCTAACAAAGAGAACTTATTTTTTTCATGTCCCTCTACATACAGAAGCTACTTTCAATGCTCTAGTATAATGATACCCTTTAGGAGACCTGGAGGGATCCATTTATAGTAAATGGCACTTTTCTAGTTCTTCGGTCTCCTCCTTCAGACGACACCTGTCATTTCTTTTACTCCCCATCTCAGTGCTCTTCTGCCCGTATTTTTCTGAGCATCAATTTCAGCCCTTGGTCTCCTAATTATCCTCTTTATTAACTAACTTCCCATTTTTAGGGATCAGCACAGATCTCATTTGGTCTTTGTAAATACCCTCTAGAATCCCTGTTGGGTATGGTAGAAGGGTCATCTCCTTAATCTTAACAACTAAAGCTGTCCAAAAATGCAATGTGTTGTCTTAGTAGAAAGGTAATTTCTACATTATTGGAATTCTTCCAGTAGAGACAAGATGGCTATTTGCTGGAGGTGGAGCAGAAAGTATTCAGGTGACATATGAGATCCCATCATATCTCATCAATCTTTGGGGGTATCATTTTATAACAACATCAAAAAAAAGATTATTTCCTTTTTTTCACCTGATAATTCCTGTCCATCCTGCAAAAACCAGTCCAGTACAATAGTCAGGGATATGCTCACAAAATCCAGTTGTTAAATGTTCAAAGTGAACATTTGCACCTCAAAAGTTAGCAAATGCTATTAATTAGGACATGATTTATGGTTTTGTTGCTCTCTAGACTTAAGAAACTGATGGAAAAAATATTGATAATGAGGATTAAATGTAAAAGTGTCATTCA
The DNA here is from genome assembly GCA_028658325.1 of Potorous gilbertii. Classification (NCBI taxonomy): domain Eukaryota; kingdom Metazoa; phylum Chordata; class Mammalia; order Diprotodontia; family Potoroidae; genus Potorous; species Potorous gilbertii. The sequence continues at coordinate 270,012,914 of CM053771.1, read as the reverse complement.
TATATTTTTGAAGAGTGTGCTGCTAAAATATGTACTAGCACAGCCTTGAATAGAGCAAACACATTAATTTTTATTTATTATTTATTCACTTATAAATAATTGTTACATACATTATATTTTATATTTATATAGCATATAATACATTTATATAAAATATATATTTATACAAATATGTAAAAATATATGCCCTGAATCAAGTAAACATTTATTATTTTAATTTATTTATATACTTATAAATAATTTTTATATTAATATAAAATATACAATACAGAAATATATAAATATATTTTAAAATATACTAAAATATAAAATATTTATATATTTATAAATGAATTATTATTTATTGTTATCATTAATTTATTATTCATATTGCAGGCAGAGTTAAGTGCTAAGTGCTAGAAGAAATACAGAGTTTAAAAGAGATCCATCGAAAGAGAGACACCAACAATAGTGGTAATTATTATACACAATGATGCATAATAAATTATTAGAAATAGTTTAAAATAATAAAAGAAAATTGTCTGAGGGCTTTTAAGGATGGGTAGGGATTTAACAAGCAATGACTTAGGATAGAAGAGGGAAGATATTACAAGGAACAGTTAGCAGTCTGAGAGGGGCAGAGTTCAATCTAGTATATAACTAGAGCATAATGTGTATGGAGAGTAATGAAAGGTAAGATAGTGCCTGAATAGGAAGGGTCTTAAAGTCACTGAAGATTTCTAAGCAGAAGAATGCCATTGTAAAATCTATTGTAATTCTAAGCAGTATTAAGAAGGATGGATCAATCAATCAATATAAGCACCTACTGTGTTCCAGGCCATGTGCTAAGTGTTAGGGATACAAAAAGAGCACCTTCTCCCCCCTAAAAAAAACCCAATCCCTACCCTTAAGGAGCTTAGAATATTTTTTTAAAAATTTATTTTACTCTGAATTTAAGAAATAAAATAAATATTTCCATAACATAATAGAATGAAAAAGATAATTGCACATGAAAATGCAAGTCTATTACGTATAATTTGCTATTCCTTTTAAATATATAATAAAGTCATCATGTAACTTGCTTTTTTTCCTTTTTTTCTTCCTTCCCTCCTCCCCTCCCCAGCCCTAGAAATGGCTACCATTAGACACAAATGTGTGTTTGTGTATCCATTCCATACATACTTCTATTTATTAGGGATCTCACTATCTGATGGAGGGAGAAAATATACAAACAAATATATAATTAAGGAATTCATCAGCTCCCGTGGACTCAATTATTATCTATATGATAAGGATACTCAGATCTATTTGTCCAGACCTAACCTCTTTGTTGGCCTCCAGTCTTACATCTCCAACTGTTCATTGGACATCTCAAACTCGTTGTCCCATAGATATCTTAACCTCAACAAGTTCAAAATCGAACTAATTATTTCCCCTTCCAAACCTTCCCCTCTTTCTGATTTTCCCTTTTACTGTTGAAGGTGCTACCATCTTCTCAGTCCCTTGGCCATCAACTATCCTCAACTCCACATTATCTTTCACCCCCTATATCTATTGCCAAGGCCCATCAATTTCACCTTTGTAACATCTTTTGAATATATCCCCCTTTCTCCTCAGATACTGCCACCATCTTAGTATAGACCCTCCTGTCCTCATACTTGTTCTATTGCAATAGCCAACTGGTGGGTCAGCTTGCCACAAGTCTCTCCTTACTATAGTCCATCCATCCTAAATTCATCGTCCAAAGTAATTTTTCTAAAACATAGGTTCAAGTATATTGCCACCCTATTTAATAAACCCCAGAGGCTCCCTATCATCTCCAAGATAAAATGTAAATGTCCTTGTCATTCAAAACACTTCCCCCTCCCTAACCCGACACACCTTTCAAGACTTCTTATACCTTAAACTGCAATATATACTTTGATCCCATGACATTGGCCTCCTTCTTGTTCCTTACACAAGATACTCCATCTCCTACCTCTGGGCATTTTCAATGGCTGTCTCTCATGCCAAGAATGAATGCTCTCCCTCCTCATTGCCTCCTTCCAGTTTCCCTGGCTTCAAGTTCCAGCTTAGATCCAACCTTCTACAGCAAGCCTTTCTAAATCTCTCTTAATTCTAGAGATTTCCCTCTGTTGACTCTTTCCTATTTATCCTACATATATCCTACATCATCCTACATCTGTACATAGTTGTTTTATGTTGTCTCCCCCATTAGACTGTGAGCTCCTCAAGGGCAGGGACTGCCTTTTCCCTTTCTTTGTATCCCCAGTGCTCAGTACCTGACACATAGTAGGTGCTTAATATTTTCTGATTAAGTATAATCTACAATTATTTTTCTAGCCACAGATCATGACTTCAATCCACAAACAAGTGTTGAGAGCAGGAACTGTGGAATAAGGATAGACTGGCAGTGCTGTCACCCTGACCCTCAGTGATTGATTGGGATTGAGGATTCAGTTCCCAGACTCAGAACTGGGTTAAGACCAGCAGTGCTGAAGGTCTGAATCTTCAGAGCCTTCTAGCTAGAAGACAAAGGTTGGAGTCAGCAATTCTCTACTGGACACCTAATCGGGAATATGTCTGCAATCATATTGCCTGGGTGTGGAACCTAGAAAGTCCAATTGGACAAGCATCAGAGCCTACCACAGATCAGATTGCATAAAGCCCATCTGCTGCTCTCCGACTCTAGCCCACTGTTATAATCTTTGAAGGACATGGTACTCCAGAGCTCCAGGACCCCAGAAAATAAAGAGCAGAACGATACTAATCCACAGTTTTCCCTCCAGAATTGCTTAGGGCCTGGCTCTAACAAAAAAAGTTCCAATTTGGGGATGCAAAGCTAGAAAATGAGTTTAAAAAAAGATTCCCATCATAAAGAGATTATGGTGCCTGAAATACCCAAGATGTGGATATGGTACCCATGTGCAAAGAAGTAGTAGTTGAAACAATAAGAGTAGATAAAATTTCCAATTGAAAGAAAAAAGAGGTCAAAGACAAATTCATAGGAATACCACAGGAAATGTCAGGAAGAGAATAGCCAGTCAAAGACACAGAAGTGTGGTTAGAAAACTGGGATAAGGTTCAGGGGAGGGTGGTACCACTGAAGCCAAAAGAGAAAAAAGAGCAAGAAAGATTGGTCCACAGTTTTAAAAAGCTGAAGAGAAGTCAAGGGAAAGAGGCTGAAAAAGGGAATGATTACTTTGAAGAGTTTAGAGGTCATTCCTGAAGTTAGAGAACAGCTCACTCCAAGGAATTGGAGCAGAAACCCAAACAAAGGCTTGAGAAGAGAGTGAGGAGGGAGGAAGGGAACTCATTGGGTATAAGCTACTTTTCAAAAGTTTAGCGATGAAAGGAAAGATAGAAATAAGACAGTAACTCGATGAGCCAGATGGATCAAGGAAGGGCTTTTTTGGAAATGGGATAGGAAGGAGAAAGTAGAGAAGAAAAAATCAGAGCACATGAGAAGGGACCAGTGCTGAAGCAGCATCCTGGAGAGGTCACCAGAGAATGGAAGAAAGGACTCAGATAAAGGAATGAGTTTCTGTGCTGAGTAGGGGCAGCTCTCATTCAGTGACAGGAAGGAGAGAGAAGGTGATGATTGATACTGAGGAGATTTGAGGAACAGAGGAGGGGAATCTGAAGAAATTCATATTGAATGACCTAAATCTTCTCAGTGAAATAGGAAACTAGGTCATCCAATGTATCTGTGGCGGTTGTAGGGGAGAAAAGAGAATAACAGGTTTGGAAAGCTTCTGTGGGAAATGAAATAAGGAATCAATAAGGGTATAGTAGACGGGCCTGTGAATTTGTAATGGGTGAAATCTGCTTGATTTGTGACTTTCTCCATCAAAACTTGGCAGCTGTGGAAGAGAAGTGTAGAAAATCAGATAGTAGGGGTTACCCAGAGAATAGGTATCATTGATCAGGAATGACAGGTGATGGGGGTGTTAAGGGATTCTAAGGCTATACCAAGTGAAATATTAAAGTAGCAGATCAAAGGTCAAGGCAAATCAAACCAGAGTGGGGAAGGCAACTGAGATAATACAAATGAGTCAAGGAACCAAAGGTCATGAGATAAAGCTTAAATCTTCAAAGGTTTAATTTTACCTTAATAAGAGATCCTATGAAAGATCTGAGTCTGGGCCTCACTCAAAGTTTGGTAGGAAGATGGTAAGATGGCCTGGTTACATGACTGAACGGGATAGGAAAGCAGAGCACTAATACTAGAATTTAAGGTGTGTAAGAGAAAGAGAAATTGGGGCATGGTGAAGGGAAGAGGCAGAAAAACCAAATCACACCATCTAGCCAGCCACACACTCTGCCTTTAAATAAGGCTGGCTCACAAATGTTCTAATCCATTAAAGCTATATCCACACACATTCCTAAAGGTGTTTTCTCCCAGCATTGTTAAGCCTCCTCCCTATTGTTTATTACAGTAGCTTTTAATCATTTATTGAAGCATAGATTTAGAACTGAAAAGGACCTTAATGGGCAACTTAATGGGCAATCCTCTCATTTTACAAATGAAAATTAGACTTGCCCAAGGTCACAGAGGCAGGCAATGATAGATTTGAGATTTGAATCCAGGCTGTCTGATCTCAAATTCTGAACTGTCTCTGCCAAAGCATGCTGAACTCTCAGTCATTAATCTGCAGAACTGAAATGATACTATGATTAGCTGTGTGGGTATAATACATGCAAATCAGGTTAATTCCACAGGTCAATGCTGCCAACCTATAACACACCTGAAATAGGCTATTTATTTGATCAGTATATAAGTTTCTTGTGAATTTTGTTTTGAGAGCAGCAAGAGAAATCATTTTGTGTCATCTGTTGGTTATAGCTTCCAATCTTAAAGATAAACTAGCTGTCAAAAGAATTGGAATGGAGTACACTGGAACTGTAGGGCAGTGAGTGAATTTCTCCCAGTGACCTTTCTTAAAGGGAATCACAAAATTCTCAAAATAACATCAAATTAAACCTACATTATGGTAAAAAAATGTTTGCATGCCTTTTTAAGTTTTTATTTATTTTCACTTCCTTCATTTTATTCAGTCTTCATTCTAATCCTATAAGTAGGGCAGATCATATTTTTGCCAATGACCCAAGCTAATTTAAAGTAGCTCTCCTGGCCTAGAGTTCAGGTCTCAAATTCTGAAATCTACAGTCTTCCCACCAAACCATTCCATATCATATGTCACACACTGTGATGGAAGATGCTAAGAAGTACATGAAATCAAACTGACAAATAGGAGAAGAGATTACGGTCATCTAATGCAAGATCTAAGCAAATAGGAGAAATTTACCAAATTCAGTGGAAAAGAATGGAATGGAATCCTTGGATGAGGATGTTGTTAGAGGTCATGGAGTCCCATTAATAGATAACAAGCAACAAGTTTTATTCTGAAGCCTCCAGTCTGAAAAAAGGGGGGAAAGGAGAGTTCTCTGAGTCTTATCACCCCACCACCACCTTCAGATGCTGCTGCTTTGGATTCCAAACTCTGACTTCCCACAGGTAATCTTGGCTGGATATACAGGAATGAGTAAGGAGCTATCTCTTAAACATCTAAGCCATCAAAGATATCAAATTCAATATGCCCCAAATTAAAGTCCCCATCTTCTCCTCCAAACTGACTCCTCCTTTGCCTTACAGTTTCTCTCATGTATCATCTTACCCAGTGAATCATAAGTGATTTCTCTAACTCTTCCTTCCCCAACCCTGATGCCCAACAAGGAAAAAACCAAATTTTTCTATTACTTTATGGCACAAAGTACTTGAGACCATAGGATCTCAGATCTAGAGCTAATAGAAACATTATTGTTCAGTCATTTTTTCAGTTGTGTCCAATTCTTTGTGATCCCATTTAGGATTTTCTTGGCCAAGATACTGGAATGGTTTACCATTTCCTTCTCCAGTTCATTTTATAGAAGAGAAAACTGAGGCAAGCAGGGTTGAGTGATTTGCCCAGGGTCACACAGCTAATATATGTCTGAGGCCACACTTGAACCCAGGAAGATGAGATTCCTGATTCCAGGTCTGGGACTCTACCCACCGTGCCACCTAGCTGCCCAGTAGAAACCTTAGAGGTTATGCAATACTTCATTTTACAAATAAGGAAATTTTGGTCAAAACAGCCAAGTCGGGGGGAAATATATGTATTATAAAACCCACTTTATAGATGAGGTTAAGTAACTAACTACTTTGTCAATAGTCACACAGCTACTTTCTTGGAACCAGGATTCAAAGTCCAGTGTTCTGAATTCAACTACCACACTTTCCACTATAACATGCTGACTTTGTCAAGCCTAATATTTCTATTTCTTTAATATCTCTTGCATCCTACCATATTACATCTATCAGATTGACTAACATGACAAAACAGGAAGATGATAAATGTTGGTGAAAATGTGGGAGAGTTGGAACACTAATTCATTGTTGGTGGAGCTGTAAGCTGATCCAGACATTCTGGAGAGCAATTTGGAACTATGCCCAAAGGGCTACAAAAATGTGCATACCCTTTGACCCAGCAATATCACTTCTAGAACTATATCCCAAAGAGATTATAAAAATGGGAAAGGGTCCCACATGTACAAAAATATTTATAGCAGCTCTCTTTGTGGTGGCCAAAAACTGGAAATCAAGGGGATGCCCATCAATTGAGGAATGGCTGAACAAGTTGTGGTACATGAATGTAATGGAATACTGTTGTGCTATAAGAAATGATGAACAGGAAGACTTCAGAGAGGCGTGGAAGGACTTATATGATCTGATGCTGAGTGAAAGGAGCAGGATCAGGAGAACTTTGTACACAGCAACAACCAGTGCAAGTAATTTTTCTGTTAGACTCAGTCCTTCACAGCAATGCAAGGACCTAAAAAATTCCCAGTGGACTCTTGAGGCAAAATGCCTTCCAGATCCAGAGAAAGAAATATGGAATTGGATTGCAGAATGAAGTAGACTATTTTCTCTTGTGTTTTGTTTTTGTTTTTTCTCATGATTTCTCCTGTTCATCTGAATTCTTCTATGCAACATGACTAAGGTGAAAATGTATTTAGTAAGAATGTATATGTAGAACCCATATAAGATTGCATACTGTCTCGAAGAGGGAGGGAGAAAAACATCTAAGATTTATGGAAATGATTGTAGAAAACTGAAAAAAAAAATCAATTAATTTAAAATTTTTAATTAAAAAAAAGAAAAAATAAGGCAGAATGTGAACTCAAAAAAAAAAATCTCCACCCCTCTCTCTCCATTCCTGTTACCAACATTGAAGTCCTTCTTAACTTTCATCAGAACTCAGCAATCCAAACCAGAACTCATTTTCTTTCTTCCCAACATCTCCCCCTTCCAAATTTCCCTGTTACTGTCAAGGATACCACTGCCTTCGTAGTCATTCAAGCTCACAACTTCAATGTCATTCTCATCCCGGATACCAAGTTTATTGCCATTTCTTGTCATTTCCACCTTGGAATATCTTTCCTATGTGTCCCTTTCTCTACATTTAAACAAATGCCACCCTCATTTTGAACCGCATGCCTCACCTTCCCTATTGCAGCAGCCTTCTAATCGGTCTCACTGCCTCAATTCCCTCCCAAGTCCAATTCACCCTCCATTCAGGTGCCAATGTGATAAGTCTGACCATGTCACAACCACCTACCCCTCACTTGAAGAGCTCCCATAGCTCCTTATTTCCTCCAGAATGGATATATAAAATTCTACTTTTGGCATTTAAAATTTTACCCATCTTTCACTTTCCAGTTTTCTCATACTTTACTCTCCATCATTCACTGTGTAATCCAACTACATTAGAGGGAACATGACCCTCTACCTCTAGTCTTACATCACCTGTGTCCCATATCTAGCAAGTCCTATGTCCTCAACTTAGCGTCTCAGTTTCCCTTTAAGACTTATTTCAGTGCCTGCCTTCTGCAGGAGGCCTTTGCCTCTATCTTGTACATACCTAATTACTTACATGTTATCCCTACCATTATAATGTAAGTTCCTTCAGAGTGGGATCTATGGTGCCTTTCTTTATATCCCCTATGCTTAGCACAATGCCTGGCACATAAGTGCTTAATAAACAAATGCTTGTTAACTGAATGACTGACCATGGCAATGACCTCCAAACTGTCCTTTTTTCTTCCATTTTCTTGCATCCTCTCCGAGTCTTCCCTATAAGGTTAACCTTTTTTAAAAACTTTTTTAAACATTTAATATTTCCCCCAATTAGAAGTAAAAACAATATTTTAACATTTGTTTTTTCTTAAAGTTTTAAGTTCCAAGTTCTATCCCTTCCTCTCTCCCCTACCCCTTCCCTGAGATAGTAAGTGATCTAATGTATGTTATACAAGTGCACTGATTAAACTTTCGAAAATTTAATATTTTTCAACAATTACATGTAAAAACAATATGCATTATTTTTTTTGTTTTGCATTCTGAATTCTATTTCTCCCTCCCTTCCCTACCCTGAGATGGTAAGTAGTCGGATATAGGTTATACATGTGCACAGATTAATGTTCAATTTTGCTAATATCTCTCTCCATTGCCTACCCATTACAAACTTCTTTGCCAAACATTCAAGGGCCTTCATGATTTGGCAACTTTTGTTTCTTTCCACAAGGATATGCTCCATGAGGTAGTCAAAGAGAGCAAATCTATTTTCCAAAGAGGTATATTTCCTGCCCCCGTACTTCTGTTCATAATGTTTCTTCTGCCTAGAAAGCCCCTTTCCTCCAGTTATTCCTGCCAATTTACTATTCTTAAGGACAGTAGAGAGAATGCTGGACTCAAGGCAGGGGATGGAGCAGAGGGAAAGGCCAGGAAGACCCCAGTTCAAATCCTGCCTCAAGTATTCAACTGTGTGACTGAGGAACCTACTTAATTTCTCCGAGCCTTCATTTCTCCATTTGGGGATAGCATCACAGAGCTGTGACAATCAAATGAGATCATCTATGTGCAGCACTTTAAATCTTCAACCTATTACATGGGGTGTCCCCAAAGTCTTAGAACAGCTAAGTTTTCATGAACTTAAAACTGCATTAAGACTTTTGGGACACTATAAAAGTAGCAGCTCTTAGGGCTTCCCTCTCTACTCCTACCAGTTCCATGAAATCTTCCCTGGCCCTGCCAGCCAGAACCAATCTCTCCTTCCCCTGAATCACTCTAGCCTCTCTCCTGCCCTCTTGCATATAGTTGCTGGAGTAGATGTTTTAATGTCTCAGTAAGAATGTAAGACCAGTGAGTTCAAAGTCTACATCTCAGTCTTCTCTGTACTCCTCTCAGTGCCTCAAATGGCACCTTTTACATACTAGATCCGAAGAATGAGAGGAAAGGCCTCCAGCATATTGAATGTATCATTTACAAAGGATTTACACAGAAAAGTAGAAGAGAATCACTCAGGAAAGAAAGCCATGGTGAGGTAGAGCATCCACATGGATGATCTCACAGGTATAATCAAAAATCCAAATGAATTACATCCCCAGACAACCCAGAGTAAAATGAAAGGTATTACCAGTCATAACATTTATATAGTGCTTTACATTTTTCAAATTGCTTTACATGTATTCAATCCTCACAGCAGCCCTATGAAATAGGAACTTTTATGATTCCTATTTTACAGATGAAAAAGTTGGGGCTGAGAGAGGTGACTTGCCCAAGGTTACAAAAGGAGTTAGTGTCTGAGGCCAGTTTTGAAGTCAGGTTTTCCAAGTTCAGTGACCTGTTCAATAAGCCTAGATTATTACCTACATATGCCAAGGAGAACATTACACAGAACCAAGAGACTTAGAAACTTGTTCTGGTTCTTCCATATGACCTTAGGCAAATATTTAACTTCTCTCACCCTGTCTCCCCTTCTATTAAATGGCTAAATTAATCATCATCCTACTTACCTCCCAGGCTTTTGAGGATTGGTTAAAATATTGTATTTGAGAACACTTTAGTATAAGAAAATATTTGGGGGGGGGGGTCTAAACAGAATAGCTAGCCTCTCATACACCTGCTTCCCAGGAACATTACCTACTCATTATCTCCCAGAATAAAATCTGTGAACTTTCTGCAATATATTGAAGTTCAGTTTCCAGGACTCAAGCCAAAGAAGTGAGTAGGATCTGATTTGTCTTATAATGGGGTTTTGTCACCAAAAGTGGCCACTTTATTTCTTCCTCTCTCTTTTTTAATCTCGTTAAAACACAGATGTTTAAATTGATGCCTTTTGGCTGCTAATTCTGGAAGGGAATGTGAAGTCCTCTCACCCCTCTAAAACAGCTTTCAGTTCAGAGAACATTTGTGTTTCTGATTTACACACCCCTGAAAATAGGAGTTTATTATAATGGAAAGGCTGACAAGACCCTTAAATATAGTGGGGCTAGTGAGCGCAACCATACTGGCATGCATAAAACATCACCTCATTAGGATTCTAGCCACTCAGTGAACATCTGTGAAGTCGAGTCCCCAGCTTTTTGCAACAGTGAATGAATTTCAGGGCTAGGTCAGCCTCCTCCACTGCCAAATAATGATCTTCCTTATGTACAGAGAAGGGGTCCTTTTATCACCTGGCTTAAAAACCTCCAGTGGCTCCCAAGAAAAGTTCCAATCCCTTTGCCTGGTTTTCGAGACTCTCCACCATCTAGTATCACCACACTACCTTTCCAGTCATCCTGAACCACTCTCATTCACATTCTCCACATTTGAGCCAAATTGAACTATTCATTGTTGGTCATACACACCTATTGTCCTCTCTACCTGAAATGCCCTCTTTTCCTCCCTTCCCCCCAATCTACTGAAATCCTTCAAAGCCCAACTCCACTGCCATCATCTCCACTCAACCTCTTCTCTGATCCTTCAGTCAATAACTACCACTGTGCCATTGATCCTTCCAGCACTCTGCATCACTCTAAGACATGAATTATATATTATAGCAGTCTGCATTTATATAACTTTAAGATTTATATAATACTTTGCATACATTATCTCATTTGATCTTTCCAACACCCCTGTGAGGTAAGTGCTATTGTCATCCCTAACTGAAACTCAGAGATTTTGTGACTTGCCCAGAGTCATACAGCTAGTAAATAGCTGAGATGAGATGTGAAACCCCAGACTCCTGACTCCAAGTCCAGTACTCTATCAACAGCACCAACAATTTGGAGTCAAATTCAAATGGAAACAGATCCTTGCAGGTTGCATATTGACTTAGAAAACTACAAATTTAAATTATCAAAGTTGTATTGCATTTGTGGGGGGGATGGGGAGGGAAGATATCTGTGTGACCCTGGGCAAGTCACTTAACCCTGTTTGCGTCAGCTTCTTCATCTTCCAAATGAGCTGGAGGAGTAAATGACAAAGCACTCTAGTATCTTTGCCAAAAAAACCTCAAATAGAGGACAAAGAATCCAACATGACTGAAAGTCACTAAACAAACAACAAATTGTAATTTTATTTATTTTGTTAAACATTTCCCAACTTCATTTTAATCTGGTACAGGCTGAATATCAAGTCTTGGACGCCTCTGCTGTAAGATATTTATCATAGTTATTTGTGTAGCTTTCCTATTCCTACAGCATTGTGCAGTTCCATGATTCCCAATCCAGGGGTTGTATCTCATTCAAACTTTGTATCTTCCCCAGCACCTGAATCCTGGTGCTCTGAATAAAGCAGGTGCTTGGCAAATGCTGAATTGACTGGACTTAAATTGCATTGAAATGAATCCTTCCTCTCACGTCTCTGTGGATAATGCCCTGTGCTGCTTTTCTCGTAGGAGGTGAAGTCACAAAACCACGGTTTGCTCAGTATTTCCACGGCAGCCTGGCCAGTCTTACAATCCGCCCAGGAAAAATTGAGAGTCAGAAAGTGATTTCCTGCTTGCAGGCCTGCAAGGAAGGGTTGGATATTAATTCCCTGGAGAGTCTCGGCCAAGGAATAAAGGTAAAGGATGAACTGACGTTGTATTTGATAACATTTGGAAGTGATTTACGAAGTGGTGTGTCCTGGTAGAGTGCACAGAGTGCCAGTGTACTCCCAGAAGCTATGTGACTCCCTATAACATTCCAAGGAAATAAAATGTCATAGTAGAGAAGCAGTGATAGCACAGAGGCAAATGTTTTCATGACATCTGAGGTGAACCGTAGAAAGGGAGGCACCCTAACCAGGTCAGACACACTCTCAGTGTCCACATCAGCCTCTTGTGCAAAAGTAGACGAGTTATCACTGGCTTCTGGGTGGAGCTAGCTTCTGATTTAATTAGGATTTGAAGCATTTAGGCATCAGTTATTTGGGATGCAATAAAGGTAGGAAGTATAGGTTGTTCCTTGTGTTACCCAGTGTAAGCAGTCACTGATTCAATGCCCTCACTAAGAAAACTCAAGTCTTGCCAAATCCAGGCCCAGTGCTCTATCACTGTGCCACCTAGATGCCTCAGTTTCCTCATCTGTAAATTAAGATAATAAAAATGAGTTTCATTTATACAGGGTCTTACATGTGTGAGGAATATCACCAAAACCTTGTGAGGAGGTAGGTGTTATTACATACTACAGAGGAGGAAATTGATGCTTAAGTAGGTTAAGTAAATTGAGCCATGGTCATACAACTTAATCAGGAGGCAACTACATGTCTCAGTGGTTAAAGAACTGGGTCTGGAGTCAGGAAGACCTGAGTTCAAATCCAACCACAGACACTAAATAGCTGGGCAAGTCACCTCCCCTCTGTTTGTCTTAATACATTAGAGAAGGAAATGGCAAATCACTCCTTTTCAAGGAAACCTCATGGACGTTATAGTCAAAGGGGTTACAAGTCAGACACCCTTGAATAACTAAACGACAATAACACATAGCTTACCGAGTGTCAGAGAACAGATCTGAACCCAGGTCTCCCTGACTCCATACCTAGAACTTGAGCCCTTTATCCATAATGCTCCCTCCTTTGGGAGAGAAGCCTAAGAGGAAGGAAAATAGCCCAGCCACACAAGGTACTAGTGGTGCCAGGGTAGCCCAAGAGTTATCCTGGCATTAGCTGGTGCACCCAAGGACAGAGAATTGGGGCCAGAGAGAGCCACCATCATTCTTCTTTCTGTCTCTTTTCCCATTTTCCCAGGCCTTATATTCCCCAGGCTGTGAATGGTTGCTTGATAGTGCAGAGCTCCACATATATTATCTAGGCAAACAACTTTCCAATCCCCGTGCCTAAAGCCTCTTTATTCACTCTCTCAGCTCTCCTGCCAACTAGGTAAGAGGAACATCAAGGAGGCGGTTCTCTAAAAGTCTAATTAAACAAGCAGATTACAAATAAAAGCATTCTCCACAAGGGAATCCATATTAGGAAATACAAAATCCCAGACAGAGCAAACTGGCACTACTTATACATGGTACGGAAGAAAATAAATATCCCCTGGCATGTACCATGGGGGGTAGGCAGTGTGGTGCAGTGAAAAGAGCAGTAGACTTGGGGTAAAGGGCACTGGGTTCAAATTCCATCTCTGTTCCTTTTTGCCTCTATAATGTCGGGCAACTTGTTTCCCCATCTTGAAGCTCAGTTTACTCATCTGTAAAAATAAAGGGGGTGGATTAGATAATCTCTGAGGTCCTTCCCTCTGAGATTCTCTGATTCCTCCCTAGGCCTCAATTTCTCTATTATTCAACATGAAAGTCTAGAACTTCTACATGGTCTCTAACAGTCTATAAATCTAATCGCTTACCAGCTGTATGGATCGACAAGATAGATAAGACACATTGCTGTTTCCATGTAGCTTTCTCCTACAGAGATATTGTAAAGAGGATTGGTCTAGATAATGGGACTAGATACAAAGATATATGAGTAATCTGCATAGAAATGATAATTCACCTCATAGGGACAGATAAAATCACAAGAAAAGAGAGAAGACAGAGGGGGTGGGAACCTAAAATAGAATCTTGGGAGAGTTGGGGGCATGATCTGGGTGATGAATCAGCAAAGGAATAATTCCTTTAGAAGGAATATTTAAAACTGTAGCAGAACCAAGGGTGAATGGTATGACTAAAGCCCAGAGAGGAGACCACCCCCAGAAGGAGGTGGTCAGCAGTACCAAATACATCAGACCAAGAAAGATGAACACGATTAGGAATTTTCAGCATCAGGGCAAAAAGGTTAGTGACATAGGAAGCTTGTGAAAAGTAGAGGTGGGGGATGAGGGAGGGAAGGCAATTTAATTTTGTAATGGCCCCCCTCCTCCCATCATCTCCAACCCATCATGGACCATGGATCTGTCAGCCTTTTTACAAGGCTGAAAGGGGCTACTTGGGGAGGTTGGTATTCCTGTTAGCACATCTGGCCAAAGGTAGGGATTGTGTAGTACTGGAAGGTAGTGAATTTTCACAAAGGAGGGAAAAGCTTCCTTTGGAGAATTCTCTCACTGCCAGAAACAGCTATTCTAATGAGGACCTGTACTATAACATGGAGAAGGTATATAGTACAGAGGTAAGACCTTGGAATCTGAAGTCAAGTCCTGGGTTTGAATTAAGCTGGGAGGTACAAAGAATTAGTGTCTAGTAGGTTAGTCTAGGATTTTCTTCCTTTATATCATAATTGTGGTGTGTTGGGATATTCATAGATATTTGTATCAGTGCAGTTTGTATCCTATGTTAATACTAATCAAATCAACATATAAGGAAGGTCGGCTAAATGGCTCAGTGAATAGAAAGCTGGGCCTGGAGTCAGGAAGCCACAAGTTCAAATCTGCCCTTAGACACTTACTAGTTGTGTGTGACCCTGGGCAAGTCATTTAACCTCTCTTTGTTTATAGGGAGCAGCTGGGTGATACAGTGGACAGAAAGCTGGGTCTGGAGTCAGGAAGATCCAAGTTCAAACTGGGCCTCAGACACTTAATATCTAAGTCTTGAGCAAAATTGTGCCTCAATCCACTGGAAAAGGAAATGGCAAACCATTCTAGTATCTTTGCCAAGAAAACCCCATGGATAGTATTGGGGCATAATCCATGGGGTCATGAAGCGTCAGACACAATTGAATGACTGAACAACAAAACGTGCCATAGGTATTGGGCCTACAAAGACAAAAATCCCTGCCCTAAAAAGGAGCTTACATTCTTTCACGAAAGACAATATGTACTAGATAGATAACTCTCTGCATGTAATATTATTGCATATACAGTCACCGATACATAGATATATATATATATATATATATATATATATATACATATTTTATATATGACATATATCATAATGTGTTATATATGTGTGTGTAGTGTAATATATAAACACAAAGTAAATACAAGAAATTTGGGGTAGAGAGTGAATCTGAGGAGAGAGGAATCATGAAATGCCTTATATAGGAAATGTCACTTGAGCTGAGGTTTTAAAGGAAATTTAGAAACTATAAGAGTTAAAGGTTAGAAAAAAGTACATTCCCAGCACACAAAAAATAATAATGTAGCACTTACTATGAACCACGTACTGGGCTAAGCTCTTTACAATGATTATTTCCCTTGA
Organism: Potorous gilbertii; assembly: GCA_028658325.1. Classification (NCBI taxonomy): domain Eukaryota; kingdom Metazoa; phylum Chordata; class Mammalia; order Diprotodontia; family Potoroidae; genus Potorous; species Potorous gilbertii. The sequence continues at coordinate 269,997,452 of CM053771.1, read as the reverse complement.
TCAAGGCTGGGAGATTAGGTGCTGTTATCTCCATTTTACAGGTAAAGAAAATAAGGCAAACAATGGTTAAGTGACTTGCCCAGGATCTTGACTATCTTGCCTACAGATAGTCAGTGTCTGGGGCTAGTTTTCCTGATTTTAAGCCCAATAATCTATCCACTGCACCACTTAGCTGTTACTGCTAACATGAAGGCAGAGATGGAACATCACGTATGAGAAACAGCAAGGATGGCTTGGCTGTCCAACAGAGTATATGAAGGGGAATAATGCATGAGAAAATCTGGAGAGTCTATATAAAGGGCTTTAAATGCTGAACAAAGGGGCTTATATTTATTCCTAAAAGCCAAAGAGCTTTTTGAACAAGAGAAGGATATAGGGAGTGCTTACTTTTGGAATATTGCTTTGGCAGCTGTGTGGAAGATGGACTGAACCACTTGAGGAAGGAAGTTATTGAAATCCAGGTGTCCGAATGTCAGGTGATGAGGACCTGAACTGGGGTGGTGGCTCTGGGAGGGGAGAACTGGGGACATCCAAGAGATACTGTGGTGGTAACGTTGACAAGACTTGGCAAATGATTGAATATGTGTAGCAAGGGAGCACCAAATTCTAAGGGTGATTCCAGGGTTGTGATCCAGCCGTATGTAGAATGGGGAACAAGGAAAGATGAAGCTATAAGGTCAAATCTAGTCTAGCACTGACTTTCTGAATTGTTTTAGCTGAGCTAGTTCCCGATTTCTTCAGACCTAGAATTTTCTCTGTCCTCATCTCTGCCTCGTGGCCTTGCTTTAAGTCTTAGCTAAAAGCTCACGTTTTCCTGAAGCCTTTCCTGATCCTCCATAAGAGTGAAAATGTCTCCCCTCTAATGATTACTTCCAATTTATCCTGCACAAAAATTTTTTGTACATTTACATGTTGACTCTCTTATTAGACTAGCAGTGTCTGCCTTTTGCCTTTTTTTTTTTTTGGCATCCCCAATGGCATTTAATAAATGTTTATTGGCTGCCTGATAGAGTACTGATGACAAGTCAAATTTTTCTTCTCTTTTAACTTAAGATCAGTCTAACCCCATTCTGGGCTTTGGGGAAGATTTACCAAATGATGTGCTATCCAGCTAAACTGACCACAACACCCAGTGTTAACTAATGATTTTCATTCATAAATATTGATTCATTCTTTTCAATAACATAGCTCTTGATCAGCTGGTGAGAAATATTTGTGGTCTGGTAATGTTTAGTATAACTCTATACACTAAACATTACCAGAACTAGCTTCTAGTCTCAGTCCTGCCTTGGAAGTCATTTGATATCCCTGGACCTCAGTTTCCTCATCTGTCGAATACAAATTTGTCAAATATACCTGTCAGATGAGGGGGTTGCATTAGGTAGTCTTCCCAGTTCTTTCAGCTCAGGAAATCTATAATTCTATATTTCATACTCATCAATCATTCAAATGAGGCAAATAAATAGAGTTTGCCTGTAGCTTGAAAGATGACAGTCTGGTCCTGGGACACCTTCTAGTGTCTACTTCTGGCATATTTCACATATTCCTGAATCTTTTTTAATTCACTGTAGGGATTTTTTTGGAACTATTTTCTTACTTTCTTAACAGATTCTGTGTTGAAGCCAAGCCCATAGTCCTAGTAGATCTATAGAAATATGAGTCCCTTCTTATTGGGGAGGGGTATTCAGACCTATGATTTCAATTCTGTGGGGAACTCTCAATATAGGAACTCCTTTTTTCAATACATGTGAAATATCACACTATGACAAGAAAGTTGCTTAAAGCCCTGAGAAGTTAAATGATTTGCCCATGGTCACACAGCCAGTATGTTTCAGAGGCAAGATTTGAACCCAGGCTTTCCTGTCTCCAAGGCTATCCCTGAGGGTCACCTTATTGTCTCCCCAAAATGATGCACATTCATGGAATTGTGTCTGCTGGTGTTTCATCTATTCAAGTCACTTCACCAATATCCCAGCAAGGCAAGGGACCAGAAGCACTAATGTCTTGAGAGTCTGACTTAGGAGAGGTTTTCGGTTGCAAAATGACAATAGTGACGGAGTCCTGTCTAGTTGCCATTCTTAATCTTGTGCCCCTCGATGAGTTGGCACAGTGACAGAAGGAAACCAAAGGAAACAGAAGACTCCTGCAGGTACCAGTGTGTAGAGGACCAGGCCCCTCAGACTGATATCACAAGGTGCGAGTGAAAGGGGGATATCAGGGATGCTCGACCTGGGGTAGTGATATAATTCATACATATGCATCCTGCTTGAGATCCAAAAACATCTGTCCCAAACACACAGCAATCAGAGAACTCCTCAGCAGTTTTCCACAGCCAACAAAGATTTTCACATTATTTTACTGACTGTCAGGGAGTGGGGAGGAATCATATTCCTGGGAACCAAGAAACACAGCGAGGTGGAGATTATTGTCACGCATCCCCTAAGGACTCCCCTACTTCAAGCTGCTTCCTTCTGTCTGCCAAGACACCACCAGCTTTACCCTGTCATCTGATGTCTGATGTTGCAATCTGAATTTTCTTGCCCTCACTGTTTCTTGATTTTCATATTTCTGCCATGAGATTGAGAGAGCAGAGTTAAAGCTGTTGCTGTTTTTATCCACTGTGCATGTTTTTTTTTCTTTTCTTCAACAAAGATATAAATGATTCGTGTAAGACCCTCTCTTGTTTTCCATGGCTGCCACCCAGATTTGGCAGCTGAGCTATTAAGTAAACTAGGGATCCTCAGCCTTTCCTACTTAAGTCTCTTTTCTCTTGCTAGAAATCTCACACTAACAAGATATTTATGCTACTGTGACATGTTGGCAATCCATTCCTCTCTAGAAAGTCTCTTTGTTCCTTTGTCCCACCTTCATCCAAGACATCTGCCTATGTCCCCCACATGGGTCCATTTTCCTCTTTGGTGAGATTGTCAGCTCTAGGCTTTAATAGGATCGCTTTTTTGTGTCCCTTATGACTCCACTCTAGGGATCCTTCTCTGGGCAACCTTCATTTACTCAGCTGCCAAGTCTGTGAAATTTAGGATGATTTTCCCCTTCCCAGGACTGAGCTGAAGTTGACCTTTGCAGGTGTTACTTACAACAAAAGGGTTTGCCAAGTGAATCACAAGGGAACATATCCAATGGCACCAGCTATTTCCTACACCTGGAGGATACCTGAGGCTATATCCCTAGCCTCCAACTCTTTCTCAAGTTTTAATACTACATTGCCAACTGTCTGTTCATTATTCCATGGGTTTGCCCTATTGGGATCTCAAATTGCAATCATCATTCCTCTCCCCACCCCCTAACCAGATACACACACACACACACACAAATGTTTCAACTCCTGACTTTCCTATTTTTGTCGATAGTATGCCCATTATCCTGGTCACCCAGGTTAGAACGACCCTCTCTCATCTTCCAATATTTCTGTTGAATCTTAAGTCCTTTCCTTTGCATACCTAGGAATACTACCCTAGTCCAGATACTTATAAATTCAAACTTAGTTGACTATAATGGTCTCCTAACTGATTTCCCTGCTTTTAGTTTTCTTTCCACCTCCCCATAATCTGTTCTTCATGTCTCTTCCAGATGAGACTTTCTAAAGTATCATTCTTATAAGATTACTCCTCTCCTCAAAACCTTTAGTAATTCCCTATTGTCTCCAGGAAAAAAAAGTCCAAAGCATATTTAAGATCCACCACAATAACGACTCCAATCTACCTTTTCTATAATCCATTTCAAATTTCTTCCCTACACAAACCCTTTGTTTCAGCTGTGATGCATTCATCATCATCTTGAAAGAGCACTGGATTTGAGAGGACCTAGGTTTAAATACCAACTCGGTAACCTTGGGCTTGGGTGAGGAAAGAATGTGAGTGGAGTTTGGGCAAGTGCATTAGATGTTCTCTAAAGCCTTTTCCTGCTCTGAGTCCTATGATCCTAAGATCTCAGCATAGCTTGTACCTCCCCCTCCACCGCCCGCCCCGCCACACTCTCATCCTTGTTTATTCCCTTTCCTCTGCCTTTCTCTGCTATCCTTATCTATTTCAATCCAACTTTCTTCATGGTCCAAACAACTGCTACCCTGTGTTCTCTTCAGTTTGTATCCAATTCCATATCCTCCATAAAGCCTTCCATTTTCACTCCAGGGAAATGATCTCTCCCTTTTTAAAAATCTAAACAGTTTATTATCCAGAGCACTCAAAGGAAACATAGTCTACTGTCTTTTTTCTAGTTGTGTACCTGCCATTATCTCAACTGAA
>CM053771.1:269942501-269993090 GCA_028658325.1 Potorous gilbertii | reverse complement strand
ATATATATATATATATATATATATATATATATATATATATATATATATATATATATATATATTCATAGCAATTAAGTATGCAAATACTTGCAAGGTTTTTTGAACTTCAAAAATTTTGAAAAGAGTAGCTAGGCAAAATGAACCAGCACACTGGTTATATAGCACAGTACATGCAATATTTCATAGCCATAGTCTTTTATCTCAAAAAAAATCTGAAAGATTAAGTTTACTAATTCATGAAATCCCTTATGTGAAAGATGGAGTAGACTTATTCTGCTTGGCTGCAATAGGCACAACCAGGAGGAATGGGTGGAATATACAAATCAGTAGATATATGCTTAATATCAACCAAAAAAACCTTGAAAATAATTTCCTAGAATTAGGACCACTTCTTCCTAAGTTCAAATCTGACCTCAGACACTTATTAACTACGTGATCCTGGAGGCAAGTCACTTAACCCTGTTTCCTCATCTGTAAAATGAGGTGGAGAAGTAAATAGCAAACTATTCCAGTATCTTTGCCAAGAAAACCCAAAATGGGGTCACAAAGAGTCAGATATGACTGAAATGACTGGACAAATGACTGGAATGACCAGCTAAGCCAGAGATAATGGGTCCCCCATACATTAACACTTCAAAGGCCTTCATATCACCATGTGTTTGCTCTTGAATGATGAATGATTATAAGTCATGGAGTGCCACAGTCTTTAAAGAATTAAAGTTGAGAATCACTGGAAGGGCCATGAAGAGACATATGGTAGACTGCCATATATTACAAGTGAAGAGTTATTAAAAGAAGCAATATAAAATATGTCATTAGAGAGAGGGAGAAATGAGAGGGGGAAGTGAATCATATAGAAAGAACAAGTAATAACCCACAGAACAATCTTTGTCCATTAATATTCATGTAATAGCAAAAGCTATAGAGGAAGACCCACAGTATGTTGGGCAGAACTTTTATGAAGGATTAGTTAAGAGGAAAAACATGAACAAAAACCTGGTATGGGTGTGTATTGACAGGTTGCAATCTGTGTGGTTAGAGGAAATACCTACATCAACCATATCACAGATTCCCTCAGAGTAATACCTTCAAAGTAATAAAAATATATTTCATTTTTAAAACATTTTTATATCAAATATCTCTCTAATTCAGATTCTCCTTCATTCTTTCGTTTAACAAATACATTTTCAGAATCTATTTAGTGACTACTATTCTAGGGACTTTTGAGAAATGTAAAATTTAAAAAGCCATTATTGCTGACCTCAGTCTTAAAGAAAAGTTAGGGAGACAAATCATCCAGAAAGAGGTACAAGAGAGTCAAGGTAGTACACAAGAAATCTCAAAATACCGTGTGGTGCCAACTTGATGCCGAAGTGTTGTAAGACTTCAAAGGAAAGGAATAATCATTTTGACCCAAAGTTAGGCCAGCAAACCTCACAATGGAGGTTGGGCATCAAAGGCAGTGAGGAATTAGAACTGGTAGACAGTAAAGAGTACTGCAATCAAGGACAGAAGACAGGTTTGACAAAATATATTAATGAAAATAACATTTTTAAAAATTATATTAATCATGAATCAAGAGTCCTGGGTTTTATGTCTGGATCTGATACCTAATTTGACCTAAAGGGCTGAAGGTCTCCCAATGCATCCTGGGTCATCTCCAGTCATCCTGAGGAATATCAGGTCACTGGATTCAGATGGCTCTGGAGGAGAAGTGAGGCTGGTGACCAGCACAGCCCTCTCTCACTCAAAACAAAGTCAAGTGCAAGTCATGTCATCACTTCTCTTATGGCATGGTCTTCTTTGGCAATGAATGAAAAAACACAAACAATTTAACCTCATAGTTAAGTCTTGGGTATTTGCACTAAGTACTTTATAAGCCTTAAAGGGCTCTATAAATTTAAGCCATTATTAGAACATTACAAAATACAGACTATGGAAAGAATACAGCAATGTAACATAAAGAAGAGACAGCTGGCCCCCAACACTTGCATTTGTGTCCTGTGCCCAACATCTACCATCTGTGTGACCTTAGGAAAGTCATTCAATTTCTCCGTTCTAAGATGATAAATGGCAGATAAATGATAAAATGTTCTAAGCAGATAAATGACCAGCTTGCATTGGTAAAGGGAATTTTCCCCATCTGGTAGTTCCCTAAGTCAATGAAATTCTAAGTTCAGGCACTATCCCTTTCCTGATGACTACTTTAGATCCCTTGAAGTCTTGACATTTGCTACAACACTATTATTGGCAATATTTATAGCAAAGGATTGTGACAAAAATCAATAACCAACAGAAAGCCATGGTCAACATTTAATTCTCTGTGCTAACAGAAAGCAGATAACACAGAGCAGTGGATATTCCAAAAATAACGAACATTGGGTTTTCAAATACATTATGATATTTTATAGGGACTTTTTTTCCAGTCTTGTGGCTACAGCTGATATTTAAATTTTCCCTGCAAGAATGCCAAGAGAAATTGGCCCCAGTTTACCAGGTGGCAGAGAGATTCCAATGTGGGTTTAAAGCTCTGCTGGCAAGAATCCAGAGGGTAGATAACACACATGAAAATAATTAATAGATTACTATATTTACGTATGCAACATTTTGTAGACATTTAGGTTCAAGAGTTATGTTGAAAACCTTTCCTCAACGATATGTCTCTTGGACTGCTGTTGGGTAGGTGTTGCATGCCTATTATCTTTTTTTACTAATCCTATACATTTCCTCTAGTATCACTTCAACCCTTCCCAGTCAGTTCTCGTTATGGAAGGAGAAGACATCGAGAATATTAATCAGGCTCTCCAGAAGGTGTCCTACATCAACTCCAGGCAATTCCCCCCCTCAGGAGTAAGGAGGCTCAAAGTGTCATCAAAAGTCCAGTAAGTTCAACTACATCGCACCCATTAAATCCATCATACTGCAGAAAGTGTACTTGACGTGGGGATTGGGAAGAGGGAAACAGTGTTCCTGAGGAAAAAAGAATTACCATCTATTAAGCATTGAGAAAATGCTCACTTTTCTATACCTGTAGTGTTGTTCACATTTTTCTATTGGTAGGAAAGAAATTGTGCTAATTTTCTAAATATCTGAAGAGGCGTATGTAAATCTATTTAATATTTCATTATTTAATTTTATTTTTCAAGAAATTATTTTTACTGCTGAAGATGTTCTGGTCTTCATTTTGTCAATTGGGCCTGCTTTAATAGCAGTATGGTTTCCATTCTAAGCCCAAAAAGTCAAATAAATAACCAAGTATATGGATTGCCTAATTTAAGGAGCTCTGGGAAGGTGCTCTTACTCAAAACTACCACTGTCACTGCTATGTAGCAGATTGTTTGACCTGAAATTCCACCATTCAGGTTTCATTTCTTGAGAGACTTAACAGTGTTTCATTTTCTCTGTCCCTTATTCCAGTGTAAATACAGAAGGCTAAATCTTATACCATAGCAAGATTTGTTTACATGTTGTCTCCCTCACTAAATTGTAAACTCCTTGAGGTCAGTTTTTCGTCTTTTGTATCCCCAGCGCTTAGCATAGTGTAAGTACTTAATATTTATTGAATTAAAGTATGTCAATCATTTAATCAACATTGAATATTTCCTATGTACTAGGCCCCTATTTTGGGGTTGTGAAAGATCTGAAGGCTAAGGAGAAGTCATAGATAGTGTGACACTATTTGTATGACCTTGAGCCAGTCAATTCCCACGTCTGGATCTTAACTTTTCTCATCTAGAAAAAGAAGAGGTTGAACTAAGTGACTTTTAAGTTCCTTTCCAGCTTGATATCAATGATCCTATAGCCTCATTCTCAAGGACCTCTTGTCTAGTCTATTATAATGTTTCCTAACATCCTTTGGGCAGATTCTAAAATAAATCTTTCTAATGCACATGTCTAGTTAAGTTGTTTATTCTTCATTCCCAACAAGGATCAATGACATCAGAAGGGTGATGTCTTGACTTGCAAGTGAATTGGATTTAAGTGTGTAAAGTTATTAGCCTCACTCTCTTCTCCAGAGTCATTTGGAGTTCAACGGCAAGAGGTAGGCCAGGACACCTGGATACAGTGACAGGCTTTGGCCTATATAAGTTAAGGTCTTTCCCATGTGACAGTTTGTCTGAGGCAACATTCACTCCGTGATGAAAGGCTAGGTAAGAACTGAGGCAAAAGATAGCCTAATTTGCCTTCACAAAAGAATCAATCTGGGAAGGGAAGACCCTCAGGATTTCTGGCCAGAATAGAAATGACTGCTATTTACACTCTCTCTGAGCCATCAAAATTAAACTATGAGCAAGTGAGACTTGGACTGGAATCTATTATTGACCAATCAGTGAAAGCCAGAGTGATTTGGGTTTAAGGGCATAGTCAGGTAACTCCATTTGAATCTCAATGGGCTTTATCAAAGCCTGGTTTTTCAGAGCTATATTTCAAGAAATCATAAATGAAAACTACATGAGACAAAAGGATTAATTGTCCCTGGTGTTTTTTGGGGAAGGGAGGTGATTGATAGAATAAATAAGGGAAGAAAAAAAATCTATCCCCTAACACCAAGATATCCTGAGAAGCATAAGCAATCAAAACTTATATTTCTTTGGACAGAGCACCAACATATAAGGGTATAACTCCCTATGTGGATAGAGGAGGAGCAGGGGAGGAGGAAGAGGAAGAAGAAAGGAAGGAAATCCCAGCATTGCCATAATAGAACAAGCTACATTATTCCCTGCTCAAAAATGTCCTGTAACTCCCCATGGTCTTTAGGATGAATCACAAACATGTTAGCTTCATTTCAAAGGCCTTCTCTGAGGGTTCAGCCTACCATTCCAGCCTATTGAATATCACAACACTTAGCACACACTACATTCTAGACCAGCCCTGCATAACATAACAGCCCAAGGGCTGCTTATAATCTGCCGAAGGATTTCTGGCAGCCTGTGAAAAATGTAGGGTTGCCACAGTGCAATCTCCTATTTATCATGTGACCCACAGCAACCAGCCATCCTCAGTCTGTCTCTAGTTTAACCTCTTTGTGGCCAGAAGAAGTTTACAAGTTGTGTAGGTGTGTTCTAGACTGACTCGGTTGCTTACATATGTCCCGGACCATTTCCCCTTTCCTCATCTCCTACACTTAATTTATTCACACAAGCCATTTGTGTGCTATCTCCTTATCTCTCCCTGTTAAGTTCTTTGTCATTATTGAAGGCATAATTCAGGAGCCACATGAAACTATCCCTGACCGCTCTTCCCCCAGCTAAAAGTGGTCTCTTCCTTTCTTAAATTTTACTAAATCAATTTTGTAATGATCTCTTCTTTGCCCCTGTCGTAATGTACCTTGTGCCATGCTTATTTCTGTATGTCTCCTATATATCCCCAATTACATGATTAGCTACTTGAGAGAAGGGACTGTCATTCTTCATCACTGCATCCCTGGTACCTAGCAAAGTAGTTTGCCCATAGCAGGTACTTAATAACATTTGTTGAATTGCTTTTTTAATTGTGTGAATTAGATAAAAAGCAAAACTATTATTTACACACATGCAACAGAGCCAGAGCATTAGCTTATGGGTCCATAAGATACTTTTATAGCTATGGCAGGTAACCAAGAGGCTAATTGAAAATGTGCTCCAAAGATAAGAACATGAAAAGGGGAAGTAGAGACAGCAGGAATGGAGTGGGTTCAGAAATGGGATGTGGGAGGGCACAGAGGGCAGATTGAGTGGCCATGATTTTGCCAAAGGTCAACCCTGTGTTCTAACAGTGAAATAGAATTTTGTGAATGAGCCACAGCCAGAGGAGGAAAGGGAGTACTTCTTCCTTGATTCATTAATGGCCCCTGCCTCCAGATGCCTATGGGGGTCCTAACCCCTTTTTAGGTAACGCTATTTTTTGAAGAGAATTGTGGCCAATACAGCAGGGCCTCCAATCAAACTCCATCTAAACAAGGCTAGGTTTGTGTAACCTCTCCAGAGGATCACAGATTTTAAATGGAAAGGACAAGAATAGAAATCATCTAATATAATAGCCCCATTTTATAGATGAAGAAACTGAGGACTGGAGGGGTTAAGTGACTTGTCCGAGGTCACACAGGTAATAAGTAGCAAAGGTAAAATCTAGCACTCCTTCCACAGTAGTAATAAGCAATCCTTAATGACAGTGTTGTCTCCCTAACTAAAGGGGAACCTTCTGACTATCTCTCTACATGATAAGGAGAGGAGATAATTAGACTTCTCGTGAGGCACCTATTCTTCTATCTATTGGTCAGTAGATTTTGCACAGTGCCACTTTTCCTTGGCATTCTAGAATGCAGAATGGTGACTCCCTAACCCCTCAGCGGCTAACACTTTCAGCCACCCAAAGAACAACTTTTTGACAAGCTGTTCACCCTGGTAGCTGTCAGTTTCAGTTCACCTGAGAATATGGGAAGCGGCTGAGGAACAACAGAGCATGTCATTCCCCTTGGCCAGGGGAGAATCAGGCTCAGTGTGTTGTAAGACAAAGGGGCATATTTCTAAACCTCATAAACCACCAGTATTACCTAGAAACAACACTCTTGTGATATCCTTAAAGGGAAATAAAACACATAGTGGATAAGGATGGTTTAGCTCTGGGGTCTCATTTAGCAAGATGGCTCTATCCAGCCTATTAGACAACAATTTGCATAACTAATAATACTTCTCATAACAATTACCTTCTACCAAATTAACCATGCCATTGATTACTCAGTTTAACATTAATTAAATGTTTAAGAGTTGCATGTTGATCATATAAGAATATTTCTGTTTCTACTGGCAGGCTGTTCTCTATAAATCCCTTCTGATAGCTTTAGTAATAAATTTTCCTTTGAACTCAGTAGCTTAGAGCAGCCCTCCTCAAATGGTCATCAAAGTTCAGCCCTTATGAAGGGAGCGTCTGTGAGCCCCCTACCAATCATAACAGGATTCTACACCACAGAAACTCAGCCTGCTGAGAACAGAAGAGAAACCCAATAAAATGGGGGTATTTCAGGATAAATGATATTCAGATGGGCATGAATTTCTGGTGGAGCTGGGGTAGAGAGGAGGCATAGAGAGTACTAAGGCACAGGATGAGGTCTTAGAAAGATTTTGCTATACATTAGAGGAAAAACTGCCCACACTGCAGATTAATCAAAGTAAAAATAAATGGCTAGGGGGAAGGAGAAGGTGGCATTTGAATTATCCAAAGGCAATTGTGGGGAGATGCAGGTGATTTAAACATATCAGTGTGAAGAGTATTATAAATACTGCCAACACCCATTGGGAATGAGAAGCCCCACAGGATCACAAAATGTCAAAGCCACAACTAAGGCCCAGAGAGGTTAAATATCTTGCCCAAGGTAACTGAATCTTCCAAATAATCAAAGGCTAACCCGTGCCTTCTTAAACAGAAAATACTAAAAATAACATAGTCTTATTGATGACTCATGGGAGTCCTTATGCCCATCCTTTATTTCACTGTGTTAAATATAAATACAATATCTTCAGAAGCTTTTGAAGAATATTTTTCTCTACATTGAATGCCCTCAGAATAATAAATGCTTTACTAATTGTGTCAATTTAAATTTCTCTTTCCTCCCTTTCTCAGCTTGTAAGTTGTCCTTCCTATCTTCATTTCTTTTTCTAATTTGCTATTCTGAAACTGTTATATGCTAGAAAAGGAGAGGAAAAAATAATTTTATTAAAGCTTTATATAAGGCACACTAGTCATCTTGACAAGTGTTTCAATGGCATGGCTTCATGGGTTCTTGGATCTTCCTGACGTCAGTGATTTATATCTTTACTCCAAAAGTATAAACCATGCCTTGGATTCTACTCAGAATTCCCTTGAAGCTCTCAAGATTCTGAAATTCCCATCCCATAACCACAGGGCTGGAAGTGAACGTAGAAGCCATCTGGTTCAACCCTCTAGTTTTACAGATAAGGAAACTTAACTTTGGAAAGATTAAGCCCAAGTCTATACAGGTGGTATGTCCAGCTTCTTCTCATCCTCTGTCTCCCATTGCTTAACTCCTCCTTGCCTTGTTCCTTATCCCTCTTCCACCCATTCTCCCAGTACCTCAATACCCTTGTTTCTTCAGTAGTCTCTTCATCCAGCCTAGACAGTCATTTCACTGACACTCTTGCTAGGCTACTGCAATCCCTCATGCCTGTGACCTCCCCACCCAATTTCCAACAGCACGGAGTAGCAGAAAGGCCATAGCAGGGTCTTTCCGCTACCATCGCTAGAGTGCCAAGCATTGCTCAAGCACTACAAATTCACACTAACTTTAGCTGACCTGTTCAACAGCCCTTTTAGTTATCTCTTATTTACTCAGCCAATACCCTGAAAGGGACACTTCAAACTGTTAACACTTTCATCAATAATTTCTACTCTATACCCACTTCCGCACCATCTCAATAGCCAAGTCCATTGCCTACTTTACATGAGCTCTCTCAACTTTGCTCCACTCCACCTCAAAGTATGTACATTTTCATTTTCAGCATCCCCTCTTACTTTCCTCCAGTCTCAGAGAGGAAGAATTGTCCCTCCTTTCCAGAACTACCTTCCCCTTGGACTGTGATTCCATTCTCTCTTCCTTCCTCTTGGACCTGACATTATCATCATTTCCTTTCTAAGGCATCTTTAATCTCTCCTTACAGTTCAGACTTTCTCTATTCTAAAAAATAAATTCTTCACCAGACACCATTTTCTTTTTTGAGCTACCATTCAATATTTCTGTTTTCACTGAATCTTCTCAGAAAGATTGTCTAAACTCATTATGTCTCCATTTCTTTACCTCCCATTCATTCCTTAACACTTGGCAATCTGGTTTTCCACTTACCTGAAATTGTTTGGTTTTTTTTTTGTAGGTCACCAATGACCTCATAATTTCCGTGCATGTATGTGTGTGTGTGTGTGTATTTTCTCAGGTCTCATCCTCCTAACCTTCTCTGAAATATTTTTCATCCTCTCTCTCATAAAACTCTTTTTCTCCTTTAGCTTCTGGGATATTAAAGAAGCTTCTAGTTTTTCTCCTATCTCTCTGACCACTCTTCATGTTTCCTTTGTTGGTTTAAGCCTCCTCCTCCTCCTACCTAATGAATTTCACACCTATACAACAGTTTGTCTGCAACTTTCTATTCTATCTCAATATTCTGCTCACTGACAACCACTTCTGCAGCTTCAACTAGATATTGCCCACCAACGGAATATTCCCAAATTTATCATTTAGGCTCCAGACTCAGATCCAAATTGGAGGTAATTAATTATCATCCGATTATCCTACTGGCATCTCAAACTTTATATATGCAGAGCTGAATGAATCCCACTTTGTCACCCCCAAATCAGCTCCTTTTTTCTGAATTCTCTAATGACCAGCTAGAAATCAGGGAACCCTCTTCGGTTCTCTTCCTCTCTTTACATCTAGTCATTTGCTAAATTCTGGTGATTCTACTTCCAAAATGTTATTTGTCCACACCTTTCCTTTCCTACTTTCCTGGATTAAGGCCTTCATAACAATAGCCTTCTGATCTAATTCTCATCTCCCCTCTCAAATCCTTTCTGTACATGGTGCCGGAGTATCTTCCTAAAGTTCATCATTCATTATGCAACTACCTTCCTTATGAATCTTCCCATAACCTAGGAAATGGGCTCAAACCCTTTAGTTTGGCATTCAAAACCCTCCAACCTATTTTTCCTATTCCGCCTACCCTAAGTTGTGGTCACGCTGAACTATTTATTCACCATTTCCCAAAGAAGCCATGTGCTTTCCCATCATCATGCCTTGGATTGTGATGTGTTGCTTTCTGTTTGAAGTACTTTCCTCTATTCTGTACCTTCCTAAACTTTACTAATCCTTGAGAGACTGACTCAAATGCTATAGTTGCCATGAAACTTTCTCTGATTTCTTCAATTATGAATCTTATACTAGCCCACTAGTCACTGGGAATGGTGAAGTCGACAACAGGGAGTGAGGTGTACCTGGGACCACAAAAGGATCAACATTAGCTGCCTCCAGAATGAGAATCCAGATTCCTCCCCATTTATTTAGTTGGTTAGCAGACCCCTTTAGCCTTATAGAAAGGACCATTCCTGATCTTAGAAGACCTGGGTTCACATGTGACACTTACTGGCCTAGTGACTGTGGACAAGTCATTTGAAGGACCTTCAGTTTTCCTTTCTACAACAAGGGGTTGTATAGCTGTAGGGGTTGTATAGTTGTAGTTACACCTAGCTGTTATTAGACAATATCAGACTGTATCAGGGACTTCTTTTTCTTTGTATCCTCAGAATTCAGCACAGTGCATCTAGATTGGGAAATAGATAATACAATTTTGCAAACATTCAAGTGCCATATAAATGCCAAGTTTTATTATTCCTCCTTCAGTCCTGTTTTTATACTACTTAGACTTGCTAGATTGTAAGTTTCTTGAATGTAGAGACCTGGGTTCTAGTCTCACCTTTGAAATGATCCCCTGTGTGATCCTAATAGAACTTGTACTACATCTTTCACAGGGTAGTTGTGAATGAGATGTTTGGTCAACTTTAAAATCCTAGAGAAATGGAAAGTATTCATTCCTGTATTTCCCACAGTACCTAGCACATGAGGTTCAATACATAACTGCTCAATTGAATTAAATGAAGGCCTAAGGGGTTCTACTCTGAGTAAAGAGAATATATGCTTTGGCTGTTTTCAGCATTTTTGTTTCCTTGCTAGTTTTCAGGTATGCTTTTAGAACATACCTGCCGGATGAATGATCGTTAGCTTATGACAAGTCCCTAGGTTGCACACTACCTTAACTTCTGACTATCGAACCCACCAAGTTAGAACTTGGGTGTAGACTGTCTTGTTGGGTAATTTAAGTGTATATCTTGTCCCTTCAACTAAACAGGAAGCCCCAAAGCATGCCTTGTATTTTTTTTTTGAAATATCCATATTACTTAACATGGGTAGGACCCAAAGCAGATGCTTAGTAAATATGTATCCTTCAGGGTCAAACTCAGAGGCTCTTCTCCATCTTCCTTTAGCTCCTCAGTAAGACACCTGCTTTGTTACGGGCATTATGATTATGACAACTAGGTGGTGCAGTAGATGGGGCACTGGGGACTAGCATCCGAAAGACCCAAATGGACATCCAGCTTCAAACATCTACTAGTTGTGTGATCCTAGGCAAGTCACTGAATCTCTGCCTGCCTCTATTGCCTCAGCTGTAAAATGGGAATAATAAAATAGATAAATATATTTTGGTGGGATAAATAAATAAATAAACCTCCTTTGTGAAAATCAAATCAAATATTTGTAAAAAGCATTTAGCATAGTGCCCAGAACGTAGGATTTTATATAAATGCTTATTCTCTTCCCTTATGCTGCACTGCTAGCTGTATGACCCTGAGCAGTCACTCATCTATTGTCTGACTCAGTTTCTTCAACTATAAAATGGGAATAGCAATAGCACCTGTCTTCCAAGGTTGTCATAAAGGTCAAATGAAATAATATTTTTAAAGCCTTTAGCACAGTTCCTTGCACATAGTAGGCACTTAATCCATACAGATTTGCTTCCTTCTCTCTCTCCAATTTCCTTTATTTGAGCGTATCTTATCACCTTATCAGACATTAGGTATCCCAAAGACAGAGATTGTGCTCTTTTTCATCTTCCTATCTCCAATGCTAATGGTGTCCTGCTTATAGTAAGTGGAATCTTAATAAATGTTTGTCTAATTGAATTGAATTGGTAAATTGCCAACCGCACCATTCGCTGAAGGAACCCTGTGTTTTTTCCAGATGTTTTGGAGAAGATGTCTGCATTAGCGTTCCAGATGTGGATGCCTATGTGATGGTGCTGCAAGCCATAGAGCCCAGGATCACCATTAGTGGAACAGACCACCTTGTGAGGCCAGCTGCCCAGTTTGAAAATGTCAGAGGGGTGACTCTCTTTCCTGATGTCAAGATTGTGAGCACCCTTGCCAAAGCAGAACCGCCAGGAGACTCGGAGGAAGACCAAGGTTAGTTTGGAGTGTTTTTGTTACCTTCCTGATAGTATTTGAGGCTGTCTTTCAAGGTGTAAACATTTTTTAACATGTATATAGTAAAATGAAGGTCTCACTCAACAGGATTACTCTAAGCTATTGGGAAATTTTCAGCATTCGTATTTTCACCAGTTTCATTATCAGTAGGGTTGTTCGGTGAAAGCTGAATAACGTATTTTGAATTATTCAGCTAGGGACCAATATTAGCAACACTTCGAAGGCTGAAGTATATGCCTGTAGGAAAAATTCTTCTTTTTTTCTCCCTCCACAGTGGTGCAAGTTTATAGGAGAAAAAAAACATCAATTTGAGAACTGTCCTCAACTATGTTTCTCAAGGAGAATAACTTTCAAGTCTCCATACATCCTTCAGGAAAGTGGTTGCTAATGATCTGCGGGCTTGGGTGGACTGGATTCCCTGAAGGGTTGCTTCTATAATAATCCTAATTACCAGTTGCCTTAAACTACCCCTGCTCCCCGAAGGCTGAAGAATATTGCAGTCTGAGCCCTCCTTGCACACTCTGTAGCTCATAAAAATAAATTGTGTTTTACCTGTTTCAGATTGTGCCATTTCAGAATTATACGCCGATGTGCACTATGCTGTATGATCTTTCCTTCTCTCCTGTGGTCATTTGTGGTTAACGTCAGCCCGAACAAGAAAGGAGTTTTGACCTCAGCTTTTGGAAGCTATAACACATACTCCTAGATGTGGTTTGCATGTCAGCCTCAAGCTCTAGCACCAGCTAATGGGCACAGCAGGAAGGGGCAATTAATGATTTTCAGAACTGTCTTGTTGTTTACAGATCCAATAATAAGCCAGTCAGTTGGTTAGTTAAAGAGATGGGACTTTAGAATCATCGAAGCACAGATTTAGAGCTAGAAGAGACTTCTTCCAACTTCCCAATTACAGATGAGGAAGCAGAAGCCTTTGAAGAAAAGCGATTAGCTAAAGATCACAAGGTATTAAGTGGCGGAGTCAGAATTTGAATTCTGGTCCTTTAACTCAACAGCCAGTGTTCTTTTCTCAATGCCATTCCACCTTTATTGTAAACTATTAATAATGACAAGTGGGTTTGTTTTACCTTTACAAGTCAGTGATCACCTCTTAGTCAGAAAACGTGCATGCTAGCCCTGGTTTTACTCATTGCTTTAAACTATAAAGCCTTGGATGAGTCCCTTCCATGGGCCTTATTTCCTCATCAATAAAATGAGGGGTTGGACAAAATAATCAGTTACGTCCCTTCCTAACCTAAGATATTATGGTTATCTCACTGTTCAGTTCTCAGCTAGGTGGCACAGTGGATCAAAGTACTGGACTTGGAATCAAGCAGATCAAGTTCAAATACCACCTCAGACACTTATTTAGCCATATGACCCGGAGCATGTCACCAGATCTCAGTTTTGTCAGCTGTAAAATGGAGATAACACTAGTTAACATAAGTAAGGCCCTTTGCAAACCTTAAAAGTGCTACATAACTATTAGCTGTTACTTTATCTTCTTCATTATTATGATTTCATCTAGAGGTAAAGACTCAAACTGCCTTCCCCCAGGTAACATTCTCACGGCCCCATAGATTTGATAAAACTGAAATGTCCTGGGAATGGGGGGTGAGGGGGAAGGGATGAGAAGTGAGTGTGCAAAGATTGAAGACGGATTTTAAAGAACTACCAACTGATACCCAACATGACACCAAAACTGGGAAAAGAAGTGGTTAGGTCAGTCTTCCTTGTTCCATTACCAGAAGCCACCAGCTCAGCACATGCTGACTTGACCACTCAGGGCCCCCAAGACTAGATTGTTTAGAACTATTCTGAGAAAGTCTTTATGGGCTGTAGGAAAATTAAGGTTACTATGGAAAGGTAGGCTCACCTTTTCAAACTATGGCTCCCCAGTCATTACAAAACTAAGGAACTTTCTGTTGCAAACACATTGCCTCCACTGCTCGACTGCCATCCTTCTCTTCCCTAGACCATCATTAGAAAGAAAGAAGAGCCAGTAAAACCCTATGCAGAGTGGCTCTCAAGGTCAATTTTCAATTATGTTTGTTATTCATACTTCCACATATGCTCTTGAATGCCTTTGATATGAGATAAAGTTGTTGGGATATTTTGTGGTTTTTTTCCCAGAACTGCTTCCCTCTGGCTGGCATTTTTCAAGGTTTAATGGGTTCTTAAAACTATGCAACCATTTTCTTGAAAAACTGAGAGTCATAAAATAAGCCAGGGAGAAGGCAAAAGAGGAGAGGATTTGTGGAGGGCTATGATAATATTATGCCCTAAAGCCAGGACTTGGTGCTATACAATTCTGCTCTCAGTTTTCCTTGCTAATATGTTGGTATTAATGTATTACTCCTCTCAAGTAACATATTTGCAGTTTACTAGGGACTTTCAAGAGGCAATATATCAATGCAAAGCAGTAATGCTAATGTTTAGAGTTCAGGATTTGGGGGAGATATTTTTGGTCAGAGTAGAGATTTTGGGGCTGGGAGAAGAAGGGACTTAGTATCATGAGATCCATAGATCTAGAGATGGTGGGGACTGCAGAGGCCATTTGGTTTACCCCTTTCCTTTACAGATAGACAAACAGAAGGTTCAGTGACTAGCACTCCTATTCCATCATAATAGGAGTTCTTAACCTGGGGTATATGAACCTTTTAAAAAAATATTTTGTATAATTGATTTCCTTTGTAACCTTATGTATTTTGTTTTATGCATTTAAAAAATTACTCAATTTCCAAAGTCCTCTTGATGCAAAATGCTATCTACATCCAGAGAAAGCATAGAGTCAGAACACAGAATGAAGCAGACTATTTTCTCTTTTGTTACGTTTTATTTTATTTTTATCTCATGGTTTCTCCCATTCATTTTAATTCCTCTATGCAACATGACTGATGTGAAAATGTGCCTAACAAGAATGTATGTGTAAAACCCATTTAAGATTGCATGCCATCTTGGGGAGGAAGAGGGAGAAAATTTAAAATTTATGGAAGTGATTGTTGAAAACTGAAAACAAATAAATTAATTTACAAAAAAATAAATAAATAAAAATAAAAATTACTCAGAAGAGTCCATAAGCTTTACCAGACTGCCAGAAGAATCCAACACAAAAACGGTTAAGAACACCTGATCTAAGATAGTAGCAGCCCTATGTACAGAGGAGAGGCACAGTGATTGTGCCACAGGCTAACAACGATGACAATGATAGGTCACATTTATGTAGCACTTTCAGGATTTATAATTGTCAAGACCTGTTGTTTCTACCCTCTTAACATCACTGTAATAGACCCCCTCCTCTTCTCAGGCCTAGACTACTGTAATAGCTTCCCCAATTCCAATCCGTCCTCCACTCATCCGTCAAATGAATCTTCCTAAAACACGGGCCTGAAGAGGTCACCTCTCTATTCTATAAACTCCACTGGCCCCCTGTTTTTCTCAGGCTCAAACATGAAATCATCTGATTTTTAGTCTTTCATCATTTGGCTCCCTTCTACCTTTCCAGTCTTCTCATGCCTTACTATCTCCCATGTACTCTAAGATCTAATAACTCTGGCTTCCTGGCTTTTCCTTGTATACAACACTCCACTTCTTGACTCCTTGAAGGTCTTGTTACTTGGAAACCTCTCCCTCTTCATCCATGTTCCCTGACTTTCTTCCAGTCTCAGCTAAATTCCCATCTTTTGCAAAAAAGTCTTTAAGTTTAATGCTTTTCCCCCAGTACTGCCCCCCACCCCAATTTATCTTGTATATATCTTGGTTCTAACATTAGCATCCATTGTTTGTGCCATTATATCCATTGTGTTAGACTTTGAGCTCCATGTGAACCAGGACTTTGGGGGCTGTGGGAGGGGAGGAACAAGGAAGAGAAGAGACAGGGTTGTTTGTTGTTGGATTTTTGGTGGTTGTTTTTTTCCCTTTCTCTTTGTAATCCTAGCACTTAGCACAGTGCCTGGCTGCAATCCTAACTTCAATGAGGAGATCTTTCCTGTTTATTAAAATGCCCATGTGACCTGCCTGGGTCACGTGGAAGTCTGAATCACATGGAGCCTATGATAACAGGAGCTTGCTGAAGGGTGGGACAGAAAGGGTGGAAGAGGAGGAGGAGGAGGAGGAGCTAGAGCAGAGCTAAGAAGAAGTTAGTCATGGAGCATGAGAGCAGTCAGAGCTAGAAAGGATGCAGGAAAGCAGGCAGCTGGCTAGTGTGAGTGAAAGAACCTGCTTATGATTTGTTCAAGGGAGGTGGTTTGTGGGAAGCCTAGAGGGAGGAAGGTTTGGAGATGGTTGTCTTCTGCATTGCTATTGTGTATAGATTTCTGTTACTATTATGGATTTGGCTTTCTGGTGTTCTGTCTTCTTTGCAGAAAGTCTGCTGTATTTTGCAATTCAGAACTGTGCCAGGATATTCATGGTTGCCATAGGTGCTATGAATATTGCATATGATAGGCACTTAATAAATTCTAGTTGACTGAGTGACTGCACTTTCAACAGTGTAACTTTTATGATATGGACAGTCCAGATATTATTACCCCTATTTTTAGGTAAGTAAACCGAGATTCAGAGAGGTAGAAGGATGTGCCAAAGTTCATATGACCAGTAAGCAGTAAAACAAAAAACTCAATAACCCTGGGCCTCCAACTCCAGTGCTCTTTCCACTATTACATACTCATGCTTCACAACTGTCCCTTAGGCATGTGCTTTTTTCCCCTCCTGTAGCCCCAAAGCATGTACTCTTAGAGGAGATGCTCCACAATCTGGACTTCTGTGACATCTTGGTGATGGGAGAAGAACTGGAACCTGGACAAGAGTGCTTAGAACTTGACTATGATGAGCTGCAGGAAAGACATCTGGATGCCACCAACTCCACAGCAGGCTATTCTATCTATGGTAAGGGAATTCACAGCACTTCAATTTCACCTACTTGCTTGTTGCTGATGGCTTTCCTGCAAGGAGTGGCTATGACTTGAGCTTTATGAAATAGGCTAGACACAGGTCAAAGAGAAGACCACTCAGGTTATCATATTCCCCTGCCATGGCTCAAATGTGGACACTTGATTTCTAACTCATAATTTTGGTCTCCAGGTCTTAATAACCAGCCTGGGTCTCTCACTCCAACGGGAATCACCCAAATCAATTAGTTGATTAGTTCCCAAACCCCTAGCAAGTAGTAGAACAGAAACTATGACCATGGGCCTCCAATTCCAAGGGGTTCATGCTAAAATTCTTTAAATCAGTAAATAATTGCCTAATTACGTTACAAGTATATTGTTCCTCTCTGACAATAAGGATATGCATGTTTGAAGCATTATAAATTTATCATTGTAGTTATTGAAAATACTTAATAAATCTAAAAGAATATTGTGAGTACAACATGACTAATGTGGAAATAGGTTTTACATGATTGCACAGGTATAACCTACATCAGATTGCTTCCCATTTTAGGGGATAGGAGAGTGGAAGGCAAGGAGGGAGAGAGAAAACTTTGGAACTCAAAATCTTTCAAATAATGAATGTTGCAAATTGAAAAGAATACTATTAAGAAGTTTGGAAAAAAGAAAGAAAAAGAATATTGTAAGTTGTATATTAAATTACCCTAGGTATTTTGTTTTTTATTGAAAAGGGTTTGTATAACAAAAAAAAAAGTGGAAACCAATGATCCAGATAACCTAGATGTATGGAATTTTCTTTCTTTTCCTCTTACTTTAGGAATTATTGATAACAATGAGCCAATCCACCCTACCTAGAATCCCTATCAGATATAAATGATCATGGATTAGCTTGGTTGAATCTTTGAAACTTGACTCTTTTCAAGAAATAATTCATTTCAATCGTAAAATTTAATTTGATATATATTCCTCCCCTCAGCCCCTCCATCAGCAGAATTCCTTTTCTTGGTAAATACAACTGAATGCACAGGCCACAAGTTAGCCTTGGGTCATCCCCCTGAGAATAACTGGTATATGACTTTCCTGACCTAGGTGTGGGCACAATGACCAGCTATGAGCAAGTCCTTCGCCAGGTCCGCTATCGCAATTGGCACCCAGCCAGCCTGGATGATCGAAAGTTTCAGATTAAG
Source organism: Potorous gilbertii (assembly GCA_028658325.1). Classification (NCBI taxonomy): domain Eukaryota; kingdom Metazoa; phylum Chordata; class Mammalia; order Diprotodontia; family Potoroidae; genus Potorous; species Potorous gilbertii. Next base: position 269,975,002 of record CM053771.1, on the reverse strand, counting down.
TGCTCCGAGCTCAATGGACGCTACACTAGTAATGAATTTAACTTAGAGGTGAGTCTTGCTGCTGTTTTATTTTACAAACATATTCATGGCTCTAGTGGGATCCTAATATAAGCCTAAAAGGAAACTGCCTCCCCCTCTCTCCTTCTAAAGATGGAGGAGATGCAAGAATGACCTTGAAAGGACAGTTCTACAGTTCTCATTCACTCAATTGTGAGAAACCTAAATTAGATCAAGTTAAAGATATGAGTCACAAGACCTAAATGGACCCTCTGGCTTATTTCCTTGGTCACCTGCCTATTACTTTCACAAACTGGAGTGATAATTACAGTCAGAACCACAAAATCACTTAAAGTGAACACTCTTCATTAAATTCAGGGCAAACTCAAATCTGCATGGGTAGTGAATAGAGAAAGGTAAAGAGAAAAAGGGAGGAGAAAAAACTCTCTCTTTCATAGATGTAGCAAACCAGAATGCCTAGAATTAGGTGGTACTCCAAAGAAAGGAGGATGTTGAGGTATTATCAAAGATTGTTACCATAGTAGCCCAATGACAGGAACTAGGGCATAACCTAAGACACAGGAGTTCACTTTGTTCTCTGTTCATTTGCCTGTGTGCTCTGCCTCATCATGGTCCTGTTTGACCTTTTAATTCCACCACCATCCCCAAAAGTTCTTTTTAAAAATTCAAAATCTTTTATTTTTATATTAGTTATTTTCCTTTAATTGGCTGCCCTTATAAACAAAATGTTAAGCCAAACCAAAATATACAGCAACCACATCTGACAGCATATATCATCTTTCGCATAGTCCTCAACTATAAGATAAGTTTATTTCCTCATCAGTTAGTTTTCCTTGCCCAAAATTGTCCATCATACTTAATCCAATTTTAATTACCTAAAATATTGTTTCTGTTTGCATTATCTTTGTCATTGCCTACATTGTTCTCATGGTTGCCTACCTCACTCTGAAATACCTACCTCACTCAGCATCTATTTATATAGAGTCTTCCCACATTTCTCTCAGTTCCTCATAATCACTGATTCTTACAGCACAAGAATATTCCATTGCTTTCATATAATGGATTTTGTTTAGTCATACCATATAAGTGGTTGATGGACAACCACTTCATTTCTAGTTTCCAAGGTCCATTCTGACAAGTACTGATTAAGATCTGTGGACGACAATCATCTCACTACTATGTATACACCCCAGAGAGATCAAAAACAAAATAGAATGGTCCCAAACACACAAAAATGTCAGTTGCAAAACATTTTTGTAATAGCAATAAACTAAAATTAAAGTAAGATGCCTATCATTTGGGGTAAATAAATTGTGGTAAATGAATCTAATGGACTATTACTTTCCCATAAGGAATAATAAACATAAGAAATCAGAGAAGCATAGGTAGACTTATATGAATTGATGCGAAGAGAAACAAGTAGAACAAGGAAAAAATAATCTAACAATGCATAAAGAAAGAACGCAACAAAAATACTGACTACTGCAGAGTGATAATGACCACACTCATTCCCAAAGAGGAGATGATAAAATGTACCTTCCTCCCTCTTATTTCCAGAGCTGAAGGATTGTGGTCTTGGAAAACTGCATATATTCAATTGAGGTACTGGTTAGTTTTCCTGAACTGCTTTGTTTCCCTTTCTCTCTTATTCTTTGTTAGGGAAGAGGGGAGGCCTATATTCAAAAATGAAGTGATGTAGAAACAAGAGATATCTATTAAAATTCACTATTTTTTCCAAATCCAAGGGAAGACAGTTCACCTTTGTGAACTGCCTTGTCTCAAGAAGATGTACATACAAAGGAGGCCACAGCAGCTGACCAGCACACCAGCTAAAGGTACAAGTACAACCAGCTTGTTTCTTTATCTTTCCAGGTGAATGTTCTGCATGAGGTCAACCCAGACACAGAGCACGTCAACCATATGGTTGTGCAGCCTCAGTTCCTCCAGTCCATCCACCATTCAGAGCCTGAAATAAGTAGCATGCGTAATTCAGGTAAGATCTGCAGGACCTGTACACCTCATCTTGGCATCACTGCCTCTCTAGCAAGGATGTCTTCTCCTCCCCTCAGCCAAACCTGTTATCACTCCCAGTTCCCAGGGTCACCCTTCAGGAAGGCAGGAGAATAAGTTAGAAAGGGAATTAGAAGTGCCAGCTTTTTCAATGGCTTTATTTAATGTCAAATGCCTCCATGTATCCTGGCTTTGTTAGTAACTATCTGTGCAACTTCATCAAATCATTTAACTTCCCAGGGCCTCATCAGTTGCTTCCTTGTTAAAATAAAAAAAAAAAAAGACTAGTGCCAAAGAAACAGACGGGTCCTGGAAAGTTTCTGACAAGTTCTGCCGAGAACATAAGCAGCCATCCGAAGCCCAAGACTTAAACTGGTTTTCTTTAAAAATGTGTTTATTTCAGAGGTGTAATTCTCACGGCCTCAGAAATGGATGAGATAGAATTGAAATGTTTGCCCAAATGTAGATGATAGAGAGGAGGTGCTACATAGGTGGTCAGGGTATATGAAACAATAATAAATTCACAGACTATGCGCTGAGTCAGGAAGATCTGAATTCAAAGCCCACTTCATACTAGCTGTGTGACCCTACTCAAGTCCTTAACCTCTGTCTGCTCCTGTTTCTTCATCTGTAAAATACAAACAAGAATAGTATCTACTTACAGGAATGTGGTGAGCATCAAATTAAACAACAAATATAAAGCAATCTACAAATTTTAAAGCATTATGTGTGCGTTCATCCTTCGTTGCCAAAGAAGACTATGCCAGAAATGATGACATGACTTGCGCTTGACTTTCATTTGAATGAGGGAGGGCTGTGCAGGTCACCACCCTCACTTCTCCTCCAGAGTCACCTGAATCCAGTGACCAGATATTCATCAGGATGACTGGAGATGACCCAGGATGAGGGAATTGGGGTTAAGTGACTTGCCTAAGGTCACACAGCTAGAGAGTGTCCAGTGTCTGAGGTGAGATGTGAACTCAGGTCCTCCTGACTCCTGCTGTATCCACTGCAACACTTAGCTACCTTGTGTCAGCATCACAGGATAGTAGAAGATCCTGGGGATGGAGGGCAGAAGAATGGAGCTTTAATCTTTGTTCTGCCACTATGCCACTAACTCTCACCATATGACTTCAGGAAGGCTAATAAATGTCTCCATACCTCAGTTTCTCCCAAGTGCTACATTTGCAATTAGAAGATCTGGGTTAAAAGTCTCCACTCCACCTTTATAGGTATGCAACCTTAACAGAGCAAGTCACACCTCTGAGACTCAGTTCTATCACCAGTTTAAAAATATTTCCATCCCCTCCCCTATGGGTTACTGGGAGGATGACATTATAGAACCTGAAACATACCTTATAAATGTGAGCTATTTCTCATCTTTAAAAATAAAAATACTAATAACTCTCATGTCTGGATAAACACAAAGTATAATCACGGTGCCGGTGTAGTGAGTGGCAAAAAACCAAACATAGTATCAAAAAGGAGAAAAGATCTGCATTTGGATCCTCTTTCTGCTACTACTACTACCTGTATGAAATTGAATAAATAATTTTCCCTTTTCGAGTCTCTATTTCCTCCTTTGAAAAATGAGGGAATTGGACTAAATGACCTCCAAGGCCCTCCCAGGTCTGAAGCCAATAAGCGTCATCATCACCACCATCACCATCTTCATCACAGAAGAGCATTTATTAAGTGTCCACTCTATTTATGCTAGGGCCCTAGGGGTGCAAAGGCAAACATTTAACAGTCTCTGCCCCCAAGCAGTTGACATTTTACTAGGTATGTACATTTCATATAATTATGCTGAATTGGGAAGGAATAGAATTGTAGCAACTGTGCCCCTGAATAAGGATAAGAATACCAATTCAGAATTTAGTTCTCCCAGCCAGGGGATCCAAGATAAAAGCCTAGATTAACTGACTAGGAGGTACTGAGCAAGTAGCATTTCTCAATGCCTCATCTATAAAATGGGGATATTGGCATAATGGGAAAAGGGATTTAGAACTCTAGGACAAGAATCTGCATGCTGGCTTTGGCATTTACTACCTGGGTGACTGGATAATTTGCCTCTACTCTCTGGGCTTGTATCAGTTTCTTCATCTAGAAGATAACAAGGTTGGCCTGTTTGGATCTCTAAAGGGCCTTCTAGCTCTAAAGCCCATAACTCTCTGATCTAACCTGTGAATTTCACAGAGAGAATTAAATAATAAATGGGATAAAAATCACTTTAGAAAGTATAAAAGAATAATATAAACATTATGTAATTATGCATAGCAGTTATCACTAAGAAATACCTATGATGCCACGTAACCAAGAACTTGAGAGAAGTATGTCCACAATTCATTTGTGTCTCTTTTCCTCCTCCTCAGTCATTCCCAGCATTGCTACGGTGGTCATAATTGTCTGTGTCGGAATGCTGGTCTTTGTTGTAGCCATGGGTGTATACCGAATTCGGGTGGCACATCAGCACTGCATGCAGGAGAGTGAATCAGCCAAAGAGAATGAAATGGATTGGGATGACTCAGCGCTTACTATCACTGTCAATCCCATGGAGGTAAACCATGCCCCTTAACTGGAAAGTTCCTCCTAGAATCCCTCTTGCCTTTCTTCTCAGACTTTCAAAACCCTACCTATCCAAGGGCCAGATAAAGCTCTGCGTCCTCCTTGAATTATTCTGATGCTTCTAATTTGAACTAGAGGTTTTAGCACCAAATTAATTACAAATCTTCTTATACATTGGCTTGTTTACTCTTTGTTTTATTTATATCAGTCTTGTTATCAAACAAAATGATACACTTCTTAAGAGTTAGAGCCCTATATTCGTCATTTGTATACAAAGTGGGGAACATCGTAGGTGCTCAGGATAGGTTTATTGAGTATATGAATGACTGAGCCTTGCTCCAAAGACTTGGGAGCTATGCAGTATAGAGTATATTCTGATAAGCAGTTTGATACATCACCTATGATATAAGGAGCCCTCTAAGGATTTTTATTTTTGAGGAGGGGAGTTTTTAGGAAAAATGCCTAGTTCTTTTACTTACTCCCCATATGATCTTAAACAATTCAACTTCTCTGGCTCTCAATTTCTTCTTCTATAAAATGAGGCAGTTGGACTAAATGAACTCTAAGATCCCTTTAAATCTATCCCTCTGAATCTATGATCCTCTAATTCTTTGTCCTACTTAAAGCCTTTCGAAAAGTCTGTGCTCTTGGGCCAGCAAGCACCAAGTTTCTAAATTAATGAGCATTTCATACATTTCTACCCATACCCTACCCAAGTCCCCATCTTCACTGTAAAATCTCTACAGTTGCACATCATCAATTCCTATGTCTTTCTGGGTTTGTGAAAGCTAACATACCCCAGAGAAGATAAAGAAAAGTTAGAACCCAAGCAGGGCTAATCACCTGAACTAGAGGTAAGTTGGTTGCCAGCTCATGGAAGAAGTTGCTGTCCCACCTCTTGGTAGCTAGCATCAGCACCAGCTACCTTCATTTTAGTGATTACATAGAACCCTGATTCAGCCCAGACAGAAAGAACCCTCTTCAAACAATATAAATAGGCTTACCCTTGAAAGGGGCCTGGGTATAGATGGTCAGGAAATTAGGAATTCAGCAAAGGAATGATAAAAAGGGAGAGTTGTGGAGCAAAAGAGAAGAGAAAGGAGAATTGGGACCCGCCCCATCAGGCAGCCATACTAAACTAGCAATGTAGCAGTCAATATTCATATTGAGCACAGATAATGTGTCCAGTTCTGTATAACCATAGACTAACACAAAAGCAGAAGTCATGGTCCTAGCCAGCCCCATTTCTCCCTCCCCAACCCCAAGAAACATAATCTGGGATGAGTGAGACTAATACAGGTGAAGCATGTAGAGAATACAAGATCTTACCAAATCAGATGCTAGATTACAGTATACAGTAGAGAATTAAGTGATATAGGAGGAATTAGAGAAGAGAAACATCACTTTGGACTGGAATAGTGAGGGAAGATTTCTTAAAGAAAATTTTCTTTGGCCTGAATCTTGAGGAATGGACAAGATTTAGAAAGCAGAGAGGTTATCCCCTATGGAAGGAACACAAGCGTCAAGACAAACACATTTTGGAGCAAGCACCACTTTTAAATTTGCCAGTCAAAGGTGATCACTAACTAGATGGGGACCTGAAACGGGGGTGACTTTGGAGGTTTGGTACCAGAAGAGGTGAAGCAATGATTGAAATGAAGAGAAAAGACACAGAAATGAGGGTATAACGATGAAGACTGAACTTCTGTCATTCTTGTTCTCTTGGTACATAAAATAGAAAGGATTGTGTATGTACCTGTCCAAAAGTAGTATTTCTGTCTAACATTACATATTATCAAATGATGTCATAGCCTCCCAATGAATTTGATTATATATTTTCATCTGGAAAGAGGGTAAAAAATTATCAACTATTTGTCTCAACTTCTCTGAGGGGTAAATAATAAATGAGAGGCACCATGGTTAGGTGGTAAGAATACTAACCTTGCAGTCCAGAAGCCTTCAGTCCTACCTCTGATACATCATCGCTATATCAGAGTTTCTCATTGGTACAGGCAAATTCATTAAGACTATAAATAACAGAACTGATCATTTGAACAAATGGAAGGAGTTTCCACACGTGCAGTTCCCTAATAAAGATAAGCCATAAGTCTGGGCCAAAAAAGAACAAATAAGTTTTGTCGTAACCCCAATATTCATTGCAACTTCCATAGAATGTGTAGCTCCTTACAAATAATAAATGCTCTTGAAAGGTTCAAAAATAATAAGACTTTGCAGCAATTAAGGCTATATTAATGGAACTTTGTTAGATTGACTCATTAAATGATTGTGATGACTTTTGTAGGACTGTCATAGAATTCCTTCTTCCAGTGTTTCAAGGACAACACTTGACCAACATCCTATTGACTCGAATCAATACCAGAAAGCCACTGAATTTCCTTTCTGTTTTACATATAATTTGGCCTGGGTCTTTTCACCGATTACCAACCAGTTAGCATTGATGATGAACATTTCTCAAGGCATGAGTCTTTAGCATTAAGCAAAGAGTTCCAGAAGACTCATGAACGTAAGCACTTTCATGAGTGTTGCAATAGGAGATCCTTTAATAAAGGCAAAATAAAAATTAGTTTTATTGAGAGCACACTGTGAATTTGGGTTCCTAAGGAAGGCTTTCTCAATGTATTTTTTCCCTACATATACATCTAGAAATATGAAGAACCAGGCCACGTGGATGAAGAGAGTGAGGAAGAGGAGGAGGAAGATGAGGATGTAGAAGAAGACAGTTCCAGTGATGACTCAGATGACAGTGAGGAAGAGGAGGAAGAGATTGGCAAAGGCAGAAGTGGGCAGCATGGCCCCAGGCAAGCCCAGCTGGAATGGGATGATTCAACACTCCCTTACTAGACTAGCCCATGGTCCCAGGCGTTTCCCTTTTGTAAACACCAATACAATGTATTCCTGAATCCAGTTACACAGAGACTATGAATTTGATGACAGGATTTGGATAGCCTTGCTCAGCACAGCTTCATATAATGACTTGACCCTTTGCTCCTAGGGGCTGAGAAGGCCCAGGAAAGCACAGATGACCCAGATAAGTCCCACATTGTCAGTGAAAGCTCTTGACTTAGCTTGCCCATCTCTTCTCCTCAAATGCCTCTCTCCATTTCCTATGGGCTTACCAAATTCCTGTCATTCAATCCATAGAGTTTTGCCTTTGCTATTTTTTCATATACGAAGGTTCTTCACTTCTGCTATTCTTTATTTCTGCCAGGCCAAACGCTCTCTCTTGTCCTTGGGTATCACTTCACTGTGTGTCTGACTAAAGATTCCACTTTGATCACAGTCCAGCATTGTGACTGGGTGAGTGGCAGTGGGCAAATTATGCTCATGGTTGCCTCTTTTTACCTCTTTGAAAGGTCAATGTTTTATGCAGAAAGGTGGGTTGAACTTCATAACCCAAGTTTATATTGTTAAGGAGACAAGATACACTTATTATAAAAGGATTTGGGGGAGAAGAAGGAAGAAGATATTACCTGCTACCTTCTCTCAGAATATCAATAACAAAGGATCATTGTTTATTGTTGGTCATGAGCAGTAGAACTGACCTCCAGCCATAGATGTGAGACCCTACAATGAGCATTCTCAGATCTGTACAGTTGTATTGTTACAGAATCTGACTCCATAATGCTGTCCCAGCTGGGAAGCACGGATGCTGCGACCACTGTTTCTACAGACTAGAATTTAAGAAGGTGGGAATTAAAACAAAATCTAGGCAAGGGAAAATATTTCATTTTTCCTACTATAGGATTATACAATAACAGCTAGGATTTATAGGGAGGACCAAGGGTAAGGGAGGTGACCAATAAAACATGCTTGCATGTTGGTTGGGCCACTATCTGTTCAACCAAATAGTAGCACAGAATTTTGAAAACATTACCCAGCAAGCATATCCTCCTTTGTGTCACAGTCCCCAAGTCCCCTTATCTTCTCTTTCTTGCTGCCTTTTCTGTTGATAAATGGGCTTCTCAAAGAATATAGGACATGAATTGAAATGCCTAGAATTAAAAATGAAAGCTTAGAAATATAACAGCTAGGAACTAGAAGCACATTGGTGATAATGGTATCTGTTAAACCACCATCCCCCCAAAAGCTCCAAATATTAGCAAGAAAGCAAACACATCAGTACAACCTGCTAAGTAGGGTGAGGGGGATTTCTCCCTTCTTTTTTAGTGTAATGAAATCCTTTTGCTCTCTAGCATATCACAGACACCTAATAAAGCAATTGTTGCCATGGTAGCTAGTCTAGAGTCTTTTGTAGCACACAGAATAGCAAGAGTGGGTGTGGAAATACTGGTTGGCAACCTAGAAGACTCCCTAAGAACTTGAATTTTGGTTCATTCCAACTAAGTTTCTGTTTTCTCCTCCCCTCACCCCCCCCACTATGTTTTCAGTCTTAGGTGAAGCTTCCCATAATCCTCTACCCCTTATAGAGAGACATCTCCTGATAGGATATGTGTGGGAGGAAAATGATCAATTAGCTTTTGAGGTTTAGGTTTAACGACTAGCCAAGGATCTTTCCCGCTTATGGAGTTGATACCTGAATTAAAGGACAATTAAATTTTTAAAATCTTGAAAGGTCTTCTAGGGCATCCACCAATGCCAAGATCTCTGACAATGAATCTCTATGAACTTCTCACAAAAATTTGGGTTTATCAGGACAAGTCTCTAAACAAAAATCACCACTACCACACTAGTATGTCACCTTGAATCTTGCAAAGCACTTTTTCTGTCCCTTATCAGGCAGGTATTTCCATATTCCTACCATTCTACAGTTCGGAAAACTGGATTAAACTTGGAAATTGGTGACTTGTCCAAGGTCACCCAGACCTAAAATTCTAATCTCCTGACTCTTATCTAGCTCTCTTTATATCACAGCACACTCTGACAGCTCCTAGATCAGATGAGATAATATTTGTACAAGTGCTTGAATACATGGTACCTGACCCAAAGTGCTTCACTTATTCCCTTCACTTCCCCTTCCTAGAGAAAAATCCTTTGGAAGAACAGAAGAATTGGGTTTCAATCTCTATTAACTGGAAATAGACCCTTCTATTGTAAAAATGCATGATAACCATATATTCTGATCTGATCTAGCAGGAGGTCACTTGGGGTGGTGGCTGGGGAGAGAATCTGCAGAAGTCATTCTATCCTTACCAATGAATTACTTGGAAACAAATGGATTCAAATACAACTGAATTCTGAAGTTTCCAGCAAGTGAAACGGAAAATAATAACTTTATTTTTAAAACTCTTTCTGAATTAGAATTTGATTGAAAACATGTACAATTTTATTCTTACAATGACTTTTTTTCTCTCTTTCCATCACTCAGTGATTTCTTGTTTGCAGAGAACACGTTTTTGGTGTCCTTCAGTTGTCTCCAATGGTTCTATTACTTATTCATGGCTGAATGAGTATGTATGAGCATTTTGAAATATTTATATTTCTGTTATTGGGGGGAAATTAGGTCACAGTGGTACATTACAGGAGTAGCAAAGATGGATCATTTTATATGGTATTGGGCAAATAGATCCCATTCGTAAAGGGATAGTAATGGTAATAGGTCAGAAAGTGATCTCTCTAGAAATTTTTTTGGGGGGGGTTTAAAATTATAATGTCCATGCAAGCTTCAAACAGAAGAAACTAGAATCATGCTAAGTCAGTAAGCATTCATTTTCTCAACCCTGTACTATTGGCAGTGGAAAGGGTCAGGGAGGAGGGGAGGCAAGAAGAGACAAAAAAGAGATACAAAATGAAGTCACAGTCCCAGCCCTTGAATAATGTGTTTTCTGATTAGGGACTTGCAATCTACATACCATCAAGCATTCTGGGGAAAAATAGAATCACTTGATGTTTCCGAAGAGTCATATTCTTACCATGTAAACTAAGTCTCTAGACAAATCAGTAACAACTTTCTTCCCTTCATCTGATCATTTGCAGATACAACCTCATACTTCCTCTTTATAATGTACTTCTTTGGCTCTTTGTCATCTAATGAACTAGATTGAGCAAGTGACCAAATTCTATAACAAATAAGCTCCCAAATCAGCAGAACATGAGACAACTCTAGATATTTCTACCACCTAATCAATACAATCAAACAATTTACCATTATAATTGTCAAAAAAGTCTATAACCACCACTTTTTAGTAGATTCAAACTCTCTATAGATGTGTCTTCTGCAGTAATGTTCATCCAAATTCCTCAAAGGAATAATTTCCCTGATCTTATGAGTCTAGATGTTTTTTAGATTTCTGTCCTCTCAAATTGTCAAATTGTTTTACTATTTTTCCAATAGTAGCTTGAGTTCTCAACCTAGGTATAATTTTGTACATACACACATATCTATAGATATATAGATATTTATAGGTATACATATGTGTTATATGTGTATACATACATATATTCATACACATATACACCAAAAGTTTCATGACATGAACATCCAGTAATATCATGTGTTCTAAACAAGCAGTTTTCCTTTTATGCACTAATATCTAACTCCCTAAAATTGTATTGGAGTGAATCCCAGCTCTAAAATCCAACAACTGCCACTATCTATGTCATATATCACCAAAAATTGTTTTTTTCTTAATGAAAGGAAAGAAGGTTTGTAGAACCGTGCCCCATTCATTACATTCACATGGCCCAGATTCATTCAAGACCATGGTTCTATAACCAAAAGCAATAGAATAAAAATGCCATCTGGTGTTTCCAGGTGTTTTAGTTCAGTAATCAGATTGACTGGTCAGTCATTAAGATGGCCAAAATAGTATTTAACTGAAAATTAGTTAGTTTGGGAGTTTTCTGTAGATACACACCCCAAGAATAAAAGATGAGAGCATGCCAGACATGAAAGGAACTTTAATAACCGTGTAATCCAATTCCCTCCTTTTACAGCAGAGCAGAAAATAGGGACTGGCCCAAAGTCCCACAGCTAGAGGAAGAGCTAGGGTTTGAAACTGGGTCATGAAGATGATGTTCATAACAGTGTGTATAAAAACATAAAAACTCCATTTTACCAGAATAAAGCAAGTCAAAATATTCCCGATCCCACTCACTTCACTCTTCAAACAGCTACAGGAGTGGTACACTTTGAACTTGATTAAAACCAAGTTCCAGAATGAATTCTCATTGAATCCAATCAAATCCAGGACAAACATTCCACAGTGAGAGGAGAAAAACTGGCATTCAGGGAACCAAATGATCAGTAAGAAGTCGTTCCATTGAGCTGCAGCATTAACTACCTAAGCCCAGTTAGCTCCCCAGACACTGCTGAGACCTTAACGATTTCCATGTAGGAGTATTCATTAGTGCAGACTTATTTTCATTTCAGCCCTGCTCATGATATAGCTCTAAAAATTCTAAAGACTTGTGCCTGTTTAAATCAATATCAACATAATCAGTAGAAAGTGCTACCCAGTGGACTTTAAAATTAGCAACCTCCTTGGCTTAGAGAGAAAATATTAGTAACAACAAGGGGAGAAAAAAAAACCCTTATTTTCAAATACGCATTTATTTAAATTAGTCAAACAGGTGGGAGTGATGAACAGAATCTACTTATCTAAGAGAATTCACAAATGGAAAACAAATATTTTCAGGTGAGAGAAATGTCACACCCTTTGGGTAAATTTCCAAATCTTTCTGATATATACCCTTAGCAAGCTAAAAATTGTGCAGTACGGTGCTCCTTAATACTCCTATTGTATACTTATTTATTGAAGGTGATGTTGTTTAAAGCGCCAGGTCCAATTTAATTTTCATGTAGCCATTTTCCAGGAGTTTAGCTGCAGGCAAAGGACACAAATAATGTCAGTAGAGCTATCTCCTCTATCACCCTCATTTCCCTGTCTTTATTTATCTTTATAAATTTCATTTTAAATATTCTCCACATTCTCCATATTTTGCACCAGGAAGGCGGGGGAGCTAAATGAGGGCATGGCTCAGATCCTGGTCTTGATTTTTTTCCATGCAACGAAAGAAAAGTCAGCTGCAACAGAATTAAACACATATCTTGAAGGATCAATTAGTAGATGGAATTAGCAGTTTGCTAATATTTCATGTTCTTGTTTGAACATCAGCATTCTACAGCTTTCCCAGGAGCAGGACAGATTGGAGATGTGGTATAGTATTCAACCTACTTTTGGCTTCCCCCGTCAGTCCTCTATCATAAGTCAAGGATGCAATTAGCATTTCCAGATCTCCTAGCCAACATTCCACTAAAGAATGCTTGGTTAAATTTCAATCTAATTGGCTTTTCCGAAGAGAGCCCTGACCCTTTTCATGGTCTTCTAAACTCCAGGTGCACTTTAATGGGATTTCAGCTTGGAGTTGCCATCAGAGTACTTCTGGGATTTGCCTCTGATTGTCAGGCACCATGACGTTAATATCAAAGTCTAGCATGTGTGCCCACAGGGTAATTGAAGTAGGAGAGGCTCTCCTGTGATTTCAGAAAATATCCCCTCTTCTCCATGGGGAAATCCCTATGAGAGGACCTTTCCCCCCCACTCCCCTGCCCTAAGATGTGTTATACCTTTTAACAACTAAAGCTGAATGAGTTTAAGATCTTTTCTGGAAGATGAGATTTTAATTGGGAAAGGGAAAAAAGAGGCCAAGAGCTAAACTAGGTGTTTTATAAATATTCTTATTTGATCCTAACAAGGCAAATGTGGTTATTATCCATTTGACATTTGAGGAAACTAGGGTAAATAGAGGTTAAGTGACTGCTCATGGTCACACAACTAAGTGTCTGAGACCAGATTTGACTGGAGGTCCAGCATTCTAACCACTGTGCCACCTCTAGAGAAGAAAGCAGGAAGGCCCTGAAAGGGAGGAAAGACAGATAAGACTGGGGAGACAAAGACCAAGAAAAGAAAGGTAGAAGGACTGGAAGCATGCATTTCACTTTTTTGCAGTTTTGAAATCTTAGAAATGAGACTGGTGTGAGGATAAATAAATAAATTCACATACATATCTATGTGTATGTATGGTGGGAAGGGAAAGGAAAAAAAAAGATGTGCACAGCAAAGAATATACACTCTCTATGAAGGAATAATGGGAAAGAATTGCCACTTTCCATCACCTCTCATTAGGTGGTCTCTATATCCCAGGAGGCTGAGTTTCTCAGAGCAAATCCAATCTATTCTAAGAAAAGGCGACAGATGATGGAGAAAAACCAGACCTAGTAGGAGAAAGCTTATATTGTCTGGTTGATTGGGGGAAATTGGTGGCTGGGCAAGCCTAGCAACTCTGATTCAGCAGTATATTGGCATCTCTCAGGAGCGTTCCTATTCAATCAGTGAAGTAGAGCAGGGTAGAACCTGGGCGACATCATGAAGTAGGCAAAATCCGAATCGTCCACATACCTTTTCTTCATCTCTGGCACCCAAATCTGGTCTCCCCCACCCCCTATCAAAGACTTTCTACACTCCCTAAGCCCCGTTGTAGCTTGTCTGCCCTGTATCTCCACTCCTGGACACCTGGTTCTGTACCTTTCAAGGGCACAATTAGATAAAAGATAATCATTACCATATAAGACAAGAAGGGAGATACTACTATTCCCTGCTCTACATTTCTACTCTTGGGTCTTTCCTCCTTTTTCAAGAATCATTTTTACCTTTTTTACAGTGGCCTTTTGGAGCCAATGCCTAGGTTTAAACAGTACTAATGGTAGAATTTCAGGTGCCTTAACAGGCAGATGGTAGAAGCATTTGGAGACAAATAAAGCCTGTCAGTACTCATCAAAGTGTAGTACTCACCAAATTATATATACATTTGCCTATAAATAGGGCCTGCCCAATAAGAAGATTCTGAACTGTGGCACATCCTCTGCTCCCAGCAACAAACAATGGGCTACTTTGCTCCTTGAATTGCTGTTCATTAATGCCAGGCTTTCCCCATTTAAGTTTGGGGGTGGCTGTACCTGTAAGGCACATCTTCTCCCTTCCCACTTCCCCCAAGCCTTTTATAGCAAGAGATAGTTTTCTGATGCTGCACTAGCCCTAATGAAGCAGTTCCCTCCAAGACTTTTGTCTGTTTGGCTACTGGTGCTTCTGAGCCTTGTTTATGAGCAACAGGCAGCTAAAGCTTAGCTTTATTAGAAAATAATTAAATTGTAATGCAGAGTCTGAATCATTAGAAAAAATTACTTCAATAATCATTCCACCCGGCCTTTGTACATCACTGAGGATAGAGATATTCCAAGAGAGAAAAGAAAATCCTGCAGCAGTTTATTTAAGGAAGTTGTTAATTGAGTGCATTGAGCCTTGCCTGGGCAGCCATTTGTAATGGGCATTGTTGTATTCAGAGTCACAATTTACACAGCAGATTGAACAGGGAATAAATGTCTGCTTTTGGAAGGGCACTCACTCACCTCAGTGGTTACTACAAGTGAGGAAAAACATCAAACACTGCAAGGTCCATTTAGTCTGTCCCAGGCTGGTTTTATACCTAACATTATATGATTTCAAGGACCAAAAAGGTTAACCCTCCCCACTATTCCCCTCTGGTGCCTGAAATTCCATAATCAGAGATCCATTCCTTTGACTTAGGGTTACCCTATTATAAAATATAAATATCTCCTCCCCAAAGGGATAAATATTTAGCTTTACTGGGAATTAGATGTAGTATGAATCTTTAACCGCATCAAAAGTTGATATCAAGGAAAGAAGGGAAAAGAGGATGCTTGAACAGAAAGGGGATGACAGTAAAAACAGGAAGAAGAAATGCTGAAGATGCATTTTTTCCAATATCACAGTTTTGCAAATGGTAGCCCTGATGGTATCAGAGGCATATAGTCAGAATCACTGGGATGGTGAGAGAAATGATGCCCCAGTGCACCAGGTCTTTTCCATGAATCAAAATTCTATATCTGTTCTAAGTGAATGGAAAGCAACTTCTCTGTCATAACTAATGAGTTTCAAAGACATCATCATCATCTCCTAGCATGTCATCATCATTATTATACACAAGTGCACCCTTCTAAACCTGGCATTGACAACATGTCTGCCTGCATAATTATAAAGAAGGACCTTCTGATGGAACATAGTCTGAAGACCATTGAATATTTCGATCAAAAACATATGTGAATTAACTGATTTTCAAAGAAGTAAGATACAGTAAACTACATTGAGATCATTAAAATTCTGCTGGACACAACTTCATCTTGAATGACTCAGAAGGCATTTTGGGTTCTTATAGTGCCCCAGCCTCATCATTATAAATATTATCTGTGGAACTAGGAAAAAATTTTAATCTACTTATTGGAGCTTTCTAGATGTTTGAATCCTATGTAAGTGGGAGTTGAGAGAGTATAAAAGTTCAGGTTTTCATATACAGAAAAGGTAAATTAAGAGTGATATTTGCTTCACAGAAAGATCCATAATAGATTCTACTTCAATGTCAAAATGCTTTAACATATATAGCCTGTGATTTAAAATTTCTTTTAAAACCCTCTCCCCAAGGACCTCTTATTAAAGTTAATTCTCAAAATGTCACTAGTATCAAAGCACTATATTATAAGATGTAAGAAGCACTGCCATAATGTGTAGGAAAGACAGAATGTTCCAAAATGAAAGAAGTCAAAAGGTTAGTTAGATAAATATGAAATTCAGGATTCCTAATTCACAACCTCTACCTCTTCCGTCAGCACTTGTTCTTAATCTTATTTTTAAGTCAACAAAATCATTGCTTGATGGCCTGAAGTCAATTGTTGGATTTTTTATAGTACAAATTAGAGCTCAGAGTCTAAGTGTATCCACCATTTTCTTGCCATTGTATAGCTTCCGTGGTTAATACACTGTGTAGTATGAGGTTGAAAAACATCTAAGGCCAGCTTCATTCTGTGCAAAGGGAGCCAATGAAGAGTCCTTTCAGAAGGACAGCGTTCTCTCTAGCCAATCGAGACATAGTTTAGCATTGTGTATGTATTGGGGGAGGGCAGGGCAAGAGATGTCCTCAGGAGTTGTCCCCTTCCTCAACAGAAGGAATAAATGAATTCCAAGGAAATGGGAATGTAAATGAAGAGGTCACTAAAAGGAACCTATTTGCTTGTTTCTACAGGGAACATCCTGCCTGTCAGAGAGAAGGAAATCCATACCTTTTTAACAATCTAGGACCTTTCAGTTGCTCTTTGCCCTCCCCCTTTAATCATCAGATTTACTTCAAAAGAGATTTATCGAGATGAATTATAATTCCAAATCTTCTAAATGAAAAGAGGACAGTGGGCATGTTAAAAGTAGAAATGCAGACGGTTCATATTAATCAGAGCTAACAAAAAAATACCAGCTTTAACACCTGTCCCACTTTATCTTAGAATTAAGATGGTTCATTGCAGATATTATTTCATAGAATTACAGACTATTAGATATAGAGGTCATACATCCCCTACTTCTTCGCTGCTCCCCACCCCTATCCTTATTTTATATATAAGGAACTTAAGCTAAGGGAGGTCAAGCAATTTGCTCAAGCTCATTCGGGGGCCCCAAGTTGTATATTCTGTTTCCCAGATATGTCTTCCTTCCCCTGTAATAAATACATTTCTAAGAGAAAAAAGGAAAAAAAATGACCTTTTTCTTTTTTTTTTCACAACTGAAAAGACGATATAAGTTGGAGTTTAAAAATCATGGAATGTAGGTAGATTTGTAGAGCTGAAGAGTTTGTCAGCATGAGTAAGTATTGTGACCAGAAAGAGGGTGAGTTTGGGATTTGTCAGAGATCTGGATCCCTAAGGCTTCTGCCCAAGATGCTCATTTTTCTTGTCCTGGGTATATCATATATATGAATTTAATGTGCATTCCTTTCCCCTTGAGGAAAGCAAAAAACCATTAGCCCTGGTAACTATAGAATGACTTACTTATATCAGCAGCTGGAAATTGAAAACCAAACCCTCAATTCCAGGACACTTGCAGAAGCCTATAATGGGCAAGATAGTCTGAGGGACTTCAAAAAGGTTTTTATATTCATTTATCAGCTATCAAACCTTCTTTGAGTTAAAAAGAAGGGGGAAAAAAAGAACTAAAAATAGTTGAAGCAAGAGGAAAGTAAAAAATTAAACATAAAAGGTAGATAAAGATGAAAGTTAAGAGAACTGGTAAGGATATGAATAGATAAATTGACCTAGATGTTAGTACTAAATCAATGAGCTATATGAGAGAAATAGAGGATTTAGAAAGTCTCTCTTTAGGTGGAGTATCAGATGATAAGATTATGGAGATGTGAGATTGCTAATGAGTAATGGACATTTGAATTTAAGACTGTATCTACCCAAACCCAAATGAAGGGGAAATTTATCTATTCAACCATAATGGGTGGGTTTGTTGCATCAAACCAAGCATTTCAAGTGTCAATCATTAGCAAGCAGTTGACTGAACAATTATTTCAGGCTTCACTGGATAAGATGTTGGGCAATTCAGGTGATTGCCCCTGACATCTTTCCATGTTTTTGGACCAGTCAGCCCAGATGGGGTCACTTCTACATGATGTGTAGACTTCTGGATTCAGTCATGAAGAAAAGTAGTCTGTAGGTTTAGAAATGAAGCTAAGCTTAGAGATTAGTGACTTTCTGAGGAATCAGTAAGTATAGATAGAGCTGTTTGAGTGTTAAATTGGTGATTATATCAATGTTACTAGGTTGATGACAAAGTAGATGATAGGTTGATGATAAATCAGAGTGCTTTGGCTGTACTTTTTGGTGCCCGGGATTTAATTAGTGGATTAGTATGGAAGCTCCAGCAGAGGTGGGTAAACTATAGGGTTGTGATAAATACCCTTTTGTTTATGAGGACCTAGATTGTTTGCATATTAGGCCAACCTGTTGGGTATGAAATATTTGGATAGTCCCAATTATATTGTAAACTGGAAGAGAGGGACTATGTACTACAAATCTTTGTTTCCCTCTATAACATCTGGCAACATCTTTGTGCATAATTCTTCAATAATTCAAAAGATTTGTGATGTCATTAGCATTTGTACTCCCTCCACTGATAGTCTTTTGATAGAGGATTTTTTCTCTGTTGTTGGTTTGTTTATTTATTTTGGTCTGAACCTGTGATAGTTACATAGGGAGCTCCTAGTGTGAAAACTCTCTCCATAGATTCAAATTATCTTAAATTGATAACCTTAGAGACTTGACTGGGGCACTGAGTGCTTGCCCATGCTTGCACAGCTAGCATCAGTCAAAGGAAGAACTTAAAACCAGGCCTTTACTGACACCAAAGGTGACTCTCTATCCATTACGTCATATTCCCTCTTGGAGCCACCAAAACCACTCATGACCAGGTGGTTCAACACTTTGGGGAGGGTTAGCCAAATTGAGCTAGGCGTTTCTCAGAGCAGACATGTGATTTGTTCCTAAACCCTTTCTTAAGCCTTTCCAGCTTGGTAGTACCCACCACAGCTTACATTCCACTTGGTATAGCCTTCAAGAGCCCAGGATCACCTCCACAACACAAAGAAGCATCAGAAGAGAACTTTAGAGCAAGCTATACATAATATGGCTTCATTTACAATGTGTATAATTAATTGATAGCTCAACCCAATTTGCCACATATGCAGAGAACCTTGGAGTAGAAGTGACCCCAAAAGTTAATAAGGTAACAACAATGAAGCAGAAATTCTGAAACCCTCTGACTCCATGTCATATTCACAGCCTACTGGAAGAAAAGTTTTTCTCGTCAAATCACATAGACACAACAGAATGTTCAACCATCCAAATGCTGTGATTGGCTAGATGGATTAAGTAATTTGACAGCAAGTAGACAAGGGCTCATGTGAATTGGAAACTCTCAAATGTCTACATAAAATCAATAATCACTTCCAGCTAGAAACATGTTAGGGAGCCCATCCTCTAATAAGCACCATCCTTGACTTACTTTACCTGAGAAAAATTGCTTTGCTTTATGAATTTTAGCCATATTTTTAAAAATATGATATTTGTTCCTTAAGGTTATACAGATGATCCCAGAAGTTTCTCCTTTCCCCCACTTTTTTCTCTCCTCATCCCTTTAGATCTACAAAATATGTTTTCTCCTTTAGCTACTTGTAGAGCGTAGGCTCTTTGAATACCGGTATTCATTTTTTTTTTTGTATACCCATCACCAAGCATAGTGCCTTGCACAATTGTAGGTGCTTAATAAAATGCTAATGGGGTTGAGTAGCAAATGAAATATAAGAAGGATGTTGAGATAAACAGAGATGAGATGGTTTTAGATATTTGCTGAGTAGGCATATATTGCATGCTGAGAAAGACACAAGTTATCTTTGTACCTAGGTTTTCATAAGTCCATTTTGGTCCCTCTCACTCACTGCAAGTTAAGCCATAGTACTTAATCCTCTTCAGAAGTGTCCCAGATGGGAGCCTTATGATCTCTAGGTAGCCCCCTCACCCCATCTGTGATGGCAAGAAGTGTGTCAGGAATAAACAATAACACAGGGCTCTTCTGAACTGTGTTAAGGAGTCTTTTTAGCATAGAAAGGATATTCATTTTGCTAAATATACTATCATATGAGGCTGTGAGACTTAGAACACTTCTAGGACTATCAGGTTACAAATGCTCGCTGTATTTAAGGATAAATGAATCTGATTTCATAGGTGAAGCAGGTGAAATAAATGATGTCATATGCCTTTAAAAAAAATGTAACCCTGATTGGAAAGTGATTGTAAACTATAAGATGCTTATGTTCACCTTCTTCTTTGCTACTCCTGCCCCTCCCTACACCCTGTTAACCTCTCACTGCTTTATATAGCATCACATCTAGTCCAAATTGACACAGAATATTTGCATTGAAAATTCAACTTTATTGTTTTTCTTTTAAAACATTGTACACCAATACATGTTTGAATAACACTCTGAATCTGCAACTGTTGAGATCCTAGCAATTTCGTGTGATTTCTTAAATGATTCTTCAAGGCAGCCCCCTGATTTTCAACTCTGGCCTGTAAATGTCTACTAACAGATTCATTTCAGTGGTCACTATGGCACTTTCTGTGAATTGGCCAATAAATATGATTTTGAAATTTCACAATAAAGATTTTGTCCTGGAGTTTTTATTTAACTGCTTGTGTGAGTTAAGTAAGCATCTTCATCTTGTAAATTTCTAGGGCCTGTCCCAAGAGTGAATTTCCCATTCAGATACATTCACATACACTACATGGATTCTGGGAGGAGAAGAGATTAAGAGCAGAGGGGGGGATTATCACAAATATCATTAAAAAGAAAGTTCCCCCTCATGGAGGATTATCCAGCTCTCTCTTAGACCTAGGTCACGTCAGCACTGTCACACTTTAGAGTGACTTTGACAGCAATGTTTACAAGGGACCAGGAAAAGAAGTCTTTTCATAGATCAGTCTTACATGATGGAGCTGATCTGCAGGATAGACCCAAGGCCAAACTCTGACAGAGCCATTTAATAGGATGAGGAGACTGAGGCTTTGATCCAAGGACCTGAAACATGCAAAACTCATTTCTTCTCTAAGGCAGTCCTCCCCTTAACATTGTGGTGCCTTTTAGTCCTCCACCCCAATTAGCACTCATACAATAAGATCATTTCCACCTTTAACAGCTGACCCCAGCGGCCTATCATGTTGTGAACAATGTCTTAAAGTTCACTTTTCCCCATTGTCATTCTTAGCCACTAACCACCTGTGGAAGGACCAGGGAAGTTAAATCATTTATGAGAGAGCTAGCCAGATTCTCTGGGGCCTGAATGCAGCTCTTTCCTAGCACAGCTGGGGAACTATCTCTTGATCCCCCTATCACACTACAAAATTCTAGGCATGGTAATAAAGACTTAGAAATTGCTCAACTAAGTTTACCCCAGATTCAACAATTCCTTTTTATGGTTCTAATATTTGTAAACTGTATGTTTTCTTATCTAGTGGCCCTACTACCCTCATGCTGCCCCAGATGTTCAGGGATTCCCTTATGTAGGGCTCCACTTACTTAAGACAGTGCTTCCCACACTCCAAACACCCTGTTGCCTCCTTCTCCTATTAACATGCATGTTCCCTTCCTTCCAGACCATAGGCAGAGCTATGTAGTAATTCCACCACCTCCCCATGGAAGTTAGTCTAGTGTTTTTTGTTTAATCCCAAAATACTTAAAACATCCTCAAGATTTGATTGGCTCAGGGGACTGAACTCTCAGGCAATATTAGGTCACATACCATTCACCTATGTACAAAACAGACATGAGGCCTTTCAGGATGCTTGGCTGTTGGACCACACTGGATAACTCAAAGACAAAGGGTCTTCACTCAAAAGACACTTAGACTTGGGGTATCCTTAATATATATCCTTGCTAATTATCCTTCTCCTTCTATGGCTAAATAAATTTCTTTTTATGAATTGCAAAGTGTCTCATTTCATTGTAATTTCTATCACAAATTAGTAGGTGATTGGTCTTAGACCCAACCCTGAACAAAGGTGCTTGTCACTCTGTGTCGGGACTTTTGTCATAATCTCCTAACTAGTTTGCAGACCTCCACATTCTTTCTCCCAATCAATTCTGCAAGGACGTCGATAGATTAATCTTACTAAAGCAGCCATATGGTCATTTCATGGCTCTTTTCCAAAATTTTCAATGACCTCCTCTTATTTCTGGATATAAGTTCAAACTCTTTAGTCTGGTACTCAAAGATCAAAAAATGTGCTGCTAATTTTTGCTTCCAGTCTCACATCTCTGAGCTGGCCAAATTGAACTGTTCACTGGTTCCCCAAACATGCCTTTTTCCTGCTTCAAATTATTTTTTTTCCATACCATTCCTTAAGACTGACATGTTCTTTCCTGAATATCCCATTTTTTTTTTTACCAAAATTCTACCCAGCATCAAGGGCTAGCTTAAATGCCACTTCCTCTGGAAGGCCTTTTTAATCACCCAAATCAAAAGTAATCCTGCCCTCCCCTGTATCACTCATTCAGCATCTAGCATTTCACAGATAATACTTATAAATACATCTTATCTTTCTTCAATTAATTTGTAAAATTGAAGAAAGAGACTAATCAGTAGGTCAGTCAATAAGCACCTACTGTGTGCTAGGAACAGTGTTGGGAATTCAAAAAGAGGTAAAAGACAAGTTCCTGCTCTGAAAGAATTTGCCATTTAATTAAGAAGACATTATGGAAACAACTAGGTACAAGTAAGCTGTATGCAGAATAAATTGGAGATAATCAATAGAGGGAAGGCTCTATTGTTAACAAGGATCACGCCCTTAAATAATTTTGTAATCTATTAAAGTTTCAGTGAATATCTGCTAAATATTCTGTAGACTCCGTATTAACTTTATGGAAGCTGCATCACCCATATGCAGTAAGAGAAAGCCTGGACTCATGAGGCAGGACACTAGAGGCAGAACTCTAGCTATTACAAATAGGCTTGTTAATACGGAGTCTCCACCTTTCCCTCCCATTCCTTACATCATGCTACATAAGAAACACTCCATTTTTCCTCTGCATTGGAGTACTACCTTGTCAACCATCATGTTTGGAAGTGGCAGTAGCTCTGTCATATATGACCTACTAAAAGAGGAAATAGCCAATTATTGGCCAATCAACTGAGTAATATTTATTGATGCATTCAGGATAGGGAAGAGGACAATGGCTGGGAGAAAGAGAGATGGTAAATTCTCTGGATGATGGTTTAAACTGGGTGTATATTGTCATGATGAAATCCAATGACATGGAATGAAAGATTCTATCAGCTGAAAACCTTGTGAGCCATGGGACCTCACAAATTTATTAACATGGTTAAAAAAAAAAAAAAGAACAGGCAGAGCTGTAGCATTTGTTGGAATGAAATGGGATTGCCAGTGACCTTTGGGACTATCAGGGAAGTAGCACTGGTTTACATATATGTAGACTAGGCAACCTTGCCTTCACAGTGCCATTTTAAGGGCTCTGAGAAGACTTTTATGTTCTCCAAATCTTCTCTCTCATGCCTAAAAATTTTCCCATGGGACTCCAGGCCAGAGGATTTTCCTAATTGAAGCTTATCCCATTAATGGACAGTCTCATTGTACCTCAAACTGAGAATCTCAGAAGTTAAAGGTAAACCACAGAATTTCAAAATGAGAGAACCTTAGAGGCCATATACTCTAACCTAAATCTGATTAAGAATTTCCTATACATGAAGGTCCTTTGCACAGACTTCAGTTTCACATAAAGCAATCAAAACTTATTTCAACCCTTATAAACCTTTTCCACATTAGGGACTGATACCCCACTTCCATGGGACCAACCACTAGTTGGTTCTAGGGACAACAAAGAAATTCAAGGGAACAGTCAGTCAGTTCACAAGCATTTATTAAGTATTTATTCTATGCAAAGCACCATGCTAAGTGTAAAGGATACAAAAAAGGGCAAGAAACACAGTCCTTTCTATGCAATTGAAAAACCTTTCAATTTAAAGTCAAAGAATCTGAAATCCAGCTCGGTACCTTAAATATCTGTGGTCCCTTGAGCATGTTAATTTCATCTCTCTGGGTATTACTTTCTAGCTAAATGACCTTGGGCAAGGAACCTTACAACTAGCTATTTGAATGTCATCTTCACTATTAGACTGTGACCTCCTTGAGAATAAGAATTGTCTTTTACCTTTCTTTGCATCACTAGTGTTTAATACAGTGCCATAGACACTTAATAAATATTTACTGATTGATTGGAAAATAAGACAGCTGGATTTTATCAGTAAGTTCCTTTCTCAGTCCTATGACGTCATGATCCTATGATAACGCACTCTTGCTTTCAGTGTCATTCTCCCTAGCTGCCACGTAAGACCATTCAAATCCCAGTCATTGAAATTTTATCAGCAACAACCAAATAAGCATGTTCTTGGAGCTTGAATCCAACTCTCTCATGGAGGGAAAACTGAAGCGGAAAGGGTTGCTGAAAAGAGAAAATAAGGACTCCAAATCAGAAGAATCACATGGGGGGGGTGGGGAGGAGAAGGAGGAGGAGGTGGAGGGGGAGGGGGAGGAGGGGGAGGGGGAGGAGGGGGGGACACATCTGATAGCAGCTGTTCTGAATTAATCTACTCAGATTATCTGTATGAATGACAACATAGTTACCCACCTGCCTTTTTTTATAAGTAGCCAGATACAATATAAATTAGACAAAATTAAGCTTGCACTCTTCATAAATCCAGAAATGTAATAAAAAAACATTTCTTCATATGGGGAGGTACACAGTCAGAAAATGGACCATTCATATCCTAGAAACAGATTCCTAGTGATCCATGGTGGGCTTCTGAACTAGCCCCAGCTGTCCACATTTAACAAAAATGAGGAACAGAGTGAGAAGCCCAGGTGGAAGTAAAAAGAAGAAAAAGATTTACCCTGTAAATTAAAAAAGGACTTCATTTGGAGTCAGAACCCTAGGTTTGAATCTTAGATCTCTTAATTTACCAACTGTATGACCTTAGGCAAGTCACTTTAATTCTCTAGGTCTAAATCATAAATTTTCAGAGTAGTAAGAGACATGAGACCTACAGACCCCAAAAAAGTCCCTCAATATACAACACACCCAAAAACTCATTGCATGTTCAGTTTCTTCACCTATAGAATGAAAATGTTGGATTTGATGATGTCCAAAGTCCCTACCAGCTCTAAATCCTATTAGCCTATGACTTTTTATTGTACAAATACAAATGTCTTCCTAAATCAACTTCCCTTGAGGGGCTGCTGATTTCACAAGATCTCTCCAAATGAGGATGGAAAAATATTTACAGGGCTATTAATGTAAACAATATATTTAAAGGGATTAATGAGAAGCAAACTTAAGGGCTATTAAGCATATCTGAACAACTTTCAATATGTTGCTGAGGACCCTAATTATTTGTCAACATAAATGTCATTTTAACATTGACACTCAGTAGGGTAGAGAGGTAGACTGGTTTCTTACCAATATGAGAAACTGGAAGATGGGAGGAAAAAATTCTAAATTTATCCACTGGCTTCTATTAGTAGTATAATGAGTCTATCAAATAAGGCCCTTGTCTGGGTAGGAAAAGTTTCTGATCTATGTCCTCTCACCTCCACAGCAGTGACTTGTCACAGTTTTCTTTAGTCCTAAGGATAATAGAGTCAATAAGTCAGTCATTCAATGAACATGAATTATGCAGATAAAGTTAATGGATAGCCAAAGTGTAATCGTACTTTATCATATATAACTGTATCATACATAACCATACAATAATCATACACATACAGCAAATCCTCACCATTTTATGGGGCCATGTTGTAAAGATCTCCAAAATGTAAAAATTCTATGAATACTATACTTGCCTGAAAAGACTTAATTAGATTATCATGGAACAGGAATATGGAGCTGAGCCAAGAGAAACTGAATAGTACAGGGGCCTTGAAGTCCCATCTAAGGGGTCAGCATCCTAGGGCAGCAATATTCAGAATTCGGCTGCCTGCTTTTAGAGCCTTGTGTAAAAATCTGTAAGGTAGGCAGATTCTACACTTTCCCACTTCTCTCTCAGAGCTTCTCTCTAACCTCTTACCTCTTCTTCCTTGTTAGACTCTGGTTTTCCAAACCCTTCTTGTCAGAATAAAGATGAGAGCAAAGAACAAGCATTTATTAAGCACTTGCAGTGAGCTGGACACAAAGCAGAGTGCTGTGAATATAAATCAAAGTAGAAAGTCATACTTTGCCCTCACAAAATTTACATTCAGGTGGAGGAAGATGACACATAAGGGGAATCCGGAAGGGGTAAGGGTTGGAAAGAGATAAACGTACCTGGTGCTGGTCAGAAAAAGTCAGGTAAGTCACGAGTTGTGGCTTGGAGAGGAATGAGACATTACTGACCTGGGATACCCTCCCTAAAATGGAGGTTCTAGGAGGGACCGGCCTTAGGGCTGGAAGGTACACTGAAATTTTGAATTAAAGGGCAGGAGTTCAGTCTTAGAGTTTAACACCACCACTCCACTATGGATATTCTCTCCCTTCCTTCTCCCCCACTCCAATCAAAGCTCCCAGTCCCAAATACCAGGTATATTGTGTTATCATCTGATTAAAGTAATTCACACCAAAGTATTAAAGAGACAACCCTCTTTATGTTTGAAAGGTTGGTTGCTGTCCGTTCTCACTAAAGTCAAGTTTCAATGTGTCTGACTGTGACTGATCAGACCAATATGAGCTCGGAATGCTCTACCACAGGTGGGGCACAGATAGTCCGTGTGAATACTTGAGGTGAATTCTCTAAATGTGTGCATCCTTAAGTTCCTTTGAGCTGCCTCAATTCTGCTTTGCTTATAGAGCACAACACCTTCTCTGGTGAGGGCATGCTAGCTGGTCCTGTGCCAGTATCTCCCATGTCACAAAATCAATTCCAAAGTTCTTAAGAGAAATTTTGAGAGTGTCCCTCTCTCACTTCTTCTGACCACCATGTGAACCCTTGCCCTGTGTGAGTTCTCCATAAGATGGTCTTTTTGGCAAACACATGTTTTTCCTTCAAATAACCTGGCCAGCCCAATGGATTTGTGCTCTCTGAAGTAGAGCTTGGATGCTTGGTAGCTTAGTTTGAGTACGGACCTCAGTATCTGGTACCTTACTCTGCTAGGTGATCTTCAGAATCCTCCTAAGACAATTTAAATGGAAGTGATTCAGTTTCCTGGCACGGTGCTGGTAGACTGTCCAGGTTTCACAGGCATACAACAATGAATGAATACTTGAAAAGTGAAACTTGCCAAATCATATGAATCTCTAATTGCAATGAACAAGGGGAGAGAACATTATTTGAGTCCCCTGGACAGTAGGTTTTTCCTTGCCTACTCTGGGCAACTATTTCCATCCAAGAAACCATGTGCTCCTGTCTCCTCCCCACCTCACAACCCCCACCCCCAACCCTAACGTGTGTCAAAGTAATATCCCTAGGAATAAAAAGGCATAAGCATTATAGTGGTATATCCTTCCAATCTTGGGAAATGACTAAAGAATTTAGCAAAAAAAAAATCCCTACAGAATGTAGCAATAAACAAAGTCACACTTAGAGTTGGCATATGTCCCAAATATTTAATACCTCAACTCCTGAATCTATGTGAAAGATGCAGTCATTCTTAGAACTAGTTTGACTATTCCTGTGGGGATCTCTGGTATATCCGAGACTGCCCTGGCTCTCATTTTGTGCACATGCCCTATGTTCTCTTGGTAGGATGACCATATAAATTCTAAATTTTTTAGGGTAAGGATTTGCAAAAAAGTTTATTAGACCACATGTTCAAATTTCCAGTTAGGAAGATATGGTCAATGTCCCTATAAGGGGACATATGAAGAAGAATTTGGAGTTATTACCAAGGCCCCTAAATACCTAGATTTAGGTATTTCTAGGAGAATCCAATGAGTTCTGCTTGGCAATCTCTTGAGATGCCTTACCTTCCAAAGTAAGCATAACAACACTCCCCAGGCCAAAGAGAACCTGGGTCTTTGCCTCAGAACAAAAAAAAATAGTTGGAGGACAGCATCTAAGAGTATTAGTAC
The DNA here is from genome assembly GCA_028658325.1 of Potorous gilbertii. NCBI lineage: Eukaryota > Metazoa > Chordata > Mammalia > Diprotodontia > Potoroidae > Potorous > Potorous gilbertii. The sequence goes on along the minus strand of CM053771.1, from coordinate 269,946,917 downwards.
TATGTACTGGTATACTGCTTTAGTACACAAAAGCCCTGGAATCAGAATCAGAAGAGCTAGGTTAGAATCTTAGATCTTTCACTAATTTGCTGTATGATCTTGGACAAAATACTTTATCTCTCTAAGCCTCCATTTTCTCATCAATAAAATAAAGGTGTTTAACTAAATAATCCCTAAGACTACTCCCAGTTCAATGATCTTTTTCATTTTATCACACATAGATCAAAAGAACCCTTAACTTCTGAGAGTAAGTAGCTCAGTGGATAGAATGCTGACCCTGGAGTCAGAAAGACCTAAGATTCAAATGCAGCCTCAGATACTTACTAGCTGTATGAACCCTGGCAGGTTGCTTAACTGCTGAACTCTATGCACTAGAGAAGGGCATGGCAAACAGCTAAAGGTTCTTTGCTAAGAAAATCCCATGGGCAATATTGGAGTGCTATGGTCCAGAGGGTCACAGAGTCAGACATAACTGACCAATAACAACTATTTGCTACTAGAGGCCTCAGTAAGTCCAGAGTAAGTGGCTGCCCCCTGGAAGACCAAATAGAAGACATTTGGTATCATAAATAGAAGATGGGAGAGTTAATGGAGACACATATCATAGATTTAGAGTTGGATAGGTTGATAGAAATCATCTAATCCAATCCCCTCATTTAACAAATAAGGAAATCTAGTGAAATTCATGAATTGCCCAAGGTCACACAAGTAGTAAGTAGCTACATTAGGATTCATCCTCCAATCCTCTGATTCAGAATTCATCACTCCATCCACTAGTCTTCCTCTCAAGCTAGCTAAATAATGGACCCTGAACATTTGGCATTAATTCTATGTTTTTACATATGCATCTGTGTATATTTTGTTTTCTCCTAAAAGAAAATATACTTCTTGAGGTGAAGGCTATGTGAGGGTAAGTTTCCTTTTGTCTTAGTATCATAAGAATTAGCATTATACCCAATGTAGAATAGGCAATGGAAGCTAGATGGTGCAGTGGATAGAGTACTGTGCCTGGAGTCAGGAAGACTCACCTTCCTGAGTTCAAATCTGGTCTTAGACACTTACTAGCTATGTGACCCTGGGCAAGTCACTGAACCCTCCTTGCCTTAGTTTCTTTATCTGTAAAATGAGCTGGAGAAGGAAATCCCTCCAGTACCTCTGATAAGAAACCCCCAAATAGAGTCATAAAGAGTTGAATACACCTGAAAACACCTCAACAATAACAAAAGTCAAGAAATGCTTTAATTTAAATTAAATCCCTCAAGGGTCTATTAGGGACTCTCTTCCTAAAGGGGATCTGCAACTAGAGGTTTTGGTTGGTCCTCACCTGTCTTGGTGTCTATACATGTATCTCTACCCACAGGACTAAAGCACACTCAGCTCCAAGCGGGGGTATCCAATCCCCTGATCATACCTATTATGAATGGTTGATTGATTAAATGAAATCTATCATTAGTTATTAACACCTCAATTATCCATTAGCACACTAGACAGAGAATAAGAGAAGAAATGTTAAGAAGTAGAGGAAAAGATGTGAAATAGAAGGGAAAGGTAGAAGGATATCACAGAAAAGCTTCCTGGACTTAATTTGCTGAGAGCTAACCTTGGTCTTAAGAGACAGTATAGAAACTTGGTGAACTCTATTATTTCATATCAGGTACAAGATTTATTTTCCCCCCTGCCTCTAAAAAGAGACAATAAATACCCAAAAAATATGACAGTCTTTGTGCAGCAGGGGAATATTTAATGTGAGTTGAGAGACTGCTGCCTCTGACCTTGTTAAATTGTGATGGTTACAAACCCAACAACAGAGCCAAGCAGTGTTTCAGGTACACAAGGGGGGAAAAATCCATGAGCACAAATCCCTTTCTGCTTCCAAAATGCCTACCTCTTAAGGATGACCAGAACATTCCAGGAGATGGAGTGTCATCCTTCCCCAAAAGGAGAGAAAAAACAGGTAAGAAATAGAAAATTGTAAAGCAAGTGATACTAGCAGGACCAAATCAACATAATGGCAAAAAAAAGGTCAGTTGTTCTAGGATGCCCATTTCTCACTTTACCTGTAATTTCATTGGGTTAGGGAACTCCCTGCAATTTCATTGGGTCATGCCACTCCTCTACCAATACTAAGCCACAATTACTCCCCAATTTAAAGTCTTAGAGAGCTGCCTCAGAGAAATTATAACTTGCCCAAAGTCTTGTCACCAGTTTCTCTCAGGCAAGCTCCATTCTACCTACTCTGTCTTACATATTTCATTGTAAATATTGACAAAGGTTGACCTTGTATAAATGTGGTCCCCAGGGCCTCCACTATTCTTATTCTTCTCAGAATATAAAGTATTTAAGCAAGCAGAAAATAGTGCTTTAAAAACACTAAATGCCAATTATTCTTAGCTACTGCTCTGTTGTTGTGGTTGTGGTTACAATAGAAGGCAATTATAGTGATTAACAGGCCAGTCATAGCATCCAAAAGACAAGGTCAAGTATATACAGAGTCAAAGTACTACTAATGCAGCAAACTCCTTAATGCCCCTTGACATATATATGTGTTATAAACCAATGAAACCATAAGACAGGACTCAAAAATGCACTATTTATTATTCTGTTCCCCCATTATTTCAGCACTAGAGGGCTAGGAAGCAAACCAAAAGTGAAAAATTCTTGTTAGACAGAATAGTAATAATTCTGAGAGCAAAATGAATATAAAGTCACAGTAAGACTGAAAAACATTGGAACAAGTAACCACCTAAAAAGAAAAAATATGAGTATTTTCTTTTTATTTGAGGGAAAGTATCTTTGATAGAGGGGCTAAGTAGTAAAGGCCATCAACTTTATCATGGACAGCTCTTTCAAAAAGGCATGAGCAGTCATGAGAATATGATGAATTACTTGCAACTGAAATAAACCCATCAGAGAAGTAGCCACAACCAGACTAGAGTTGGGGCGGACATGATAGGACTCAATGCAAAGGATCAAAATGTGATCAATTCAGTTTGACTGAACAATTGCATTAGTTCATATTTGACAGAATTCAATTTTTTAGGCTAAGCTAAAGTAAGTTGATCACCTATTTCTTATGCTAATGGTTTAGTGATGTCATAGCATGTTAAGAGTTGGAAGGGTTATGTAACAAATGCCTTCATTTTACAGGTAAGAAAATTAAGGGGGGGTGGAGCCAAGATGGTGGAGTAGAAAGATTCACATTTGCTAGCTCTGAACCCACAGCCCATGGATTTCCTCTAAAAAGAACTGACAAATTCTGGAACAGTGGAAGCCCCGCAGAAACACAGTGAAGGGGATTTCCGTTGCAGAGAGCCCTGAAAAGCTGACCCCAGGGGTCCATCGAGCCCTGGACGGGGGAGGAGCCCTGTCCTGCCCTGCCCCGGCCACACGGCACTGAGAGGATCAAGCAGACCCAAGCAGGCTTCAGGGACCGGAATCTCCAGCGGCCTCCAAGGTCCCTCCACCCACAGACGCACAGGTCAGTGAGAGAGATGGGCTGAGAGGGGAGCGGGGTATCTCTAGGACTCGGACCCCCTTGGGAGGCAGCCGCTGCGGCAGAGGCAGAGGCAGCTGTGGCCAGAGGCTCCCAGAGCAGGCAGGAGCTCCACAGCAGCTCCATTACAAAAGATCTCTGCATAAACTCCCTGAGGGAACTGAGCCTGAAAGGCAGCCCTGCCCCCACCTGAGCACCAGCAGATAAGCTCCCATTGAAGAGAAGCCAGGCCTGTTGCCAAAAGCCCTGAGGCTGGGGAGAGGCATTTGAATCTCAGACCCCAAGCACTAACTGGACAGACCCAGGTGGGGGTGAAGAGGACTCTCAGAAGTCAAGTAACTGACTGGGAGCATTTGAATCTCAGACCCCAAGCACTAGCTGGGCGGATCTAGGCCAGGGGGTGGAAAGGACTCTCAGAAGTCAAGTAACTGGATGGGAAAATGCCCAGAAAAGGGAAAAAAACTAAGACCATAGAAGGTTATCTTCTTGAGAAGATGATTCCGCCATTCCTCTCTGAGGACAAAGAGATCTGCTTACCATCAGGTAAAGACATAGGAGTCAAGGCCTCTGTATCCCAAACATCTGAAATAGGTATCCCATGGGCTCAGGCCATGGAGGAGCTCAAAAATGATTTTGTAACTTAAGTTAGACAGGTGGAGGAAAAACTGGGAAAAGAAATGAGAGAGATGCAAGAAAAACATGAAAAATGGGTCAATATCTTAATGAAGAAGACCCAAAAAAATGCTGAAGAAAATAGCACCTTGAAAAATAGGCTAACTCAATTGGCAAAAGAGGTTCAAAAAGCCAATGAGGAGAAGAATGCTTTCAAAAGCAGAATTAGCCAATTGGAAAAAGAGGTTCAAAAGCTCACTGAAGAAAATAGTTCTCTCAAAATGAGAATGGAACAGATGGAGGCCAATGAC
>CM053771.1:269906359-269942001 GCA_028658325.1 Potorous gilbertii | reverse complement strand
TTCTTTTCCCAGTTTTTCCTCCACCTGTCTAACCTGATTTTCAAAATCATTTTTGAGCTCTTCCAAAGCCTGAGTCCATTGGATATCTATTTCAGATGTTTGGGATACAGAGGTCTTGACTCTTATGTCTTTACCTGATGGTAAGCAGCTTTCTTCCTCATCAGAGAGGAAGGTTGGAATCATCTGGTCCCCAAGAAAATAACCTTCTATAGTCTTATTTTTTTTCCCTTTTCTGGGCATTTTCCCAGGCAGTTACTTGACTTCTGAGAGTCCTCTCCACCCCTGGCCTAGATGCATCCAGCTAGTGCTTGGGGTCTGAGATTCAAATGTTGCTCCCCAGCTTCAGGGCTTTTGGTGGCAAGCCTGGCTGCTATTCAATGGGAGCTTAATTCCTGGTGCTCAGGTAGGGGCAGGGCCACCTCCCAGGCTCAGTTCCCTCAGGGGGTTTATGCAGAGACCTTCTGTAATGGAGCTGCTGCCGAGTTCCTGCCTGCTCTGGGAGCCTCTGGCCACCTGCTGCCTCTGCCTCCTGAGGGGCCCCAAGTTATGGAACACCCCTCTCCCCTCTCAGCCCATCCAGACGTCTCTCTCACTGACCTGTGCTTCTGTAGGTGGAAGGACCTTCGCGGCCGCTGGAGATTCCATCCCTGAAGCCTGCTCGGATCTGCTCGCTCCTCTCAGTGCTGTGCGGCCAGGGCAGGGCTCTACTCCCATCCGGGGTGTGATGGACCTTTGGGATCGGTTTTTCAGGGCTCTCTGGAACAGAAATCTCCTTCACTGTGTTGCTGCGTGGCTTCTACTGTTCCAAAATTTGTTGTCAGTTCTTTTTAGAGGAAATCCATGGGCTGTGGGTTCAGATCTAGTATATGTGAGTCTTTCTGCCTTCATTCATTTCTTAGATGCAAAGGAACAGTGTCAACACAGTAGCTGGGAGTATTAACCGAAATATTTTCAGAGCCCTGTTGGTCAGCATTTCAGAGTTTCTGTCTGGAGATCACAAGTATCACAGTGGCCTTAAGATGGACAAGATCCCTGGCTGACCTTGACTGACATTCTCTCATTTGTTATTTGCCACAGATCACAATGGACAATGAATTGGGTTTGGTGTGGCTTACTGGTAGTTACAGTAGTCACAGAAGTAGTAGTAGGAGGAGGAGGAGGAGGAGGAGGAGGAGTAGTGTAGCAGTAGTAGTAGTAGCAGTAGTAGTAGTAGTGTAGCAGCAGTAGTAGTAGTAGTAGTAGTAGTGTAGCAGTAGCAGTAGTGGTAGTAGTGTAGCAGTAGTAGTAGTAGTAGTAGTGTAGCAGTAGTAGTAGTAGTAGTGTAGCAGTAACAGTAGTAGTAGTGTAGCAGTAGCAGTAGTAGTAGTAATAGTGTAGCAGTAGTAGTAGTAGTGGAGGTGGTGGTGGTGGTGGTGGTGGTACTAGTAGTAGTAGAAGACTACTGTCAACAAGTAAAGTCAAAAAACATTGATTGAGCACTTACTGTGTGTCAAGCCTTGTGTTAAGACCTGGGAATACAAATACAAGTAGAAAGAAAGACAGTCCTTACCCTTGGGGGAAAAAATGCTTACATCCTAAAAAGGGAAAACAACATAATAAAGGTAACTGAAAATGTTGCCGAGTGGGAGAATGTAGGGAAAAAGTAACCAAGGCAATGGAACTTGGAGAGGGACAAAGACTCGGATGGTATGGGTGGTTTTGTTTTCTTTAAATGAATGTTTTTGGAGGAATCGGACAAATAGAGAAGAGCTAGAGAGGCAGAGTGAAGTTTCAGGGTGAGACAGCAGGGAGTGGAATGAACTTCCAAGGTGAGAAAGTTCCTGTGGCATATACAGTGGAGAAAGCCCAGGGCGTCAGCAGTAGTGCCCAGAGACCAATGAGTTCATAATGAGCCTTACTGCTGCTGCTAGTACTATCACTACTGCTATCTAGAAACACAAATTTATTTGATCAAGATAACAGTCAAAAGGTAGGAGGAGAGTCAAGACTCAAACTCAGGTCTACTTGACTCTGAATGCAGTTTTTTCATTATATCCATTTCAGAAATGTTTTACTCTAACCGGTCGGTCAACAAGCACATGTATGTCTACATTGAACCAAGCACTGTGCTAACTGCTGGGGATTCAAGGAAAAGCAAAAAAAACAAGCAAACAAAAAACCCAAACAGTCCTTATTCTCAAGGAGCTCACTGTCTAATGAGAGAGACAATATGCAAACAACTATGGACAAATTAGCTATCTAGAGGATAAACTGGTGGCAATCTCAGAGGGAAGTCATTAACATTCAGGACCTAGAAACACTTCCTGCAGGAGGTAGGATTTTATTCGAGATTTGAAAGAAGCCAGGAAAGCCTGGAGGCAGAGATGACTTCTGTCCTTTGAAAGATCCATTATTTCAATCAATGTATATATCCCCTATACTAATACAGGTCAGGGCCCCTTTATGTTTTGGTTGGCACTTTTCATGAATTATCATGAATTATGAAGATAAAAAAATTACCACCCATGGATAATTGTAGCTCAAAAATATTTTCTGGTTTCTTGTTCTTAGCCATTCTCATAAGATTCCACCTCTGCTCTAGAGACTACCCCATGATTAATCTTCATCCTGCCTGGGACTCTATTCTGCTCCATTTCTATAATCCTCTATATCTGGAAATGCCCATACCCCACCAGGGTGTGGTCAGTCTCTGTCATTAATCTACCCATGAGATCAGAGGTGGGATACCAATTAAATATACCTGAGGGAATCATACCTCCCCACACATACACACACACACACCAACCACCCAATAAAATTCCTATCTCCTTTATCAAGGAGCTGCCTTGTTAAGTAAACTACAGAACATGCATCCCTACACTGATCCAGAGGATTGACAACAACTTGATATAATTTGGATATCAGAGCCAGCCACCAATCTCTTGATTTACCTCATTCCCTCTCCTGTTTGGTATTAAAATCTTTGCTCCTGAAGCCCAGTAAGGTCCCTATGCTGACTGATACATGCTTATATCCTTGTCACTCTGATGACCCATCTGGATATATTTTTTCCCTGGACCTATCTCCCTTTATCATCCCATCCTCATGCCCCTGAGTATCACAAATTGAGCCTTATATGAATTAAAGCATTCTTGCTTCCAGGCCATTTTCATCTTGCATATGCAAGAATCTAGCATCACCTTCAAGAAACCAGCTGTTATTATTCTTATTTCACAGTTGAGGAAACTGAAACAAGCAGAGGTTAAGTGACTTGTCCAAGATCACACAACTGTTAAGTGTCTTCACCTTAACAAGCATCTAGAACTTCTTAATGGAAGAAAAGTATCTACATAGCACAAGGAACAACTGGCTGAAAGAGAAAAGTTATAATCAAGCTGGTTATTTCATGTCATGTAAAACATTAACAACCAATCTGTCTGAATTAAATCATTTTTTAAAAAAATTAATTCAAGCCAATCAATTGTGCATTTATACATAACCTGAGGACTGTGCTATTATGATGATCCAATGATCACTCAAGGATCAATATTTATGCCATCTGTAGGATTGGCAGTACAGACTGAGCCAGAATGCTCCCAGCCTAAAGCTAAGCAAATGGACATGCAGAGGGTGTTTACCCCCGACAATGAGGCAGAGAAGAGAGCTCAGTACTGATAAACATTTTAGGCATGAAAAATTATTTCTTATCTGAAGTAAATTCCTGCTGTACTATTTTCTGATTCTGGATGCTTAAATATTACATTCATTTTTACAAGTCTATTAAAACTTGTTCAAAAATGCTTTTAAAGACAAAGAAATCTCAGGTTCTTCCAAATGCTGTAACTTCTACCCCAAAAGAATGGACAGTGTAACTGTTCGACTTGGGATGCACAGATCCAAATTTGCATAAGAGTATTTCTGCTAGTATCAAGGTCTCCCTCCCAGGTCTCCTCATCTAAAACTAGATGGTTTCATGTTGCCTCGCCAGCTTTAAGACAAGGGCTATTATTAATCCTCTTGCTTCAGGGCAAAAGTTGATTGCTGGTTCAGGTGGTGGAGGGATTTTCCTCCCATGGCAAGCTATAAAATGGACCCAGTGCATTATGGGGCTTTCCAGATGGTCCCTTCCAGCTACTAGTGTTTGGGGGGTGCAGAACCAAAGGGATATCAAACTCCATCATCTCTTTTGATAGTAGCATTTCTTTCTCCCCTTTCACCTACCCACTGAGCAGGAGACATGAATTATTGTCAAGCATTACATTGCATTAAAAAGTCCTATAAAGCAGTGCATAAAAGGAATGGAATTTTCATGCTAATGGAACAGTTTCCCAGTTAACTTACAGGCTTGCAGAAAGAAACCTTGTGACAAAAGAGAAAACCTCAGCTATCCCTCCCCTCCAGGCTATGAAACTAGCTAGAGGGGCGATTTCCTATATTTTGACACTTTTTAACCTTGCATTGTATATTTCCTGATTCTCCATAACCTTCTACCACCATTGATTTGTATTTTGCTCACTATCATCATTTCTATACATAGACCATCTTGAAAAACAGACATATAATAACTGTTGAATCTATAACAATTGCATCCACCTTGAAAAAAATAGTTTAAGCTGAGATCACTGACTTAGAGGTCTGTGGTCTGGGTGAATTTGTCCTTGTCACAACCTCTCTGGACCCCACTTACCTCAGCTGTAAAATCAAAGGGGTAGACTAGATGATGTAAAGTTTGCATATCTAACGTTTGAATTAAATTGGGTTCTTTTCTATCCAAACTAATTTATATGTGAAGACATTGACTTAATTTCTCACTTGACCAGTTTCATGAATGATTCTGTTTATAAGTGCACGGTGCCAAATTTAATCACTTAAATAAAATACAAATAAAAAAAAATCCAACAACCCAGCTGTTGGCATCTTGTGAACAAAATAACAGAACTTATAGCATACCTTTTTTTCACTTTTCAACCAGTTTCTTGAAATCTGACTAGACAGATGTTTTGTCAGGTTTAGAGCAAAGAGTTAGCCTTCTTTTCTACCCCATCCATCCCCCAAGCAAGGGAAAGAATGAGGAAGTAAACCTGAAGTTTATATATAATTTAAATTGCCAAATATTCTTTATAATTTGACCTAGGATATTCTTTTTTCCCAACCCCTACTTTCCCTATGGAATTTAAGATTTGATGAAATAGGTGGAGATCTGTATGGTAAGATTTTGAAAATTCTTGATCAGCCCCACAAAAAAAAAAAAACTCATGTGTACACACTTTACCTACTTATTGGATGATTCATTATTAAATATCTGGCCTTCTATCATTGCCCAACCAGTATATTGCTCCAGATACATTACTTCTATAGAAGATAAGAGAATGTTAGCTCAGTCACAACTGAACCTAAGACAACAGAGCATAGTGGAGAGAGGTCGGACCTCAGACCTAGGTCTGAGTTAATCACAAAGTTAATCACTTACTCTAGGCAACTCCCTAAGACTAAAAACTGCAGGGAATGTGCCAATCTGTATTGACAGAAAGAACTTCCTCATCTGGGAGTCCCTATATCAATGAAAACCACAGGTAACGTCTCCCTCACCTATGGAAGATGAGATAGGCAGTGAGGAGGCATGAAGGAAGGGAGTAAGTATTTATATGGAAACTACTGTGTCAGGTACTGTGCTAAGTTTTTTACAAGTATTTCATCTGATCCTCAAATGAGCCCTAAATAAAGAAAGAAAGAAATGGTGATAAAGGCACCATTATGATTCTTACTTTGCCGTTGAGAAAACCGAGGCAGGTGGAGATTAAGTCACTTGCCCAAGGTCACACAACTAGTAAGTATCTGAGGGGGAATTTGAACTTCCCTTTTCTGATTCCAGACCCAGTGCTTTATCTACTGTTCCACCTAGCTGTCCCATAAGAGATTAGAGCCGAATGTGGATTCTGGAAAACTGGGTTAAAGTCTCGTGACACTTATTGTGTCACTAATGAAGTATTGTTGCTGTGTATTCTTCATTCTCGAAGGGAACAGATGACTTCAAGAGGGGATAATTTAATTTCTCTATGCCTCAGACAACTTTCTAAGACTTAAATTGCAGAGAACCTAAAATTGGTAGAGAAAGTTCCTCACCAAGAGATTCAGAAAAAAAAGAAAAAATAAAGTTTCCAGTCATTCAAATTCACAACTAAGGATATCATACTTGACTCCAACTTCTCACATACTTCACATATCCAATTGGTTGATATATCTTATCATTTCTTGATCATATCTCTCATATATGTCCCCCTAACTCAGATCCTTATCATCTCTTACCTGTACTATTATAACAGCATGTTAATTGGTCTCCAGGACTCAAGTCTTTCCCTTCTCTAATCCATTCTCCACCATAGTCACTAAAGTGGTCTTCCTAAAGTTCTAATCATGTTATCCTCAGCTCCAAAGATTCTTTAATTCCTTTGAGATCAAATATAAACGCCTCTATTGGACATTTATAATTCTTTGCAACATGGCTCCTTCTTATCTTTTCTGTCATCTTACTCCTTAATCCCTTTCACACACTCAGCAGTCCAACTATAGTAGTCTACTAATTGATCCTTACCTATAACACTCTCTACCCTACAATCTTTGAATTCCATCCCTATCTCTTTTCTCACCTCTGCCTCTTGGAATCCCTTCAAAATTCAACTAAAATGCCACCTTCTTCAAGAAGGATTTCCTGGTTTCCCCAAGATTAATATCTTAATCTGTTAAACTGCTAAATCATTTTTCAGTCGTGTCTGACTCTCCATGGCCCTATTTGGGGTTTTCCTAGCAGAGATACTGCAGTGGTTTGCCATTTCCTTTTCCAATTCATTTTACAGATGAGGAACTGAGGCAAACAGGATAAATTGACTTCTGTCCAGGGTCACTAGCTAGTAAGTATCTGAGGTCAGATTTGAATTCAGATTCTCCAGACTCCACGGCCATTGCTCTAGCTACTGTGCCACTGAGCTGCCCCAAAGCCTTGCCTGCCCTGATCTCAATATCCACTGTAGGTCCAACACTAAAAAGAGTGATAATCTCTAGTCCAGAAGAGACTAGGCCCCAGGAAAAGTAGGCTGCCAAGACAGAGGGTTAAAGGGAAAGGCTATAAAGTTTTCTTTAAGTGTGATCAATAATGTGAGGGTTTTTTCCTTATTGATTTTGAAATGATAAAACAAACATCAGCAAAAGGACTATTCCATATTTATTATAGGAATAAGTCTGGGCAAAAGTGAGGACTACAGGGAGTGCCTGTATAGAAAGTACATAGTAGGTACTTAATAAATTCTTGTTAATTGATTGATTAATTGGAGGGAAAATTGCTCCTCATGACAATAAATGAGTGCACTGGTAGTGGAGAGGTCAAGTTTTAGGAAGAAAAGGTCTCTGAAATTTAGTTATTCCATTAACTGGCAGTAACTTCAGTTGGTTTACCTAAAAGTCATGCCCAAATTATGTACCTAATTTAGAAAAATATGCACAGATAAAAAATTCCCTTTGTGGAAATCTTAGAAAGAAGATAACTGATGAGCTTTCATGGGACTCTTGACTTTAGTGAGGGTTAATATTAAGCTGAAACATCATTCTCTGTCTAATTTTCAATCAGCCTGATGGCAGATACTCATAAACTCAGAGGCAATAGTCTGATTATTGATAAAAATGTAAGTTAATAGAAGTGTCACAGACTTTATAAATGATCAGTCTCAATTTGTGAATATTTTTAATACCTCACATTTGTACAACACATTTAAAACTTTCTTCAAAGAATTCTTAGATTAGTTCATCCTTTGTTTTTGCATTCCCAATATCATTCAAGCGGCTGGCACACAGTAGGCCTATAACAAATCCCAATATCATTCCCAGCGGCTGGCACACAGTAGGCCTATAACAAATCCCAATATCATTCCCAGCGGCTGGCACACAGTAGGCCTATAACAAATCCCAATATCATTCACAGCAGCTGGCACACAGTAGGCCTATAACAAATCCCAATATCATTCACAGCAGCTGGCACACAGTAGCAGGCCTATAACAAATACTAATTGATTGATTGATGGGATCATTATGACAAATCTGTTGTGAAAGGGAAAATATCATGGATTCAAAGTTGGAAAGGACCTAAGAGGTCATCTAGACCAACACTCTCATTTTATAGAGGAGGAAACTATTCTGTCTCTACAATATCTCTTCCATGAGTCCTCTATTCAAATCTCATTGAAACCTTGTGCTGGTCCTTATCTTGTCTCACCTTGACTATTGTGAAAATCTCTTAACTGATCTTCCTGCCTCCAGTTTATCCCCTTTTTCAATCTTCCTTTTGTACTGATGTGTAAGTGCTGGACTTGTAGAAGAGAACTGAGCTTGAATCCCACCTTTAATATTTACTAGGTATGCACTCATGAATCTTTCTGAGGCTCAATTTCCTTATACACAAAAATGTAGTTGATTATTTGTATCGTTCTCCTTAATAATGCCAGCTCTTCTTCTTATGCCTTTGCTCTTTCCCCCTCTTACCTTACCTTTGGATCATCTCCTCTCTAATTTTCTTTTTCTTTATTTTAAAAAAACTTTCAAATAATGAGCATTTTTAATTGTGTTCTATCTACTACTTCCCTTAAGCAAATAAAATCAAGACAAAACACAAACAAATCCTTCAAGAAATACCTACACATCCAAAAACGCGTCACTTTATACGTTTTAAATTCATCACCTCTCTGTCAGAAAGTGACATTCTTTTGTTTTATCATTGTGCTAATCAGAGTTCTCAAACCATTCACACTTGTTTTTTCTCTCTCATTTTATTGTTGTATAAGTTGTTCTATTTCGGCTCAGTCCAATCTGCATCAGTTCATAAAGATCTTCCCCATTTATTCTGAAACTGTCCATTTCACAATTTATCATATAATAACATTCCACTGCATTGCATTATATTATATGTCACAATTTATTTAGTCAATCCTCAATAGGATGTCATTTTGTTTCCAAATTTTTACTACTATGAAAAGAGCCGTTATATTTTTGTATATAGATTTTTTTCTTCTTTCTTCAATGTTTTTCGAGGCACAATCCTAATAATGTAACAGTTGGCCAAAGGGTATGCACTTTCTCAAATTTTCAATTTCTCCTTATCCAATACTCCCTCCATACCCCATTCAAATATACCTAGATCTCCTCTTCCTTAAGAAACTTCCACATAATGTGACTGTCCCTTCAAGATACGGCCCTACATTTCTTCCCTTTTCACAGCCAAATTTTTAAGGGAAAGCAAATACATTCATTGTTTCCACTCTTACCTCTTCTTCACTTCTCAATCGGTGGCTTCTGATAGGATCACAAGACTGAAAATTGCTCTTTCCAAAGACACAAATGCTTTTTTGCTAAATTCAATGGCCTTTTATTGAGTTGTCCTTTTTGACCTCTCTGCAGCATTGATACCGTTGATCATCTCCTCATTCGGTATGCTTCCTCTTCCCTGGGTTTTTGTGACATTATCTATAGTTTTGGGGTTGGGGGAAGGGGTTGGTTTTTTTGTTTGTTTTGTTTTGTTTTTGCCTATGGGACTCATCCTTCTCAGTCTTCACTGCAGAATCATCATTCCTGTCACACCCCTGATTTGTGGTTTATCATAGGGCTCCTCACTGGTTTTTCTTTTCTTATGTCTCTATACATTTCTTTCTTAGTGACCTCATCATATCCATTAAATTCAATTTTTCTCTCTAAGAAAATGAATCCCATGCCTTTCTCTCTGACATTCCAGTTCCCAGACCCCAACTGCCTCTTACTATCAACATATAAAACTCAATGTGCCCCCAAAAAGAGTTTATTCTATTTCCCTAAACCTACCCCTCATCTTAATTTTTTCTTTTTTCTATCAAGGAAACCACCATTCTTCCTGTCATCCAGGTTCACAAACTAGGAGTCATTGTACACTCTCACTTACCATCATACGCTGGCCCCCACATCCTAGTAATTGTCAGGTCTTACCAATTTCACCTCCTTAACATCTTTTGCATGTTTCCTTCTGCCTATTAACAGCACAGACTTCCCATAGGCTTTGACGCCTCTCACCTTGATCATTACAATCACCTGCTACATGGTTCTCCCCTCTCTGATCCATCCTCAACAAAGCTGTCAAATCGATGTTCCTAAAGAATAGGTCCAGTTATGCCATTCCCCAGTTCAGGGAGATCCTGTGGCTCCCTACATGTGCCTCTTATAATCTCTTGCTCCTTTGAAGCATTCAGCACTCATGTCACCTACTTCAAAAGACCTCTTCTGATTCCTTCAGGTGTTAGTAGCTTTCATAAATCACTATGTATTTGCCTTTTATATATTCTGTATTTGCTAATCTGCAAACTTTTTGTTTACACACACAGTAGAATGTAAGGTCTTCGAGGGCAAAGTCTACATCATTTTTGTATTTTAATTCTCAACTCTTTAATAGCTCACCTCTTGGCACATGACAGGCACTTAATAAAAGGCTATTGATTGGCTGGTTGCCTGTACCACTCCTTTGGCACTTAAAATATCCTACCTTATATTGTCTTTTTATGGACATACCCTTTTTTCCCCCAGATTGACCATAAATCTCTAGATGAGAGAGATTATGTTTTACGTATTTTTGTAAGGAGTAAGTCATAGTACTCCTCCATTATAAGTGTTTAATGACTGGTTGTTAGAAGCAATGATGATGATTTGAGGGAGTGGAATTCAGTAGAGAGTGGGGTCTGCTGGATTGATTTGCTTCCCAAAAGGATTTCCTGTAGAAATTCTCCTCTCGTTCATTTAAAAGAGGATTTGGTTTTATAAAACCAAAATATTGATTACAACATTTCTGAAATACACCAATCATCTAAACAACAGTGAGGAGCCCCCACATGGGGTTGTTCAACCTACAGAATCTTGTTCTAGGTGTTTGTTTCTCAGCATCTTTTCTCTCTTATCCCAAGCAGGTTTCACTTCATTCAATCAGTAATTCATTACCACTGGCAGAAGCAGAGCTCAGATCTCTGGGGATTAGCCTAAGCTGAATCTGGAGGCTCTCAATGACTCAGGGCCTTCACTCCAAATTCCTATTAAGTACTCTGGATTTAATAGCTGCTATTAATACAAATTATGCTTCATTAAGCATGAAGTTGAGGAGAACCATATTCCAAAGCTCTGGTTCAATATAGGACTGAAGGACAAATAGAACAACTATTTTTATTCCTGGCAATGTCAGCTAGGTGAGAGAAGACAGGCATTTCTGCACTCAGTTCATCAGATAAAGGTCTAATTATACTCTAACTTGATTTCATAAAAATTCTAAATAAATGTCCCTTCTTTTAAGCTTAGTCTAGTTTTACCTGAGGGAAATATTTTCAAACCAAAATGTGTATTTTTACTTCAGAGTACTCTCAGAAAAATAGAGAGATCTTGAAAGGAGAGACATTTCATCTTATCAACTGACACCTGTCTCCTCTGGAAGTCTTTCCTCAGTCAAGTACATACAATTAAACATTCAGGGCAGCTAGATGATACTGTGGATAGAGCACCAGGGTAGGAGTCTGGAGGACCTGAGTTCAAATCTCACTTCAGACACTTGATACTCACTATCTGTGTGACTTTGGGCAAGTCATTTAACCCCAATTTCCTCATCCTGAATCATCTCTAGTCATCCTGATGAATATCTGGTCACTGGATTCAGATAGCTCTGGAGGAGAAGTGAAGTTGGTGACCTACACAGCCCTCCCTCACTCAAAGTCAAGTGAAAGTCATGCCATCCTTTCTCTGAAGGCATAGTCTTTTTTGGCAATGAAGGACAAACACACACACAATTAAACATTACCAGTTGGATGAAAGTTTTGTCTGGAAAAATCTGCTCTCCTAGTAGGACTTTTTCCACATGATGCTTAACCAGCCAACACAAAAATAGAGGGAAAACAAGTGAAACAATCCGATTAAATAAGCATTTGTGTACTCTATATGTGAGCATCTAGTTAGGGCCAGTTCTATCTAACTGGAAGCCACTTGGGACAGTCTGAGGCCAGTGAAACATGACTTACCCACTATGAAAGAAGACTGAGATAGCTTAGAGGTGTAGCTCCTAGGAAAACTGCTAGGAAATGAGAAAAAGATAAGAAAGTGAGCACAGAGGAATATAAGGGAAAATAATGAAACTGTCTTGGCAGGTGAGCTACACCGGGCTGGGGGTACTTCAGCAAAAGTAAAACACCATAATAAAACACAATTATTTTGATTACATGAAATTAAAAAGGGTTTGCACCTTCAAAACTAATGTAGCCAAAATTAGGAGGAAAGCAGGAAACTGAGGGGAAAGTTTTATTCAAATTTCTCTGGTGAGAGCTTCATTTCTCAAAATACATACATACATGCACATATATATGTATATATAAAACTGAGGCAAATTTATAAAAATAAAAGACATTTTCCAATTAATAAATGATCAAAGGATCTGAATAAGCAATTTTCAGATGAAGAAATAAAAGCTATTAATAATCATATGAAAAAAATTCTCTAAATCACTACTGATTAGAGAAATGCTAATTAAAACAACTCTGAGATACCACTCCACACAATCTGATTGCCTAACAGGCCACGAAAGGAAAATGAAAATGCTGGAGGGAATGTAGAAGAATCTGTACACTAATGCCCTGTTGGCAGAATTACAACTGGTGTGTTGCAAAGCAACCTTATTTGCTGCGAGTTAATTTAGTTTCCATTTGAATTGGTTCAGAAATGACACAGAGTCTCAAGTTACATATATATACATACATATTTATTAATAAGAGACATAATAATAGTAGTAAATGATGATGATAAAGGTCTCAATAAGACCCGATAGTTATGTCACAATCAGTAAGTCTCAATACGCATCTAATATTACCAAAATTGATCAGCATCAAAGGGGGAATTATCTACATCTGTATCATGCAGCTCTCATGATGGGAAGGTCCCAGGCTATGATTGCGTACCATGGCGGGGGGTGGGGGGAGAGAGACTCCCAAAGAAGGCTCAGGACTAACAGCCTTCAGTAGTTCCTTCTAACCAGAAGGCATTTTGCCAATTAAATGCATGATTGGTGGGAAAGGAGTTCCCCTCAAAACATCAAAAAAAGCATTTCTGTTTAGGGATATCAGATTCTGGGAGGAGTGACCAGTCCTCCCCAACAACAGACATCATAAACAGTCCAGTGTCTAGCTAGGAATAAGATTAGTTGGAGTCAAATTGCAGGCATACTGAGCAAGGTCAGGTAAGAATGTCCTAAATGAATTGATGTATTACAACTGGTCCAACCATTCTGGAGAATAATTTGGAACTGTTCCCAAAGGATTATAAAATGTTATGACTAAGGTGAAAATACGTTTAACAAGATTGGACAAGTATAACTTATATCAGATTGATTGTTGTCTTGGAGAGTGGGGGAGAGGGGCAGGGAAATGAGAAAGAAAAGTTTAGAATTCAAAATTTTACTAAAATGAATGTTGAAAATTATCTTTACATTTAATTGGAAAAAATAAAATACTATTAAGGAAAATAATTATTCTGAAAAAATAACATCAAAATAAAGTATAATTTTTAAGAAAAAGAAAAGAACCAACAAAGACTTTGAGCTTTAGCAAATAAAGCAACAGGAGAGATGTTAATAACAGAAGAAAATATGGCCTCTAGATCAGGTAAAAGAAGCCAGATATCTGTGAATAAGTATTGCAAGACAAAGGAATATAAATCAAAATTTAATGAGGCAGAGGACCCTATAGGTTCTAAAGAAATCATGGAACCACAGAAGGATAGTCCTGAATGATCCACAAGAGAATAAGAATTGTCAAAGCAGAATTTATAGCCTACATAGCACAAATATTTGGCAAATAGAAAAACTTGAATCCACAGTGGCAATTTTCATCAACAAATAAAAGATTCTGGGATATAAACACACAGAGGCAAAGGACAAGAAGGAGAGGCAAAATGCATCATATTAAAGGAAAACATTATCTCCCTACAAGCAAAACATACACAGAGAGACATTTTAAGGATTATGGTCTGCAGAAGAATATTATAAGTCAAAAAATCTGAACAGTGAAATGTAGGAAACGATATAAGAAAACTTCCCAGAACGTCTGAACACAGAAAACAAAGTATCAATGGAAAGAATCTACAGATTTTCTCTAGAAGAAGAAAAGAAATGCCTATGCTGCAAATTCCAAGACACACAGTGGCTAAATTTAACAATTTCACTGACAAACAACAAATTCTGCAAGTAATCATGGAAAGATCTTCAAGAATATAGGAAAGGAAATTCAAATAAAACAAGACTATTCTGCACCACTAGAAACAACAGGAGGGAATGGAAGAGTGTCTCTGAAAAGCAAATGACATCAAGGTGATGTCATACCTTGCAATTCAGAGTCTAACTATTAATGAAAAAAGATAGATATTCAATTAAAAGAGAAGTTTTAGGAGACAAAAAACTGGACCTGAACAAACTATTTGGTTTACAAACACTCAAGACAACAGAAATAAGAGAAAGGCAAATAAATATAGCAATCAAGTACAACAAAAAATACGAGAGGTCATTAAGAGATTAAGAGACTTTCTAAAAGTACAGAAGAGTGAAAATGCTATACTAAGTGCTAGGAGTAGAAAGACAAAAAAAATTCTTGCCTTCAAGGAGCTTACATTCTACTGGGGGGAAACATATAAACATAGGTAAATATAAAATATATTCAGAATAACTACAAAGTCACTGAGTAGGAATCACTGACAACTGGAGAAATAAAAAATGACTGCTTGAAGGAGATGGTATTTGAACTGAGATGCAAAGGGAGACAGAGCTTCCAAGAGATGGAGGTGAGGAGACAAAGCATTCCGGGCATGGCAGACAGCCTATGCAAAGCCGTGGAGGTAGAAAAGAGAATGTTGTTTAAGGATATTATCAAGTTGGCTAGTTTAGATGGAATGTTGAGTATTGAGGGATAGTAATATATAATCAGCCTGGAAAGTTAGGGTATAACCAGATTTTGAAAGGATCATAGACCTAGGAAATTTCTAGGTTCTTCTTCCTCTAGGAGGGTCATTTCATACAAATCCCTCATTTTACAGATGAGAAAATTGAAGCCCAGGGAAGTTAACATGACTTGCCCAAAGTTATACAGCTAGTAAAGTATCAGAGGTAAGATTAGAACCCATGGCCACTGATCCCAGAGCTAGTGGTCTTTATAAATCAGAGGAGTTTATATTTTATTCTGGAATAGGGGAGCCACTGGGGTCCCTTGAGGATGTGAGTAGCATGATGAGTTAATTTATCAGTGGTATAGAGGTTGAACTCTGCTTTTTCTTTATATCCCCAGTCCTAAGCACAGTACTTGGCACACAGTAAGTAATACAAGCGTACTCAGGCATGGGATCTGTCTCTGATTGATTTGTGAACATCAACATGGCAGCACAGGCTCATCTATGTAGTGCATCCATCTTGGGGATGGGGGAGAAGAAAGAGAGGGGAAAATTTAGAACTCAAAATCCTAGAGAAGTGAATGTTGAAAACTAAAAATAGATTGACTAATTAATAAAAAAGAAATAGAAAATTAAGAGATGTGACCTAGTTGATAGAAAGAAAAGAAAAGCATTTCTCTGGAAAGATCAACATAACTATATAGTTTTTCATTTTAGGATTTGTATCAATTTTTTAGATGATAACATTTAGGTTTGTGACTCATTGAAATTTAAACAAATTATTACTATTTCAAAGACAAAGGAGGCCTCTCTGTTAACCCAAATACCTATGACTTCCAGCACACTGAAGAGGCACTGTGGACCACAGAGCCATTAAGAAGCCCCAGTTGTATTACTGGAACGGCAAGGAGTTTCATGAATTGTCAATGCTCTTTAGTGTCAATGGAAAAGGATCTACCAAAGATCACTTTACAACAAGAAGACAGCTAGAGCCCTTGATGGCACCTCTGGCAGATGGGAAAATAGCTAATGGGTCAGTATGATCTCAGTGTGGTGCTGAAAGAGGAGAGAATTATATGTAGAAGTATCTCCTAAATTTGTTAGACATACCAAATCCCATGGGTGAGAACCAGCAGGAACTATTCTTCTTCTTTCTACCCCCTACCAGGGACAGTGTCATCTTATATCTTGCATGGTTAAGTGGTATGAGTCATTAGCTTCAGGTGTTTATGGCATGTTGTTGTTTTAATCATACATTGCTATTTTAATCATACATTGTATTTCCTTTATTATAAACAATGGAGTGCTTAGAGTTATTAGAAACAGAATATTCTGGTCTTCTAGGGAAGCTGAATTTTGCCCTAGTTGGAAGAATTTGGGAAGTAGAAAGAAAATCCAAAAATATGTATTATATTATGTGTCCCAAAAGTCTTAGTGCAAGTTTAAGCTATTAAAATTTAAAAGTCCTGGCTTCAAGTGCAATTTTAAACTAATAAAGCTTAAAACTACACTACAAAGTACCCTAAATATGCATGTGTATGTATATGTCTCTGTACATACATATATGTACATATTATACTCCCTTTTGTGTATGTTTACATATACAGACATACAAAGACATACTTATTTTGTATATACACACATATATATTTCCATCTCATTGGCACCTTTTGTCTTTTATAGCACAATCACTTCTCATTCAACCTCCTCTCCCCATTAGACCCTCCCTTGTTTTTGTTTTGCTTTTTTTAAAGGATTTTAGCAGAATGAACTCTACAGTTTCTCATCAAGTCATTTTCACAAGAAGAAAATCTTTATAGTCAGTATGTCCATATGATTTTGATATCAATATATCAGGAAGTAGAGAGTGGTAAGAGTAGTCAAGGCAGCATGATTTAGTGGAAAGGACTTTGGATTATGAATTAGGTAATATATGCTCTGACTCCACTATAGATTACTCATATGTCTATAATATATTTGTATCTCTACTTTATTTCTGTCTCTACTATTATCTCAATTATCTACTATCAATATCATCATATCTATATTTAGAGAATCATACAGCTATATACGAATGTATATATATATGCACACATTGTTATAAGTACCAGCCCCTCCTTCTATGTATGAGACCTCCCTGTTAACAAAGGAAATAGTTAAACACAATTGAACAACCACACAGCTCCATCTGACAGTGTATGTGTTCTTCCTTCATTGCAGAAGAAGACCATGCCATCAGAGAAACAACGACATGACTTGCACTTGACTTTGTTTTGCGTGAGGGAGGGCTGTGCAGGTCACCAGCCTCACTTCTCCTCCAGAGCCCTCTGAATCCAATAACCAGATATTCATCAGGATGACTGGAGATGACCCAGGATGAAGCAGTTGAGGTTAAGTGACTGCCCAAAGTCACACAGCTAATGAGTGTCAAGTGTCTGAGGTGAGATTTGAACTCAGGTCCTCCTGACTCCTGCACTGGTGCTCTATCCACTGCACCACCTAGCTGCCCTAACAGTGTCTGCAGCATTATCCAGATGTAAGTTTCCTATCATTCTACCAGAAAAGCAGACTATTTCGACACTAGTTTCGACACTGACTATTGCAAATAATCTCAGTTCGGCAACCTTTTATGGTATTTTTTGCTTGTGTAATTGTAGTCATTGTATACATTGTTCTGGTTCTGCTTATTTTACTCTATTAAATCACACAGGTTGAATAATATTTTCAGGAAGCTCTTTACTGATATTCCCAGTTTTTTATCCTTCATCTCTTTGTTAATTGGTTCTATTGTGTCTATATACAAATGCTTAGAAATTTAATAAGCACAGCCTACTTGCTCATGAAAAAGTAAATGCAAATCAGGTAATGCTAGGTTGATTTTTCAAAATCACTTGTAAAACCTCATAGGTTATCTGCTTTTTAAAAATCGTCTTCCCTTTTCCTGATTCTGGCCTAGTCTTTTAGAACTTTGGTGATATAATTCAGAAATACAGCCATTTTACATGTAATTCCTTTTCATTTTTTGAAGGGGGGAGTCAAGGCAACTGTGGTTAAGTGACTTGGCCAAAGTCATACAGTTAGTCAGTGTCAAGTATCTGAGACCAGATTAGGTCACATCTCTTTATTTTCTATTTCTTTTTTTATTAATTAATTAATTTTTAGTTTTCAATCCCATTACCACTGGCATTAGAAGGTCCTCTTGACTCCAGGGCCAGTGCTCTATATCTGCACCACCTATCCGTCCCCTTTTTCTTCTTTTTCAGTAAGAAGTAGGGAAGGAAGGAAGGAAGGAGGGAGGGAGGGAGATCTAACACAAGACCTTCTTCTCTTAATCATTCTTCTTCTCAGCTCCCATAAAGTAAAATGAACTGACTTATCCATGGTATTCCAGATGCAGAATTTCTGTGAGTTTCTGTAGTCTTACAATATTTCCTAATCATGTGTGGTGTGTCCCCCCCCCTGCCCCTTTAAAATTTTTTACTGCAATTATTATTAGAAAATTCAATGCTCCCAAATCTCCACGGGTTTAAAACTAATCAAGGACACTGAAGTTAGCATCAGTGTCCAAATGCAGAGAGCAGCAGGCTGCTTGTGCAGGCCCACAAAGGGTGAGGTTTGGAACACGAAGTCAGGGTTGAGGGCTTAGGAACACCAAAAATTCTAAGAATAAGGCAGGTCTCAAGAAAAACCCAGAAGATAATGAATAGTTATGTTAGAGTATGGGGTCAGGCAAGTCATGCTAAGAAGGCAGAGGGTTCCAGGCAGGGTCCAAAGACCAGGAAAAGGTCAGGAATCAAAACAGAGCAGTGGGGGGCCACAATTGGGGTATGGACGGCATATTACAACGTGGAGGATCCCATGGTCCTGTGAAGATTGCAAGTAAGTTAGGTCAAGTAGCCCTAAGGACTCTATCACCTTTCATTACCCCCTAAGACAGTCTACAGCCTGGGAAGATTCCAAACAGGAAGAGCTAGAGCCTCTGTGCTGGTGTTCCAGGCTGACCCATCATAGCACTGGTGCAAAACTGATTTGAAAAGAGGGAGAGCTAGCAAACTTGGCAACACCACCATAGTACAGTTAATTATCTACAATTTATCCTGAACAGATCTTGTTTGTAAATGGATATTTTCATGTTGCTCCCTGCCATTAGACTATGACCTGGGGAGGAGCAGGAAATGTGTTTTGCCTTTCTTTGTATATCCAAAGCATAGCACGGTGTCTGACACACAGCAGGCCCTTAATAAGACTGATTGACTAACAAATTGTGGAGGCCTGGGATTTCTGAGTGGCTTTCCTAATGTGTCGCTATACTCCCTTTTGGTAAATTATCTCCCAGAAATTTTGTTTGCCAAGCCCTCTTGCAAACTGCCTAAGGTCTTGGGCATAGAGCACAAAGAATTTAAGAGTAGATAAATCTATATCACAAAATTAGTGACAGTTTCAGTCTTGACAGTACATTGTCAGGCCTTTCCTTTTCTCATATATGTCCCTATATCATAGGTTTCAGGACCCTGACAATACTCTCACCCTTCCTAGTTCTCTTTCTATTTACACATGAACTCATTTATAATACAATGTGGACAGCTAGGTGGCACCACAGCTGCACAGAGTGCTGGGCCTGGAGTCTCCTCTTCTGAGCACAAGTTCAACCTCAGACACTTGCTTACTGTGTGACCCTGGGCAAGTCACTTAACCCTGTTTGCATTAGTTTCCTCATCTATGAAATGAACTGGAGAAGGAAATGACAAACCACTCCAGTATCCTTGCCAAGAAAACCTCAAATGCTATCACAAGAGTCAGACATGACTGAAAAGACTGTAATTTTTTAAAATTCTATTTTTGACTACATATTTTTGCCCATAGGGATAGGGATAAGGACTGGATCTGTAATTTCCCTGTCATTAAGAAGAGGAAACTCCCTGCAAGAAGTATTCTTTTGAATTAATTGTCTTAGTAAGATATTCAGGGTACAACAGGATAATGCATCATATAGCCAGTAGGTGTCAGAGGTAGGATTTGAAGCCACGTTTCCCTAGCTCTAAAACCTGCTTTCTAAACATGAAAGCACATTATTTTTGCATATAGTAAATACCTCATACACTCTCATAGATTTAAATTGAATTGAATGGTAGAATGACAATCAATTTCCCTAGGGGAAACCCCTTCCCTTTGAAAGGGTTTGCATCCATTTGTTTGTTTGTCTCAGATTTCCTGAGGTCTCCTGTTGGACTGGCTCATCTCTAAACACCTGATGGGGGAAGGAGAAGGTGCAGAGCTGTGCCATCATTTTAATATGCACCTTTCCTTTGGGCTCAATCTTTTCTAGGCACCAGAACTCTTGAGACTTCGTTTTTCTTTTACTACCATTCCCCCCCCTGCTCATTACAATGTCAATGACTACATCACTTTTTTGCTGTCACTTATCAAGGGGAGATGCTGTCAGTTCCCTCTATTGGCCCTGCTCCCTTCTTCTTCCCTCCTCCCTCTCTCTCCCTCCCTCCTCTGCTCATCAGCCTGGGAGGATTGATCACTTTCCCTAATAGAACACTTATCTCAACTCACTTATCTTTTATGGCACCTAGAGAAGCTGTGATGACTGCCCCTTAATGGAGCATACACGGGTAGCTTCAGGACGTTCAAACCCTTCATTACTGCATTTGCTCCAACTCATTGCACTCACACCTCCTCTCCTTTTCATAAAGCTCCTAATTCTCATTTGCTAACCTTCTCAAGCCATTTTGTATTATAATGTAGCCTAGCCCATTGGGCACCAAAGCTGGGTCCATTCCACTATTTCCTCCATTTCCTCCGCTCTGTATTCATCATCATAATGCGTCTTCTCTCACTCCATTGGAGACGTCCTCCAAATGTCACCTTGCCTCCAGAGCCACCTGTGGGAATGCTTTAAAAGGATTCTGTTGGTTTCCTTTTCCTCTATTCTATCCTGGCATCTTGGAGTAGCATTGGAAACAAACTGGCAAATTAACTGACAAACTTTGTCCTTCTCTTTGTGAAAGAAATCATTCTCTTATGTTCTTCTAGCTTGATGGAGACATGAAATGAGACTATTCACAGCACAGCCAAAACAAGCCAAGGAACAAAATCCTTTAATTTGCCTAAAAATGTTTTCCAGAGACATTGCCTGCATCTCAAACTAAGTATGTAATTTCACTTACAGCTGTGAGATCAGACCAGAAGTGGGAGAAGGGTCATATCTTCAGAATACTATATCTTATCTTATTTGTCCTTATTATATTATTGATAACTATCATACTTCACTCTCTCCTGTATTCATCTCACAGATACAATGGTAACATACGCAGCAACGTTTGATTTGGGATACACAGAACCAAATTTACCTAAAAGACTCAGGTAACTAAGTTGACCAGCCCTTGGAGTCAGGAAGACCTCAGCTCAAATCCTGATTAAGACATTTTACCATCTGCATGATCCTGGATAAGTTGCTTAGCCTCTCTCAATTTCCTCATCTTTAAAATGGGAACAATCTACCTTATGGGGCCATTGTGAGAAGCAAATAATTTAATACATGTAAAGTGCTTCGCAAACCTTAAAGTGCTTAAATTATTCTTATCAGCTGATATGCCCATCCTCCCCCTTGTCATAATCCCTGCTTCCATATCTCTTCTCATCAACATTCTCTCCATCCTCATCACATTCTCCATATTGCACATTTCAGCTCCAGTAGTGTTACAAATTCCCATCTATCCCAAGTCTCCTCAGGTTCTAAGGCATTTTCAAAAAGAACCAGACAGACTAGTGTTGCATAAAGCTTTAGGATTTTATTATAATGTATTTTAATTCACAAGGCAAAGCTCAAGGCCCCAAAATCAAACAATTGTTGGGAGGAGAATGGGAGAAAGGGAACAAGGGAAGGAGGATTGTGGACAAAGGATATCACATGACCAAAAGCATAGCTACAACTGCATGTTGATTGCTATACCTCACCATTCCCCAGACCAGAATCCTCACCTTTGGTCTCCACCTCCTAATCCTCGTCTCCTTTACAGACACATTCTCTCTTTAATGATATTCTCTAATCTTATTCCAGATTCTATCTCAATCCCATAAAGAATCATGAGAAGGAATCTTAGAGATCATTTCATTTAACCTCCCATTTAAAGAAGGAATTAATACCCCCCTTACAAGGGGGAAGAGCCAACATCGTAGAGTAAAAACAGGGACTTGCTACAACTGTCCCCCAAATCCAGCCAAATATCTATAAAAAATGACTCTAAACAAGTTCTGAAGTTGCAGAACCCACAGAATGATGGAATGAAGCAAATCTCCAGCCCAAGACAGTCTGAAAGTTTGATGGGAAGGGTCTATCACACCAGACTGGGGAGCAGAGCTCAATCTAGTGTGGGTTGCAACAGCACAGATGGAACCTGAGCAGGTCTTGAGGGGAATGAATCACTAGCATCTGTGGCCATTTTCAGACTTCATGACCCCAAAACATCAAGGACACTTTGGAAGGTCAGTGGTAAAAAATATCTGACATGTATGAGAGAGGAGAGGTCCAGTCTCAGCTCCAGGGTGGCAAATGGGGCAGAAGAACCCATGGCAGCCACAAAAGCAGAAGCAGCAGGGGCAGCAGCAGTGGCTGTTTCTGGAGCTCTAGGCCCACAGAGCACTTGATCGTACAGCCTACCAACCCCAATAGAAACAGAGAAACCTTGACAAAGAGCTCAAAATTCAAATAATTAGCTGGGGAAATGAGCAAAAACTTGGATAAAAATCAGACTATACAATTTTACTTTGATGACAAGGAAGATCAAAGCAAACAACCAGAGGGAGACAACAAAGTCAAAACTCCTACATCCAAATCCTCCAAGAAAAATGTGAACTGGTCTCAGACTCAAAAAGAATTTTGAAAATCAAATAAGAAAAACAGAGGAAAAAATTGGAAGAGAAATGAGAGTGATACAAGAAAATCATAAAAAACAAGTCAACTGCTTGCTAAAGGGACCCAAAAATGCTGAAGAGAATTACACCTTAAAAAATAGACTAACTCAAATGGCAAACGAGATCCAAAAAGCTAATGAAGAGAAGAATGCTCTAAAAAGCAGAATTGGCCAGATGAAAAAGGAGGTCCAAAAGCACACTGAAGAAAATAATTCCTTCAAAATTAGAATGCAGCAGATGGAAGCTAATGACTTTATGAGAAACCAAGAAATTATTTTTAAAAAACCAAAAGAATGAAAAAATAGCAGATAATGAGAAATATGTCATTGGAAAAATGACTGACCTGGAAAATAGATCCAGGAGAGACAATTTAAAAATTATGGGACTACCTGAAAGTCGTGATCAAAAAAAGACATCATCTACTAGTCATCATCTTCCATGAAATTATCAAGGAAAACTGCCCTGATATTCTAGAACCAGAGAGTAAAATAGAAATGGAAAGAATCCATCAATCACCTCCTGGAAAAGATTCCAAAAGAAAAATTCCTAGGAATATTGTAGCCAAATTCCAGAGCTCCCAGGTCAAGGAGAAAATATTGCAAGCAGCCAGAATGAAACAATTCAAGTCTGGTGGAAACACAATCAGGATAACACAAGATTTGGCAGCTTCTACATTAAGGGATTAGAGGGCTTGAAATATGATATTCCAGAGGTCAAAGGAGCTAGGATTAAACCAAGAATCATGTACCCAGCAAAACTGAGCATAATACTTCAGGGGAAAAAATGGTCATTCAATGAAATAGAGGACTATCAAATATTCTTGATAAAAAGACCAGAACTGAATAGACAATTTGACTTTCAAATACAAGAATCAAGAAAAGCATGACAAGGTAAGGGACTTACTAAAGTTGAACTGTTTATATTCCTACATGGAAAGATAATATTTGTAACTCTTGAGACTCTTTTCAGTATTAGGGTAGCTAGAGGGATATTTATATATATATATATATATAGACAGAGGGCACAGGGTGAGTTGAATATGGGATGGTATCTAAAAAATGAAATTAAGGGGTAGGAGAGGAATATATTGGGAGAAGGACAAAGGGAGAAATAGAATAGATAAATAATCTCTCACATAAAAGACCAAGAAAAAGCAATTTCAGTGGTGGGAAGGGGGGAGGTGAGAGGGAAAGAGTGAACCTTATTCTCATCACATTTGGCTTAAGGAGGAAATAACATGTATACTGAATTTGGTATGAAAATCTGTCTTACACTACAAGAGAGGAGGGGGCAAAGGGAGAATGATAGAAGGGAGATCAAATATAAGGAGGGGGTAATTAGAAGTCAAAAGAAAGAATAGAATAAATGGGGGAACAGTATAGGATAGAGGGAAAATATAGCTAATCTTTCACAATGTGACTGTTATTGAAGTGTTTTTCATGATTACACATGTATAACCTATATTGAACTGGGGTGAATGAGAAGAGAGGAAGAAAGGAGTTGGAGCACAAAGTTTTAAAAACAAATGTTAAAAATTGTTCTTATATGCAACTGGGAAATAAGACATACAGCAAATGGGGTATAGAAATCTATCTTGCCCTACTAGAAAATAGAGGGGAATGGGATAAGAGAAGGGAGAGGTGTGATAGAAGGGAGGGCAGACTAGGGGAAGGGGTAATCAGAAAGCATCCTGTCTTGGGGTAGGAGGAAGGGAGAGATGGAGAGAAAATTTGGAACTCAAAATCTTGTGGAAGTGAATGTTTAAAACTAAAAATAAACAAATTTTAAAAACTACTCCCCCTTACAATATCACTGAGAAATGGCTATCCAGACTCTTGCCTGAGCCATTTCAGTGGCTAAGAACTCCTCACTTTACATGGAAATTTATTCCATTTTTGCATAGAAAGTTCTCACTTATCTACAAATAGATCCATTATCTCCTCAATGTACATGGTCCTTCCAGTGATATAGACCATAATTTATCCACGCCCACCCATTCTCTGTGACTTCTATCCATGTTTTCTTATCAAGTGTTAGCGCACTTCCTCATTTTTTCCTAACATCTTGAGGATATCAGAAGAACACTAGGGTTATCTATCCACTTGTTATGCCCTGCCCTCATCACCTCATCCCATCTTCTTTTTTATTCCTACGTTTTCCTTTACTTTAGTTCTTCTACAAAGTTCCTTATTTGTATATATATATACACATATATATACACATGCACACACACACATTATCAATACCATATCATGAAATTTTACATTATTAGATAATATTTCTTTCTATTTATATTATAATTTTAGAGGTTTGTAATTATTATATTATAAAATATAATTTATGTATACATATGTATGCACATATGTAAAATGCCTTATATGATTGTGCTATATATTTATACATATAAAATATAAGTATATTATGTGTGTATATATTGATACATAAAACAAATAATGAATTATTATATAAACATATATTAGGTGTATATGCATGTGTATATATGTGTACATACATATATCTGTAAAATCTGCTCACTTTTACAATTAGCCACTTCATTACCCTTTGTAGGGGATACTAATTGTAAATTCCTTTGAGCCTACTGTGTTCCATATTTTACAGCCATATAAATACCAATATAATATTGGCATAAAAAAGACAGGCCTTTGGTTTTGAAAGAAGTTTGGCATTGGTAAAAGAGATCTGCAGTTTTCTGAAGGCAATCCAGCTTGTTTCATTCTGGGCCCAACTCATTATCCATATGTATTGTCTGTCCAGATATATAGCACTGACTTTAAGTGAGACAACATTTGTCTTCCTTTAAACCTCAACCATTAATCTAGTTTTTCTCCTCTAATGAAGACAACCCAAGCAAGAAAATGCTTCAGATTCATTTAATAATTCATGCCACAAACAGCTATCAGGTACTTATTGCACTAGATACCAAAGGATCTGTCAGGCTGAGGTAAAACATAGCCTCTACCTTCATGGAACTTTCAGTCTTATATCAGGACATGCATCTCAGTCTCTGTTAAATTTTCTTTCCTCCAACTTATATATCTACAATCCTTCAACCATTCTATGTATATAACAAAGCTTCAAGTCTTCTCACTATTTTAATTAACCTCTTATAGAAATTTTCTAGTCTATCAATGTTCTTTCTAAAATATGGCACCCAGAATTGAACACAGTATTCTAGATAAGCTCTGACTAGGCCAAAAGATGTTTATTCTGGGGACATTTCTCTTCACTGTAATATAATTTGAGACCATGCTAGCTTTTCTGGCATCAGTGATATGCTATTATCACACAATGAACTTATATTAACTAAAACCCATAGAACTTATTCATTGGGACTGTCTTGTTAAGACAGTTTTCCCCCGTGATATAGTTGTGCCAATTAATTTTTTAAATTCAGGCTAAATGCAGCCTTTTACATTCATTCCTATTAAATCTCAATTTTGTCTGTTTGGGCCCATTGCTCTAGCCTGTCAAGACTTCGGCTGTGTCATCTGACATACTAGCTATCCCTACAAGTTTTGAGTCATCTCCACATTTGATAAGCCTTTCTAATTTTATAATAAAATAAAGATAATTGTTAATGTTTGTATCTTTTTAAAAAATATTTAATTTATTTTTAGTTTTCAATATTCATTTCCACAAGCTTTTGAATTTTAATTTTTTTCTACTTCCCTCTCCTTCTACCTCCCCAAGACAGTAGGCAATCTGATATAGGTTCTACATATACATTTTTATTGAACATATTTTCACAATAGTCATGTTGTATAGAAGAATTTAGAATGAATGGAAAGAACTATGAGAAAGAAAAGACAAAACAAAAAAGAGAGTAAATAGTATGCTTCCATCTACATTCAGAGTTCTTTCTCTGGATGTGGATGGCATTTTCCATCATGAGTCTTTCAGAGTTGTCTTAGGTCTCTTGCATTGCTGAGGAGAGCTAACTCTATCAAAGTCAGTCTATTGTACAATGTGACTTGCTGCTGTGTACAAAGTTCTCCTGGTTCTGCTCATTTCACTCAGCATCAGTTCATATAAATCTTTCCAGGTTTTTCTGAAATCTGCCTGCTCATCATTTCTTTTAGCACAATAGTATTCCATTACATTCATATATCACAACTTTCCAATTCTTGGCTAACACAAAAAGAGCTTCTATTAATATTTTTGTACACATGGGTCCTTTCCCATCTTTACGATTTCTTTGGGACATAGCCTTAGAGGTGGTATTGCTGGGTCAATATATCTTTTTATTCTCACAAAAACCCCAGGGAGGTAGGGGTTATTATCACCTCTGTTTTACAGATTAGGAAACTGAGGGTCATAGAGATTAAGCAATTTATCTAATGTCACACAGCTAGTAAATGTCTGAGGCAAGACTGAAAGTCATGTCTTCCTCCCTTGGAGTCTAGTAGTTCTCCAGGCACTGGGCCTCCAGTTGCCATTAATTCATCGATAAAATAAATGTTGAATAGAAGGGAACTAATGACAAAGCCCTAGGGCCTTTAACTAAAGGATCTCTTCAGTTTTTGGTAATTCTCATCAGTATCTCCCAATTCCTACCTTCATTCTAATAACTCTCTTCCTGTACTTGTCCCTATCCACATTCCATTTCCATCATATCCTCTACTATCCAAATTTTACACATTTTTTGGAAACACTAGATCAGCTTTAGCACACAAGAACTTAAACTACCAATCTCAAACAATCCCCCAGCATCAGCCTCCCTGGTATCTGCTTTGAAGTCGTGTGCTACCATGCCTTGCAATTCCACCTTTTCTTGAAGACTCAGTTCAGAACCACCTCTTCTGTGAAATCCCTGACTATTCCAATCTATAATGAACTCTCCCTTTTCTAATACATTGCTTTTAGAGCCTGTACATTCTCTCAGATTGTCCTTTATTAACTTCATATATAGCATTCTTGTCTATACAATTAGTGTTAGCTTCTTCGGGGCAAGAATACATTATAACCTCCACAATACCCAACTGAGTAATGAGGAGAGAGCAGACTATCAGTGAAGTCATACATTCTGTCTTGGCAACATGGCATTGTGGATATAGTGGTAGCTGCAGTGGTGAACCTTGAGTCAAGAAGATTCAGCTTCGGATACTTGCCAGCTATATGACCACAGGAAGTTAAAAACCTCTCCTAGCCTCAATTCCTCATCTGTGCAATGAGAATGATAACAATATCTCCCTCACAAGGCTATTGTGAGAGAAACATGAGATCATGAATCTAAAGCATTTTGCAAAACAAAGATCTATATATAAATGTCAGCTATTATTATTGAATTTAATTGATTTGGTTATATGCACCATAAAATTTATAATTTACTTGTGTCTCTAAGGGAGTCAAACCAAGTTGCCTAATGGATCCAATTTCATTCTTGCAATGATGGAGTTGGACAGGACCTAAGAGATAATCTACTCCAACTGTCTCACTTACTGATGAAAAATTTGGGGCCTCAAATGGAGACCAGCTAAACAAATTATAGTATAATAAGATTACAAACCATAGTTGGCTATAAGAAACCACAAATATGAAGAGTTCAGAGAAGCATTGAAAGATTTATATGAACTAATGCAGAACAAATAATACACACAAATGCCTACAACAGTGTAAATAGAAAGAACAAAAACCCCTGAACTCTATGTAAATTATAATGAACAAACTTGGTCCCAGAGAAAAGATGGAGTAAATGCATCTTTCTATTCTCTTTGCAGAGTTCTGGAAGGTTGGGGGATGGCAGAGTGGAGCAAGGTGGAAAAATGGAAGGGTTAGGGTTAGAAGGAAAGGGAGTGGAAGAGAGCTAGTGGTATATATATTGCACATATTATCAGATACAATGTATGTGTTGGTTTATTTTGCTAAAATTCTTTTCCCTCCCTTTCTACTAAAATCTTTGCTACAAGGAATGGCCCCCTGGGTTTGTTATTGTTGAGTTGTTTTTGGTCATGCTTGATTCTTTGTAACCCCATTTGAGGTTTTCTTGGCAATGATACTAGAGTGGTTGCCATTTCCTTCTCTAGCTCATTTTACAGATGAGGAACTGAGGCAAACAGGGTTAAGGGACTTGTCCAGGGTCACACAGCTAGTAAGTGTCTGAGGCCAAATTTGAACTCTGTCTTTCCTGACTCCAGGTCCAGGGATCTATCTACTTCTCCACCTACCTGCCTCCAGTGGTAGACAGGACTATTTAAAAATGAAGGTGATGTAGAAATGAAAGATAGCATCAAGAATAAGGTGAAAAGAAAAATCTGAGGCCTACAAGGGAATCCTAGACTTAGAGCTGTGAGGGACCTTTGGGTCAAGTAGTCCAAATCCCTCCTACTATATGTGAGGACATTGAAATCCAGAACCATAGAGTGATTTCACAGAGTTGGAAAACAGTAGAGTTGGGATTTGATTCAAGATGTTCTGAGTCCAAAGCCAACCCTTTTTCAACAAAAAAAGATCATACAGCTATTGTGACCAGAAACCAAGTCTTCTGATTCCTAGACCAATTTTTCCCATATACCAAGCTGCCTTCTAATGCATACCTCTCTGCACAGGGATAGAACTATGGACTTGGAAAGATGTGTTAGAAAATTAATGGAAGCTTTGGGGGCAATGGTGTAGAAAGAGAGATGGTGGAGCTAGGGCAATATAGTCGATAAAAGGTCCCCTTTTTCAAAACTCTCCTTCAACCTGAAATAGAAAATGGAATTCTACCCCAACTGTCTCCATGGACAGGAATACCCAGCCCTCTGCTTCTTCTCCCTCAAATCTTATGCCAGCTGTTTCTTTGTTTTGCAGTGTTGATTTGCCAGATATTTCATCTTTGGCCTTCAGCATTTTTATCCTCATTTGATGAAATGGCAGTACATAATACATATGCCTTCAAAGGAAAGCACGCCTGCTTCTCAATAATGGATTTTCAGTTTTCCACTATGAGGGTAAAAGACAGATGAATACGGAAAGTCAGAGCACTAACCACCAATCTGCATGCAAGGCTCAAATCCATTTCACTTACTGGAGATACTTATGGGAAGTCAGCCTTAAACATCACAGTTCTCAGCTTATATCAACAGAAGTACTGTCAGTTTCTCTTCCTGTTTCAGGACTGGGCTAATAAATGAGGTTCTAGGGGGTTATATAGTAAACAAGTTGAGACTTTCTGTCCATTCATCAAAAGTTTCCAACAAGTTTATAGCTCTGTAAAGTCTTATTTCACTAAATCAAAT
Organism: Potorous gilbertii; assembly: GCA_028658325.1. Lineage (NCBI taxonomy): Eukaryota > Metazoa > Chordata > Mammalia > Diprotodontia > Potoroidae > Potorous > Potorous gilbertii. The sequence goes on along the minus strand of CM053771.1, from coordinate 269,911,897 downwards.
ATTTATTTAAGCTACCTTTTTCTTGAGTTTTCTGACTCTTAACCTGGAGGCTGTAATTGATGAAGGAAATCGCTCCAAACTGCAGCAAGCAGTAGTGGGTATCTTCGTACTGATGTAAAGGGGGCTGCCAGAAAGACTACCTGACGAGAAATCATGAGCCCTGGGTTCTAGACCCAGCTCTACTAGTAGTCCCTTACTGTGTATTCCTGGGCAGGTCACTTTCTTTTCCCTGGATTTCAGCTCCTTCATCTCTAATAATGTAGGTATGTGAGAGAGTGGTAGGAGGAGCTATTTAAAGCCCCTCAAAGCTCTAATATTCTCTGCATCTAGGACAAGGAGCTAATAATGGCTTTTTCCACTGGGCTAATGGTTTACTTCACTTTTGTTTTTCAGTGTACACAATCACATAATAATTTTAGTGCTGGAGGGGACTTCGGAGGCCCGTTCAACCCATATTGGAAAAAGAATAACTTCTGAAATACCCCTGATCATCCAGTCTGTGTCAGACTTCCTCCAAGGAGGGAGGAACACTACACCTCTCAAGGCAGTTCCTTTCATTTCTCAATAGCCCTGCCTGGAAATTTTTGCTTGTGCTTGAAAAGTAGCACTCCCACTCATCACCACTCCTATTTCTGCTTCCTGGGGCCAAAAACAACAGCTCGCTAGCTCCTCTTCTCACATGACAATCCTTCAAATATTTGAAGCCAGCGTTTAGCCCCTTCCAATCCCCCAATTTTCTCTTCTTTAGGTTAAACATCCTCAGTTTTTTCAGCCTATCCTGATATAGTGGCATGGTCCTTCACAGTCCTGGTTGCCTTTCTCTGAACATTCCCTAGCTTATCTACATCCTCCCTAAAACATAGTATTTGGGAATGAGGACAATACTCCAGAGATGATCTGAATGGGACATTCTGACGTCCAAAATTACTTTAGCTTTTTCGGCTGAGATACCACACTACTGATTCATACTGAGCTTGCAATCCTCTAAAACCTTCAGATTTTATTTAGACAAATTTGTATCTAACCCTATCTTTCCCATCCTATACTTGCAAAGTGAATTCTTGAACACAAATGTAAAACTTCACCTTTATATTTGGAACAAGTTACTCTAAACTAAAGACAAGGCACGTTTATGATTGATTTGAAAAGGATCTCCCATTCAGTACTTCAAGATGTTAAGATTTAATCAATGTGGAGACTCTATCCACTGACCCAGAGTATAATCCCCTTGAGGCCCTAGAAGCTACCCATCCTGAGTTGTTGTGGATTTATAAAAAGTTGTTCAGCTAATGTGATGATGACTTTCCAAAGTAGCCAAGTTGACCCTCACATAACAGCTATCTAGTCAGTTACCTTGTTTTTTATCCTTCATTTTCAAAGAGCATCAATGACATCATGGGGATGTAGTTCTGATGTGTGCATGAATTTGATCTGAAGGAGGCAGAGTTGCACAAAGTTGTTGGTCTCACTCTCTCTTGCCCAGTCATCTCAAGATAAAAGACAGAATGGCTGCAGATAGCCCAGGATGCAGTGGATGACCTTGACATCTTCATTTTCTGATCAAGCTCTAAGCATTCCACAGTGCCTGCTTCAGCTATCCTCATGGCCATTGGAACAAATTATTCTCATCCACCCATTCTTCCAGGGAAAGTCTTCATGTGCATGGAGTAGATGTCCTCCTAACTCACCAACATGTCTGAAACCTGTTGGTTACTCTAAATCTGGTTTAGTCGGTCTTCCAAGATAGTTTTACCAGGGTATGGCCACTGTGCATGCTACAGTTTCTTGGAGCCACAGGTGAGAGTTGGATGAATCAGGTGGACACCAAAGTGGATGAGCAGCCTTGAAAGGGGCTTGATAAGCCTTCACACTGGAGGTGCTAGTCCGTCTGAACATCCCATATATCCTAGCATATATTCAAAGCCTATCAAATTTGATGGAAACTGCCAAAGGTTATATAAGCCCCGTTCCCCTCCATCCAACACAGGGTCATAGGATTATATGTTTAGAGCTGGAAGGAACCTCAGAGACTGTCTAAAATTCACCCCTCATTTTACAGTAGAAAAAACTAAGGCCCAGAGAGAAGTAGCTTGACCAAAGTCACACAGATAACAAATTGCAGAATTGGAACTTGAACCCTGAACCTCTGACCTCAAATCCAGCATTCTTTCCTGCCTCAAGATTCCAGGGTCATTTCTACTCCATAATGAAGTATCAGGGGAAAACTTTAGTAGAAACTCACATTATTTTTCAAATATATCTAGAGTACAAATTCATAGACAATCGTACTTTGAATAAATTGCCAGTGGGAACACTATTCCAGTGGATTTAGCACCAATATATTAACTGAAATGGTAAGACATGACTGGAAAATTACAATTTTAAAACTGAGACTGTACTTACAATGGGCTCCTGGGTCAACTGTTGGTCAATGCAAATAAACAGTCTACTCTGTCACACAATCAAATGGGGTTGGGCACAATGTCCTGTACATAGTAGGCATATAAATATTTATTGAATGAATGTCAAATGAATAAATGAATACTTTCATTGAATTGACCAAATGAACTGGCTGTCTTGAAATTGCCTAACAAAACCACAGTACCAACATGTGGCCATGCCCTAGGCCTTCCTCCAAGCTTAATCTGTTTAGGGATAAACATGGCAAGTTTTCCGCTTGATCTTTTAATGTCCATCTGCTCCTAAAACGTTAGAGGCTTGTATATACTCATGCATGTGTGAATACCTGCTGATGAAGAGTTAGAAAATATGTTCACACAAGCATGAATGCAAGCACTGTTCCACAAACCCACACTCCCACAAACATACCATAAGCTAGCCTGAGGCTAAAGAAGAAATAATATGGATAGAGGTTTGGTGAAGGGATGTCATCCACAGAGCTCTATAAGCCCAGGTCTGGAAACTTTACCTGGACTGTGGCTGAGAAAGTAGCAGAAAGATATTTATAAGGACTCATTCCTTCCAAAAAAGCATGGCTGACATTAAGGGGGCATGAAATCTGGCATTGGATTTCGCCCTGTGCCAAGGTGGAAGAAGTGGGTGCTACAAGGGCTGAATTCAGGACTATCTTAAGGTCCAAAAATAGATCCTTCCATCCTCCTGACGTGAAACTTGAAATTCCCACCATTAGTCAGTACCTTGGAACAGCTTATCTATTACTGTTTAGCCCATTCAAGTTTGCAACATCAGTCTTCCTTGACTCATCACCTTCACCCCTCCCCTGAGGTCCACTTAATTGCCGAGTCTTATGGAATCTACCTCCTCAATAGCTCTTACTTGTCTTGGACTATAATCTGCTAAATTAGGTGCTCTGTATCCATTTTTCCAGTTTCTCCTTTCTACAATTCACCCTCCAGACAGCTGCCAAAGTGATATCCATAAAGCAAAGGTCTGATCATTTCACTCTTCTCATTGCCCCTAGAATCAAATATAAATTCTTTAATTCAGCCTTTCACAATCTGGCCCCAGCCTGCCTTTCTATATTAATTATATATTACTTTTCCCCACTCTATATTCCAGCCACACTGGTCTACTTGCTGATCCTGACACATTAAATTTGATACCTTATCTCTGTACTTTTTAACAGGCTTCATACCAGAAAGTACTTCCTCCTCACCTTCTCCTTTTAGAATTCTTAGCTTACTTAAAAAACTCAGTTTAAGCACCACCTCCTAAATGGTTAGTGTCTCCTCTGCCCTAAAATTACCTTGTATTTATTTTGTATGTATTTTGATTTCTTTATGTGAATAAATAGCATTAAGTACAACTTTGGAAGGTAAGAGTCTGTCATTTGCCACTCTATCCTTTCTTCTCTCTCTTTCCGTCTGGATAGGAGCAGAAACTTTTCTATTTCCTGAGAGGTAGGTAGTTATGGGGTCACAACTCCACATTCTCCTTTCTCTAGGGAGAATTAATAAACCACATCCTGTAACAACAATTACCTCACTTTTTAGCCTGGGGCAATATAATAACTCTCAAATAAACATGATCTTTTTTTAAATTTTGTGGAGTTCATAGATGACAAAAAATTTACTAGTGTAATCACAATATCTCAGAGCCCCCAGTTAGGAAAATTCCTAGCATTTAGACAGAAGTTTGGCTCTCTTCCCTAATCTAAATTTTGATTTATCTCTAGCTGACTTACCTCTTTATGTTTGAGACAAAAAAATGAAAATATAGGAATCATTTATATAAAAGAAGTATGCAAAATATATTACAATATGTGTTACTAGACAGGATAAGGGAGAAGAAATTGGGGAAAGAGCAGGCACTTGAATTCAAGCTCTTCCATCTACCATACATGTGATCTTGGGCAAGTCATTTATCATATCTTGCCTCAGTTGGATTCAAAGAATCCAAAGTCTAGTCCACTTCTAGGTCAATGATCCTAAGCCCCTAAAAATCCTTCCATATTTGGGAATCTATAACACTGATTTTACCAAGAGGATGATATGCTAAGATCATCTATTCAACCCCATCCAAGCTGACAGTGTCTGTATGCTAATGGGTCTGGAAGGTAGCCATAAGGCTACCCAGCAACCTGGGGGCTCAATGAGTATATGGTGTCTCCGTGGTATATTCCATTCCACATTTAAGAGATTAGTTCATAGGTAGATAAGGGCAAAGGTAACTTGGATGGAGAAGTCCATGGTCATTTTCTTTGGGGGAGAGTCTCCTTTTAGTCTTTGAAGAGTTACTGATACCCAACCATTTGTAGTTTCAGCCTGAATACTCTTCTGCAAGATTCCTGTGGGGGTTCAATGGCATTTGCTAGCGATGCTGCACTCTTGCAATCCTCACTCCTTCTCCTCAGTCCCAGTCTCATAAAATATGGTGTCCCTTTAAGAACCTGTGACCATGAATTAAGTCTGTCTTCCAGCTCAAAGACCAAACTAATCTCCAATTACTTTCAAGACTGAGAGGGAATGCTTGTCCCTTTAAACTACAACTCCCAGGATTCCAGTCAGTTCTCAAATCCCAACTTACTTATATAGGTACATGATGTGTCTCTTGATATAATGGAAGGTCGATCCTATTCCAGGGGCAGAGCCAAGATAGCAGAGTAGAAAGTCTCACCCATGCTAGCTCCTAACCCACAGCCCATGGATTTCCTCTAAAAAGAACTCCCGACAAATTCTGGAACAGTGGAAACCATGCAGCAACACAGTGAAGGAGATTTCCATTCCAGAGAGCCCTGAAAAACCGATCCCAAAGGTCCATAGAGCACCGGACAGGAGCGGAGCCCTCCCCTGCCCTGCCCTGGCCACGCGGCACTGAGAGGAGCGAGCAGATCCGAGCAGGCTTCAGGGACAGAATCTCCAGCAGTCGCGAAGGTCCCTCCACCCACAGACTCACAGGTCAGTGAGAGAGATAGGCTGAGAGGGGAGCAGTGTATCTCTGGGACTCAGGCCGCCTTGGGAGGCAGCAGCAGAGGCAGCAGGCGGCCAGAGGCCCCTGAAGCAGGCAGCTCCATTACAGAAGGTCTCTGCATAAACCCCCTGAGGGAACTGAGCCTGG
>CM053771.1:269880342-269905859 GCA_028658325.1 Potorous gilbertii | reverse complement strand
GGAAGGGAGGGATGAAAGAAGAGAGGGCAGATTGGTGATATGAGTAATTAGAATGTCCAGTGTATTGGGGAGGGGACAAATGGGGAGAAAATTTTGGAACCCAAAATCTTGTGAAAATGAATGTAAAAGTTAAATAAATAAATTTATACATAAAAAAAAAGATAGAATGAAATGTCTTTGTATCTTCAGCACATACTGCAGTGCCTAGGGATGTAGCAGTAATTATATGTCATCTTCTTCCAGCCAGATGCAATGGATAGAGTGCAGGACTTGGGATCTGGAATAAGAGTATGAATTCTGCTTCAGACACTAGCTGTATGACCCTGAGCAAGTTACTTAACCTCTCTTGGTCTTGATTTCCTTATCCACAAAATAAGAATAACAATGATAGCACCTATCTCAGATGACTGTGGTGAGTATCAAATGAGACAGCGTGAGTATAACCCTTTGCAAAGCTTAAAATAAATAAATAAATAAATAATAAATAAATAGATAAAATAAAAAAATAAAATAAATGCCAGCTATTACTGTCATCATGACTCCAAGCCATCAGCCGGAGAACTGCTCTGCACAGATCCCACTGTTGTACGTCTCTTCTTTTGTTCATGGTCTCTTGGAGCTGCATTTGTGTAATGGAAAAAAATGGTTCATCAATCATTTAATTAATTTAATTAATCAATCAATCAATTTAATTAATAAAAAAATGTATCTTAAACACTTGCTAAAAGCCAGGCGCTGTCCCAGGGGTGGTCAAACCATGTGCTTTACCAGTTGATTACATTAGCTAGCTTAAAAGCAAGTCAACAAAGAGGTAAACAACTCGTAAGAAACATGGCTCCTGCAAACGACTTTGGGCTCCTACCCTCCACGAAGAAAGAGAAAGGGGAAAAAGAAAGAGAATGAAGGATCCCACTAAATTCCCAAGAATCCTAACTGGGTCCAACCACACAATACCTGACCCTCCTGCCATTCCTCTTTCATGCATGATCATGACAGCTCCCCTTGTTTGTGGCTTCCCTTGCTTTCTTTTCCAATCCCATTGTATCTGTGCCCTTCCTGGCCCTTGCTCTTGGTGCCAAGTATTCTCCGGCAACAGATGATACCTTAGGACATTATCAACCACAGGGCCAGGATAGCAAACCTGGAGATTAAGTAGGGAGAATAAAGAGAGCTATGCCTTCCTGTACCAGCAAGGGTCTTGTACCAGCCTACAGATCTACTTAGTGATGCCAACCATAGTGTTATACATGATAATCCTGTAATTCTTGATGCAGCACATTTACCCACTGTTGGCCAGAATTTTTCTGATTAACTCTAATGAAGGGTAGGTGTGTAAGAGAGGGAGGAAGAAGGTAGGTAGGGTGCTACATTGGAACATTGGACAGCCAGGAATGATATAACGACAAAGGTCACATGGGGGAAGGGGTAGAAAATAAAAGGAAACCAATGAAAAAGGAAATGAAGACAAGCTGCCAATTTCACTACCTTGGCAAGGGTTTATCCTTGAGTTAATGATCCAACTTTCCAGGATGGCAGTTCTGATATACAAAAAGTAGTCCAATCTTTTGTTTTTTGGCATTGATGCCAAGGGTTACTGCACAAGGGATACACCTGCACCATTCAAATGTCCATTCTAATGAAGGGAAGCTGGGATCCAGTTCATAACAAATGGTAGATAATCCAAAGATATTATATACTTTGGCAGAAGAAGTATTATATAATTGCTTTGCTGCAAATTCCCTCTAAAACTCTATCCCTCTCAGGCTAATATTTGTGTTTACAAAGGCTAAACAACAGCTTGGAAAGATAACAGTATGGTGAAAAGAGTATTAGACTTGAAGCTAGGAGATCTGAGGCAGCTGGTGGTATGGTGGATGATAGACATTGGACCAGGGAGCCAGGAAGACCTGAATTCAAATCCTTTCACATATACTTTCTAGCTATGTGATCTTAGGCAAGTCACTTATCTACTATGTGCCTAAGTTTTCTCACCTGTAAAGTGGGGATAATAGGAACACCTACCTCACAGATTTATTGCGAGGGTCAAATGATAGAATATTCGTAAACCACTTAGAACAGTGCCTGGCGCATAGCAGACATTATATAAATACGTATTCTATACCCCTCTTCCCCATCTTCCCATTAGTCATGGATCTTTATTTTTGTCTTTGAATTATATTTTTTCTAATATATAATCTTGATATGCTAGATGTCAGATAACAGAACCAGGATTCCTTCTGGCAAGTCATGTGAAAAAGACCTGAGGTTATTACAAGAATACCAGATGCAATACAAGTCAACGACATCATCTGTTCAGTGGAAGATGTAGGCCCTGAGCCAGTAAAGTTATCTGGGAGAGGCCAATGTGTTGCTGTCATTGTGGCATCAAGAAACCACACAGCAGAGGAGATCATCAGTGTCAGTGTTTGCAGTACTAAGAGTCAACTGGATATTTTGTCTTGAGGGATCGCAGCTAGCTCAATTAAAATGAATAGCAGCAGATTTCAATGATTTAGATTGCTCAATCCACAACTAGTAAACAAATCTATACGGACAGGAGTCAGTGTGCTAAGTAGGAAGAGCCGTGGCTTTGAATTTAGAGAATCTCTATTCAAATCCCACCATGAACATTTTACTGTGTAACTTTGTTCAAGTCCCTTACCCTCTCTGAGCCTCAGTTTCCTCATCTGTAAAATTAAGGTATTTAACTAGATGCCTTATTTCCGTCTGCTCAAAAAATTTCTAAGGTTCCTCATTGCCTACAGAATAATTACATGTTTGAGCCTGGCACTCAAAGCCCTTCACAATCTGGCCCTTCTTTGTTTATCTCATCTTATTTTTTACTATTTCCAATACATATCTTCTCCTACAATCAGACTGGTCTCTCCCTGTCCTATTGTACAGCTCATCTTCATTCCTGACTCAGAACTTTTGTAATGGTTTCTCCATTATCTAAAATGTCCTTAATTATTATGGATCAACATATCTGGGCAATTGTAGACAACACTTTTGTCTATGATAATGTTCTAATTATAGTATAATTTAGTTGTTGAATTCCAAGGATATTTTGAAATCTGTATTTGTATATGAGGTTTTGTCTTCTGTTAGTAGAAAGTTGGGCTTTGAGGTGCAGTGGATTGAACACCAGACCTGGATCCTGAAGGACCAAACTTCAAATCTGACCCCAGACACTTAGTAGCTGCCTGACCCTGGGCAAGTTACTTAACCCTGTTTGCCTCGGTCTACAAAATGAGCTAGAGAAGGAAATGGCAAATCACTCCAGTATCCTGGTCAAGAAAACTGAATATGACTGAAATGACTCAACAACAACGTTTATGAAAACTAGCAGGATTCTGATGCATAATTCTGGCTTCCAGGTCCTCTCTTCCTAGGTATTTAACAGGTGGTAATGTTTGCAACCTGCTATCAATAAGCACAAGTTCCTTTTTTTTTAATATTAATTTATATATTTAACTTTTTACATTCATTTTCACAAATTTTTGGTTTCCAAATTTTCTCCCTATTTGTCCCCTCCCCCCACCCCAATACACTGAGCATTCTAATTTCCCCTATCACCAATCTGCCCTCTCTTCTATCATCCCTCCCTTCCCTTGTCCCCATCTTCTCTTTTGTCCTGTAGGGCCAAGCACAAGTTCCTTGAAGACATCCCTTCAGAAGGAGGAGGGGAAAGGAGAAGGAGGAGGAGGATGTGACAGAGCCCAATTCTATCCTAATCCTTTGATTCCAAATTTCTCTCTCTCTTCTCTAAAAGCACAAACTGTAGCTCTAATTCCTTGTGGGTTTTTTTGACTGTGTCATGTGCTTTTTTCTCCCCAGTAGGTTGTAAGCTCTTCACAGGCAGGATCTATGGTCCTTTGCTCTACTTGTATGTCCTATAGCCTACAAAGTTGCCAGCATAGTAAAGTTTAATCGAGATTTGTCTAATGAATGACTGGGTTAAACATCTTCTCTCTCTCAGATATATTTCCTTGTATCTTGGAACATGGTAGGTCAGGCTACTCACAAGCCAGCCATGCATGAGTGCTACTGCCAATCTCCTAAGGTCAGAGAAATCCTTGAGTGTCTGATTGGAAATTAATCCGTAATTCTGGAGAGCTGAGGGACAGAAAGGGAATAGAGTGAAAATTAGCTGGTGCCAAATCTATTTAAGCCAGCTGCAGAAACTCATTAATTGCCCTTTAGAGGAATAAGTAAGTTAACTTAAAATAAGAAAACAGAGAAATTTTTGTACAGCATATCTCTGATAAGAATTTGATATTCAAGATATAAAGACAACTCACAGGAATACTTAAGACTGAAAACCATTACCAAAAACCAAGGAAATGATCAAAGGATGTGAAAAACACTTCCCAAAAGAATTTCAAACTATTAAGAACCATATAAAAGAATTTTCCAAACTCCTTAAGAAATGCAAATGAAAACAAATCTGATATTCCACCTCACACATTTGGCAAAGATGACAAAAGATAGGAAAAGTCAATGTTGGAGGAGTTAAGGAAAGACAGTCAAATGCATTTTTGGTGGAGTTGAAAATAGGTATAACCACTATAGAAAGCATTTTAAAATTATGCAGATAAAATGACTAAAATGTCCATAACTCTTGACCCAGAGATTCCACTGATAGACATGTAATCCAAGGAGGCCACTGACAAAAAGAAAGGTTCCAGATCTTTTTTCTCCTAAGCATAAACTGAGCACACAGTAGGTACTGAACGTTACCACTACTACTGATAATTACTATAATAATTTACATTTACGTGATGTTACATAGAAAGTTACAAAAGGCTTTCATGATCTCATTTCATGATCTTTTCATTTGGTCCTTAAAACTTTGAGAAGCAGGCACATAATAAGTTTATATCATCCTTATTTTATAGATGAAAAAAGCAAGAATCAGAGAAGTTAAGTATTTGCCTACGGCAGCAAACATTCAGATCTTTAAGATTCAAAAAAAAGATCCAGGTTGGCCCTGATGCTTTTCTCCATACCTGTACAACAAAGCTTTCTTACCTAAAGCAGAGCTTAACTTTCCCTATTTTACTGGCTTGCTGTGGCTCAGTTAAAATTAGAGTCATTCTTCCTGATTGGTCAAAGTTGGTATGGGCCGATTGCACTAACCCAGAAAGTCCACTCACAGGCCACCATTAGATGCCTTCAGTGAGTTGGGTGCAGGAAGGACTGAGTGCATTCCATGCTTTTGAGCTATTAGTAATAAATCTTTGCCTCCAAAGCAAAGCTCTTCCAGGGCTCTTGGAACTATCTTAACTCTTAGCAACTAGATCTGGCTCCTAATCTTGTGTTCTTTTCACAATACTATGAATGATTTTTTTAATTAAATAAAAAGGAGCTGTTTTGAAAACAATCATTTGACAATTTTATTGACTTTGAGCTTGTCAAATAATCCATCTTAATGTTAACTATAATTTACTATAACAATTAAGGCCTAATTGGTCTCAAATCTTAGTACTGAGTTCCCAGAGTTGAATGTCACACTTTGCCTACTCTCTTTCCTTGTCCTGCTGTGGAGATTTATTCCAACTATCCAGCCTCTGCTAGACCTCATATTTTGCCTAGTTAAGTATGTGGGGGAGGGGGATAGGGCGGGAATCAGGGCTGGAGAAAAGACTGTTAGAGATCACTAACTCCAGGTCTGCCAACTCATCCACTGAATTTGACTTCACAAGTGCAGTTTGAGAACTCTTGATTCCAAGAGTTCTTGGAACTTGATTTCAAATGGTCTACAGTGATAGGATCAACCCAAAACAAACAAACAAAAATCAACAAATGTAAAATAAGACCATTGGAAGAATAAATGGATGAATGAATAAAGCTTTTTATGAAGTGTGAAAAGCACTGGGGGTTCAAATAAAAAAAAAATAAGACAGTCCCTATTCCAAAGGAGCTCACTTTCTGACAGAGGAGACAACAATGGAAAGTTTTAGGTAGTTGAAAAGCAGATTGAAAAGTCCCATGGACCTTAGGGTACTGTAGCAAAGTAGACATCACTGCTTCTTTAAAGGTCACTGATAAAACCCTGTCAGTTTCTGTGCAATGTCGACCCGAAAGTTTGGTTAAGAAAAAGGCAAACAGGCTAAATGCATACAGTTTATTCCCTTTAATCTAGTGATTATATGATCATGGAGCCAGAAAAAACCTCTGAATGCCTGATGGAAGAATGAGCAGGCTTAAATACACTTTACCATGAGAAAGGAACTTTTTTAGTTGAATAAGTTGTAAATTCAGTGAGAGAAGACAATTAACAAAGTAGTGTCAGTTAGAAGTTATGATTCCAGGATGTCTGAATTTCCTCTATACAGCATATGTCTCTGTGACACAAGATAAGAAAAAATCCCACCACTCTGGTTTCAGGTATCCTGTCCTAAACAGGTCTTCCAAATTGCTGACATAGAAAAGGACATTTTTAAAGCAAAGCAAAGCAGTCTGATTGATTAGTTCAGGCTTGAGCCCTTATTAAAATCCAAATTTTATATTAAATGATTATCATTTCCTCCTTTTGGTCAAAGGCAGGCTGAAGGCTTCATCTGTAAATCAACAAAGATATAGAAAAACCTCTAAACCACCAGTTATGGATGTTCAAGGGAGGGAGTTGTTCTTCCTGCAGGTCTGGTCTGGACTCTTGGGAAAGCTATCTATATCTGATGTCATCTTCTTCAGGCCCTTCGAAATTGGAGGGCAAGGTACACTTAGGATCAGGGGCAATGGATGCAACAGACGGATCCAAGAGTCTATACAGAAAACATGACAGGGGCTCCCAGAAAACATATGACTTGATAATTGAGAGGAAACAGTACAACATAGTTAACATGGCTAAAGGCACATAGAAATAGTTCAGTTTTTCAGCCATGCAAGGCTAGGTTCAAACAACACATTAAAGTTCTTCTGACAGTTCACAAAATTGCATTTTTACATTGTCAGGTACAGATTAAACTTCGATGGCTCACAATAGGGTAGTTTTAAGAAGGGAGATTCACATGTCACCAAGGTAAACAAGGAAATTAAACATGAATCGGACAAATAAACGCAATCATTATTTCCAGCGTTAATTAGCATTAAGCTCCTTGTGTCCCAGGAATCCATTCTTCATGTCCATTTAAACATCACTTTCTGAATCCCAGGTTTCTCATGTAGTTATTTGATGTCTAGATATCCTTTCTTTGACAATAGGTTTTATTCTTGGGACAGTTTGAAAAGGGAGTTCTACTTTTCTGGTTCAGATCTAGAAGTTTCCAGATACTTCTGACAATATGAATTAGTAAAATTGCTTAAAATTTGTTCTCCATTTTTTGGAAACTTCAGAGAATTTCAGTTTATGTTATTTGCTGCTTCTGTCTTTATCTAAATTGTGTACCTGGAATAAGAATCTTTTAAAATGTGAGGGTCCAACCATAAAATGAATTCATCTGCCCTTTAAAATTATTGGACAGGTGGTCTGCCAGAGTCGTTTTCAAGGTTTCCAGAGGACAAGCAGTACTAGGGCAGTCTGGATAGGTGCCTCCCATCTCCACCATGAAGCAGCTTTCATCTGTAATCTACCTTCCCCATCAGCCTCATCCTCCTGTCTGCGTCCTTCTACACAACTTGCTTAGCAGAAACATACAGCTCCTCAACAGTTCCTTCTCCGGTGTCAGATTCAGCATTCATAACACAGTGTTCTAATGTAGGTTCCTGCTCTAAAGCTGCCCAGTGCTGTAAGCGTGGGATGGATGAAGATGGTTGGATTGCAACAGCTATTGACTGGAGTCTCTGGTTTCTTACACTTATTTTGCTCTGTGTGGGTAAACTTCAAAAGATAACACCTGATGAATCCAAGTACACACAAGCATAAAATTTGGGGCTCCATGGAGAGGACTAGCAAACTCCACCAGTTTCCTACACAAAAGGAAGATATTAGTCTTGAAATAAGATTTAACTTCCAGTTGGGGTTGGGTGGGGACGGAGGAAGGGAGAGAAGTTGGAACTCAAAGTTTTAGGAATGAAAGTTGAGAACTGTTTTTGCATGCAACTGGGAAATAATACAGGTAACAGGATATAGAAATCTCTGCTCTGTAAAGGTTTTGCAGCAGTGGCTCTCAGATGGTCACCTCTCAAGGATACCTCACTCAGTGATGAAATGTATCAATGATCCCTAACGTCCCTTTCTATCCTTAATACTATGATTCTAAACAGCAGTTATTAAATACCAACCAAGTACCCAGCCCTGTGGGTTGCTATAAGGAATGCAAGAGAGATAAAAGACATGGTCCTTCCAAGGATAAAGAATGTAGACCAAGTCAGCAGGGCTTAGTAGAAAGTGAACAAGGCTTAGCATCTCGAGGTGATCTGACTCCTTCAAGACATTAATGAGCTTCTTTGAACTTTAGTTACTTTCATCTGGAAAGCAGGGATAATAACATTGTATTCCAATCTCATAAACTTGTGAGAGAATACTTTGTAAACCTTAAGTTCCTATATTAGTCAGTTATCTTTATTGACTTTGGAATTTATCATCTATTTTGAGAGATAAGGGGCATGCTGACAAATACACCTGCCCTGAAAAAACATGACACACTTTTACGCATAATCTGCATTATAAACTTTTTGTCCATCGCTTTAAATCTAGCCAATCAACAAAGCAACGAATCAATCCCTGATTAATTCCTGAGGTATAAAAGCTTACACTGAAAATTTAACAATTGGTTCTCAAGGGCCCTAAGAGTGGGTCCAGTATATATATGTCCGGATAAAATGGTCACTACAGCAACTGGAGAACAATAGGAGACTAACCTGTAGAATGAGAGTTGACCTGCATGAGAAGAGATGAGATGATGCCTAAGGTTCCTTCCAGCTATAACATCTACGGGCCTATGCCTTTATAAGACAGTATAAATGTGAATTCCAAGTGATTTGGTAATTCAGAGAAGGGGAAGACAGGTTTAGAAAATCAAGGGAAGGCTTCAGGGAACAGGGGAGACATGAAAGATGAATAGAACTTGTACAGGGAGAAGGGAGAAACATCAGGCAAAATGGTTTTTTCTAGTATCTCTACTGAGTTGCTCCAAAACCATTCATTAAATGAATGATTTCATCTAGATATTAGGAGATAGAGAAACAACATAGTATAGTGGATACGTAGAATCAGAAAGTTCAAACCCAGCTTCTAATATGCAATGGCATTATTAACTACCGCCCCCATATGTCCACTTTCCTGTCCTTCTAAAAGTTTTGTAAGAATGTTCTATGTACATAGCAAGCATTTCCTTGATAAAAGTATGCCAAAGGGAAAAGGCTGACTTTTGCTAATGATTCTCTACAGTAGATGGCATATTTATAGTCACACAATGGACTGAAATGTACTAAGTATAAAGATACCACTGGGTTTATTATTTTGTTGATAGTACATATTCATTAAGCATTCATTTAATTTAAATGGGTAATCAAGTAGATGGCTCTGGGTACCTGAAAGAAGCAGAGAGAGACATTGAAAGAGGGAGAAAGAGACAAAGACAGAAAGAGACAGGGAGAAATAGATGTGAAAAAAGAATAAGGGCAGATTCCTGATGATTTTTCTGAGAATATTATGGACATATTCTTATCATAGCAGTTACTCCCAAATGTTATCTTAAAATAAAATTTATTTTAAGTGATGTTGTGAGACACATTATCAGCCTTGTGCTTGAATTAATTCTGTTTGGGACAGACCTTTCAGTACCTATGGAATGCAAAGTAGTAGGCAGAGCCTTTTTCCTTTCAAACCAGTAACAAAATTACTAAGAACTTAGCAAAGGCTATTTAATTGAGAAACATAGGATAATAAGTTATAAGAAAAAGTTCCCCCTCATACAGGAATATGTTATCACATACTGAGGAGGGGAGGGAACAAATTTGGGGAACATGCTTGGCCAGATAACATAAGTGGAAGGTCATGAGTGCAGGGAAAACACTTGGTTGGGGAACATGTATATCTGGAGAAGCATGTATAACCAGAGCAACTGTTGCTCTTAATTCAGCATTCTTGCTAAAACAATTCTCTGCCTCCAATGCTATTTGCTTCTCTGAAGAACCACTAGTATCTTCTAATGATGTTATGGAACTACAGTTAGACTTTGAGCTCCTTGAGAGCAAGGATTATCCCTTGCCTTTCTTTGTATCTCCAGATCTTAGCATGGTGCCTGGCACATGGTAGACACTTAAATCTTTATTAATTGGCTACAAACTAGCATCTCTGTGGTGCTGCTGTCTGCCACTTTTTGTTACTCTGTTCTGGTGTTTCTGCTGAAATGCTCTCCAACTGTTCATTACTTTATCTGTTGTCTGGCGTTTTCTATAAAGGGAGAGAGGATCTAGCAGCAATTTTAGCTTATTATCACGTGGACAGTTACAGGTTATTTTTTTTAACCTCATCCAGTTTTACTTATGAATTTAATTAGAGAAGCCTTTAGGAACAATGCAAATCAAGAATAGTAGATGCCAACAAAGGGAACAGCTTAGGACACCAGAAAAAAACCAGAAGAGATATCAGTTAGTAGTCAAATTACATCATCAGAAATGTAAGATCTATCTCAACAGACAAGGGCAATACTTTTGAAATAACGAATAACACAAAACAGAAAGTAGCTATCTGAAAGAGAATATCCACACATGTCCTAGAAGGGAGGGGAGGGGTGAGATCAGTGTGAATGAGAGAAGTCAAGGAAGAAGAGGGGCATTAGAGGACAGATAGGTTTCAAAGAGGTAGAAAAGAAAGGTTAGGACATTTCAGACAAAAGGAGGGACATGGGAGGAAAATAGATCATAAGTGGGAAGGAGCATTATATGCGAGAAGACAAAACATAAGATCTTAAAAATAAGTCACAGACAGATTTTCCCCTATTATTTTCCTGTGAAAAGAATATAAATGATGAAAGGAAAAGAAGAGAAAGGACATGAAGAATTTCAGACAAAGATAGGTTGGGGAGGGCAGTCCCTAGGATGCTTTGTAGATTTAAGTATTGCTATTATCACCTCTTCTGTTTATAATCCTTGACACAGCAGGAAGAAAGCATAAAAGAGTGGGCTTAGTTCACTCTGGTCTGTGTGATGGAAAGTCAGGCTGAGTTTACAGTACTCATTACCTAGTGGAATAGGGTTCTGTAAAGTTTCCTAGAGTGGACACAGAAGGACAGCTAACACAGTGACTGACAGAATCAACTTGGAAAGTCAGAAAGGAGCAGGGATGTTTTCAAGGACTCAGAGAACAGCCTGGGGAGAGAACGGCCCAGGTATGTGTGGCAGACAGTGAGGGACCCTAATTATCCCTGAAGGCCTTTTTGGGGAGTAGTAGAGATGGGGTCAGATGACGGAAAACCAGTAGAGAAGCATAGATTTGAAGCAGTAGGAAGCAGGCAGTTAGGGAAGGCTTTTGAGAGTGGGAGATACTTTTTTTTAAGAGTATGGAAAGATCAGCCTGATAACCCTATGCATTCCTGCAGAGTCACTCATCTCCCTTGGCTTGCTTTATGACTTGGTGATTTATTCCATCCCAGTTTCCATGATCACGTCTGGCCATGAAATCTCATAAAGACTTGTGGATAGTCTGATTAAGGATGGTACATTTCTCAGTCTCATTCCCCTTCTGCCTGAGGTTTAACAGGGTGATGAGCATTAAGGAGGGAAGTTCGGTCATAAAGAGGACATAAGATAAGATAGACAGAACTTGCATGCAACTCCTCCTCTCGGGGTAAAACCTTCTGGTAGACCTGCATACACATTTGTTTTTAAAGGGAAAAATAGGAGAAGAGAAAGAAAGAGAGGAAAGTTAACACACAGAAAGAGGAGAAATGATCCTCTTGGAAAAACCCTTAGATGTTTGTTTCTCAGGGCCCTCATCTCCTCTTTCTGCTCCCTCCCTAACTTACTTTTCAAGGCCCTCTTTCCCTAGGTCCCATAGATCCCCTCAGTGTCCACATGTTTCCCTCTTCTCTCTAGTCAGTGAAGTCACTCAATAAGCACTTACTTAGCACCTGCAATGTGTCAGGTACTATGCTGAAGACAATGACAAGGTTTCAATGCAGTACCCTTCCCATGAAGAGCTGTATTTCAAAAGAGAACTCTAGGTAAGGAGCTTAGTCCGAAGGAATGAATTGTGAAGTCTTGCCAGTATCTGTTAAATGATATGACATGTGCAGCAGCCTATCTTGTCCTAGGCAAGTTTTGTGGTGAGGAAACTAAGATTGGGGATTCTGAACCTTGTGATATGGGACAGTTGCCAAGGTATTGGCCACCTACTTTGGGAAAATGTTCAAGGAGTCACTCCAAAACATGTCTGAACACTGTCCATTGCCAGAGACCTACAAATTCTTGCCACTTGGACCTTTTCTCCCCTGTCTTTCATTTCTGGACATTTTGAATGTTTAGAGGTGACCATAGGCAGTATATGAGTGGCAAGTTCCATTAGTCTTGTTAGAGTGGGCAGAGAAGTCTAAAAATGGATCTGTGACTCCCTGGAACAGAAATTAAATTCTCTTCAAAGGAGCATTGGGACAGCTAGGGGATGCAGTGGACAGAGCATTGGACCTAGAATCAGGAAGAGCTAGTTCAAACAACTAAAGGCTCAGGCTTTCAATGTCCCTTATTCATCATCATAAGAACAAAATAGCCAAGACGAGGCTCCAGGTATTTTCTGATGCTTGGGTGGAGAACCATCATGGGTAACTCCAGTTTTCTTACACTTTATTCTCCATGATCCATGAACAGTGGCCTACTTGCCATTTCTCAAACAAAGTCCTCTGTCTGTTGATTCTGTTACCTTTTCACTTGTGTCCACCATTTCATGCCTGAGATATTCTCCCTCTTCATCTCCAACACCTGACTTCCTTGACCTCCTTCAAAACTCAGCTCAAATTTCAGCTTCTGCAAGAGACCATTCCTGATCATCCACTTAGCCCATTGCCCTCCAATGACTAGTGCCTGCCCTCTGAGATTTCTTTACATTTACACTATATATAACTTTCATGTACTTATTTTTAGAGTAATATTTCACAGGAATAGTATTCTTAGAAAAAAACATGAATTCCAATAAATTGAACTAATGGGAAGTAGGGACTTAGGGTTCCATAACCACCAAAAATATAATCTTTCACTAGAAATT
This sequence comes from Potorous gilbertii, assembly GCA_028658325.1. Classification (NCBI taxonomy): domain Eukaryota; kingdom Metazoa; phylum Chordata; class Mammalia; order Diprotodontia; family Potoroidae; genus Potorous; species Potorous gilbertii. The sequence goes on along the minus strand of CM053771.1, from coordinate 269,892,712 downwards.
GCTGAAAAAAACACTTTCTGCATATAATTCTTTATGACAAAACATTAATTCTGATAATAGGCACTTTTCCTAACACAAAACCATGAAATAACCCATAAAATGCAGTATACAAAATAAAATTGGTAACATGCAAAACATTTTTTCCTCACTCATAACTCCCTAGTATTCTGCTACCTTTTCTGCTAACATCTCAATAGCAAAAACAATAAAATATCGATTTCAGTGCTCACTTTTCATGACCCATAAAATCTACAGTTTCATAAATACTGTACAATAAGTAAAATTCTTAAAACTAAAACTTTTTTTAACCTAAAATCCTACCTTCCACTGTGTCAGATGGTGGCGTGGGGGCATTGTACTATAAACCTCTCTACCTTGGCCACCCTCTAAAAACCAAGGGAGAGATTGCTGGGACTTCAGTTGCTGCTATGGGAAAATGCAGAGACTGCTGAGTTCTCAACATCACCTTAGAGCACAAAGGACATGGATTATGCTCTGGGGAAATAATTGCAACACACAACTTTAGTTTTAAAGGCAAACAATGAAAATATGCAATGAATGCACAAAGAGCTCTTTATGATGGTAGGGTATACAAGACCAGGGAAGCACCTACTAGGATATGGACTTCTCCACAAACTTGGGCATATCATATCTCTCATTTTTTCTCTACTTTTTTTCTCTACTGCAAATATATATGGATGCCAACACAAAAGGGAAAATGAGATTACTAATAAAATTATGCAAAAGCTTGAAGTTTCAAAAGTTAAACACACAAATGTTGAGAATTGATGATATACATGTTATCTCCCTCATTAGAATTAGAAACTCTACTGAGAGCAGGGACAATGTTTTTGCCTTCCTTTTTATACGCAGTGCTTAACATAGTGCTTGGCATCCAGTAAGTACTTAATAAATGCTTGTTGACTATCTAACTTTGAGGCAGGGGATGTTCACTCAGCTAAATCAACACAGTGTCTCCTATGCATCTCCTTGTTCCATTGCTGTTAACTGTTGAATGATTTATGAATGTCTTTTTCATTTCACCATTGTTCATATGCTGTCAGGGAACTGGTCTGAGTCAGTACCATCTCAGAACAGCAGCTCATGAAAACCATCTGTTAAAGTAAAGAATGATTAGAATCTGTGCCGCTGAAGGCAGTCTCCATTATCAATGACATCTGGCATAACTGACCTGTGCTAAACACCAATGGTGTTGATGATGTTAAAAAAAATGACATACTGAGAAGGCACCCAGGTAGCATGAGCACTAGTACAGGATCTGGAGTCAGGAGAGCCAACTCATCTGATACTTAACACTTTCATGATTCTTGGGAAATCACACTTCCAGAACCTCAGTTTCCTCACTAGCAAAATGGAGAAAATATGTCTGCGCTGCCTCTCTCACAGTTCTTGATAAACTTTTAAAATGTGATGTATATAGAAGTGAAAGGCAGCTAAGTGGCATAACAGATCGAGGAGCAGGACTGAGGATAGGAAGACTCATTTTGTTGAGTTCACATCTGGCCTCAGACACTTACTGGCTGTGTGCCCCTTGGCAAGTCACTTAACCCTGTTTGCCTCAGTTTCTTCATTCATAAAATGAGCTGGAAATGGCAAATTACTCCATTATCTTTGCCAAGAAAACCTCCAAAGGGGTTATGAAGAAACAGACAAGACAACAAACAAATAAAAAACTGGTGGGAATGATCCTTGACTTTTTTAACCCAGGCATATGATTTCGTTAGCCTAGAGAACATCCTGGTAAGGAAACTTCCTCTACCAATGAGGACCAGAAATCAAGTTCTGAGACTTGCTTAAAGCCATGGAAGGCTAAGTATCGAGGTTTACACAGTCAGTACATGCCACAGGTAGGACCTGAATTGTGGTCATCGTGACTCTGAGGCCAGTTCTCTATACAGTAGTCCACAAGGCCTTTCAGTGAATAGATATTACAAATATTCACGGGATTGCATTTACAAAGTCATTTATTGTTGTTGTTCAGGCATTTCAGTCAAGTCCAACTCCTCATTAGCTCATTGGGTTTTTCATGGCAAAGATACTGGAGCGGTTTGCCATTTCCTTCTCCAAATCATTTTTACACATGAGGAAAGCTGAAGCAAACAGGATTAAATGACTTGCTTAGGGTCACACAACTGGGAAGTGTCTGAGATCGGATTGGAACTCAGAAAGATGAGTCTTTCTGACTCTAGGCCTGGAACTCTTTTCACTGAACCACCTTTACAAAGTCACACAATCATATATTTAAAGTCAATAACAAGTCTAACACTTGTTTAGCAGGTGAAGAAACTAAGGCCAAAAGGTCAGATAGATATTGAAAGAGGTAAAATTTGAACCCAGAACCTCCCTATCTAAAACCAGTACTCTTTCTACTATATCACTGCCCCCTAAGTCTAAATCATCTGTTATAATTTTATGGTGTAGGCTTAGCTCTGGTTTTCTTATCAGATTCCAGAAAGGTAAGAAATTCTGATCAGCCTTTCCTACTATGTGGAAGAGTGTGCTTAAAAAATAATTCATTTGCCTCAATAACTTTTTGTTAATGTCATATAGATGGGCCCCAACGAAGAGCAAAATATTTTTAACCTAATGTTGGAGTCCAAAGTCTTTAATGGACACATGCTGGTGATCTCCTAGAAGACAATATACTCTGACCATCAATAAACAATCATTAAGTATTTACTATGGACAAGGCACTGGGAATACAAAGAAAGACAAAAGATGGAACTTGCCCTTGAGAAAACAAGGTAGATTGATCCCTATTGGCAGGTGCTGATAATAAATTCCACTGGGGAGGAGAATAGAGAAAGACACAGAGAGAGACAGAGATAGAGAGAAAGACAGAGACACAGAGACAGAGAAAGGGGGGAGAGAGACAGAAAGAAAGAAGAGAGAGTGAGAGAGAGAGAGAGAGAGATTGCAAAAAGGAATAAGAAAGAGTAAAAAGTAGTAAGTGAGGTTGGTTTTTATTACATAAATAAATGCCAAGTGTCCAGGTCCACGATCCTCTCTAGTTCTTGGGAATTTGTACAAGATACCCATGTGTATCATGGCTGCTTCCCTCACAGTGGGGAATGAAAGACTTGAAGCTAACTGGTCACTCACCAAATAAAGAGCCCAGCATCCTTAGCATAAAATTAATTCAAAAACCAGCATGGTTTCCTCCTTTATTTTTCTCCAGCAATGGTTCTCTGGGCAGGGCAGCTTATTATAAAGTTCCTTTAGTGAAAAGAAGATGGGAAAAATCTTAACTCCCTGTGTCCCTTGAATGTAGAAAAGTTGTCTTACTTTGCTACTTTGGTGGGACTCTTTAAGGGTGGGTGTGAATACGAATGCAAGGAGTTCTAAATTTGAAAGGATTTCTTTCTAAGTCTCCTCAGAAAGCACACATAGCTTAGAGTATATGATGCCTGCATTTAATCACAATCCACACACCTAAAGACAATGATCAGAACTGAGACTTTGGAGACTCCCTAGAGAATGATAATAGATAGTGTCAAGATCAGTTCAAGTATTAAATCAGTTCATAGGGTCTGTTTAAGAACACATATGTACACATATATAAATATATGCAAATGTATGTATGTATAAATAAATGAAACCACACATGGCAAAATTGAAGAACTCCAAGAAACATTCCCCATTCACACCAAAAAGTCACCCCACTGGCTTACCACAGGTCTTGCCTGAAATCATTGCTAGAAAAAAAATTTTTAAAGTCTATCACATGTTTCAATCATTTGCATCTTAGTATAAATTAAACCATCAGATAACTTTTCCTTGCAGCAACTAACTAAAAGAAGATGTTGAGGAAACGAGAGTTTAGAGATCAATGTGATTGCTTTGTAGTGTGGAAGGGGAAAGGGAAGTCTGGGTAGGGGGAACTACAATAGATTAAGGTGGGGACACTGCGTAGCCAGAAGATAATCTAATAGGACTGGAAAGAGGGGCAAAGAAACTAAAAGGGAGACATGACTAGGAGATTGAAGAGAAATTTTGTTGACCAAAAAATGTACTCCCATTTACAAAACTAACAACAGGAATGCATATCCAAACAATGCTGAGGTTTCATCTCACAGCCAGAAAATTGACGGAGATAGGAAAACATTGGAGAGGTTGTGGAAAGACACAAATATACTCCAAGTGGCAGAGACATGAATTTGTTGGTCCAAGCATTCTGGAAAGCAATTTGGAATGATGCTAAGAAGGTGACTAAAATGTACATATTCTCTGACCTAGCAATCTCTCTCTCTCTCTCTCCATATATATACATATATATATATATATATATATATATATATATATATATATATATGTGTGTGTGTGTGTGTGTGTGTGTGTGTGTGTGTGTGTGCGCACATGCACATATATACACATATGCACATGTAATACACATATATGTACATCCATAAAGATCAATGATAAAAAGAATGGGCTTGTATATACCAAAATATTAATAACAACACCTCTTTGCTGCAGAAAAAAAATAGAAAAAAGATGCCTATCAATGAAGGAATGACTAATCAAATTATGGCACATGAATGAAATGGAATTTGTTACAAAAATTATTTTGAAAGAATTGATGGATGTGAATACAAAAGTGCATAAGAAGACATAAAATGTTACAAAATGAAATAAGAAGAAGAGGATAATATATACATGATAACAATAACATAAATGGAAACAACAACAACAAATCTCTACTTAGTGTTGTAAATTTATAATGCCCAAGCTTGGCCCAAAGAAATGACCCTACATCTCCCTTCCTTCTTCATGGAAGGCAGGACTGTGGATACAGAATACTGCACATCATTTAGGACTTGGTTGGTTTGTTAGTTTTGCTGAACTTTTTTCTTCTCTTTTTGTCTTTGCTATAATGGATGACTCTCTGGGAAGGAAGGGGGAAAAGGCAGATTGAGCTATGTGTGTGTGTGTGTGTGTGTGTGTGTGTGTGTGTGTGTGTGTGCATGTTACATAAAAAATGAAAATATCAATAAAAATTTAAAAATAAGACAAGGTTCTATTTGTAGAAAGAAGTTCGTAGAAAGTGATAGCAAATACAAAAAAAGAGAAAATAGTATCAATAAAACATTTTAAAATACATAGAAGAAGACAGAAGCTTAGGAATTTGGGCAAACAGTAGTTTTGCTAGCACTACTTTGTTGAATTTACTGCATACTTTTAAAAAATAAATTGTATATAATTTTTATAGATCCATCTTTTTTTGTTTATTGGATTATATATGCTTCTTAAAAAGCCTACAGCAATTTGTGGTTCATCTACCTTGAGAGAGTCTTGGGGTTTTCAACCTAGTCTCATTGTTGGGACAGGGCAAAAGAGGCAGCTGTGTAGGGGTGACAGTTTTTTTCAAACAGCTACTTGCTCTTTAGTTACCTTCTGGGATATACAGAAGTGGTCAAGAAGTCTTCACTGATTATTATTAAGTGTGGTGGTGTAGATGGGTTGAGCTTACACTTGAGGTGATTATGGTCAGAAGGATTATTGAAAGAGATGAGTGAGTATAGAAAGAGTGACACTTAATACATGAGAACAAAGGGGTAATCAGAATGCAAGCCAAGGGGGAGTGAAGAGATGGAACTCAAAATTTTGTGGAAGGGAATGTTGAAAACTAAAAATAAATTCATTAATTTTTAAAAATAAAAATGTTTTGGAAAGTGGGCAAAAAAAGAGACAAAAAATGAGAATAGAGCCAAAGACTACAATTCAAGTCTAGTTGTGCTTGTTACCAAGTAACGAAATCATAAAAATGCAGGTTTAAGTTAGTTTTCATTTACAATGGAGTGATTTTGGAGATGGATCTCTGGAGGAGATAGAAAGAGAAATTCCATTTAAAATAACTGCAGACAATATAATATATTTGGGAGTCTACCTGCCAAGAAAAACTCAGAAACTATATAAACACAATTAAAAAGCACTTTTTCCATACAAATACAGATCTAAACAACTAGAGAAAATTAATTACTCATGCCGAGCCAATACAATAAAAATGACAATTCTATTTAAATTAATTTCCTTATTCAGTACACAATCAAACTACCAAAAAACATTTTATTGGGCTAGAAAAAATAACAACAAATTCATTTGGAAGAAGAGGTCAAGAATATCAAAAGAATCAATAAGAAAAATGTAAAGAAAGATGGCCTAGTGGTGCCAGATTTCAAACTACATTAGAAAGCAATCATCAAAAGAATCTCATGATGGCTAAGAAATAGAGTGATGGATGAGTGGACTAGATTATGTACACAATACACAGTCATAAATGATCATAGTAATCTAGTGTTTGACAAACCCAAAGATTTAAGCTTTGGGGGCAAGAACTCACTACTGAACAAAAATTGATGGGACAACAGGAAAGCAGTTTGGCAGAAACTATAAACTAACATCTCACATCTTAAAGGGTGATATCATGAGCAAATAAGAGGGGCATGCAAAATATTCCCTTTCATATTTATGGATAAAGGAAGAATTTATGACCAAACAATAGATAAAGGAGATCATAGGAAGTAAAATGGATCCTTTTGAATATATTAAATTAAAAAAGGTTTTCACAAACAAAACCAATGCAGCCAAGATAAAAAGGAAAGCAGGAAATTAGAGGAAAACTTTTTATAGGAAGTTTCTCTGATAAAAGACTCATTTCTCAAAAGTATATGGAATGAGTCAAATTTATAAAAATAAAAGCCATTCTTCAATTGACAAGTGGTTCAAGAACATGAACAGGCAGTTTTCAGACAAAGAAATCAAAGTTAGCGATATCACTATTGATTACAGAAATGCAAATTAAAACAATTCTGAGTTACCACTTCATAACTATTCAATCTGGGGCCATCACCAGTCATCTCTAGAGGAGAGAGTGAGGTTGAAGACTTTGCACATCTCTGCCTCACTTAAATCCAATTCACTTGCAAGTCAGACTCATGATGTCATTGGTTCTCTTTGAGAATGAAGAATGAACAATGACAACATCTAATTATTGGCTAACATGACAGAGAAGGAAAATGACAAGTGCTGGAGAGGTTGTGGAAAAATTGGGACTCTAATGCACTGTGTGAAATGTTGTGAAGTAGTCTAGTCTTTCTGTAGAACAATTTGGAACTATGTAGGGCTATAAAACTTTGCACACCCTTTGAACTGGCAATATTGCTACTAGGTCTGTATCCCAAAGAGATCAAAGAAAAAGAAAAAGGACCGATATATACAAAAACACCTTTGTGTTGTGCAAGAATTGGAAATTGAGGAGATGTCTATCAATTGGCAAATGGCTGAAAAAAGTGTGGTATAAAATTGTGATGGACTACTATTGTGCTATAAGAAATGTCAAGCAGGATGCTTTCAGAAAAACCTGGAAAGACTTGCATGAACTGATGTAAAGTGAGGTGAACAGAGCCAAGAGAACACACAGTAACAGCAATATTGTAACAATGACCAACTATGAAAGACTTAGCTGTTCTAATCAACATAATGACTCACGACAATTACACAGGATGCATGATGAAAAACACTATTCTCCTGCAGAGGGAAATGATGAACTCTGAGTATGGATTGAAGTATAATGTTTTTCTTTCTTATTTTTTTTCTTTTTTGCAATGTGGCTAATATGCTTTGCATGATTTCCTATGTATAACTGATATCATATCATTTGCCTTATCAATGGGTGGGGGAGGGGTCAGTGAGAGGGAGAGAATTCAGAACTCAAATTTTTAAAAAATTTAATTTAAATTTTAAATTTAAATTTTTTTTTAAAAAATTAATGCTAAAAATAAATTTAATTTTAAAAAGAAGAAAACGAGAACCTGAATGGTAGTGGCTTAGATAATAAGAAAGTATAGAAGTTTTCATTCTAAGATAGTTTCATATAGCTTCTGGTTTACCAAAAGGGCACCAGTTCTGAACTCAGCATACTTAGCTTCAAATTCCATCTTACAGCTTGAGCAAATCACTTAATCTTAGTTCCTTCATTTTAAAAAAGGTGAAGGAAGATGGCCTCTGAGGTTCCTTACAGCTCTAAAAGGACAGTCAGATAACAGCTTGGCTCTACAGAGGTTGTATGGTATAGTGGGAGGGCTCCCAGGTCAGCCATCTCTTCTGGCTACACTCCTCTGGTCTCTCTCAGGTCTACATGAACCTCATCATCATGTGATGGTCCATTAAAATCCTCAGTATCCTCTGCCTCTCTGATTAGGGTCTGGAGGGCAAAGCAAAAAGATCCTCTAGAGACTCTATTTAGAGAGGAATCTCAGACCAGACATATCTTCTTTTCCCACCTGGCTGTACTCCTTTGAACTTCATCATACTTCACTGGATACCTTCCCTTCCCAACCCTGTATAGATCCAATTTCTACCACCTTCTCCAGTGCTAAATTCTGTTATTCTACAAACCAACACAGTTCTAGCTCTACTGCCATCTTAGCAGAATAAAGTGTATTCTCCAAAAAAGAAGCATTAGTCTTATATTCTTACTAGAGGGCAACATGCTAACCTATGGTCAGGGGATATCATGACAGAAGTCACAAAGAGAAGGCAGTATCACACCAATGATAAACAGGTCCAGACTGCCAGTTTGGTTGAGGGCTAGTCCTCTATAAATTGGCTTCTCCTTGATTGTGTACTATTGATTTTTGTCCCTGTAAAAACAAGATGGGAAGGTTAGAACAGTTGGTTTGAGAAAATCTATTCAAAATCAAACCATTTCCCTCAGTGACTTGAGATCCAGAAAATGGATGAGATTGTAGTAAAAATAGAGTGGTTTCCACGAATCCTAATTCTCATGTGCACAAATACAACAGGTCCTTTTCAAGGCCCAGGCAGGTGTCTAATCACATCGAAAATGCAATTGCCCCCTGCGTTCTAGTCAGGTCTTATTGACAGCCAAGGCTTGCAGAGGTTGTTTGGATATGCAGGAACTTTCCCCCCACATGCTGGGATTTGGGAGGTAGGAGACTTCAATCACATGCCAGAGTAGATGCCAATTGTTCATTTTATTGGAAGCAACACAGGTAGATTTGAGATTCTTGAGAAATCAACCCATTCTTAACCTACCTCTTTTGCAAGGTTTAAGCAAATCAGTGGAGATTCTACATGACCTAAACATAAAAGAAACCTGGAAAAAAAGGAAAAATAGGTATCATTCTACTCTCTCAGGGACTGGACTACCCTACCTTAACAGCTCACATTTCTTTCATGATCTTGTGAGGTAAATGGGGAATTATAGGTGTGGAATATTACGAATAATATCAGACTTTTTTGTTTTTGCAAGTGGTATTTTACAGAAAATAACAATAAGTACTTACATGGCACGTTAAGGCTTGCAAAAGGTTTTACAAATGCTGTACAAATACTATCTCACGACAACCCTGGAAGCAAATGCTATTGTTATTTTCATTTTACAGATGAAGAGACTGAGGCAGAAAAAGGTTACATGACTTGCCCAGGGTCACATAGCTAAGAAGTACCTCAAGTTGGACTTGAACCAGGTCTTCCTGACTCTAGGTTCATTGTTCTATATACTTTGCCACCTACCTGGGTTGTACAGAAAGGGAGTCATTTGCCATGGTCTCACAATTCCAATTCAATAGATTAAGCATCTATTATGTGCCAGGTGAGGCTGCTGGTTGCTCAGTAAATAGAGCACTGGACCTAGAGTCAGGAAAACCTGAGTTCAAATTCAGCCTTAGACACTTCCTAACTATGTGACCCTGGACAAGAAACGTAACCTCCGATTGCCTGACAAAAGGGTCCACTAGAGAAGGAAATGGGAAACTACTCCAATATCTTTGCCAAGAAAACAGTTATGATCCATAGGGTCATGAAGAGTTGAACATGACTGAGTGAACAAATATGCCAGGCACTGTGCTAAACACTACAGGTACGATTTATTTTTTAAAAATTATAAACAACATTTATAAAAATTTATAAATATATAAATATAAGAATAAATATAAAATTTATATTAAAAAAACAGTCCCTGGCCTTAAGGAACTTACACTCTAAAGGGGGAGACAACACATAAAATGAGGCAGAAAGCCCAGGCGAGTCAAAGGTTATTCAGTGGAGACATCTTGTTACATGAGGCTGAAACTAGGCAAAGTAGAAGATGCAAAGTGGGATGAGTTGAATCCAGTTCCCAGCCTCTAAAAAGGAAGACATTGAGAGGAGTTTAGTGCTTCACCCTCCAGTCCTCCCATCAGAGGAGAGAGGAGACTGAAGGATGTGGCATCAATCAAGGCTTGACATAGAGATGAGATGAGAGGTGCTGAGCTTATCTTGGGAGGGGCATCTTGTTCTATGGAGCTGAAACCCAGGCAGAGCAGCAGAAGCATATTACTAAGTTTTACATCTAGGACCTGAGCCCATTTCCTAACTCTAGAACCGTGTTCTTTCCATCATGTTCAATATGCCCAAGGGATTTGTGTATATTTTATTCTGTAAACAGGGACCCCCTTTGTTGTCTCTCCTAAAGGAGCAATGCCAAGAAAAAGAATGCTAGGCCAGAGAAGTGACTGAAGGAGAGGTGTGGGGAGAGAAAATTCTGGTGGAGGGGGACAGAAAATGCCTGAAATGGGGTGACACACAGGTATAGTAGGAAAGAGCTCTGGATTCAGGGTCAGAAGATATTAGTTGCTCTCTTACCTCTCTAACTTACCATCTGCTGTTTGACTCTGGACAAGTCACACACCCTTTCTGGGACTTGGTTTCCTTGTCTATAAGATGAGAGATTTAGACAAGGTGTCCAGTGAGGTCCCTTTCAGTTCTCAATGTATATGCTCCTTGTTGATTGATTAATCTTGTAAAACACATTAAGCAATTGCACCACATTAAGCCTGAGGGGAACAGGCCTTAACATATACACACTAAGTCATTCCCTACATGATGTGATTTGAAAGTTTCCCTATGAAGGACATGTTTCATCCTATCATAGAACTTTAAATTCCAAGATTAATAATCAGACACTTACCAGCCATGTGGCTCTGGGCAAGTCACTTACTTCTGCCTCAGGACGAGCACCTACCGCTCAGAGCTGTTGCAAAGGCAAAATGAGTAAAGTGCGTAGTAGAATCCTGGCACATAGCAAGCACTATGGAAATGTTCGTTATTACTACTGAGACAGCTAGGTGGCAAAATGAACAGAGAGTTTGATCTGGAGCTAGAAGATCTGAATCAAAATCCAACCTCAGATACTTACTAGTTCTGTCACCCTAGGTAAGTCTCAGTTTCCTCATCTGTAAAATGACCTGGAGAAGGGAAATAGTAAACTGCCCTATTATCTTTGCCAAGAAAACTCCAGATGAGATCCAACTCCAGTATCTTTGCCAAGAAAACACCAAATGGGGTCAAGAAGAGTTGGAAATGACTAAACGATAGTGAGAAATGAGCTGATTATTGCCCAAATCTTAGATCACCCAGCTGAAGGAGTCACAGAAACTTCAGCCCAGGTGTAAGCACCAGACTAGAAAGGAAAACTTTCCCTTTCTCCAGCAGATATCTTCCTGAGTTACTCTGTAGACCAATTCTGTCACTGTCAGTCACTTTTAGAATGAGAGCTGAGGGCTGCATTGTCAACTCTTCCTTCAATCCCATAATTGCATGTCAGGGAAGAGACCAACAGCTGAGAACAAATTTTGCGTCACCTTTCTGGGGGGTCTCCTGGCTCCTCTCCTAGGTAAGAATGTCTTTGGGTGCCCTTGACAGCTAATTCTCTCTCATCTCTCTGAAATGAACAGGGCAACTTAAAGGCAAGGCACAGAGGGTGTATGGGAGTGATGGATCTCTGCAGAGAGGGCAGCAAAGAAGGAGACTCTCCTACAACATTGGAAAGGGAAAAATGCTGACTTTAAAGTCTGGCAGAGATAGGAATGGGACTCCTGAGTTATAAAAATGGGCATCTTTCTGAAGGTCCATTTCTGAACTGTATATTATGGGACTGGGTCCACTGAGGGTTTATTGAGTTCCCAGGCATGTTGTGATTTTTGTTGTTGCTGAGAAAAAGCTTGAAGTTTCATTGGTGTATATCATTCCCAATAAGGAAACTCCTTCCACTGATGCAGGTCATAAACTCATCTTTCTAAAATGACCTGTAGGAGTTTAATTGACTTCATCAGAGACCCATAGCTAGTATATATGAGTCAAAGGCAGGGCTTTAACCTAGGTCTTCCTGATTCCAAGAGTGGCCCTATGCATTATGGCACACTGCTCCGCTACTGTGGGGAATCCAAAAGAATAAAAGGCAAAATTCCTCAGAGATGTTTGCTGAGTTGATTGATTTGCACAGGTTTAGGGATTTTTCCTGCTTAAAGGTCCTACTCTCTCCACCTCCCTATTCACAGTCTTTAAG
>CM053771.1:269810028-269879842 GCA_028658325.1 Potorous gilbertii | reverse complement strand
CCTATGCATTATGGCACACTGCTCCGCTACTGTGGGGAATCCAAAAGAATAAAAGGCAAAATTCCTCAGAGATGTTTGCTGAGTTGATTGATTTGCACAGGTTTAGGGATTTTTCCTGCTTAAAGGTCCTACTCTCTCCACCTCCCTATTCACAGTCTTTAAGGCCTAGTCCCCACTCCTGCACACAACAATGTTTTCAACCATGGTTGCTGTGTGCCTCCTCTGAATTCCTATAGCACCTACATTCCATAATAATGGGAAGAGCTAGACCTCAAGCCCATGTCTCCTAAATCTAAGAACAGTGCTCTTTCCACTACACCTCAGTGACCCAGATACATTTTATTGAGTTCTAATCTCAATCCAACACGACTTACCTTGGGAAAGTCACAGTCACAGAATATCAGATCTGGAAGGGTCCTCAGGAATCATTTAATTTATCCAATACCTAAATCACAAACCCTTATATAACAATGGTGTCAAACTCTCATAGAAATGGAGACCAATAAACCATACATACATAAGGATCCCTGAAGGCCACATATTGACTTAGTTTTAAAATGTAATATTGTATATCTTTTTTTATGTCATTCCCTCAAATTCACCTTATACCTTCTATGTATGATACTTCTATCTGTACTGTGAGTGATACAATTTTTAAGAGTTATAAGTATCATCTTCCTATGTAGGGATGTAAATAAACAGTTTAGGTCTTTTGTTTTTCCCTTTTTTCCCTCTTTATTCTCTTGGGTCTTGATATTAGAGGTCAAATTTTTCATTTAGTTCTAGTCTTTTCCTTATGAAGGCTTAAAATCCTTCTATTTTGTTGAATGACCATTTTTTCCCTTTATATGTTATGCTTAATTTTGTTGGTAAATGATTCTTGGCTGTAGTCCTAGCTCCTTTGCCCTCTGGAATATCATATTCCATGACCTCTGATCCTTTCACATTGCAGCTGACAAGTCCTGTGTGATCCTAATTGTGACTCCTCAGTATTATATATCTTTTATTGCAACTTTCTTTAATTTGTTAAATATTTCCTAATTATACTTTCGTCTGGTTCAGGCCTCACTCTGGAGTATCCAGGCAGTGTTTGAACATTTCTGCAATACAACATACATGTGAAAGGCTTATTCAGCCTTTGCCTGAAGACTTCTAGAGAACGGAAACCCGGTAACTCTCAAAGAAGTAGATCTCCATATGACTACCTTTCAGCTATTTAAAATGGCTATTGTGCAACTTTCCATTTTGTGTCTCTGTGCCTTTGCTATCCCTCATGCCTGAAATATGATCAAGGAATCTCACTTTTTTTGAGGTATTTCTCAAATCCTGCATTCTAAACAAAGCTCTCCCTGGCCCAACTGATAATGTCCTTCCTCTCTGACTACCTTGGATTTATTTTGTATTTATATTACATATGTTTATTCTATTCATACGTACATACATACATATGTCTCCCGTGATATAATGTTAGTTCCTTGAGAGCAAGGATTGTTTAAGTTTTTTAAAAATTTTAACTATAGAACCTAACACAGTGGCTAGAACAGAGTAGATATTTAATAACTGCTTGTTGATTGATTGAAACATCTCTAGGTCCTTCACAATCCTAGTCACTTTTCTCTGGACTCATTCAGCTCGTCAATGTCCTTCCAAGAACGTGGTACCTGGCATAGAATACAGTACTTATATGTGTTCTGATCAGAGGACAGCACAGCAGAAGGACTAATGATTTCCAAATCCTGGCTCCAATGTCTCTCAAAATGCAAAGTCATTTCACTTCTCCGGAACTCAGTTTCTTAATCTGAACAGTTATAAGTAGAGCTAAGTTCTCTATGTCTTAGTAGCTGTCTTCCTCTCAAATTCTATAAATAAATGTATGATACACAGTGATTATATGAGACTCAATATACTATAAAGTATAAATATGGCCAATAAAAATCCAGCTCCACTGTATCATAAATTTGACCCAAAACTAATATGGTGGATATAATAAACATTAATTAATTTTTCTCCCAGTGAAGAAAAATGAACAGCATTTTTAAAAGTAAGGGCTGACCCAACATTTCCCCTCTTCTTAGTAATAATGAATCATGGATTTTTACAGCGCTATCAATCAATCAACCAATAAAACATTGATTAGGCATCTACCATGTGCCAACCCCTGTGCTAAGTGCCAGGGATATAAAAAGATGGAATCTTGGGCCTTTCTTCCTCCTCAGTTTATCCAAAGCAGTAGCTCCAAGTGCAATCACTTAGTAATACAGGAGGAAGCAATAACTTTCTCACCCTTTACTGCCACAAGACCCTCTTTGACACTTTGTCTACAGCCTTCAGAGCATTTCACACTTCCTTGGAAAGCCGTAAAAGCAATCACTAGGTTATTAACTTGGACTTTTTAAAAGGAACTTCAAAACATCTCTCACAGAGCTGCCAAGAATTTCAGCCCAGCTCTCAGGCACTTGGAAAGGGTTGAAAGTTGAAAAAAGAGGGGACAGCCAGCACTACCATATTCCCCAGAGCACCTAGCACAGAGAGCTGGGCTACACAGTCACCACTCAATAAATAGCCCGATAGAATGGACACAGGAGAGAAACTATGAGCATTCTACATCACAGAACTATAGGATTGTAAGATGTCCGAGCCCTTGGATGTCATCTAGTTCCAAACCCTCATTTGATAGATGAAAAAACAAAGTCAGAGAGGGTCTTCAACATCTTTTACACTTGTCCCCTTTCCTCCATACATGACCAGGACCTCCTCCTTTCTTACCTGAACTATTTTGCAGTAGCCTCCTTATTGGGCCTTCTGCTTCTAGTGTCTGCCCTTGCAAATAAATTCTCCATACAACTTCAAAATGTACTGTCCTAAACATAGGTCTCACCATATCATCTGCTCAAAGACCTCTGGGAGCTAGCTCCCTATTGCCTCTAGAATAAAATAAAATATCCCTTATTTAAAACTTCTCACAATCTGTCCACACCCTCAATTCAGGTTACTTCCCTTCACATGATCAAGCCTGGCTTATCTACTTATTGTTTCCTTACACAGGATATTCCTTTTCCCTCTCCCTGCCTTTTTTAATTTCATGCTCTATCCATTCTCCTTCCTCAGCTTGGCCTGCTGAAAACCTGGACTTTTCTTCTGAGTTTATCTCAGATGTCCCCAGAAGGTAAGTGATTTGTAAGTGATCTCTTTTTTCTAAACTATTGCCTGCTTTCTCAATATAAATTTTGTACTAACTTGCATAGTGCCATGTGGATTCTCTCCATGTAAAGCTTTGAGGGAAACGTTTTGTCTTTGTGTCTCAAGATTCAACCCAGATCCTCTCCAAATTCAGTTTGCTTTCTACTACAGAAGTCATGGTGGTGTTTCTGATACTAGTATCTCTAAGAAGTTTTGGAATTTAGAATCTGTGGTTTCCCCCAGCCCTTCCTTTCACCTGATTGAAACCAAGAGAGGTTGGGGGTGGAGGAAGGCTATGCTGAAAAGAGCAACAACATTCATATTTATACAGGCTTGCATCAATATCCTAATATATGGCCATGTATAGGCAGTACATGTGTATGTGTATATATATAATATTATATATATATATATATATATATATATATATATACATATATATATATGTTTTGAAAAAGAGAAGTCAACGAAAAATTGATAAAAATTCCAAACAGAATTACATTCTCCTTATGGACAAAATTAAACACTCCCAGAATTTAAGGAATCTCTTTCTTAGGTTATTAGGGCCTAGATTAATAAAGAAGGCTGCTAACAAAGTGAAAGTGGCCTGGACTATATAGTGAAACTGATATTAGATTGGACAGGACTGTAACTCTCCACTATAGAAGTTCAGCAAAATTTCTCATAGACCTTTCTACTACATCCCTTTTGAGCCCTTTCCCACTGTGCCACTGCCAAAATCCCATCAGTGTCCAGTGATTTCCCATCTCAGACAATGTTTCAACCACTCCAGACGTGTGAAAAGTTGCCTTTGATGAGAGGAGGAGAGCATTATATAAGGCTAGAAGAGTCCCTACACACACACACACACACACACACACACACACACACACACACACACAGAGCTGTCCAACTAAATCATTTTATTTCAGGGACACTGAAAAGGACTCAATACTCCTCAAATACAAAATCCATGCTGCTGACTGAATCCTGAAAGGTCCCTGTTATCCTGCCATTTCTTTAGCTTTTAAGGTTTTGATCTCTGTGGACAGCCACTGACACCTCAGTGTGAATGAATTTCAGACTTTTTCCTGAGGTCACATTTTAGGAATAGATCAATGCAAGAAAGAAGGAATCAAGGTGGTTGTTGAGGTGGGGAGGGGGACAGAGTAAGGAGAATGGAGTGGAGGAGTGGAGAGTGTAGAATTGAGAGGTTAGGTGCAAGGAGAGACAAACTTAAACCTCACAATCTAGATTGAGGTTGGCCAGAGCACAGTAGAATAAAATTGGATTAAAATTCTAACTTCTTCTAAGTGAAAACACATCATTTTCCTCTTCTGTTATTGTTGTTGTTTAGTCGTTTTCCAGTCATGACCCCATTTCTGGTTTTCTTGGCAAAGATACTGGAGTGGTTTGCCATTTCCCTCTCCAGCTCATTTTACAAATGAGGAAACTGAGGCAAACGGTTAAATGACTTGCCCAGGGTCACATAGCAAGTGTCTGAGGCTGGATTTGAATTCAGGAAGATGAGTCTTCCAGACTCGAGGCCCAGCACTGTATGTACCGTGCCATCTAGCTCCCTTTTCCTCTTCTGACCCTTTCATATTCTCATGCCTACTTTTTAGATGCATGCTTTGGTAGACTAAGTCAATTCCACCTAGCTGAGAGAGAGGGAGGAGGAACTGGAACCAGAAAAGGTTTCATGGAGAAGTTGGAGTTTTAGTTGGATCTTGAAGGATGCCACAGATTCGATGAGGTAGTGGTGAGGAAAGAGAATATTCCAGGCATTGAAATAGGTAATGAAAAATCATGGCGATAGGAGATGAACTCTTATGTGTAAGGAGATGAAGAGAGGCCAACATGGCCAGATCACAGACTGTGTGGAGAGAATTAATATACAATAATACTGGAAAGGTTTGATGCAGCTAGTTTGTGAAAAACTTCAAGTGCCAGAGAAGTTTCTAGTTGATACTAGGTAATAGGGAGATGCTGAACATTGACAAGATGAGTGATACACTCTGTGATCCATTCATACTGGCCTATTCACTATTCCTTCCACAAGAAACTCTACCTCCTGTCTTCTCATTGGCAGTCCCCACACCTCTACCTCATGTTTTTCCTGAGTTATCCTAAATCTCACCTTCTGCAGGAGGCTGAACTGGTCACCTGGATATAAAAATCCTCCAAGTAAGGAGGTCCTCAGGACTTTACTTCATGTGTGCTATTGTCTCCTACCCACTGTTATATCAAGAAGGTTCCTCCCTACCTGCCCAAGAGAAGGAAAGGGGAAAGGGAATAGAGAAGGTAAAAGAATAGGGAAGGAAAGGGAAAGGGAAAGGGGGAAAGGGAAGGGAAAGGGAGAGGAAGGGGGAAGGAAAGGGAAAAGGAAAAAGGAGAAAGGGAAAGTAAAAGAAAAAAAGGAAATCCTCCCTTCTCTCTGATTTGGAGGCTGATTGGAGAACTAAACTCCTCCCAAAGCCTTCCTTTACAGAAGGCAGGAATCTGAACTTTCCAGGTAACTCTCCTCTCTCCATCAGCAGCTCTACTTGGTTTTGACTCCACAGAACATTATGCCCCCATGCTAGGTACTCCTAGCATGGTGTCCCTTCCCCCTTCCCTTTTCAGCTTCCTTTTCTGAGTTGTCTTTCCCCTTAGATTGTAAGCTTCTTGAGGGTAGGGATTGCCTTTCTTTTTCTTATTTGTACCCCCATCTCAGTATTGTGACAGGCACATAGTAGGTACTTAATAAATATTTAATGAATTGAATAGCAGAAACAGCAGGCACAAAAGTGCAGAGGCAGAAATGATGAACTCAGAATGGTATCGTGTGGTGGTGCGAACCTCTTCCATGTGTGATTATTTTATTTGATAAGAATAAAAATTGTATTTAAAAAAATAAGGTTTCCAGAACTTGAAAGTCTGGAATATTTTGTCAGATTAGATATTACTTCTCTAATTTTTCTTCCAATATTCCACTTAAGCAATTTTTTCAACTGCTGAGTTATGCATTTTCCTCCCATGTTAGTTTTTATTTCTCAATGATTATCATTTCATTGTTTAGAGAATTTCAGGTGGAAATTTTTGATAGACATATATGAGCTAATAATGGTAATCTTGGCTATCTGTTCTTGTTCTGTCTTCTCCAATGCAATCTATTCCAGTCCCTGGGGGCAAGCAACCTCTCCACCCTGAGTGTCAAGCTATAAATTTAATAAAGCCTAGAGTACAGCAGCGACTTTTTATTTTTCTTTGAGAAATCAACATCATGGCCAAAATCCCCCTGCAAATATTCTGTGCAAGAAGCCATGACTTTAAGTAACTATGACAATATTTAGACTTTAAAATTCCCTTAGAATGCATATAAAGTCTGGTATCTTGAAGGGTTGACATGGCATTGGCCCGCAGGAAATAAATCTCACCCTTGTCAGTGTTGTCAGTGACCAAATACATTCTGTAATTCTCCTGCCATCATTGGCTTCTTCTTTTGGGAAAAAAGGCAAATTGGGTTTTTCTTAAGTAAGGATGATCGTCAGTTTAGGAGATTCTTGGATAATGGAAAGGGCAATAGATGAGAAGCTAAGTTTTGTGGGATCTGCTCAAATAATCTCACTTGAGGCCTTCAAACAACTTGGCCAAAAACTAGTTGTGTAATCGTGTGTCAGGTTCTCCTTTTATTGAAAAAAAAAGGGTTGGTTTTTAAGATGAAACTGATTGGTACCAGTTGGTAAAGAGCATTAAACTCCAGATAAAGAAATTTAAACTTTATTTAGCTGTCAATGAGGAGTCATTGAAAACTGTTGAGCAGAGGAGTAACCTCATTATATCATTGGATAAAAAATATATTATTCTGTCAGTAGTATGAAGTATGGATTTCAGAAATCAAGGATAGAATAATACAAGATAGCCTTTTAGGATGCTGATGCAACAATTCAAGTAGAAGGTGATGAGAGCCTTGGCAAGATTGGAACCAGAGGGAAGAGAGGTAAGGATGACAGTGACAATTGTTGATAAATTATTGGGTATTAGAGTTAAGGGAAAAGGAAGACTCACTGATAACTATAAAGTTTCAAACATAAATTAGGAAGCAATCACCAAGTAGCCAAATTGCATATGATACCTACCCCTTCACTAATACTGAACCTAAATGGAAGCCTATTCTCAAATTTCATGATCTCTCTGAATTTAGGTCATTCAGAGTATATGGTCTGCAATGCTTACACTTACCACAAGGACAGTACCAGCACATAAATTACATACATTATATCATTTCAAAACTGAAAATTTTAAAATCTATGAAATTAATTGGAAAAAAGTTTAATATTGCTACTTTTAGAGCATTAAAACACACAAAGTGAACCTAATAAAGATCCTTATATTCAATATTAAGTATTAATTGAACAACCATCATAGGATCTCTTTTCATTATCACACAATCAACTGAATTATCAACTGCTTTTAAAACTAAAAAAAGCACATTCCAATATTTATAACTTGCACACTGTTACTATATAAAACTATGTACATGGTACAGTTTGCGAAAATGGAAGCCTGTAGATTTGACAAAGATGCCAAGTCATGTTTTAAACAATTTCAGTTAACTGGCAAATACTGTTGAAGCAAAATAATCAACACAGCACTGCTGAGTTTTTGGTTTTGGTTTTGTGTGTGTGTGTGTGTGTTGTTTAGCATCAGTTTTTAATCTTGACATATGCACATTGACAGGTCATATGTTCTGGTCTCATGTCTGCAGCACCAACCTTACAAGCACCACACCCATTTCCAGGGAAAAGACAAAGTTGTTCTAAAAAAAACAGCCCCCAAAATTTCATTTTAATTTCAATATGGCCTCATATAGAGGGCAGCAGTTGTAATGTACTGGATTTTTTTTCAAGTGAACACCAAATTTATATAAATTTATTCAAAAGTTATTTACAGAAGTTCCATGGTGCTCCTCTATCAAAAGCAAAAACCCTTTTCTCAAAAGGGATTATAACTAGGGCTGTGTTAAATTCAAAAGTACTGGATCCCTTTGAGAGAGTCCAGAGTTCATTTGTTCAGATTGGGTCAGGGGTTAAGGAGTTTGAAGGGTCAATACTAAATCCTGTGCCTCCCAGGTGGGTCAAGAAGAGGAAAAGACAACAATGGACTCCAGTCTACGAATTGGCTAATAGAGAAATGACTATAAAGAAAGAATTTTGGAATAGCCCATTGGTTACCCAAGTCAAGTCTCCCAATTTCTCCTTTTCTATTTGCTTTTGGACACCAGTAAGGCAATTCTGAAGGTAAATTATAAAGTTTCAATCCAGGACAGCAAGAAAGGGAATAATTATTTTTGGAAGCAAAAACGAGACACGTGAAGACAAAGTTGGAATAAAATGTATTTCAGTAACACCACAAGCAGCAATGAGGAGCAGAAATGGTCTTGCACCCAGGACTGTACTCCAGGCAGACATCAGCTAACACTAAGAACCAAAACTGCTAAAGACCAGCAGTGTTCTCAGAGTGCTCAGGTCACCTCCTCAGAGGTGGTAAGTGAATATTGAACCTAAGAAGCCAAGGACACCTGGCTCCCTCTAAATCTAGTCCAGGTGTATTACCAGGATTTCCAGGCTCCTGTTGAAAAAGCATCTGGGTGAACCTGTCTTCAGAGAGGACTGAAACAGGACATATGCAGGGTAATAAAGAGTGTGGGATCTAGAATCAAGGGACCTGGTTTCAAATCGTAGCTCTAGCATGAAATAACTGTGTGATCTTGGACAAGCCATTTAACTTCTCTGGCCCTTGGTTTCCTCATTTGTAAAATGGAGTGGTTGGACCAGATTACTTCTAATTCTCTTCAGCTTTAAATCTTTGCCATGCTTCCAATAACTATGCTAGAGAAGCTACCCAAATACCCCGACATAAAGTAGTCCTAGTAACTTAGAGAAGCCAAGAATAATTCCCAGGAACAAGGGGAGATGAGGAATAGTAATATGAAGGAGGAGGAGAGAATGGTCTTTTTCAGGAGGTAGTGGGTTACTCCTCACTTGCGGTCTTCAAAAATGACTTCTTGTTGGATATATTGCAGATGGTATTCTTATTCAAGTATAGAATTGATAAATGGTTTCTGAAGTCTCTATAACCTTGTTGTTTATGTATGCATATTTGTGTCTTGACTTCCCAACGAGATTAGGAATCACATCTTCTTTCTCATGTCTCTCCTAGCACCTAGAACAGGGCTGGGTACATAGTGAATTTTGTGTAATACCCTGCTGAATGAATGATGATATCTTGCTTTAGGGATGAGATATCTGCTTTCATTTTTTCTGATTCTTTATAATATTTGATCTAGACCTTTCCTAAGATTTTATGCTTTATTCTACACCATGGTTAGTGGATACTTGCCTGCATGTAGTATCCCCATTGCTAGTTTGATAGGGGCCAGGGCTATGAATGTCTTAACATCTTTTAAAGCTGACCCTTTCTTTTCTCTGATAAGGCCATCACCATAGAGAACTGAGATCCTCATCAGTGTTCACCTGTACTATTATGATAGACTTTCTTTTGTTTTGTTTTGTTTTTTGAGGCAATTGGGGTTAAATGACTTGCCTGTGTTCACACAGAGTCTGAGATCACATTTGAATTCAGGTCCTCCTGACTCCAAGGCTAGTGTTCTATCCACTGCACCACCTACCTGCCTCATAATAGTCTTCTAATTTGTGTTCCCTACATACAACTTCTTCTCTTTAAGCCAAGGGTTCTTAACCTTTTATGTCAGAGACCCCTTTACTAGTCTGGTGAAGCCTACACTCCCATTTCAGGTGAAAAAAAATTTAATCATAATTGAAGGAAATGTTAAATTTAAATGTTAACAGTGAAAATAAAGATTTGTTTTTCCAATCAAGTTCACAGACCCCCAAAATCTATCTACAAACTCTTTGGGGGAAGTCCATGGACCCCAATTTTAGAACCCCTGCTCTAAGCCATCTTCCACGGAGCTGTTAACTCAATATTCCTACTGCACAAGTTCAACCAGGTCAATCTCAATTCAAGAAACTTCAGGGGCTCCATATTGCCTCTAATATGAAACACAAAATCCTCTAGTTGGATGTTTACAGATTTAATCCATCTTTCCAGGACAATTTTACACACTCTCTTCTGCATATTCTGTACTCCAGCCAAACTAACCCAATTATTGCACCAGATCCATGTCATTCCATCTTTCATGCATCCTGGCACAGTCTTTCTCCAGTGTGGAATGGACACCCTAGTTCCCTTTGAGGCCTATGTCAAATGCCACCTCCTACATGAAGCCTCCTCATCTCTCTCTCTCTCTCTCTCTCTCTCTCTCTCTCTCACTCTCTCTCTCTCTCTCTCTCTCTCACACACACACACACACACACACACACACACACACACACCCCTAAAGCTCTTCCCACCCACCCCCAAATTACTTCATATTAGCCTTGTATATATTTCACATTTTCTTATCTATGTACATGTTCCCCAACCCAGGTAGAATGTAAGCTCCTCAAGGTGTCTTTGTAACCCCCAGTCCCTGGCACAATGAATGGACAACAGTGATGATTAATAAATGCCTGTTGGATAAATGGAATAGATAATGGAATAATTGGATAATGGAATAATAAATGCAATAGAATTAAACCATTTATCTTTATTGCCCAGCCCCTATCACTAAGCGTAATAACATGATATGCTCTTAATAAATAGATTCTAAAATGTTGTCACTGAATAAGTTGCTTTCTCATTTTTTATTCACATAGTTTGGGGAGCAGAATGACACTTGCTAGGGAGCAAGAGGAAAAACCAAGAAGTCTGCGATGGCACATCTACATCTCAACATGTCAGACATTTATTTCTGAAGACCAGATTGATCAAAGAATGATATACTCAATGATATACCCAGAAATACCCATCACCATTCAAATTCATCCTGTCAGACATGTTCAGAGACAAATGCCATTCATTTGAAAACTCTGAGTTGACTAATAAATCTAAAATGGAAACATAATAGAGCTATGAGGGATTTATTATAAGAGGTCATCTAACCCAACTAGGGTTGTTAGTAGTTAAATGGTACAATGAATAAAACTCTACATCTAGCATCAGGAAAAGTTCAAATCCAACCTCAGAGATTTGTTACCTGTGTGACCCTGGATAAGTCACTTAATCTCCCTCTGCCTCAGTTTCCTCACTTTAATAAAATGAGAATAATTTTGTCTAAATGTTTTGCAAGTGTTAAAAGAACTATACAAATGCTAGCTACTTTACAGATGAGGAAACTGAGATTCAGAGAAGTTAAGAAATTTACCAAAATCAAACTAATTAGCAGCACTGAATTTGGAACCTAGATCCTCTACCTCCAGATTCCATGCTCTTTTCACTGTAGATGCCCACTTAATGGGCTACGAAGTCTCTTTTATTTATACAGCTACTTTTAAATGTTTTTCAAAGACCTTTGAAATAAAATCTCAGGGCTGATGAGTTTTCCAATAATCCCAGGACTATAGTAGGAAATGATGCCCTGAATAAGGAGAACTATGGTTCTTTGTTATGTAATTAAAACTTAAAAGATCCCTGGAAATATGAGCATAACCTAAAACTAATGCATATGAAGTAGGCTACTGCTAACTTTAATTAGTGAGAAGTTACTTTTGGTGTTGACTCAAAAATAATTAACTTTTGAAAAGTGAATGGATATTAAGTTGAAAACACAATACAAAAGTGAATAGAGAAAAGGTTTAGGAAATGGGGAGCTATCCATGGAAAATATGGAAAAGCAAGACTTTGAGCCACCCTTCTTATTAGTTTTTGCAAAAAATAATAGCTTATGTTTTATTGGTCCTTGTGCTTTCCAAAGTGCTTCCTTCACACCAACCCTGTAAGATAAGTAACACACAAAGAACGCTAGATTTAAGTAAAGAGACCTGCATTAAAATGCCAATTTTGCTATTTACCATCTGTATGACCTTGGGAAATTCATTTTCTTTCCCTGAGTCTCATGTTGCTCTTTTATAAAATGAGGAGGCTGGACAAGATAATGATGGTGGCTCCCATGCACATCCCACTGTAAGGTCTGAAAATCATATCCATGATCTCATTTGAGTTCTGCAATAACCCTGTGAGGTAGGTGACATGTATTAAACACAGAGAAAGAATGAAAAGCCAGAGCCATATGCAGGGGTCATCCAATCCCTGCTTTTGAAGACCTCCTATGATAGGGAAACTTATTGCCTCTGAGGCAGACCCTTATAATGTTACATAGTCCTAATTGTTAGAAAGGACTTTTTTTCTTCCTCTTTAAGTTAACATATTTCCTTCACTTGTGAGAATAAAATACTCCAGGGGAGATGCCCTCCTTATGTAATATAAGTACTATTAATGAGGGGGCTGAGGGCACTCCATTATTCTGTAAATATCTTTTGAATTGGCTGCTGGAAGAGGATGTAAACCAAAAAGAGTGTATACTCCAGTGAAGGAATACAGAATGAGATTCATGACTTATATTTGTTCATTCGTGTCTGACGCTACACCACAGATTTTTCTTGGCAAAAATACTGGAGTGGTTCACCCTTTTCTACTCCAGTGTGTCCTCATTTTACAGAGGAGGAACTGAGGCAAATAGGGATTAAGTGATTTGCCCAGAGTCACATAACTATCAAGTGCCTGAGGTCAGATTTGAACTCAGATCTTCCTTTCTGGGGTGGGTTGGGCTAGCAATCTTTCCACTGTATTACCTAGTTGCCCCATCATGACTTCATAGAAGACAATTGGATTCTCGTATCTGCTTCTGCACTCAACCTGTTGCAATTTCATATTTTGGTTCAAGTATATGAAGAAAATCTAGCCTCACACTGATATATGTAGTTAGAAAAGGGTAGAGCATTTTAATAGGCATATACCATCTTAGTATTATGATAAAAATAGTTTTCATCTCACAAGGATCTCGGGGACCAGCCAGGCTCTGTAAGACCACACTTTGAGATTTGCTAGTCTAGGCAATGTTTTATTTCCTTCCTATTATTAATCTCTGTTTACACTCTATCCTATAAATCAACTTCAAACTAGCTAATGAGTATAATCAGAACATAACTGAAAACGTGATCTCCCAGGGAAGAAATCATCTCTCTCTCATCTCCTCACATGCTTTTCATTTTAGGCTGGATACATCTCTTGTTTTTCCCAGACTGATCAATTTCTTCAACTTCTACTCATGGTACTAGAATTGAGTATACCTCAAGAGTTAGTGCCCACTCATTTCTTCAGCTTTAAATCTTTGCCATGCTACCAATAACTATGCTAGAGAAGCTACCCAAATACCCCGACATAAAGTAGTCCTAGTAACTTCGAGAAGCCATGAATAATTCCCAGGGACAAGGGGAGATGAGGAATAGTAATATGGAGGAGGAGGAGAGAATGGTCTTTTGTCTTTTTCAGGAGGTAGTGGGTTTTACTCCTCACTTGCAGTCCTCAAAAACAACTTCTTGTTGGATATATTGCAGATAGTATTCTTATTCAAGTATAGAATTGATAAATGGTTTCTGAAGTCTCTATAGCCTTGTTGTTTATTCATATTTGTGTCTTAACTTCCCAATACGATTAGGAATCATGTCTTCTTTCTCAGAAGGAGTAACCTTCTGAGTGAAGGGGTAGGTTATCATATGCAATTTGGCTACTTGGCGATTGCTTCCCAATTTATGTTTGCTTATGAGGGGAGGGCAGGGGAAGGGGGGCGAGGAAAGGGGAGGGAAGGGAAGGGAAGGGGAAGGGAGAGAAGGAGGCAGTAAAACTCAGTTCAACTGGGCAGCTTTTGGCCATCCAAATTTACCTTAGTTTGGAGAGAAGGAAGGGAAGGGAGAGGCAGACAGGAGAGAAGGAGGTGAGGTATCCAACTAGCGTTCAGCCAGCTGCATCTACTCACAGGATCGTATTCATCCTTCATTGCTAAGAAGACAATACCATCAGAGAAATGATGACATGACTTGCACTTGACTTTGTTTTGAGTGAGGGAGGGCTGTGCAGGTCACCAACCTCACTTCTCCTCCAGAGCCATCTCAGTCCAGTGACCTGATGTTCCTCAGGATGACTGGAGATGGCCCAGGATGCACTGGTTGGGCCCTTTAGGCCAAGGTCTTTGCAGGCACTCACTTAGGGTGAGGCAATGCCCATTCATTGAATAGCCCTGTTTAAGAAATAGTCTGGGCATGGCGGGTTTCATGAGATTAAGAAAAACAAAGACTTCAGTCTGGGTGGGAAACAGCAACAGTTACCACTGATAATGACTGTAAAGCTGTGAGGGCTCCGGAGCAAGGGCAGAGGAAAGGAAGGGCAGGAGAGGGGAGGGGAGGGGAGGGGAGGGGAGGGAAGGGAAGGAGGCAATAAAACCCAGGTCAACTGAGCACATTTGGCCATCCAAATTTACCTTAGTTTGGAGAGGAGAAGGAAGGGGAGGGAGAGGCAGACAGGAGAGAAGGAGGTGAGGAGGTGAGGTACCCAGCTAGCGTTCATTTGTTTTGAGTGAGGAAGGGATGTGCAGGTCACCAACCTCACTTCTCCTCCAAAGGCATCTGAGTGCAGTGACCTGATGTTTCTCAGGATTCCTGGAGATGATCCAGGATGCACACAGAAAGAACCATTGGGGCAAACTGTGCCAAGGGTCAGTACTTTTAAAAATTCTTGGAAAGTGCATTAACCTGGGCTAATCATTTTTCCCCATCTTAAACATATTTTAATTGAGTCATGTATCTGAGAATCTCTCACAGAAGGGACTACTTTACTGACCTCAGTTAAATATGCAATCAGGAAGTTTTAAAGGCTTTCAAATGCTAAACAACTTACAACCCAGACCTGTAATGTGCTAAGAAGGGACACTTCAGATGTCTTGAAAACAAAACAAAGCTCATTTCTTCCCTTTGTTTACACTGCCCAGAACGTGTGGGGCTCTCCCAGGTGGAGAGCACTTGACTCACAATGGGATATGCAAAATGCAGATGCCAAATTAGGGACCTCTGAGGAAACCACTTTCAAAAAATGCTATCTTAATTTGACCCATAGAGTGCAGTGAATAAAGAACTAAGATAGGAAATCTGTAGATCTGGGATCTCATTTTTGATTGGCTACTAGATAGCCTTGGACAAATATGCTCCCCTTTGAGGACCTCATTTCTTCAACCGTAAAAAGACGAACCAGTTGATCATCAAGATCCCTT
Source organism: Potorous gilbertii (assembly GCA_028658325.1). NCBI lineage: Eukaryota > Metazoa > Chordata > Mammalia > Diprotodontia > Potoroidae > Potorous > Potorous gilbertii. Next base: position 269,864,454 of record CM053771.1, on the reverse strand, counting down.
GAAACTGTAGTTCCTAAAATTCTGCATTACATCTCTTAATAGGAAGTTAGGTTAGATAACCTTGCACATCCCTTCTAATTCTGGGATTCTATGAATTGAGGAGCCAGATCCCTTGCATTAAAGTCTTGGACCAGTTGAGAGACTTCCTTTTTTGTTGTTTTTTTTTTTTTTTTGTATTTTACCATATTTTTGTTTATCTTTTTAAAAATTTATTTATTTATTTTTAATGTTCTACAATCACTACCAAAAAGCTTATATTTTTACCCCCTTGCCTACCCCCCACCAACCCCCTCCCTCCCCAAGATGCCATACAATTCTATATATGATCTACATATACTTTCCTATTGAATACATTTTCACTATAGTAATGCTGTATAGATGAACTAAAATAAATGGAAGAAATCATATAACAAATCAAAACATAATACACACACACATATATATATATACAAACAAGATCTGTTACATTCTGCAAATTTTCTCTGAGTGTGGAAGGTGTTTTGCCTTAGAAAATCATTGGGAATTATTAATTTTTTTTAAGTTCTTGCGTTATTACGAAGTTCCAAGTCCACCAGAAAAAAACTCTCGCACACCGTGGTTGTTGCTGTGCACAAATTTCTCCTGGTTCTGCTCCTTTCACTCAGCATCAGATCATATAAGTCCTTCCAGGCCTCTCTGAAGTCTTCTTGTTCATCATTTCTTATGGCGCAATAGTACTCCATTACATTCATATACCACATCTTATTCAGCCATTCCCCAACTAATGGGCATCCCCTTGATTTCCAGTTTTTGGCAACTACAAAGAGTGCTGCTATAAATATTTTTGTACATGTGGGACCCTTTCCTGAGAGACTTCTTGATTCTCCATACTTATCATATCCTAGATTTTTCTGTGTTGCATTCACATTTCAATATCATTTCTGCTGGCAGAACAAATATGCAGATAGAAGAATTACCCAGACAAAGATCTGTCTTGGATAGGTAGATCTGTGGTTCTTTCCAGTTCTAAGCTTCTATGAGCCTATTATTCTGAAAAGGATTTGACTGCGCATCACACAAGTGATTTAGGTATCCCTTATACAAAGGAGAAAAATTCAATTTCAACAAATATGTATTAATCATTTTCAGACAATTGTAATGGAATTGATGCAATATGGAAATGAAATAAAATTTTTGCCCCATGGAATTTAGTAGGGGAACATGAATGAAGAATGTGCAAATGATTGTAATTCATAGTGATGATACTTGATAAGTGCACACCAACTTGGTGTTTTCATGGGCAAGGGGAATGGAGAAAAGGGTGATATTATTATTGACGAATGAAACCAGGGATCCTTTAAAGCAGAAGAAACAAACATATTGGCCTAGACCTTGAAAAGCTTTATTTAGAGTTGGTTTTACTCCATTATTACTTAAAAGAAGAGGAAAATCTGAAAAATGCACCTTTTGCTAAGCAGTTGTGATATTCACACATCATAGATAAAAACTCATCAACTGACTGATGTTCATCAGGCTCAGAAGTTCTACATGGAATGACACCAACATTTTTATCAATATCAGTTCCACCCAAAGTGGAAACACTTGCAAAGCTTTCATCAACAGATACAATGTGATGGTGTGATTGATTCTGTGGTCCTGTCTATCTTACAGCTTAAAAAAAATCATTCTTGGGTTTATAGTTGTAGCTGTTTTTTGCAAAGCCTTGTTAGTAACTCTGTTTGTTAGATCTTTCTGAAAGGGCATGAAGTACCTACCAGGCCATTCCCTCTAGGCTCATGTTGCTGATACTGGGGTTTCCCAGTTATCCATACCTCAACCTCTCTGGTGGAAGTTTTGGCTCAATAGTCTTAAGTTGTATTTCTATAGAAAAGGAACAATTAGAGATTCCTTATGTTTCAATTCATATGATCTTAGATTCAGAAATGCCATTCTAGTAAAGAGATTCTTAACCTAGGGTCCATCAACTGCTCCAAGTGTCCCTAGATAGGTTTGAGGGGGTCCATGAACTTGGAACTTTTAATATTTTGACAACTATTTCAATATAAATTGTTTTCTTTTATAATCCTATGCATTTTTTCATGAATTTTAAAACATAATTTTGAGATAGACTTCACCAGGTTGCCAAAGGAATCCATGACACAAAAAGAGTTAAGAACCCCTAACGTAGTCCAGTCTCTTCATTTTATGGATGAGACAACTGAGACCCAGGGAACTGAAATGACTTGACATGGTTCCAAGGAGCGAGGATTTGAACCTAGGACCTCAGATTCTAAATTCAACTCTCTTTTCTACTGAGAGCACAGTTATCAGGAAGCCTAGGCTTTCAGACCACTAAGTCATAGCCCAGGTAACCCTGTATGGCATCTAGAGACAGTTTAACTGAAGCACAGGCCTAAATCTGACAAGGAATTAAGCAATCCAAAGCCTAGCTTTATCAGCTCACATGCTACATGGTGACAGCCAAAGATCGCCAAGTATTTTTTATTCACTGCAATCCCACAGACTGGCTGACTGTCCATGGAGAATGTGCCTACAGGCACCTGGAGCCCCACAGTGTGGTGAATTAAAGAGGGGAAAGAGGGATTATGACATAAACAATGAACTTAGTCTTACCTATGAAAATGCCCATCTGTCCCTTGGCATCCTAGTTGTAACAAACAGGATATGGACTTGAGGAAACCAAGCAGCTGGTCTTTTTAGAGATAGAGTGTGCTATCAAATAGACCTTGGGACTCTGGAAGTGGGTAACACTATGCACCACATGTAGAAGGCAGGGATTTTATAGGAGTCATGGATGAAGCAATGTGCCTCTTTTCTCCATGTTGTCCATGGGATCATATCTTACCCAAGTCACGCATGTGCCTGTGCATGAAGTTTCTTCTCACTACAGAAAGGAACTGCACCTGTTGCCCCTGCCCATATGAAGATGATGGGGTATGCCAGTTCTGTCATTGTACCTGTTCAGATGCTCCCAACTGCCACTGGTGCTGCTGCTCCTGTGCCAATGACCCCATCTTCAAGTGCTGCTGTGTTTGTCCACCAGGCGCATCTACCTGTCACTGCTATGAGGCTCGCTGCTGCGACAGGAGACCTTTCCCTGCTGACTCCCCGTAAGTACTCTAGGAACCCATGCCCAGACTGATGCCCATCATAACCTGCTGAGGCCAACTCCATTTTAGTCAATTCTGTCAGGATCTGTTTAATAAACAACTTCCCAAACAAAGTAGAGACCATCATGACTTCCTTCTCTCCAAGGGCTAGTGCATGACTTTTCCAGGTCTGTCCCCATCCTTCAAGGCCCAGTTCTGGTTTCTTCCCCTCTTGGCAATCTCCCTAGACTATCCAAGTCTACACTGTTCTCTCCTTCAGGAGATACTAAAGACTTTAAGTCAGTAAAGACATTAAAGGTTACCTAGTCCAAACTTCTCATTTTACATATGGGAAAATTGAGGCCCAGAAGGATTTAACTCTCTAAGCCTACACTTTTCTCTCCTTTAGGAGATACTCAAGTCTTTCAAGTTAGAAAAAGCTTTTAAGGTTACCTAGTCCAAGCCTTTCATTTTACATATGGGAAACTGAGGCCCAGGAATATTGAAGTGGTTTGCCCAAGGTCATGAAAAGTAGTAAATAGTAAGCAGTAGACAATCAAATCCAGACCCTCTGACCCTAAATCTACCTTTGAAAATACTGAACCACTCTAGTATACTGCTCATTTCATAGGATTATCAAACTTAAAGGTGAAAAGGACTTTAAAGGTCAAGTTATTTCATCTCATCTTACAGATGAGGAAATTCAGACTCAGAGAAGTTACTATGCCTGCCAAGGTAACACAATAGTCAGCTAGTCAAGACTTGAACTCAGGATCTCTGATTTCAAAAACTTTGGCATTTTGTCTAATCCTACCAGTGGTATCAATGATGCATGCTTTCATCTTGTAATGCTATTTGGGGTTTTTTTTGTATATTTGTATTTTGTCTCTCCAGTTAGAATACAGGCTACTAGACAGCAAGCATAATGCCTTTGATTTCTTGGTATTCCTTATAGCACATTCCTAGATAATGTCTAGTATGCCAGAAGTACTCAATTAAATAATGGTTTTAAATTATTTTTATTTGAAAATTAATTGGAAAATTTTTTAATCTGAAAATTTAATTTATCCTACTTTGTGATGTCAAACAAAACATTAGGCTAAACAACATTGCTGGGAGTAGTTAGTGCCACAGGAACAATGTTAAAATGCTTTAGACATAGATTCCTGGATGACCAAAATTTAAATTACAAAAGCTTAAAAAAGTTCTTAGAGACATAAAACTCTAGATGTAGGACAAAAAGCCCTGGACGGATGATCTGGGTTTGAGTTACAACTTATGACACTTACTGACCTCGATCAAGATACCTCTCTGTGCCCCAGTTCCTTCATCTTTAAAACAAAGTTTGAATGAGATGAATCCTAAGGTGCTATTATGTTCATCTTCACAACTATATCACTGACTCAACTTCCCCAACACTTCCCTCTTCCCCACCCCTTGTGTGATTCTCACCTAGGTGCTACCTCACCTACATGGAGGTGATCCATCACCTTCATGCCTGTCACTGTCATGTTCACTTTTCAAGTCTCTGTACCTCACACAACTTTATACCTTTTCATTCCTCCATCCACAATACGAGGAAATGGAGTCAACATCATTCATCTCAATGAGGAGAAAGCAGTACTTCTGTATATCTACCCTTTTTTCCTCATTCAAGCTAGAAACTTGAAGAGGACAGGTCTTCACAGCAAAGGGAGAAAGAATACAGAAGACTACCCCACTTAGGACTGATTCATTGATGCAATCTCTTGGGCCCACCTGGAAACTATTTTCTGAATGACTGTTAAAGACACTGTTGAGCTTCTATACACAGAGTGTGTATGGGGAGTTGTGTCTTAAAGGATTGATCCGAAAACCTAACAGCAAGGTTTCTTACATTAGAGTAGGATTTTATTTTTAATATATTAAGAATACTGAGGAGCAACTTTCATTGAGGAACATTATGGGATATGCGTCTAATTGTGTTAAGTGCATAAATCTCTAAATTGCAAACTGCTTGGTGTTTTCCACCTAGTCCAACATTTTGGACTATTAAGTGCTCAAATAAATTTTTAAGGCTCTCCAAACATTCATCTTTGCAGATGACACTGTGCCAAAAATATCACAGGGCCTTCTCAGTGAGACTTCATGGACATTTTTAAAAGAAATTGACACACGCAGGAGAAAAAGGAAGAACAAATGTCCTAATTAAGACATGTAGTTGGATGGGCAACCCTATTGGATTAGTATATCAGTACCTATATCTCATGAAGGCACTGCATGCACATGAACAATAAACTAGCTCAACTGAATGAGGCAAGCTAGCCAGGACTCAGGTCAGGAAGACTCATCTTCCCAAGTTCAAATCTGACCTCAGACCCTTAGTAGCTGTGTGACCTTGGGCAAGTCACTTAATCCTGTTTGTCTCAGTTCATCTGTAAAATGAACTGGAGAAGGAAATGGCAAACTATTCCAGTATCTTTGCCAAGAAAACCCTCAAATGGGGCCATGAAGTGTCAGACATAACTAAAAACAACTTCACACAATTGAATGAGAGGAGACAAGGTGAATTATATTGCATATGGGTAACTTCATAGTACCTTCAGGCTGCTAAAACCCATCTTATTTAATACCAGTACAATATTCTTCTGGTGATGACCAATTATGTTGTAAGCTCCTGAATGGCAGGAGCTTTTGCCTCTTTTTATATTCCTAGGACTTGTAACAGTACCTGGTACATAGTACTTGGTAAATTTTATTGATTGTTTGATGCTTATGGCTGTGAATGAGAGAATGTCATGATCTCCCAAGAATATGTCAATGCCACAAAGGGGATGATGGAGAGAAACTCATAGGAAGTGGAGGTAGGCTGAAGCATATGACTGATGAAGACTTGGGTATAGGAATTAGAATAAAAACCCCATCAAGGATACAGATATTAATATGTATATATATATATAAATATGTATAATATTTATATATATTATATCAGAATATATATATATATTTATATATATTATATCAGAATATATATATATTTATATCAGAATTCATCACAGAGGAATATTGTACATATATATGACTAGAAAAAGACATTGTGAGATCAAGGAACAGACAACCTGAATGTTGGAAGAGTATACATGAAATATTAAAAGTCTTAGAAGACTTGGTAAACATGGTGAGCATAGCATCTATAGAAGATTTATGGAAAGAGACAAAAATCACATGATTAGAAGAACACACAGTGGTGATCTAATGGTAGAGGAAGGAGTATCCACATTGATGAGATCCCAGAACGTTGAAGTATCAATGAATTATTAAGTACTATGTGCTAGACATCATGAGGAAGGTAAGAGAAGGGTCAGACATTAGTAACATCTGTGTGTATAATTCATCTGTGTGAATCTTCTCCAGGATATGGAGGATGAAGGTGGGATCTCACAACTGCAGGATTTCTAAAGAATTTTTTTTTCAAAGTAGAGATGGCTGTGACTTGATTTGAGGAACAAAAGAGAAGCACTCACCCTCCTCTGATGCTACTTTGGTCCTTTGGGAAGAGTAGCCAAATTGTATGTAACAAGCCATAAAAAGTCAGAAAAAGAAGGAATCCTAGAGTTTAGCAGACCATTTTCCCCTCTAATAGGAAGGGCATGGCCAGCCTTGAAATCCTATCAGCCTACAGCTAACAGTAGAAAGGTACATCAAGGGCCATTATAGGTATCTTTCCTCTGTGTTTCCTCTATGTGTTCCCTATGTTTCTTCCCTTATAAAACTAGAAATATCACTAGTTTTAGGATGAAAATAATGGAGCAAGGAGAAATATTTAAAAATGAAAATAGTTTTTCATCTTTCTTTTTTGGGGGAGGGCAAAAGTTTATCCTTATTTTTTTTTCCTGGACTATGATTTAAGATAATGAGTTTTTGATCAGGAACGTATTATATCAAATGAAAATTATGAATTTATTTGTCTACCAGTATGGAGTAATAGAAATTGATTGAGGAAGGCTGAGTACTGAGCTGGGTAAATTGTTTCTCAGAATAGTCAGAGATTAAGGTTTCTGTGTACACTTTGGGTGGTAAAAACAATGAATTCCCGAATGGAAATTCTATCCTCTGCCTGTTTTCTGTTGGCTCTTGTCTACTTTGTCTAATGCTGGGAGTCTATAGGCATAAGACAAAGACAGCTCCTAGAGAAATGTTCTCAGGATAGCATAGCACATGATTTTGAACAGCTCTTTTCCACTAATGCCTTCATTCATTAGGATGTACATTTTGAGCGCAAAAAAAAGATAGCCTATTTGCTCTATAAAACTATATCCCTTCCCTTTGGTTTCTTTTCTCTGCCTTTATCCCGGTTCTTACCCCTTTCCCCCCTTCCTCTGATGTTCCTTATTCTCATTCTCTAACTCCCTCCTCCCCTATTTCCTCTGTCTCAGTTTTTCCATCAGTCTCTCTCTTTCCTCTCCCTGCTCTCTCCCTCTCTTCCTCTATCTCTTTCTTCTCTCCCTTATTTATCTTGTTCTTCTCCCACTCATCTCCTAAACCCTGCAAATAGACATTAATGAAGAATACTATTTTTCTCTTTATTCTAAAGAACTTGGAATCAATTTGCAGCCTTTACTCCACCCCTAAACTAAAAACCCTGACTACCCCATGTCTACCACAGACCAGTATGATTATGCAAGGGGACATCTTCAAATAATGACTCTCAGCATGATTTTTTTTCCCTTCCCCTATTTCTTTCTATATTAGAGCATTTTAAAGCCTTCCTCAATAAATTTCTATTACTCCATACTGATAGACAAATAAATTCTTAAATTTCATCAGATATAATAAATCTCTGACCAAAAACTCATTATCTTAACTCGTAGTCCAAGAAAAACAATAAGGATAAACTTCTGCCTTCCCCCCAAAAAAAGGAGGGTGAAAAATTATTTTCATTTTTAAATATTTCCCCTTGCTCCATTATTTTCATCCTAAAACTAATTATCTTTCTAGTGTTATAAGGGAAGAAACATAGAGAACACGTAGGGGAAACATTGATCTAGAGTCAGCAAACCTGGGTTAAAATACTGCCTCTGATGTTTAGTAGCTACGTAACCCTGGACAAGTCACTAAACCTTTCTTAAGTCTTCACTTCCTGACCTGTAAAATGAAAAGATTGGTCTAGATGGCATCTAAAGTCCCTTCTAGTGAAGAAGCAGCTAAGATACATTGGCCCTCTACTACAGAAAACCTGAATTCAAATCCAACCTTGGACACTTGCTAGGTATGTGACCCTGGTCCAGTAACTTGTACTCTGCCTGCATAAGCTTTCCCATTTATAAAATGAGATTAATAATAGCATCTGCCTCACAGGATTGTTGTGACTTAAAATAAGGGAACTTTGGTAAAACCTTTTTCGAGCATTCCAATGATTCCTAAATTATCTTTCTTTGATCTGTTTTCCAAATTGGTTGTTTTTTATATGTGATACCTCACACTTTATTCTATTTTTTCAGGCTTTTGATTTTTAATATATCTTGTTGTTTTGTTATTAATTTTTATTTGGTTCATTCTGATTTTTAAGAAGTCTGTTTATTAGACAAGTTTTTGTACTACTTGTGTCAACCTCTTTCTAATGTTTTTCATTTCTTTCATTTCATTTCTTTTCTAATTTTTCCCATAGCATTCTCATTTCATTTATAAAAAATCATTTTTCTGTCTTTTTAAAAAACTTCACTCATATCTTCAAAAAAATTTAGTAGAATTTGTACCTAAGTTGTGATTTTCTTTGAAGTTTTGATTGTAAATGTTTTTACAATCATTTTCTTTTTCTGAGTTTAAGTCTTAAGTGTCATGGTCATCATAACTTTGGGGGGGGCTATTCTTTGTTTACCCATTCTTTTGGTCTTACTTCTTGATCTTAACTTTGTATTAGAGCCAGGTTCTATGTGAATCTGAATGGAATGTCCATACTATTCTTGGTTCTGTTTTGTGTCCTCATAGGTCCTTCTGCTGCCTCCTTACATTACTGAATGTGAGTTATTCCAGAATCCCTGGGACACCTTAGTAAGGGAACCTATATGCTTTCAGTTTACCCAAAGTAGTCTGAGAGAGAGTAAAGTCTGAGCATTGATTTCTTGGTCTGCACTCCACAAGTTCCTGGCTTGGTTTTGGGTCTGAACAACATGCCTGTGTGATTGTCCCTAGTTGGAACTCCATTAGGCTGCTTCTGGACTCAATTTCAGTCAGCTCACTTGAAAGATCCACTGGTCCAGTGATGGAAGTGTTGATTCTCCCTTCTTTCTAGGATTCCTACCCCAATTATCCTGAGGCAGGCTCCAGGCAGGGATTAGGGCTGGATGTGAGACCCAGCTTTGCTCCCAGAGTCAGTCATACAATCACTGCTTGCTTCTGTAAACACTCCTCACTCAGTATGCAGCCTAGGTCCCTGTACCTACCATACCTACTTTCAGATGTCCTCTTCAGTCTACACTAGATCTATGATCCATAAATAGGTAGTGAGCAGCATGGCCACTAGTTAGCATTTGTTCCTGCTCCCTGAATAACACTTAACCCTTTTGCATTGCATCTGAGACTTCTTGCCTGGGTGCACAACTGTAGGCAGCCCTCAGGTTCAGCATACTCCACAAACTCCATCACACTTCTGTCTCCCTATGCCACCCTGAGATGGAAAAAATGAAGAATTGTCATTCTTTTTCTTGGATCCCCTGATCAGGACTTGGTTCGGTGCATTTTCTTCTATTCTGTCATCATGAATGGTCTCCTGGAATCCATTTTTAGTTGTTAAAGTTATTCTAAAATGGACTGCGCCATTTCAAAAGAGAGCAAGTTTCCCAGTACTGGAGGTTTCACATCAGAGACTCGATGATTTGTCAAGGAAAATGCTAGACAACTTTTTTTGCAACATGACTAATATGTTTTGTGTGACTTCAATATTAAAATAAATAAAGCACATTTAAAAAGGAAGCAAGAAAGAAAATGGACAGGAAAGTAGAGCAGAGGAGATTCTCACCAGGATTCATGTTTAGAATAGAGGTTAGACTATATCATCTTATCTGAAATAACTTTCAATTCTAGATACTGACTCTCTGACTCCCACTCAGGGCCCACTCTCTTTGACTCTCTTTTTGTGTGTAGCTTGACTCTTTTTCCCCTCAGGTGAAAAGTATTGCACTTTATTTTTTTTTTAGTTTTAAATATTCATTTTTTAAAAATTGAGTTCCAAATTTTTTCCCTCTCTCTATCATCTCCCTCACCTATTAAGAAGGCAAACAATATGATACCTATTATACATGTAAATTCATGCAAAATATATTTTAGCTTTACTCTTAATATCTGTTTTCAAACTGTTACTCTCCAGGCATCCACTCATCTCAGGATGAACTGTATGACTGCTATATGCCTAGCACTTTGTACAAGGCACTGGGGGGGTATGAAGAATTGGTTACCATTTCAAGCTAAAAGATAAACCAAAATTTCAAAGCCTACTTAGAAGTTTCGGTTCCTCAAATTTGCTTGGCAGTTATAGCTGCCTTGTGCCCTCAAGTTATTAGGGTTCTATTCCAAAGATGGTTTGGAAGATGAAGAAAACTCCAGTTAGCTCAGTCACACGCTGACACAACTGACATAATCATAGGCTTGTGGCTTCAGTCTTCATTTGGGCTTTTCCTTTCAGGGAGGTAACATTGTATAAATGGAAAGAAGATTTGCTTTGAAGTCAGAGAATCATTCAACTAAGACTAGAAAGGATTTTATGATTGAGTTGACTCATTGAGTCCAACCCCTTCATTGTCCAAAAGAAGAAGTACAAGTTCAGACCTCTATCTATCTATTCTGCCTTGCTATTTGTGTAATTCATAACAAACCTGTGAACTAAGTAGCATGAACAGGAAAAGTCATCTGCTGAGTAGGAGTGATTTCATTATTAGAGAAGTTAAGTGACTTTCCAGAGGGCCTGGGTTCAAATTCTGACTTTACTACTCCCTATGTGACTTTGTACAATTCACTTCACTTCCCTGATCATGAGTTCCTTTATCTGTAAAAGGAGAAGACTGGACAAGATCCATTCCACCTCTTAATCCTATGTTTCTCTGAAAAGGACATCTTACTCCATATTCTGTCTTTGTACTGTAAAGATTCAAATTGAAGGAAGGCTTTATGGAGAAGGTAGCATTTGAACTGGGTCTTGACAGAAGAAAAGATTGAAATGTTGGAGGAAATATTTCCTAGGAATGACAGGTGACAAAAGAATATATTATGAGATGAGGGAAAGGTGAGTTCAATTTAGCTTGAAAATAGAGCTCATGGAGGTGATTCGATGAAATACATTTCTAAAGTTCAGTTGGAGACAAAATGTGGTGGACCTTGAATGCCAGGTTAAGGACTTTGTAGTTTTTCCCTAAAGCCAATAGGTACATTCATACTTATTGTAATAGAAGAGTGAGGTTGGTGACCTTGAACAGCCCTCCCTCACTCAAAACAAAGTCAAGTGCAAGTCATGTCATCATTTCTCTGATGGCAAGGTCTTCTTCAGCAATGAAGGATGAACACAACAATAGAAGAGTAGGGAGAGCAATGACATGGAAGATAAAATCAAGAAGGTAAGTAAGAACAAAAAACAAAATGATGAAGAACAAGATGTCATAATGTGCTCGAAATTTGCAAAGTTTTTGACATAATTTCATCTGATCTTCAAAATAACCCTACAAGGTAGGTGCTGCCCATTTCGTGTAGCTATTGAAAGATATTCAGATATGGTCACACAGACAATAAGTGTCAAGGGAAGGATTTGAACCCAGGCTTTTCTATTTCAAACCTCTATCTACTATACCATACTATCTGTTTAATGCACAACAAACTTGTAAAGTAGATGATACAAGTAGGAAAGGTTATCTGAAGCTCATGAACAGTTGATATATTTTCATTCTTTATGCTTTGAATTTTTTATCCCCAGGGCATAGTAGTACCTGGAACATTTTAGGTAATTAATGAATATTTGTTGATTGATGGGAAGCTTAGAGAAAGGTGGGAAGTCATTGTGTGGTATCTGACAAGAAGTCAATAAAAGAAAATTTTTAAAAATGCAATTCAACAGTAAGAGTCCAGTTTAGGCAAAATGACAAATTTCTTTGCGGTTCTTTTAAAATGATTTCACAGTTTCCTCCTCTTGAGGTGGCACAACAAAAGGCTCAATGCAGGCAGATTTTACAGGTTACCCAAAGTAGGAAATTAGACGTATAAGGAGAGTCCAGAGAGCCAAGGAGATGGAGAATTCCAGAGGGGAATTTAGTAATCTTATTAAAATGACTGACCAAGGAGTCAAGCCCATAAAAGGATCCCAGGATCAAAGATTTAGAACTTGAAAAGTGACCTGACAAGTCATCTAGTTCAACTTTCTCATTTCATAAATGAAGAAACTGAGGCACTAAGAGGTCAATTGATTTGCCCAAAGTCACACAATAGTAAATGACAGACACAAAATTTAAGCACCATTCCCTTGACTCCCAACCAAGCATTTTTCCCAGTGAACCACACTTTGTACCATTATAAACAAATCAGAACAGGAAAGATTCACGATGGGAATTGGGGAGGCATCAAAGGATCTACAATAACTGAACATAAGATATTGTTATAGACCTAACTCTTCACCCTTAAGTGCATGCACGCACGCACGCACGCACGCACGCACGCACACACACACACACACAGACATACACGCTGATATTTCAAAAACAGAAGGAATTTGAATGTGGTTGTGAATGCCTAGTGAGGCATTCTCTTGAGCTCCAAAGCTTTGTGCTTCAACAGAGTTAGGCCAATTGGATATTAGCACTAAGTTTAGCATTAAAATGATGAACCCCTGAGAACAAGGTGCCTCCAGGTGAATCAGTCCAGTTTGGAAAATGGGCTGGTCAAAGTTCCTATGCCAATAAGAGTAGGATCTAAGCCCATGAGTAATCCCTGTACTCTACATTTCCCATCTCAGCAAGATAGGAAGATGCATGTAAAAAAAGATGCCTAGCAAATACATATCAAAGATTAAAAAATAAAGTATACAGCTGCATACACACAAAGCAGTTTTCTTCACCATAATCCTGTGAGCTAAAGAAGTACATATATTATTATTGCCATTATACAAACAAAGAGACAATTCCAGAAAGGTGATTTGTCAAAAGGCACCCAGCTAGTAAGAAATAGAAGTGAGACTTAACTCAGGTCCTCAGACTCCAAGTTCAGTATCCATTCCCCTACATTATACTGACTTTCCTCATTTATGAAAATTTTAACTTAACACAAACATGAAAACTTGCCAAAATAGCATCTGTGGATAAGATAAATCTCCTTTTAAATATTAAACCCTGAAAATATAGTGATACACATACAATTATTATATCATACCAAGATCTAACTTTTGAGTACTCAAGTATTTTTAGGTCATTATTACAGAGCCTTCATTGTAGTCTAGACTGCCAGTCACCATATCTGTTTCAATAAAAAGAGCCAGAGTAGTGACCTTTGGTCCACTCTCAAGTCTGTCTAAAAAGCAGGGGGTGGGGGAATGGAGAAAAGAAAGACAGAGAAGGGAGAAAGAGACAGAGAATACAGAGGCACAGAGAGAGATAGAGAGGTACTACATATAGTAGAAAGATAAAATAATCAATTATAATTAACAAGCACTAATAAATTAAGTTTAAATAATCAACACATTAAGAATCTTAATAAACATTTGTTAAATTCCTGTTATATACCAAGTAATATTCTAGGTACTAGAAATGTAAATACAAAGAATGAGATAACTCCTACCCTTAAGGAGCTTTATTATACCAGGGGAGAAAACATGTATGAACATACATACATATATATATATATATATATATATATATATATATATATATATATATATATACACATAGTATGCATGTTAAAATGTTTGTGAAATTGAATGGAATAATATAAGCTACAAGTGAAACAGATATAAGACATAAGAAAGAAGCAGGACTGAGTCTGAAATGATAGACAATGATTGCTCACATTTACATGGAACTTAAAGGTTTTAGAAAACATATTCTATGTGTTACTTTGAGTGCAATTTAAAAGTGGGGAAAATGAGGTATAGAGAGATGATGTGGTTTCCATATGGTCACACAGCTACGAAGTGTGGTATCCCAGAACTAAACCCAGATGGTTTAACTCCAAACAGCATTCTTTCCCCTATCCCACAAAGACTATCCCAAGAGTGAGATATCCATGATACTTAGAGTGATATTGAAGAGATGTAATAGATTTGAGATAGAAAATGATAGTAAGGGGAGAGAATTAGACAGGCAGAGTGAGAAATCCATATAGGATAGAGTGATGTGAAAATGAGACAGTAGATTAGGGAATTATAAAATGAAAGTAATTCCAAAACTATTCACATCATATTTTTTTTTCCAAATTAGTTCCTTCTTATTTTCCTGTCCCTCTCCAAGGTACCAGCATTCTTCTAGTTTTGAATCAGGTTCAAAATCTCAGTCACCTTTGACTCTTCCTTTTTCTTCATCTATCATGAATCACCAAATCTTACACAAGCTTCTTTCATAATCTCATTCATCTGTCCTTTTCTATTCTAACTGCTACTGCTTCAACTCAGGCCCTTATCATTTCATGCCTTGACTATTGCAATAGTCATTTGTTAATAATTGTTTTGGTTTTTTGAGGCATTCAGAGTTAAGTGACTTGCCCAGAGTTACACAGCTAATAAGTGTCTGAGGTCTGATTTGAACTAAGTTTCTCTTGATTTAAGGGATAGTGCTTTATCTACCATGCCACCTAGCTGCCCCTGAAATAATGTTTTAACTGAATTCCCTGCATCCTCCCCCTTCAATCTTTCCGACATACTAATTCCAAAATAATCTTTTTAATATGCTGCTCTCATCATTGTCCCTCCCTTGCTGCCCATTGCTAAATATAACGAAATGGGAGCAACACTATTCATTGTATCTCAAGATCTCTTATAGTGTAAATGACCATATGATTTCATTTCTTATACCACTTGAGCTAGCAAGTCTGGTATTAGCAAAGGTTGAGGATTCTGGTCACTGCTTTTAAGGGAAGAGGCTTAAAAAAACATGGCTGCTGGAGTCATGTAGGTGGCATGAACAAGGAAAAAGAAGAAAAAGACCTGGAAGAGAGATAGCTTAAAGAAACCTGGCAATGGTGCAGTCATGGTGTTTCCAAAACCAGGAATCACAGTGGGCCCTGATGACTCCAGAGCTGAAGTGAGATGTTTCATCCCTTTTCCAGACTGTCCCAAGATGCTTCTACAAAGAATCCAGGAAGCCAATGGCATCACATCCAAAGCGTTTACTACTGGGGCCATGAGTTCTGAAACCACTGGAGACTTCTCCATTATACTGAGGAATCAAAGCTATTAAAGGAGAAGCAGACTGCCACTTTTCTGAATATTCACGACATTTGACCTGTTCATGTATAGATGCTAAGTATGTGTTTACAATTTGATTTCCCTTCTAAGTTTTTTCATATTTTAACTAAATGTTCTTACTTTTGGAATTATGTGTCTGTTACATCTTTGGGCAATAGGGAACTGATGGTTGGGGGCATGGTACATGAGCCGCTGAAATGATTATTTCAAAATAGTCATATTGTACCTCAGATGATTCAAGATATTCAAGAACCATTAATATGAGGAAGATGAGCTATGTTTTTCATCCAGAATTCCTGGGCTCCTTTTTGACTTATCACCAAACAGAGGTCCAGATAAGGGCTCCCTTTTGCCCTGCATGGTGTGGTTCTAGTTTTGTGACTATTATCAGGTCCCTTTTACACAGGTGGGCAAAAGCCAATAGTGAGATCTTACCAAATAGTGCAGAGACCCTCTACAGAAGGGCTCGAGGACTTGACTTTTCAAGGCCTTTCTGCTGAAAAATTATTACTACTTGTCTCATTTTTCAGTATTTCATTTCTTTCTCAGGTTCTGACTTTATACAATCCTACCTTCCTTTGCTGATATTGGGAACCAGTGCATCTTACTAATTCGCATGGTTTTCCTTTCCTGAAGTTGCTACCATCTGCCTAGGGAGTCTCTAAAGTGTATATGGTCTTTTCCAGTTGCAAAATTCTGTCATTCTATTAATTAATGAGGGAGCAATTAAAGATAAATTATATGGTACATACTATGAAGACTGTAGGAATTCAAAGAAGGGGAAGAACATTGTGATTAGCAGTAGTAATAACATCTCACATTTTTACAGTACTTTTAACGTTTCTAAAGCACTTTGCTCACTGCCCTGTGACAGTTCTATTTGGGATCACAGGTTTAGAGTTAGAAATGCTTATCAAGGATTATAGAGTTGTAAGGAACCTGAAGTACCATCTAATCCAATCTCATTTTACAGGTCTGGAAGGATTGATTGACTTTCTCAAGGTGATACAGATAGAGATTCAAACCCAGGTCCTCTGACTTGAGCCAGAGCTCTATTCATTTTACTATGTACAGGCATACCTCAGAGATATTTTGGGTTCCATTCCAGACCACAGCAATAAAGAAAATAATGCAATAAAACATGTCACAATTTTTTTGTTTTCTAGTGCATATAAAAGTTATGTTTACACTATGCTGTAGTCTATTAAGTGTGCAGTAATAAGTCCAAAAATATATACATATCTTAATTTTAAAATACTTCATTGCTAAAAAATGCTAACCATCATCTGAGCCTTCAGCAAGTCATAACTTTTTTGCTGGTAGAGGGTCTTACCTTGATGTTTATGGCTGTTGACTGAGCAGGGTGGCGGCTGCTGAAGATTTCGGTGGTTATGGCAATTTCTTAAAATAAGACAACAATTAAATTTGCTGCATCAATTGACTCTCGCTTTCACTTGAACACTTATAGCCATTATAAGGTTGTTAATTGGCCTAATTTCAATATTGTTGGATCTCAGGGGACAGGGAGGCTCAAGGAGAGGGAGAGAAACAGATGAATAGCCTGTTGGTAGAGCAGTGAGAACATACAGAACAAATATCAATTAAGTTCACTGTTTTATGTTTGTGGTATGCCAAAATAGTTACAATAACTATCTCAAAGATCACAGATCACCATAACAGATATGATAATGAAAAAGTTTGAAATATTGCCAGTATTACCAAAACATGACATAGAGATACAATGTGAGCCCATGTCTGTTTGATATCAGGTTGCCACAAATCTTCAATTTGTTAAAAATAGCAACAAAAACAAAAATACATCTTTGAAGCATAATAAAGTGAAGTCAATAAAATCAAGTATACAAAAAAAAGGCAAAAATAGGCCTTGCCTTCAACCCTTGACTGCCTCACAGAGCCGCCATACTCTTCTCAACAACCAATATGTCCTGATTAATTAGGCTATACTTTTATTCTTATTAAAAATCAATACTTCCTGATTAATTAGTCATTAGTTAGACCTAACTCAAGGCAACATAATGCGCTGGAAAAAGCTCTAAAGACAGTCAAAGTCCTGGATTCTATTCCCAGATCAGCTACAACTATCTGATTCTGGGCAATTCATTTCCTTCTCTGGGCTTCAGTTTCATCATCCGTAAAATAAAGAAGCACCTGGTATAGTGGAAAGATTACTGCATTTAGAGTCCAAAGACCAATGGTATGAATCCTGACTGTGCCACTAACTACCTGTGTTATCTTGGGCAAGTCTCTCAATGAATCTGGGTCTCATCTGTTAAATGAGGGGGTTGGATTAGAAAGTCTAGAAGGTCTAGAAGACTAAGGTCCCCTTCATCTGATATGCCGTGGTTCCGTGGTTCTCCTTTCAGCTGGAGTGTCCTTAAAAGAAGACTTGAACGGAGGGAGGGAAGTTGTGATTCCTTAATCAACAAGACAAACACTAGCCTGGTGGAACACCTAGTCTGCCCCATCTGCGGCAAGCTGCGACTGCACTCCTACATCTTACCCTGTGCGCACTGTGTCTGTGAGACGTGCCTGCAGAGGATCCAGGATACCGCTGACATCACTGAGAGCTTCTTTATCTTCAACTGCCCAGTCTGCCAGCGCTCTCACTGCCTGCCCAACAATAAGGTGGTGCTGCCTGAGAACTACCTGCGGAGCCGCCTTACCAGGCGCTACATGCAGCAGAACGACTTCCTCACCTGGCGCTTTGACAGGGCTCTGAGCCCCGCATACTGCCAGGTGTGCAGGGAGTACAGGCGGGCATATAAACATTGCCTCACCTGCCGCCTGAATCTCTGCAACGAGTGTCTCAAGAATATCCACTCGGACACGTCGATGCATGACCACATTTTCGTGGAGGCCACCAGCCAGGAGCAAGAGGAGAAACTCTGCGTCTATCACCCGAACACCAGAATCGTAGAATACTGCCGGAACGACCACGAGCTACTGTGTCAGATCTGCAGGAGCATCCACCACGAAGGCCATGACGTCATTAGTCTAGTGGATGCCTGCTCTGAGCTCTCCGCAGCCCTGTTCAGCGCCATCGCCAATTTCAAATCAGGTTGGAAGTTTTGTTTGCCCACCTGTATCCCCCCCCTTTCCCAAATAGGGCCTTGGGTGGGGACGCTGAACTAAGAAAACACTGAGGCAGCATGGCGTAGGGAATAGGGCTTCCATGGATTTGAAATCCAAGAAGAGGTAAGTTCAAATCCTACATCAGATGCTTATTAGCTGTGTGACCCGGTCGGGCAAGTCATTTAACTCCTCTAAGCTTCTTCACTTAATGAAATAAAAGGGTTGGGATTTTGATGACTTCTAAGCCCCGCTTCAGTTCTAAAACTGTGGTCCAATTCACTGCTCCAGGGGACTTTTGCATTTTGTTAAAGGACACCGGTGGGAGAATGTGGGGGGAAGAACACCTTCCACCAGCACCAAGGAGTTTCATATGCATCTATTCTCATATTTATTCAACAATCATTCATCAAATACCTAAAATAAAGAGCGAAAAAAAATTGTAACGACATATCCCGCCAGAGCGTATGCTGTTTTCTCTAAGCCTCCACCTCCAACCCGCAAAAATACAACCAAGGGCCAGAAATATAGCAAATACTCAATGAAAAAAAACGCCTTTAAATGAGTTATTTTAACTCCAACGGGTAAGTTACTGTTTAAAGGAAACCAATGAATACTTTTATAAAAAGCAAATAACCGCAGCCTCCTTTACGGGTTTTGTGAATCACTTGATCTCTCTAAACTCTTTTTGTCCTGGTCAGTTTTTTTGATGCCACCCACATGACATAATTTTAGTGATAACCAGGAAAGCCACACCTCTAGAAAACAATAGGCGCCATTTTCCTTTGGAGAAGCCGAGCGGCTGCAGCGCCCGAGCAGCGGGGAGGAGCAGGGAGAGAAGCGTAGCCTCGGTCATGCCGCCGCCCCGAAAGCGAGTCAAGTTGGCCCAGCAGCCGAGCGCCGATGAAGGACCACCGCCCCACAGGCCAGAGGGGGAGGGGAAGAAGGCCAAGCTGCAGGAGGCCGATGAGGGACCACCTCTCCACAGGCCAGAGGGGGAGGGGAAGAAGGCCAAGCTGCGGGAGGCTGATGAGGGACCACCGCCCCACAGGCCAGAGGGGGAGGGGCAGAAGGCCAAGCCGCGGGAGGTCGATGAGGGACCACCTCTCCACAGGCCAGAGGGGGAGGGGCAGAAGGCCAAGTTGCAGGAGGCCGATGTGGGACCACCGCCCCACAGGCTAGAGGGGGAGGGGCAGAAGGCCAAGCTGCAGGAGGCCGATGTGGGACCACCGCCCCACAGGCTAGAGGAGGCGGGGCAGGAGGCCAAGCTGCCAGAGGCGGCTAAGCCAGCACCCCCCGCCCAGCCTCCAGACCCTGGCAGCCTGGAGGAGATCGTGGAGGTCTTGACACCGCCACCACCGCCCCTGTCACCCATCGAGAACTTCAGCACCCTGGAGGGGATGGAGGCCAGCTGGCGGGAGGCGGCCCAGCTAGTGCCGCTTGGCCAGCTCCCAGACTGCGAGTCTGACGCGCCCAGCCTGGAGGAGATCGTGGGGGTCTTGACGCCACCACCACCTCCCCTGTCACCCATTGAGAACTTCAGCACCCTGGAGGGGATGGAGGCCAGCTGGCAGGAGGCAGCAGAACTAGCATCCCCCGCCCAGCCCCCAGACCTCGAGTCTGACGCGCCCAGCCTGGAGGAGAACATGGGGGCCTTGACACCGCCACCACCGCCCCTGTCACCCATCGAGAACTTCAGCACCCTGGAGGGGCTGGAGACCAGCCAGCCAGAGGCAGCTCCACGCGGCCAGACCCCAGACCCCAATCCCTACACGCGCCGCCTGGAGGAGATCCTGTTGCTGCCACCGTGCCTCATGATCACGCAAATCCCGAACCCAGAGGAGCCTGCCCAGCCCGCAGACCCTGAGCTCTACAGGCGCAGCCTGGAGGAGATCCTGGCGACTGTGCCACCGCCTCCGCCGCCACCGCTGCCCCTGGCCCTGACCAGCCAGCAAGGGGTGCCTCGTCTTATGATAACACACATCGTGAATGTCAACTTTAAGTCTTATGCGGGCCGTGAGCTGCTGGGACCCTTCCACAAGCGATTCTCCTGCATCATCGGCCCCAACGGCAGCGGCAAGTCCAACATCATCGACTCGATGCTCTTCGTGTTCGGCTACAGGGCCCAGAAGATCCGCTCCAAGAAGGTGGCCTTGCTCATTCACAGCTCTGAGGATTACCCAGCCCTGGACAGCTGCACGGTGGAGGTTCATTTCCAGATGATCGTGGATAAGGAAGAGGACAGTTACGAAGTGATTCCTGACAGCGGCTTCTGCGTATCCCGAACCGCCTACAGGGACAACTCCTCTGTGTATCACATAGACGGGAAAAAGAAAACATTGAAGGACGTGAGCAGTCTCCTCCGCCTCCATGGTTTCGACCTGAACCACCACCGCTTTCTGATCCTGCAGGGTGAAGTTGAACAGATTGCCATGATGAAACCAAAAGGCAAGACTGAACATGATGAGGGTATGCTTGAATATTTAGAAGATATAATAGGATGTGGACGGCTAAAAGAGCCTATTCAAGTCTTGTGTCGAAGAGTTGAAATATTAAATGAGCAAAGAGGAGAGAAATTAAACAGAGTTAAATTGGTGGAGAAAGAAAAAGATGCCTTGGAAGAAGAGAGAAATACAGCCATTGAATTTCTCACCCTGGAAAATGAAGTGTTCAAGAAAAAGAATCATATCTGTCAGTATTACATTTATGATTTGCAGAAACGAATTGCTGAAATGGAAACTCAGAAGGAAAAAATTCATGAAGATACAAGAGATATTAACAAGAAGAGCAGTAAACTGGCAGATGAAATGGAAGCCAAAACTAAAGCTTTAAAAGACATTGAAAAGAAACTCCATAAAGTTACAAAATTTATTGAAGAAAACAAAGAGAAATTTACACAGCTGGATTTGAAGGATGTTCAAGTTAGGGAAAAAATGGAACATGCTAAAAATAAGGCCAAGAAACTTGAAAAACAGCTCCAAAAAGATAAGGAAAAGGTTGAGGAGTTTAAAGGTGTGCCAGTCAATAGCGAGAAGATAATCACTGAAACAACAGCTAGAAAGAGTATTCTGGAAAAGGAAAAGGAGAAAGAAGAGGAAAAGTTAAAGCAAGTTATGGATAGCCTGAAACAGGAAACAAAGGAACTTCAGGAAAAAAAAGAGA
This sequence comes from Potorous gilbertii, assembly GCA_028658325.1. Taxonomy (NCBI): domain Eukaryota; kingdom Metazoa; phylum Chordata; class Mammalia; order Diprotodontia; family Potoroidae; genus Potorous; species Potorous gilbertii. The sequence goes on along the minus strand of CM053771.1, from coordinate 269,842,704 downwards.
GCCGAGAAAAGGAGCTCATGGAATTTAATAAAACAGTGAATGAAGCTCGCTCTAAGATGGATGTTGCCCAATCTGAGCTTGATATCCACGTCAGCCACCATAATACTGCAGTGTCTCGACTAAGCCAGGCCAAAAAGGCCCTGACTACATCTTCTGAGACTTTGAGAGAAAGAAAAACTGTCATTAGAAATCTTGAAATTAAATTGCCTCCTACTGAACAGAACCTAAAGGAGAAAGAAAATGAACTTCAGAAACTTACAAAGGAAGCAACAGATGCTGAAAATTTCATTCAGGATCTTCTGCAAAAAATTGAAGAAGCAAAAAGTTCTCTTGCCACAAATCACAGTCGAGGAAAAGTTCTGAATGCATTGATTCAGCAGAAAAAATCTGGCAAAATTCCAGGAATATATGGAAGATTGGGAAACTTGGGAGCCATTGATGAAAAATACGACATTGCCATTTCATCTTGTTGTGGCGCTCTGGACTATGTTGTGGTTGACACTATTGATACAGCCCAAGTATGTGTGAACTTCCTGAAGAAACAAAATATAGGAGTGGCAACATTTATTGGATTAGATAATATTAAAGTTTTAGAAAAAAATATGAACCCTATCCAAACTCCTGAAAATATACCTCGGTTGTTTGATTTGGTAAAAGTAAAGGATGAGAAGATTCGCCGAGCTTTTTACTTTGCTTTACATGATACTTTAGTAGCTAACAACTTGGACCAGGCAGTAAGAGTGGCCTTTCAGAAAGATAACAGATGGAGAGTTGTGACATTACAGGGACAAATCATAGAACAATCAGGTACCATGACTGGTGGTGGAAACAAGCAGATGAAAGGAAGAATGGGCTCCTCCTTTGTAGTGGAAGTCTCAGAAGAAGAGGTGTCCCAAATGCAATCCAAATTGCAGAAGGACTCCCAAAAAACTGTTCGAATCCAGGAACGCAAAGCACAGCTTGAAGAGGAGGTGATTAAACTCCGTCACAGTGTGCAAGACATGAAGAACACACTGGAAAAGTTTACTGCGAGCATCCAGAGTCTGTCAGAACAAGAAGCCTACTTGGATGTACAAGTCAAAGAGCTTGAAGCCAATGTTCGTGATACTGTCCCTGACAAAGAAAAGCAGAAATTGCTAGAGACAAATATAAGTATTTTCAAGAAACAGTATGAACATGTTGCTGAGAAGGCTGGCAAGGTGGAAACTGAGGTCAAAAGGCTGCACAGTTTAATTGTGGAGATCAATAATCATAAACTTAAAGCTCAGCAAGACAAAGTTGACAAGATCAACCAACAGCTGGATGAATGTGCATCTGCCATCATGAAAGCCCAAGTAGCAGTAAAGACAGCAGACAGAAATCTCAAAAGGACACAAGATACTGTCCTTCGCACAGAGAAAGAAATAAAGGACAATGAGAAGGAAGTGGAGGACCTAGCCCATGAACTCATAAGCCTCAAAGAGAAGGCAGCAGAGGCCATGAAGAATTCCAAAGAGGCTGGGGGTTCATTGCCCAAGATCCAGAAGAAGCATCACAACCTGCTTCAAGAAATAAAAGCAATAAAAGAAAATGAACATGCTCTTCAAAATGATGCACTCAGTATTAAGTTAAAACTTGAACAGCTAGACAGTCACATTGCAGAACATCATTCTAAAGTAAAATACTGGCAGAAGAAGATTTCAAGAATATCCCTTCATCCAATAGAAGATAATCCAGTTGAAGAGATTTCTGTTCTAAGCCAAGAGGATCTTGAAGCAATACAAAGCCCAGATTCTCTAACCAGTCAGATTGCTATTCTTGAAGCCCAGTGTCATGAAATGAAACCAAACCTTGGTTCCATTGCAAAGTATAAAAAGAAGGAAGAGGTGTACCTGCAGCGTCTGGCAGAACTGTGCACCATCACCGCTGAACGGGAGCGATTCAGGAAGGCCTATGAAGATCTTCGAAGGCAGAGGCTGAATGAATTCATGGCAGGTTTTAACATCATAACCAACAAGCTGAAGGAGAATTACCAGATGCTGACTCTGGGAGGTGACGCCGAACTTGAGCTGGTTGACAGCTTGGACCCCTTCTCTGAAGGAATCATGTTCACCGTTCGGCCGCCCCAAAAAAGTTGGAAGAAAATCTTTAACCTTTCAGGAGGAGAGAAGACGCTCAGTTCCCTAGCTCTGGTTTTCGCTCTCCACCATTATAAGCCCACACCCCTTTATTTCATGGATGAAATTGATGCTGCCCTTGATTTTAAAAATGTGTCCATTGTGGCATTTTACATATATGAACAAACTAAAAATGCCCAGTTTATAATCATTTCACTTCGAAATAACATGTTTGAGATTGCCGATAGGCTCATTGGAATTTACAAGACCCACAACATAACAAAAAGTGTTGCGATAAATCCCAAAGTCATTGCATCCAAAGGACTTCACTGAACCTGAGTCTATTGTGACAACTTGGAATCAACCTATGTGTATTATTGATCTATGGTGTTTATACTCTTCCAGTTTTGTAAATATATTTTCATTAACTGTTTTATATATGTGATTTTCATTGTTTGCTTTTTGTCATGCTTCAGTGATAGCTATGGGACTTCCCCATTTAATAAAGGACCTGAAAAAGAAAAAGAAAACAATAAAGTATGAGTTAACCTATATACATAATGTATATATATATGCATATTCATGTAGGTTTTTGTAGAGATGAGAAATTAAAATCTAGGGGAACCCAAGTGTATGTAATCAATGTTTTCTCGTTTTTAGCACTTTTTATAGATCTAAAAGTATTTTGTTAGTTTATGAACATAAAGATCTAAAATTTCTTTTTGCTCAAACATTTATTAAAGATATTGATCATTTAGAAATTATGGCACTAGATTTTAGCCCTAAAATGTGTCTTAGAAATCATCTCATCCTACCTCTCCATTTTATAGTAAAGAAAACTGAGACACAGAGGGATGCGATGACATGATTTGTCTGAGGTCACACACAATAAGTATCAGAGTTGGAATTTAAATCCAGGTCTACCAAGTCCAGTTGTAGGCTTCTTTACATTACATTGTAGGAGGCCAGGAAAAATGCGATTTACAGAATACTTTTTCCTGATTTTCCTTTCTTGGTGGGTGGGAAAGACACAAAACTTACTTACTTCAGTCACACACACACAGCCTAAAAAAACCCCTTTCTAACTTGCTGGCAGTGGCTTCCATCACCTATCACAGGAGGCAAAACCAGTCATTCCCCATTGAAAACATCAACCTGAAAATGAAATAATATCTACCCCACCCCAAAAGACAGTAGCCTTGTGATCGAATTCAAGCTGAGATGTTGATGACTAAGGTGGTTCTGTTTAGTGAAAGAGTGCCCGATTTAGAGCCAGAGGATCTGAGTCTGAATCTGGACTCCAGCACTAACTTATTTGACCAGGGGAGGGTCATTTAGCCTTTCTAGGCCACAGTTTCTCTGTCTTTAAACTGGGAAGCTGGATTAGATGACCTTCAAGGTCCCTTCTAACTCCAAAGCTATGATCCCATCCTATGCTAACAGTCATCCTATGCTTTTCTTAAAAGCAAAAGAAGTAGAAAATACAAAAGAGAATAGGTGGAAGTAAAAACAATGCAGAAAATCTGAAAATACAAAAGAAACCACCAAATTCACAATTTTGCTAAGGGCCAGTCCAATCTAGCAAGAAAATAGGTCTTATGATGATTAATTTCCTGGTATGTATAAATGTTATTCCATTATGATTTTTTTTTCTTTTTTCTCCTGCAAATGCTTAGCTCAAAATAGTCACTGTCTCTGAAAACAGACAGAAATATCTCAAGGGGTTACTCTACATAGCACACAAGTATTTTTATGTAAGTGAAATAAGGTTAAAATGATCATCAAGGGAAGTCTTAATTATGGGGAACAGATCTAAGATTTCCAACTTATTATCCCCATTTTACAAAGAAACTAAAGCCTAGGGAGGTTAAGTGATTTGCCCTGTGAGGTGGTGGTTATATTCACTTTATAGATGAGGAAACTGAGGCTTAGAGGAGTTAAATGGTCACCATGTTCACTAAGGTGAGTCAGAATTTGAATTCAAGTCTCTTGACTCCATTTCCATTTCATTTACTGGTTGACGACTGAAAGGAGAAATTATCACAATGCAACAGTAAGCATCCTGAAGGAATTGTAGGGGAGGGGGTAAAAAGAGGTTATAAAATAAATTCCAAATTGTATTTTACTCACCCACACTAAATGGTGTTTTAGAAATCCAATGCAAGTGCAAGAGCAGTTGCTCTGACAGACTGTAGTCTTGGAGGTGCTTGCTAAATCAGGGAAGGTTAAAAAGTATTTAACCTGAAGTTGAAATAACTGCCTCATATTGTTTTTCAGTCCGATATGAAATTGATAATGACCTGATAGAATTCAATCTTTTAAAGAATGGCATTAAAATCAACAAAGAAAAACAAAGGAAAGTGATCCGTGGAGGATTCCTAAGACTGAGGCGTATTCTTCAAGATAAAGAGAAATCCCTCATGGAGGCACTGGAGAATATAGATGGACACAGAAAGAAGGAAATTGAAAAATATGTATGTACCACAACTCTTAAACTTAAGGAAATGGATGGACTTATTGAGTTTTGTAAAGAAGCTTTGAAAGAAACAGGTCAGGTGGCATTTCTACAGTCTGCTAAGTCTTTGGTAGATCAAATAGAGGAGGGAATCCAAAACACCTTTCGGCCTGATCCACAGCTTAAGGTGGACAGCATGGAGACCCTTAAGCTGAATTTCACAGATTTAGCAAACTCATTAAATGCCCTTTTCCCTACAGAGCAACAGAAAGAGTCATCCTCTGGTGATTTTTCACCCAATCCCTATCCTGTGCATTCTGAAATGATGATTACTAGAAAAGTCACCTTCAGTACCCAAAATTGTAGCAATCAACAAATATTTCAACGCAGCTTCTCTTCACAATCCCTCCCAGGATCCCCCTGTGAGAAGGGTAGGGGGGGCTTTGAAATGTATGGAAGAACACAATCCATCTCCACTCCCAGGGCCACTGAAGGGTTCTTTACCTACTGGATGGCACCTGCTGAAGGCCAGAACTTTTGGTCTACTCCTCCAGAAGGTGCAAAAGTCCAGACCTACAGCAGCTTTCACAACTGGTATATCACCAATGAAAGGAATTTGAAAGTTCCAGGACTCCTTGTCATCTACCAGACACTGGTGTACCCAAGAGCTGCCAAAGTAAGTCTTTTCTCTATTGCATTTCACAAGAGGTTGGTGCTGGGGCAGGATGAAGGGATCATGGACATGCTTATACAGGCTGATAGGAAAAGTGGTTGGGACTTCTCTATACTTAACATAGAGTCTTTTCTCTAAAGTTCTTCTAGACAGGAGATTCTCTGGTCACTTTACCTATGGGTTATCAATCAGGCTTTGACGAATCTGGCACCTAACACAGCTGCCATGAAACTAATTTGTACCTAAAAGCTTCTATTCATTTATAATGAAAAATACTGCTGAATAGCAGACATGTAAGCAGTCACTATTTTCTCTTCAAGTAGATAATCCTACTTGGGAAACCAAATCAAGCTCCATAAACTGTTTAAATCAGTTATTTGGGAACCTCACCTATTTGGAATATACCTGAGAATGAAAAAGGCAATAACAAAAGGAAAAGACTGCTGAGTAGCCAAAATAGATGCCACAAAGTAAAAGTGAAAATATTCCTAGGTTGTAGTTGGAAGAGATCTCAGAAGTCATCTTGTCTATCTCCTCTCATTTTATAGATGAAGAAGCTGAGATCCTAAAAAGAGTTGTGACTGGCCTAAGGTCATTCATTTATGGCAGATTCAAACCTAGGTCCTCAGACTCAGGACCCATTGCTCATTCTTTGCATTATCATTTCTCAAAACTTTGTTTGTTGCTAACTTTATATGCATTTATAACAAAGTTCAGCTATGTTTGGTTTTCCACCCCAGGTTCATAACAAAAAGCAAATCTTAGTGGAGAGAAAGGGGAAAGGATATGACTAGAGGCAAGTACATAGACAGAAGTAATAAGAAAGAAGTAACCACAAGAAGTAACTCATCAAATTTAATACGGGGAAGATACAAACAAAAGAACCCTGCAATTTTCAATATAGAACCATTTAATGTAGAGGGTAGGGTATGTAGTCCATTATACTTCCATAGCTCTTATTATCATTGCATTATACATTACTTTTTAGAGATGGCTGCCTCACTAGCAAAAAAGGTTAAATATTCACTTTACTTAAGAAAGCAAGACAGTAGATCTTCCAAATATTTCCAAACCAAAGGGTTAAAATTGAAAAATTTTTTACTTAAAGAGATACGTTTCTGTCTGAAAAATGTGGAAACAGTCTTTTGCTGATAAGGATACCTTGTGTAGATTCCTACTGCCCATAGAGAAAAAGGCAAACTTTCTTTTAAGGCATTCCATAGTATGGCTCCAACCTTCCCGTGTAGTCAGTACCCATCATACCAACCATAATCCCCTAAATCAGACTACTAGTTATTCTGCAATCACATCCTACTCTCCCACCTCTGCTGTCTCCCATAGATTCTGTCTTCAGCTCTACCTTTTAAAAATGTCTTCCTTAAAAGGTTCTGCTAAAATTTGTTGACCTGGAAGTTTGGTTAAAAAAGGAAAACAGGCTGAATGCATATTGTTTATTCCCTTAAAGCTGGCAGTTACATGATCATGGAGTCAGAAAAACTTCTGACTGACTAATATAAGAATGACAAGGCTTAAATCTGTTTAGGACAATCCAAGGTTGTCCTTTAGATTTATGGTTTCCATAAGTGATGAACTATACCATGAGAAAGGAATTTCTTAATTGGATAGGTTCTAAATACAATAAGATAAGAGAGTGAACAAGGTATTGTTTGAAATTACGACTCAGAACATCTGTGTTTTCTCTATCATTAACATGTCATAACATAGTACATGTCTACAAGATAATAAAAAAAATAGTCCCACTATTCAAGATAGTGTCTCAGGTTCAGGGTCTCATAAAGAATGCTAAGTCATCCCCATCTTGCCTTGTTGACATAGGAAGAGGTATTCTCTGAGTTTACTTCAGAGAACAAAGAGCCTAGTAGGTCCAGGTTCTTCTTAATTCAAGCTATGGCCTTTTTTAAAGTCCAAAAATGATATCAAATATTATCAGGTGCAACCTCCTTTCCTAACCCTTCTCTGATCCCTACAATTAAAATATTCTCACCTTCCTCAAATTTCCCTTTGTCTGGTTCTTATCTTTGCCCAATTGTACTCTACCTTACAATTATACTTACTTTAATATGTCTGCCCTAGAGGATGGTAAGCTTCTTGAGAGCAATACCTATGTTGTTTCTCATCTCCGTTTTTGTCCCAAGTGTCTGGTATAGTGCCTTGCACAAGACAGAAATTATCACTTTTCTCTTGTATCTAATAACTAATTATTGAATTAGGGTCAAGGTTTTTCTCCTTTTCCTTCCTCATTCAGAAATCAGCCCTTGTATATTACTCAGGCATTCTTTAAAGTACAGGGCTGGTACTGAAAGGAAGAGCTCTGTGCATGGCGTATAGTAGGTGCTTAATAAATATTAATTGGTTGTGATTCATTGACTAATATTGGCACCATTGTTTTTCCTATTTACAATACCACATTCTTCTGATAGGTAGAGTTCAAAAGTTAGGTGAATTAAGGATTACCAACCATTGTGTTTTACTCAGACAAGTTTGGGAAAATATGGATTCTCCCTTTTGTCAGACAGATGATATGGATACAGATAATTCTCTTTGACCAAAACTGAGTGATCAGTCACATCCCCAAGTCCCTCAGTAAAATAATCCCACCTCTCATTGTAATAGTAATTTTTCTCACTACTTATTAACCAATCAGAACTTATTCCTACTCTCAAGTATACCCCTCCCTTTTCTAATGCCTTATAAGTACTGAAGGTTTCACAGGTTAGCTTTTTTCCATTATGGAGAGGACAAATGAGCCCTTTTTGCTAGCTTGCTTCCTATCAATGGTTGATAAAATTGATTATAATTTACCCAGGAATTCTGTCTCTCAAAAATTTTTACTCAAGACACACATAAAGCTCAATCAATGTCTGATGAACTGAATGGTTTAATTTTTTTCTATCAGTGGAGTCAGAGCAAGGAAGGAGGCTGCTGTGATAACCCTGCTATAAGAACCAAAATAATCCTTATCAGTGAGAGCAACTATAAGCTGGAATCCAACTGTGAAAGTTTTCCTCCAATCTCCCTTTCTTCACAATTCCAAAGTGCCCTTCTACTTATTAGAACTGTATGATAAGACATCATTAAAACAACAATAACAACAACTTCACATCAACTAATCCACAAGTATTAATTAAATACTTACTAGGTGTGCTGCACTACTACAAATACCAAGAATGAAAGAAACCCTACCAGGCAATTAACTTAGATGATAATGAATATCAGTCATTGATTTACAGCTAACAAAGTGCTTTCCTAATAAAGATTCAAGTTTACAACAAAAGATGGTAGAAGCCTGGATATTTCAAGGATCTTCAGAAGGTGTGAATTTCTTTTTTAACATCTGGTTGCCTTCTGTCAAAGTGAGAGCCCCTCTACCTGCCTGTCAGAAGGATGTGGGATTTTAAATAGGAATAACACTGATGCCAATTTTAGTCACTGAATCATAATCAATCAATTAATAAGTATTTATTAAGTATCTACTATATGCCAGGCACAGTTCTAAGTGCTGGGGAGATAAAAAGAGGCTAAAGATAGTTCCTGCCCTCAAGGAATTGACAATCTAACAGGGAAGATAACAAGCAAACAAATGTATGCAAGGCCAGCTAAATATAGAATAGGAAGTAATGAACAGAAGAAAGGCACTAGAATTAAGAGGGGTAAGGGAAAGTTTCCAGTAAAAGATGGGATTTTAGTTGGGACTTAAAGGAAGCCAGGGAAGTCAGTAAGTGGAGTTGAGGAAGGAGAGTGTTCCAGACATGGGAGACAGATGGAGAAAATCCTCCATAGCAGAAAGATGCGGTGTCCTCTTTGTGGAACAACTAGGAAACCAGTGTCACTGGATCAAAGAGTACATGTAGGGGAAGTAAGATGTAAGAAGGCAGGAAAGATAAAGGAGGGCTAGAACTATGAATGTCAAACATTTCATTTGATTCTGGCAGCAATCGGAAGCCATTGGAGTTTATTGAGGAGGGGAGGATGAGTGACATTTTTGGACCTGAACTTTAGGAAAATTCCTTTGGTGGCTGACTGGAGGATGGATTGGAGAGGAGAGAGAAGGCAGGCCAGACCACCAGCAGGCTATTGCAGTAGTCCAGATGTGAGGTGTGATTTGAATGTAGGTCTCTCTTTACTCCAAATCATTCACTCTTTCCATTACAGACAACTCTTACCAAAAGCCACTGGTTATATAAAGAAAAATATGTTTATCAAAAAATCAGGAATTCAGATAGAATTTATTGATTGTTAATGCTTTTTAGCTATGTTATATATTTGTGTAAACACACACTTTTCTCATTACTGAAGCAATTATTTCAAATCCCTCAGCTCCCGAAAGCAGAAAATAGTGTGATCCACCAAAGGGTCACTTTAGTTTCAAATCTATCTCCAAGCTACTGTTTGAACTTGAGAAAATCACAAAATTCTTCCATTTTGCCTCAGTTTAACTACCAATAAAATAAAAGCCACATTATTCACTAATATTAGACCAAAATCAATGATTCTTATGGTCTAAGATCCTTGTGAGTGGCCTATGAGCACTGATTTCATGAAATAAATTTGTCTGAAACAATGCATTGCCTGATTCTTGCAGTAGAAGTATTTGTCTTAAAAAGTGCTTGCCATATGGAAAATAGGTGTAACAAGGTAGAAAGGAGGAAAATTGAATTTACAATATATTCCTATATCATCTCATTAATACTGAGGTGAGAATTGTAGAATGCTCATTTAACATTCATTGTATATCTTTAATAAACTACATTATTATTTTAAAAATTAGTATCATAGGAAGTTAGCTTGTAATCAAGAGATAAAAATAAATAGAAATATTTTTGGATGGAAAAGAACAAACAATAAAATTGATTTTTGAATCCACAGGATTTAAAGCTAGAAGGGATATAGGAGATTTTCTAATTCCAATCCCTTCATTTTACAGAGGAAATATAGCTCCGAAGGGTTGAAGTGACTTGACCAGGGTCACCCAGCTAAAAGGTAGCAGAGCCGGGTTTCAATATCAGGTTCCCTGACTCCAAAACTGCTACTGTACCATATTTTTTTTCCCCCAATCTTATGTAATGTGCAAAAATCCTTTGGAAGATGAAATATACCATGAACTCTCTGAGTTAGAAAAGAATGCTAAGCTCTCCTGGAGATGAAAAACCAAGCTAATGGGGTTAAGCAAGGCAGGAAGGAGGCAAGAGTGGGGCTATAAATAGCACCTAAGCCTGAATATTGCCAAGTTTAAAGAATCTCATTTAGGGAATACAAAAAATAGTATGAAATAGTGGATAGAGAGATTTGGCCTTAGAATCTGGAAGACAGCTTCAAGTCAGCCTCTGACTTGTTCTGGTCATGTGACCTTAGATAAGTCATTTAACTTAACTTCTCCATGCCTGGACAAATCTCTGAGACCATAGATTGCAGACCAGTTGGCTATCTGCCCTGGTAGAGGAAATTTCCTGACCAATACCAATAGAATTACAGGTCAATCAATCAATTAACAAGTATTTAGTAAGCATTTACTATATTCCAGGCCTTGTATTGAAGGGCAGAGGGAGTAGTGGGAGGGAAAGAAATAAAAACACTAAAACAATATGTTGCCTGCCTTTAGGAAACTGCACATTTTGTTAAGGGAGACATGTTCATAAATCAATACAGACAAAATAAATACAAGGTAAATGGGGATGGAATGTTAGGGAAACATTTCATCTGAATGATGTCATGAGCTCCTGCTTCGTTCTAAGGAATTCTGAGAGGCAGAGGTGAGCTGGCTAAAAATAAGGCACAGAAACAGAGGATAGAGTGCTCTTTATGGGCAATAACAAGACCAGTTTGGCTGGGTTACAGAGTACAAGGAAGGATATTCTTATTATGAACCAAACACCGTGATAAGTACTTTACAGACACAATCTCATTTGACGATAATATGTAAGTTTGGAAAAGTAGGTTGGGACCATACTGTGAAAGGCTTTTTTATATCACCCTTATAAAAAGCTCTGTTTATATCATAGTAGGCTCCAAGTTATGGATTTGAGACCTAGGAAAGGGAATTAAAAATATCCTTTTTAACTATTCCCTGCATCCATTGTTCCAATGTGTCACTAAGGTCAAACAAAGGTAAAGGAATGAACATCTTCAGGAAGGGTTTCATATACAACAGAAAATATTTTCTCCTTAACATAATCCAATTCAACAAACATTTATTAAGTCCCCACTACGTGCCAGAAGACTCTGTGCTAGGCAATTTGGAAAGAGATAAAAATGATACATTCCTGACCCTCAAGAAACTTACTTCTCCTTGGAAGAAACAGAAACAGAAAAAATATGGAATAATCTCAGGTGGAAAATGAAATAGCTTCCCTGCAGTATCATAGTCACTGTAGCAACAAGGCCCTGCCACAGACAGGAGAGTTTGCTGTACAGGTTCTTATATCTGCTTTTCTAAAAGGAAAGCAACTTTTGAGAGGTCAACAATCTTCTTTAATTACATTCACCAACAGAGAAAATGCAAGCAGAGAAATAAAGACCAACAGACATGACTTCCAGCTGTCTGACCATAAGCAGTACATACATCACAGATCAACAAACAGATCCAACTGTCTGATCATTACATACAAACATAGTTACCAGAGAGAGAAACCCCAACATCGGGGTTTTCAAAGTGGGGTGAAGCAGGGTTTCTTAAGAGCTACCCAGAGTCTAATCTTGCCAAATGCACACTTCCAACGAGTAAGTCCCTAAGCAAAACCTCATCTCAGAGTATATATACACTTTTCAGAGCCAGAGGGCATCAAGACCCTTGTAAACCAGTGCCTCAGTAGAAATTAGAAAAAGGTGTGGCCTTCCTACAAAACAAATTAAAGGGGCAGGCCCATTAATGAGCTGAGAAAATCTTTAACTCTCATTAACATAATTAACATTACAGTCACTTAAGTCAACAAGCATTTATTAGGCAACCTACAATGTTCTAGGTCATGGAGATAACAAAGAAAAAATTAACAGTCCCTACCCTCAAGGAACTTACTTCTTCTTTAGAGAAACAATATATATCCAGATAAATAAAAACAAATAATATGTAAAATAAATACGAAGTGATTACTGAGTAGAGCAACCCCCCATGTTGAGGGAGACAGAAAAGATCTCTTATAGGAGGGGACATCTGCTCTGAGCCTCAAAGCAAGTGAGAAGTCCTTAGCAAAGGCAAAAGAGGAAAGCTATTCCAGACTGAGGGCTAGCCTCAAGTAAAGTCACAGCAAAGGAATTTGTAATATAAATTGAGAGTGAGGAGAAATGTGGAATTAACCTAGAGAGATGGATTTAGATTGGAACCAAAATGTGAAGGGCTAAGTGGTGAAAAAAGAGTTTGTATTTTACCTTTGAGGCAATGGAGAGCCCTTTTAGCTTCTGGAGATGGGACGTGATATAGTCACACTTTAGGAATAGCAAATGAATCATGGTAGGGAAGGTGACTTTGTAACGGGAGAAGCTGAATACTAGAAAGCCATTTAGATCGGGGACTATTGCCACAGCCTCAACAAGAGATGGTAAAGGCCTAAATTAGGTTGGCTGTTGTATGAGGACAGAAAGGTGACAGATGTAATATATGTGGAAGGAACAAATAAGAAAAGGATAAGTCACAGCCTGAAGCTTTCCACATTCACAGAGCTTCTTCTTGATATGTACTAGAGAAATGATGGAGGTGCAAGGCCATGGTGAAGCCCACCTAAAATAGAATGAACCCTGCCAAGTCGCTGCCTATCAAGAAGGACTTAATGGAACTTAAAACTTAGTCCCAAGAAGGACTAGCCTTAAAGCCAGGAAACTTTTGGATCAAGTCCCACTTCTGACATATTATATACTCTGACATATATAATTGACGGTGTTATACTGCAGAGAAGGTGCCAACCTGTACTAGAAGAGGGAGCTTCCTTACCTGAGAGTTCCCTATACCAATGAAATCATAGGTTCAGTTGCAATCCTTATCCCACCATTGTAGTGTGGAACTAGCCCCAGATTCTCAGAGGTTATGCCTGCAGAGTGTAAGTTCTAGCAAGTTCAACCAATCTGGAATAACTTTGAATATAAAGTCTGAGCAAGAATCTATAGTTGATGTCTGAAGATCAGCTAGTTAAGTAATGAGCTCAATACCACTAAGTTGTAGGTGGTATATTCTTTTGACACAGAAATCCGATGGCCAATAAGGGGGTGGGGGTAGCCATTAAGAATAAAAAATACTTTTAAAAGGGAAGAATTTAATTTATATATAAAATGGTTTAATTGGGAGACATGCCTAATCGATTAATGTTGATGTCAGAAAGGACATTCTGAAACAAATCTTTTGGTGCTCCTATCAGAGAGAAAGTATTGGACTCAATGTTCCATGGGTGTGAGTCAATATAGGATTTCATATATTCTCAGAATAATTTTTTTTAAAAACACAGGTGTTTTGACTGCATTTGGAGCATATTAAGTGATATTATTATATTTAACACATTTGCATAGCCCTTTAAAAGTTTATAAAGTGATTTCTTCATAGTAACAAGCCTTGTGAGGCAGATAGTGCGTATCTCTACTTTATGAATGAAGCAACTGAAGTAAAAGAGGGTTGGCTTATTCCTCCATAGTTTCACAGCTATTAAGTATTCAATCCAAAGGTCATATATGAAGTCTTCATTATGTTCTTCTTTGTTATAGAGGACAGGGTAGACTTTGGTCAGTACCAAAGATATTCAAACTAAACCAGAGGTACTGATAAATATAAGTTGTATGAACTTTTGGAAATGAGTGGGCTAGGAAAGAATAAACTCCTGTTTTGTGTACTAGAGTCATGCAGATTTCTCTTTACTTCACAGATTTACTGGACATGTCCCACTGAAGACGTGGATTATTTCGAGATGGAATTCTATGAACTTATTGTTTATCCTCCCAATAACGTCCGGACAGAACTTTGCGGACACATACGGGATATACTACAACAGAATCTGGAGCTACATAATCTAACTCCGGGCACAGAATATCTATTTAAAGTTCGTGCAGTCAATGAAAATGGACCAGGGGAATGGAGTGATGTGTGTAAGGTATTGTGAGCAATCTCTCTCAGCTGGCATTTCTTATTCAGCTCTTTTTCCTGAATGTGGCTGCCCAGAGTCTCATCTGACCAAACAAACACTTTCAATCAGTAAGCTCCAAAGTAAAACCTCACCCTCAGAGTATTTATACATTTTTAATGCCAGAGGGTATCACAACCATTGAGAACTTAACAAGAGGTATGAGCCTTCCTAACAAATCTTCCCAGGCCCATTAATTATGCGGAGAGTGGGGGGGTGGGGGGGAGCATCTTTAATCACCTTAAAATCATTAACAATACAAATCCATACATTATTTCTAGTTAAAGAAACTTTCTTCGGTCCTTTACTCCTAGAAAAGATGGTTGGTTGATAAAGGCAAGATTTAATCAGATCATACTGATTATACTAAAACAAAAACAGCAAAAGATCTTACATTGCTTGCCATCATACCATCTTAATCACCCACCTCTGGATATGTTCTAATTTGTTGATTAATAAATCAATAAATATTAAGCGCATACTATATACCAGGGACTGTGCTAAGCACTGGGGACACAAAAAGAGGCAAAAGATAGTCCCAGCTGTCAAGGACAATGCCCCTCCTAAAATTTTGCCCTAGAAATGAACACAGTTTTCCAGATGTGGTCTGATCAGAGATGAGTGCAACAAGGTTATCACCTTCCTCAACCTGAGCAGTCTATGCTCTCCTAATACAGCCTAAGATGGTGGCACCTGTTTTGGCTACCTCATAATCAGTCTGAACTTGTGAACAGTTGACTGTAATTGCCACAATTTTTTTCTCACAAATTCTTATCCAGACAAGGCCTTCACCACCCTGGACTTGTGAAGTTGATGTTTAAGCCCAAGAGTATAATTTTACATTTATTCCTACTGAATTTCATCTTATTAGATTCAACCCATTGTAGAAAATAGTTGATTCAGCCCACTTGCTTTAAAAAAAATTATTCTGTAATTCAAAACGTTGATTATCATTCCCAGCTTTGTGTCATCAAAATATATGATAGGCATGCACCAAACTCAATCCAAGTTACTGATTAAAATGTCAAATAGTTGAGTAGTAAGGGCAGATCCCTGGTATCCTTCCTTAAAGATCTCCTTGAGAATTGGCATAATGGTTTCTCTTGGGATCCAATCATTCAACCATTTCTGAATCCACTCAACAGCACTAGAATTTAGGCCATATATCTCTACCTTGTCTAGAAGGCTCTCTTGACAGACACTTTGCTAAAAATCCAGGTGTATTATATTTGCAACATTGGCTTGAGCTTCCAATAAAGGCAGTAATTCTGTCAGAAAAGAAAATTATGTCCATCTGGCATGGTTTGTTTGGATTTTTTTCTTGATAAAGTCATGCTAGTTCTTAAGAGTCCCCTTTTCCCTTTTAAGTGCTCACAAAGAAAACCTTTCTTCTCATTCATTACAGAATTTTTCCAGGCATCAAAGTCAAGCGCACCAGCACTAAGGTTTTTAGCTTCTACCCTTTCTCCATTTTGAAAATCAGGTCAATATATGCCCTTTTTAACTTTAAGTCACATTTACCTACAGATTCAACTGCTAGACACATATATCCCCTCAGTGAGGTCAAAGACAGAAAGATCCCATTTACATATGTGTATATACATATATATATATATATATATATATATATATATATATATGTATGTATATATACATACACACACATATATGTCAAAATATTGAGAGCAGTATCTTTTTTTGGTAGCAACAAAAAGCTGAAAACAAAGCAGATGGCCATAAAATGGGGAATGATTAAATGAGTTATGCCACATAAATGTAATGGAATATTACTGCACTTATATAGTAGAAAATGGAACAGCATGGTGGTACAGTGGATAGAATGGTGAGCCTGAAGTCAGGAAGACTCATCATATTCCTGAGTTCAAAACTGGATCAGACATGTAATAGCTGTGTGACTGGGCAAATCACTTAACCCCCTGTTTGCTTCATCTATAAAATGAGTTGGAGAATGAAATAACAAACTATTCCAGTATCTTTGCCAAGAAAACCCCAGGTGGGGTCATGAACTACTGGGCACAACTGAAAATAACAAACAACCACAGTGGAAAAATCACTGGCTCAGGAATTAGAGAACCCAGATTCAAATCACACTTCTGCTACTTATTACCTATGTGACCTTTGACAAGTCACTTAACTTCCCTGCTTGAATGAGATGGTTAAGAACTCTTGGAGTTGTAATGGACTCAGAATTCAGACTGAGACATGGACATGGCCATTCTTGAATATGGTCAATGAAGGTATTTGTCTTGACTATATATATTTGTAATAGGGGTAGTTTTTTTTTATTGTTTTTTTAAAGGGGATGGGGTAAGAAAGAAAACAAGCAGATTTTTTTCAATTGAAAAATTTTTAATTGAAAAAATGAGGTTAAACTAAATTGTCTCTGAGATCCCTTCTATCTCTAGTATAGATCTGATAAATGTGACTGAGCCTATAAAGAGTAAAATGGGCAAAAGCAAGAAAAAACAATAGACATGATGACTATAAGAATGTAAAGAGAAAAAACAATAAAATGAAACTAAATGTTAAGCAACTATAATGACCAAATTTGGCCCTGGAAAAGAATTGAGAAAACATTCTTTTGTTGCAAGGGTTGGGGTGGGGCGGGGAGAAAGAGAGGTTACTATGTAACTGTAATATTGCACATATCATCAGATGAGATCATGTGTTTGCAACATTGTCATGTTGTTGATCAGTTAAATCTGACTTGTGACCCTATTTGGAGTTTTCTAGGCAAAGATACTGGAATGGGTTGTTATCTCTTTCTAGAGCTCATTTTATGGATGAGGAAACTGAGACAGAGTTAATTAACTTGCCCAGGATCACACAAGCTAGTCGATTCAACCCACTTGCATTTACATAGCACTTTAAGGTTTGCAAAGTACTTTGTGAATATTACCTCATTTTATCCTCCCAGCAACCCTGGGAAGTAGATGCTATGATGGCTTTGTGCAGCTCTGCCTTATTTAAATCATGCACAAGTGATGACATCACTCTCGTGACCCTATTTGGAGTTTTCTTGGCATTATACATACATATCAGAGGCTATACAGGTGGTGTTTTTTTTTTAATTCTACCTTCCTGAATATTGTCTTACTTAATTACTTGTCATTTCTACTCATATTCATCCTTTTTGTCCATTTTCATCCAATTTTGTATGATACCTGACTTGTCGGGTACATATAGGAAGTTTTCTCATCCCTTTCATATTCACTTTAATGTCCCCTTCATTTGATTCACAAGATGCTTAGCAATGTGTTTTTATTACCTCTTGTCAGGTATACTCTGTATTTTCTGAAGAGCTATTCATTCCTGTGATTTAAGATTTGCTCCACACATCCAAATCACATCTTCAAATACCTTTTCATCCCATTGTTCACTTCCTAGATCTGCCTTTCTCTTCTCAATCCCTTATTTTCAATCAATAAGAGGGTTACAAATGTCATCTGTTTCCCCCAAGTCTTCAAGTTTTTTCCCTAGAATATCATAATCTTTAATGATGTTTTTGAAGTACCATAAATAGGGGGTAGTGGTTATCAAGGTTGACAATTCTTAGGAAGTCTATAACTTGCTTTGGAAAATATGCCGCAGGAAGGCTGACAAAGTAGGACTTTAGAACAGTGTTCAATGAATTGAGCCAATAAAACCAAACTCTGGCTAAACTTTAGTATTGAATTTTAAGATAAAAATTGATAAAGGGTTTGTGCTCTATAAACTCATCCATTTTATATGTATTTGTCATTTTATCTTTTGTTATCTTTCACATTTTTGAAAAAATAGTGAGAGGAAAGGAATGTGTCCGCACACGGGCTTAAATCACAGCATCCTGGAGATTGGGTTTTAGACCCAATAGGCTGACTGCTCCAAGTTCCCATGTAGAAACTGATAGATAGGTATCTGCAAGGGAGATAGAAATTCAGAAAAGGGAAAAGGAGTCAGTTATGATTTCTGACCTCCTCCTACCTGAGATTTCCCCCCATAGCATATATGAGATTTTATATTAGATGTTAGAGCTTGAAAGTTTGATGATAATTCAGGTAAAAATCATCAAAGGATCTGCATGTGCTTTGTCAACATGAGGGATTCTCTAAATCAATCTTATCAAAAAACATTTGTGATCTAGATAAGTTATATAGAGTAGCCTGGAATACAGAGATATTTAGTGACTTGCCCAGTGTCACATGGCGAGTAATGTCAAAAGTGAGATTTGAACCCATTTCCTCTTGACTCAAAGTCTAGCACTCCCTCATCTATCAGTATAGCTATGTTATACTACCTCTAAATATAAAAAATAGCCCATGTTGTTTTGTGCTGCTTCAGACAATTAACACCCCACTTTCCACTGAAGTACTTACCCAAATGTATCTGTGATCTCCACATCCAGATATTCTCCCCTACAAAGAAGATTCCAACTCATCCATGCCTGCTTCTCTTCAGTGACTCTTTTCCGTGTCAATGTATGTGTTCATTTTAGAGTTTTGGTGGGGTGAGGGATAGGGAGAAGCCATCCAACGTGTTGGGACCTTCTTCATTTTTTTCTGCCATTGAATAGATATCAGTGGAGTAAACAAATTGTTCAAGAAGCTTCAGATTTCCCATATTACCTCTAAGATAAAATGTAAACTCCCCCATTTGTTCCTTAAACTCCTTTAGAATCCTATTATAACATTTCTTTCCAGGCTGACTACGTATTACTCATAGGTTCATAGTCAGGAGGACATAGATCAAACTTTGAAAAAATTCACAACTTTGATCAGTACAATAATCAACCACAATTCCAGAAGAGTGATGATGCTACCTATTTCTTGACAGAGAGTTAATAGACTTAAGATCTATTATAACACATGCACTTTTGGACATAACTAATTAGAGAATTTGTTCAGAGTATATCATATGGACCCCCCTCACATTACAGATAAGGGAATTGAGGACTAGGAAAGTTAAGTGACTTGTCAAAGGTAATATAGTCACATAGGTTGTGTCAGTCAGGATTTGAACCCAAGCTCTTAGACTCCAGAATCAGTGGTCTTCTGTACTCTGTATTTCAGCCAAACTGGTCTCCTAGCTACATGACAGTCTCCTGCCTCCATCCTTTTGCATAAGCTGTTGCCCATGCCTTGGGTGATTAATAAATACTCACTGATTGATTCATCTAATCCCTTACTATACCCACAGCATCAATCCATCTTCTTTTGCAATTATACCTTTCTCTGACATTTCTTCCAAAATTTCTTAGTTGTTGTATGTTGTATTTTGTACCCACCATATTCCTTCCCTTTGTTCTCTGAATGATATTCATTTTTAATTCTTCAGTCATTACAGTTTTCTATGGGGTGTTCAGCTCAAACCGGCTTGCAGGAGCCAAGCCAATTGCTAAATTTTCAGTTTATACCTTGGAAATTGGCAAATGCTACAAATCAGGGTCTGATTTATTGTTTTGTTGATTGTATAGCCCTAAGAAAGTAATGGAAATGACAAAAATGCAAATTAAATTTTAAAATATGTCATGTTTGTATTTTTTCAAATACCCAGTTGTTAAATATTTACCAGCATACCACTCACTATCCATGACTCTGAGTGATACAAAACAACAGAATATTATTGTTAAAAAAAAAGATAAGCCTGTGTTCCTAGGAGAAGTTGGGTAATTAAAGGAGTTTTACAGTGTCCTAAAGGAAATCTAACCCACTTTCTGTCTACTGTTTAATTCTGGGTCCAATATGTTGTCCAATTGTATTGTTTGTTCAAGAGACATATGTTAACAAATGAGCTCCATAGGCTATCCTTCTCCTTGCATGTCATTATTTTGGCAACAGATATTCTTTATCCACTTGGTGTTTCCCATTTAGGTAGAACTCTTTTGATTAGTCAGGGATTTCTTCTAGGAGACTCCATCCACATTGTTGCAGAAATGTTGATGCAACTAATCAAATGTCATCTGTATAGATATATATATATATACATATATATATATATATACATATATATATATATGTATATATATATATACATATATATATACACACATACACATACACACATATGTGTGTATGTGTATGTGTATATACATATCCTGATATTTATGACCAATGGTAATCAAACAATGTTATCCATATCATCAATTTCAAAAAATATTTGATAATTTTTACATAGGGAAGAAATCAGGCATCTGCTGGAGCCCATTCAACTGGCTTGGGAGAATCTAATATTAAATTTTCATTGGGAAAATATACACTTTTTTGTTGATTATCTAGACCTAATAAAAGGATAAAGAAAAGTATTAATAATGCAAATTAAACTTAAAAGTGTGTCATGCATATGGTTTTTTTTGAGAACTGGTTGTTAAATATTTGCAAGCATACCTATGGATAATAGACAGCTTGTTGGAAGAAAGTCTTTAAGGTTATGTTTTGCTCTATCAGATCAAATGTTTTCTTTTGAAAATTTGCCCCCAAATTTACCAAAGTATGTTTTGACCCAGTGATACCACTACTGGGCCTGTAACACAAAGAGATCAAAGAAAGATAAAAAGGAACTCTGTGTGTGTGTGTATGTGAACAATTTCTTTTTGGGATAGCAAAGAACTTAAAAACTAAAGGAGGAGGGTCTCTAGCCATTGGGGAAAAGATGAACAAATTATAATTTATGAATATAATAGAATAATATTGTACCATAAGAAACAATAAAAGAAATATTTCCAAAGAGACCAGAGAAGACTTACATGAGCTGATACAGAATAAACAGAATCAGAAGAAAAAATGATATAATAAAAACAGCATTGTAAAGACAAATAGTTTGAAAACTTAAGAACTCTGATCAACACAATGGTCAACCGTGAATCCAGAGGACCAATGATGATCCTCCTGACCGAAAGGGACCCATTAGGCAGAATGAGGCACATAACCAATGTGTAGACATTCCATATTTGTTGCAAGAGTTTTTTTTTCTCCCAACAAAAGGAGTGGAATAAAGAGGGAGGAAAAAAGGTTGCTAACTGGAAAAAATTTGCATAAAAAATCAAATGCTTTTTTAAAATAATCAATAAATAGTAAGCATAATGGTATATTGTATTCTTTATAGCATTCAATCATGTCAAAGAAAAGACATGACATATTATGGAATATCTCTTGCAAAGCTTGCCATTCCTTGCTAATCCCCTGATAAAGATTTCCCTCAACACATATGTAGATGATTCTCATTTTTTAAAAAATGTATAGAGATGGGAAAATCGGCACTCTGATCAGAAGCTATTAGTATGCTCTTGATCACCTTTTATCTTTTTAAAAGGGCTCCAGATTTTTTCCACATCTTTGGCATCATTCCCTGCCTGAGAAACCTTGTAAATAAACTTATCAATACCGTCACAATTGCATGGCCTCCAGCTTGGATCTCTTCTATCTACATGGTCTAATCCAGCTGTTTTTCTTATATTTCTGCTCTTTAGTGCCATATCTACATCTTTTGAAAGTCCATTGGGATGGTGATATTAGAGTACATATGTGGCAGCTCTACTCAATGGTGAAAAAGTTGGTCATAAAAATATTTTCAGATCGTCTCCATTTCTTCCATTTTTATTCTTGTGTTCTCAGAATGACTTTACTTGGTTGGATATTTCACCCAGTTTTCCCCTTCTCTCCTGTATTTTATGAAGTAATAGTCTTCATAATCTTCCTTCATTTATATCCATAAGATTTTAAATAAAAATTCATAAATTTTGTTTACACTTCACATTTCCCAATTTTTCTCTCTTTCCATCCCAGAGAGTTATAATTTTTAGAAGAAAAAAAGAACTTCAACAAAACTAAGCAACACATCAGAAAAGTCTGATGACATATGCAGTTTTTCACTCCTCTGCAAAAGACTAAGGGGAGATGTCTTCTCAATGTATTTTCTTTGGAACCAGTCTTATACGTTCACAAATTCAATTGTTTCACTGTCTTAGTGCTTTACAATTATATTATTGTATATACTGTTTTCCTGGTTCTGCTTATTTCACTTTGCATCAGTTCATATACATCTTGCCATACTTTTTTATTCATCATTTCTTATAGCACAGTAACAATCATGTACCACAATTTCTTTAGCCATTCCTCATTGAATGGGCAGCTGCTTTGTTTCTTGTTCTCTGCTGCTACAAAAATTGTAACTATAAATATTTTGCTGTATATGAGGCCTCTCTTTTTAGCCATTGACCTCCTTGGGGTATATTCTTTCTCTATAAGATTTTATAAATGAATTTATATTCAAAACAAATGTCCTTTGGCTGCCATATAACTCAGTTTGGCAAATAAACCAAATGTTTATGAAATAAAATGCATTTTAGGCTTTTGTTTATTTCCTTGTAATAATTAATATATATATTGATTACAATCCAGAATTGTTGTAGTTTGTGTCTATGTACTTATTTTCTTCTATAAGTATCCCATTTCTCATCATCAGTAAGATTGAGTTGTTCCAATTGTAAGCTAATATTAATCTTTATCTCTAACAAGTTTATGTCCTGCCTTAACCAAACAACTAGCTCAGGGGTGGGGAGCCTGTGGCCTCAGGGCCACATGTGGCTGTCTAGGTCCTTGAGTATGGCCTTTTGACTGAATCCAAGTTTTACAGAACAAATCATTTTATTAATGAGATTTATTCTTTCAAGTTTAGATTCAAGGCTCACTTAGGAACTTAGAGTGTAACATGTAGCCTTGAGGCTGCAGGTTCCTCACCCCTGATCTAGTTCATGAATGATTCCCATATGAGTAATGAATTATTTCTTATTGGTTTAAATAATATGAGGTTCATTTTTTGTGATGTTATTTGATGATCACCATGCCTTTGATTATTTCTAATAATACTTTTTGATTTATTTCTCAAAACAAGTTTCCTGATATATAGGCACAAAGATTCTGCGCAGTCCACAAGTCTTTGTCTTCTGTCATTACTTATTCTTGATCTATTTTTCCCAATATATTTCTTGCCATCCTCATCAATTTCCAACTTTTGTGTTGATGATACTGTGCACCAAAGTATTTTGTTGCTGTTGAGTTATTTTTCAGTGGTGGCTAACTCTTTGTGACCTCATTTAGGATTTTCTTGACAATGATACTAGAATAGTTTGTCATTTCCTTCCCCAGTTCATTTTTACAGATAAAGAAACTGAGGTAAATGGTGTTAAGTGACTTGCCCAAGGTCACACAGCTAGTAAGTGTCTGAGGCCATATTTACCCTCAGGAAAATGAGTCTTCTTGACTAGAGGCAGGTAGTCTATTCACGATGCCACCTACTTGCCTGCATCAAAGTATACATTGATTTCATTTAGAGGGTTTTGTGGAATTCTCCATAGAATTTCTTTATCTCTTCATTCTCTGCATAAGCTACAATTATTTTCATGGTCATCTTTTGACAAATACTTAGTACAACAACTGTCATGTGAAGAGATGTTTCTTGTTGTCTTTGGACATGTAATAAAACTAACTCCTTTAACCACCTACTAAGGAAAACATGTGGGATCTTTGCGTTTAACTACAAATTCCTTCTTTCTTCCAATTCATTTACTGTTAAGAATGTCAAGATTAATGTTATTCAGTTCCTCATGCCCATCTGGTGGACATGAATGAACAAAAATCTTACTCTTAGTTCATAGATGATTTAAATATTTTGGTTTTTACTGTCCCCATTTCTACCACTCTGCCACCATTTCTGGAGAAACAAAAGAGGACTATACAGGTCTGCAGGTTATTTTGTATTAATCTTTCTTTCAAAGGTTGGCATGGCCAAAGAATTCATCACCATGTGACTAGTGGTGATGAAACTTGTTACACTTAGCTACACTCATGCTTGGAAAGCAAACTCAGTCACTTACTGGAACCAAACAGAAAGCCCTTCTGGTATAGTAGAACCTACTAGAGTTTGGCCTCCACAGGAGTAGCCTTCAAGACCCTCAAATCAAACCCATGCCATGAAGAATCACAGGAACAGGTTTTTCAAGAGACCTGAAGACTTCAAAGATAGCATGTAAGTCCACATAGTAATAAATAGAGACAGGCATAAAACTCAGATCTTCTAAGTCAGATGTTTTTGTTGGTGGAGTTTTCTTTTCTATTGTATGATAGCATAGGAGAAAAATAATGGAGAAATGAATTCTTATAAAAGACCAGAGGGTGCTTGTAAACAGCTTGTTCTTTTAAGTATTTAAGACATATCATTAATCAATAAATAACATTTCTCCTGCAATTGCATTTACACAATAATTTGTACTCTCTGTGAAGGAAGGAAACTCAATCCAACCCACCCAGCCCTGTTTCCCATTATCACAAATTATCAATGAGTGGAGTTCAAATTAATGAGGTTTTCCTGTAGCTTCATTTTTATCTGACACAATGAAATGCAATATAGATTTTCCTTTCAGAATTAATTCCTCTTGCAGTCTTTGTAATTTTATTAGCATTCCAGGGAAACAGGAATTTCCAGAGCATTTGTCATGATTTGCCCATGTAAAGAATCCAATAGCAAATGAAAATAAGATGGGATGTTTGAATGACATTTATAAAGCTTCTTACAAATAACAACTTCAGTTCTTTCCCTTACAGTCAGGATATTTTACCTTGGCATCAATACTATGCAGACATTTCTGAAAGCTTTTATGAAAAATGCTGTAATGAGGGGGCAAAATTGTTTCTTACCAAAAATTGCTACACTTATATCACTTGTGATTTATGTAAAATAAATGAGAATGCACCTGTCTTTTAAAAATATATTATAACTAACAATCTCACACCTGGTGGTTATTTTTAAGGAATTCTCTTTGGAATAAAAGTTCCCCTACTTTAGTCAGAGAAACTACTAGGAACCATTAAAGCTTTGTCCAAAGGTGTCTAAAATGAGAGGACTGACACAGAGAGCATTTTCATTCCTTTTGCAGTGATCGAACAATTGAGATTATGATCCACTTGGAAAGACTAAGTAGCTCACGTGGACTCCTCCACAGCTTGCCCTACCTCCTACCACTGCTCCCGCCATGGTGGCCTTCCTAGCAGTGACTTCGTTTTATCCTTCAATATCCCCATTCATGCTACCACCGAAAACAAACCTAACAACAACCCTCAATTGTCCTGGGTGGCAACTGGCTAATTATGGCTCTGATAGGAGGAACACAGACAACATGCGTCTTAACACTCAGCCAGATCTGCAAGCGTGAGATTGAACAGATTTAACTGTAGCAAATAGCAAACTGTAGTAACAGCAAAAATTTATTTAAGTCAATGCAACTTCTATCCTAAAGATGCTAAGGAGTATAGCCCTAATTACTCTGACATATTCTTTCCATCCAGGGTTCCAGAGTGTTGCTTTAGTCAGTAGATACGGTCCTAAAAAGTGATGGACTTGTATGTAGATCAAATAATGCTTTAGATGTGAGAGGGGGCCTTGCTATTTAAAGGCAGTGGATGGATGCTTTTGCAAGGATATGATTCCTCTTGTAAGATGAACAACTCCTACTTGCACACACATAAACACAAGCATGCACATACATTTCACCATCCACTTTTATCTAGTTGCTAAGTTAAGCAGTATGTTATGTGGTAGAAAGAAAAATGGCTAGGAATAGGAAGACTTGAATTGCAGTCCAAGCTCAGTTAAAGGTTAATTGTTAGTGGAAAGTCACTAATTCTCTCTTTGTCTCAGTTGCTTCATCTGTCATATGGGAATTGTCATCTCTGCTCTCGTGACTTTATAGAAAATAAGATAATAAATGTACCCCTATTTTGAAAAGTGGAATATACTATACTCATGAAGTATTATTATTCCTTTCTAGACTTTCTTAAATATGGGAACTGTAATCTGTAGTTAAGTTTTCTCAGGAAGAAGATACAAAACCATGATTGTAATCCAATCCTCTAGACAAAACCACAATGGTCCAAATGTTGCCACATCCTTCAGAAGACCAACACTTGATTACAAAATAAAACATAAGCTCTGCTGAGTAAATCTTGTAGCCAAATTCAATTTCATCTTTATCCTCGTTGGTCATGTGCAGATAAGTTTGGAATGGAAGAGGTATATGCCTTTGTTGCCTTCCTATTCCCTGAGTACAACTTCCTTGGCCCCCTGATTGTAGAACATTCATTAGTCATTAGATGAAACAACCCACCCTCATTCTCCATTCTCTCAGATCAAACTCATTCTTATTATACGTCTAATCATATTGCTGTGGCACTCAAATGAACCAACTCAGTAACATGCAGCAAGTCTATGTAAAGGTACTTTCTACTCATAAAAGAACTTCCACCTTCCCATTTTTCTACCATATCTCTCTTTCAATCTTAATTCCAACTTTTGATTCATCCAGTCTGGCATTTTGTATGATGTTCTCTGCATATAAGTTAAATAAATAAGGTGACAATATATAGTTTTGTCATACTCCTTTTTCAATCTTAAACCAATCAGTTGTTCCATGTTCAGTTCTAACTGTTGCTTCTTGATCTGCATATACATTCCTCAGGAGACCAGTAAAATGATCTGATACTCCTTATCTCTTTGAAGATTTTGTTGTGATCTACACAGTCAAAGTCTTTAGTGTAGTCAATGAAGCAGATGCAGATGGGTTTTGGGGGGAACTCCTTTGGTTTCTCCACAATCCAGTGAATATTGGCAATTTGGTCTCTAGTTCCTCTGCCTCTTTGAAAACCAGTCTACTTTTCTGGTAATTCTTGATTTATATATTGTTGAAAACTTGTTGCATGTGAAATGAGTGCAATTGTTCATTCCTTGGCATTTTCTTCATTAGGATTGGGAAATAAAGTGATCTTTTCAAATTCAGTGGCCAGTTGAGTTTTCCAAATTTCTATTGAACACAGCTGACTTCAACAGCATCATCTTTTAGTATTTTAAGTAACTTAACTGGATTTCCATCACTTCCGCTAACCTTATTGTTAGCAATGCTTCCTAAGGCCCACTTAAATCAGATTGTTAGTATGATGAATGAATTCTTGGTATTATCTGGGGTCTACCCTACCCCTTTCAGAGACCCTGGATTAATGCAGAATGAATCTTATCCTGGATATCTGACCAAAGTGGTCATTTTCTCATTTTTGCCTGCTGTAGGAAAATTTCCTAATTGTTCTTAGGTTAGAGCTTGTCTTTGTTGTTGCTGCTGTTCACCAATCTTTTTTTGGCAAAGATACTGGAATGGATTGTCATTTCCTTCTCTAGTTCACTTTACAGATGAGGATACTGAGGAAAACAGTATTAAATGACTTGTCCAGGGTCACGCAGCTAATAAGTATCTCAAGCCATATTTGAACTCAAGAAGATAAATCTTCCTAACTCCATACCCACTACTCTCTCCACTGTGCCATCTAGATGCCCCAGAGCTTATGTCTGTTTCCCAAAATTTAGTGAAAGTATTCCTAGGAGTAATCAAGGTAACAAATGCAAATTAGGTATTGCACAGGCATTATTTCATCTCACAGAAAGCTTACGTGATGCCAAGGACACAGAGGAGCCCATAAACATTGAGAAAAGATATGAAGTACTCACAAAACTCATCATCTCCCCCAAGAAGGGATAAATACAGAGTGACTATTAGAATAGCCCTTCAATTTTGTTATGTCTCTTTTCCACTGAGCCCATCACGCCTTTTCCCAGATTTAAACCTATAGTTTAAACTCCCTCATTTTGAGGGCTGCTGAACAAATAATTCCCTTCCCATAAGACATGTGCTGTCCAAATAACTCGCTAATTTTACTTTTCAAGTAGGACAGTGTGTGAGAACTGGGTGGGTAATCTCTTCTTTCTCCAAGGAGCATGCTGAATCAAGAAATCCCTTTCATTCTCAGACATGCCTAATTGCTGGATTCTCAAACTCAGAAATGCTTAAATTTGAAATTACCCATGAAGCACTGCCCAGGAAATCTCTCTTTGATTAAAAAGGCTAGTTTCTAGGATCATGTGGCGTACAGAATTAAAAATCGCCCCTCCAAGAGACATACATGTCTATCTCTGCCACGTCTTCTACAGAAAGTCTTAGTTGCTGCCATCTATTATTGAGTTGGAAAAGTTCATTCTCAGGATCTCTCATCTCAGGCCACATGACAGGATGTATCAAATTTACTAGGTATTTTTGTCACAATTTGTCCATTGCTTCTGAGTGGTATATAACATATGTGGGTAAAATTCCTCTTCCCCTAAAGCAAGTCTACTCCGCCATGTGATGTCGAGAGAGGGAGAGGAAGAGAAATGGAGAGGGAGAGGGAAGAAAGAGGGAGGGAGAGGGGAAAAGAGGGAGAGGACCAGGAGAGGGAAAGGAGAGGAGAGGAAATGGAGAAGAGAAGGAAAGGAGGGGAGGGGAGGGAAAGAGAGGGGAGGGGAGTGTCCATTAGCTCACTTTTTAAAAGATCATTTCCTTTGATGAAATTTCATTCCTCTGAGTCTCAGTCAGGCAATCCTTAGAAGTTCTCTGCTTCTTATTAACATGGAATCTGTGAGCCTACCCACACTCCACAGGAAGCTGCCTCTCAGATATCTCCAAAGAGAGGTCCATGTCCTATAATTTTATCAGGTTGACTGAGGAACTAATCAAATTGATCAAGTCTCACTTTTGACATATACCCAATATATAACTCCGGGCAAATTATTTAAACTATTTGTGCTCAGTACCAGAGGTATCAAGCACTTGGGCCTCCTGCAACACTTCCAAGTGAGACCAGAACCAATATAGTTTAGTGCTCCCACCTGGTATATATTTGAGTTTGAACTCACTGGTATAGATAACTCTTTGATGAAAAGTTGCAGAGAAGGTGCTTACCTGCATGGATAGAGGGAGTTTCCTCACTAGAAAGTTCCCTATCAATGAAATGATAGGTTCAGTCCCCGCCCCTATCCCTATACTTCTACCACTGCATCAATACTCATGAATAAATCGTCTGACTCTCAAAAGTAAAGTACAAGAATTTTGAAATCAGATTTATCTACACTTAAATTCAGATTCCTATTAAACTATACTAAAATTTAAGTTCAGACATAGTTTAATTTAAGCCTCACTAGAGTAGAATTTTTTTTTAAAGCAAATCAAATAGTCCTAACAAAAGAAGAGCAGACTGAATAATTAGTTTATAAATTTGATGATCATTTTTTTATTACTGGACAAATAGCCAGAATTACCTGGAGAAAAGTACCCTGAGTAGCATGGAAAATACAATAAAATATTTACATACCGTAGACTTCATTTATGTTTTTGAATAGCAAGTTATGGTTGAAATAGTGCTAGATTTAGACTCTGGAGACTTGAGTTCACATCCTGTCTATCCTCTTACTAACTGTGTGATCTTGGGCATTTCACTTTTCTAGGTCTCAGAGGGTCCCTTATCTGCAAAACTGGGGTGTGAGTGGGTGATAATGTCTAAGATCTCTAGCTATTTTCTCTAATTCTGTGACCTTCTTGGTTTCCCCCAGACATAAGCCTTTTTCTGAGAGCTCTGCCACTTGGTTCCTCTTTCTTATGTCATGGTTTTCTCTGTTTTTGTTTGCAGGTAGTGACGCCAGATGGTCGTGGGAAGTCCAGAGCAAAATGGGGGTTGCTGAAGAATATTCAGTCTGCCCTCCAAAAACGCTTTTGAGCTCCCATCAGCAAAGTTTAAAAGATGCACATTATATATATTCCTTACAGCATTCCTTATTCAGGTTGGAGTTCCTTGAAGGCTAACTCTTTCTTCTAATACAAGTCTTCTAATTCACTAATAAAAAAAAATATACTGAGCCGTAACTTGTTAATGATCATGAAAATAAGATGAAACCAATCAATTAACAAATGCCTAAGCTGTACGGGAAGTTCATGCCATTATTTATTTGTATTCACACTAAGGATAGATTTAGTAAGTGATGGAAAAAGAAATGGTTTTCTGGTCTCAGTTCTGCCACCATCACTTAATCTCTTTGGCACATCTTTAAAGCTGAGGGGATTTGACAAAGGATCTCTAAGGTTTCTTCCAGATTTAAGTTTTATTATTTTAAGATTCAAGTCCAAATGGAAATATACTGGATGAGAGTGACCTGGAGCCACATTTTCCAAACTGTGGCCCATGGAACCTTGGTAGTTCTCACAATGTGAATATGGATTGATAGGAAATTCTTAGCGCTACTGAAGATTTGTCAGAGGGCAGAAGGAGAAGCAGAAGGAGAGTTCATTCAGTCAACAAGTATTAATTCAAAAACCAAGACAAAGTCTTATTGTCTTATTAAATCCAAATGTCATAGAATGTTCAAAGGGCTGCACTTGAGGACCTAGAGGGCTACATGTTACCTTGAGGTCACAGGTTCCCTATTCCTGGTCCATGAATTGACCATTGTGCAAGTGCCAGGTAGAAAATATGATTCTGAACTTGTCTCATTCCAAGCCAGGGACACAGCTCATGTCCCTCCCAACACAGCTCAGCCCCTGTCTTCTATGTACTCCAGGTCCATCCCTTTCCCCAGATAGAGAGGAGAAACAGGGGGGGAAAGGGAAGTAGAGAGCATACATAAGAGAGCATACATATCTATTATATCCATAATACTGTCTTCTTTCACACCTTCACCATCACTCCAGAGAGTCTCTCCTCAAACTGCCATCATATCCCATTTAACTCTCTGTAACTGATATAAACAAACAAAGCCCATGGATTTTTCTCATATCATGTGTCTGATACATATCACACACATTCCCCCACTGTAACCCTAATGCCATGTTTGGTCTATACCATCTAGCATATCCCTTTACATGCTATATTTGATGCATATTACACCATGCTTTTCTCTCACACCCTATAAAACATACCCCCATAGATTCCCCTGGCACAATGTCTATCCACTTCATATTCAGGAGCATAAATACTCTCCAGAACGCTCCCTCATACCATGTGTCACTCACACAAAATACCACCATTCCCTGTCACATCATGTCTGACAAATATCTTCTGCCATTCTCCCATATACTCCTTGGTCTGGCACATTTTTTTTATTATTTAGTCTCACATCACTTGTCTCTCACTCACATCATCTTGCTTTCTTCTCATTGTAAGGCAACAGGGAGAAAATTGTCATTATTCAGTTTCAATAGTTTAATAAAGAAAAAGGGAAAGAAGAAAATGCTTACTTTCTATTATATAAGAATAAAAATGGGAAACATTCTAATAATTTCATCACCATAATTAATTTCTGTGTTTTGGTTGTTTGTTATACTCCAACATTGTAACCACTTTCTAAATAATCAAAAAACATAAAATCAAGGACATTTCCCTCTGGCATCACTCTTTTTCTAACCCACCTTCTAATATCAGGAATATTAAAATATAAGCTCTTTGAGAAGAAGACTGATTTTTACTTTTTCTTTGCATTGTATATCCAGGCTTAGCATAGTGTCTTAGCTTAGCTAAGTGTGTAGAGTGTAAAGAGTATAAAAAAATACTTTTTGATTACCACATATGCCATCCTCTTCCTCACACCCTTTGTCTCACACACACCACTGCTTTCTTTTACACTCCATTCCCCAACCCCTCTATTTTGCTCGACACTTTCTTTCACTTTCCTCTTTATTCCAGGTATATTCTTTGTCTTTAAACTCTTCAGATCAATATTTATGGCTTTCATTAATACATTTCAAGCTTCAGTATGTGCCATGAACAATGGAGTTTATGAAACACTCACCTAAAAGGGCTTTTTCCAGAGATTTTGTGCTTTCATCTCAATCCCAGAACTGAAATCTGGAAAACTATCCCTTACCCCAGCTACTATTCTTGACTTTTTCATGTTTGCAGGAAAGACTGAAGACCACTGAACCATTTTTCTTACCTAGCTTTAATCACTGAATGGGCATTGCCTCGATCAAACTGAGACTCAGGAAAGACCTTAACTTAAAAAGGCCAGGGTTGGGGGGGCGGAGCCAAGATGGCGGAGCAGAAAGACTCACATATGCTAGCTCCAAACCCACAGCCCATGGATTTCCTCTAAAAAGAACTCCCAACAAATTCTGGAACAGTGGAAGCCACACAGCAACACAGTGAAGGAGATTTTCGTTCCAGAGAGCCCTGAAAAACCGATCCCAAAAGTCCATTGCACACCTGACGGGAGTGGAGCCCTGCCCTGCCCTGGCTGCGCAGCACTGAAAAGAGCGAGCAGATCCGAGCAGGCTTCAGGGAAGGAATCTCTAGTGGCCGCAAAGGTTCCCTCCACCCACAGACCCACAGGTCAGTGAGAGAGACGGGCTGAGAGGGGAGCAGGGTGGCTCTGGGACTCAGGCCCACTCGGGAGGCAGCAGCAGAGGCAGTGGCAGAGGCAGAGGCAGCAGGCGGCCAG
>CM053771.1:269700606-269809528 GCA_028658325.1 Potorous gilbertii | reverse complement strand
GAAATGGAATGGGGTAAATTATCTCTCATAGAAGAGGCAAGCAGGAGACTTCTTAGTGGAGGGAAAAAGAGGAGAACTGAGGAAAAAAAAACCTGAAGTTTACTCTCATCACATTGGACTAAAGGAAGGAACAAAATTCACATTCATTTTGGTATGAAAACCTATCTTACAATACAGGAAAGTAGGGGAGAAGGAGATAAGCGGGGGCGGGGGGAATGATGGAAGGGAGGATAATGGGAGGAGGGAGCAATTTGAAGTCAACACTCTTGGGGAGGGACAGGATCAAAAGAGAAAATAGCAACAATGGGGGGCAGGATAGGATGGAGGGAAATATAGTTAGTCTTACACAACACGACTATCATGGAAGTCACTTGCAAAGCTACACAGATATGGCCTATATTGAATTGCCTGCATTCCCAAAGGGAATGGGTGCGGAGGGAGGGATGGGGAGAAGTTGCAACTCAAAGTTTTAGGAACAACTGTTGAGTATTGTTCTTGCTACTAGGAAATAAGAAATACAGGTAATGGGGAATAGAAAGTTATGTGGCCCTACAGGACAAAAGAGAAGATGGGGTAAGGAAAGGGAGAGATGAAAGAAGAGAGGGCAGATTGGTGATATGGGTAATTAGAATGCTCAGTATATTGTGGAGGGAGGAGGGGACAAATGGGGAGAAAATTTTGGAACCCAAAATCTTGTGAAAATGAATGTAAAAAGTTAAATAAATAAAATTATAAAAAAAAAAAAAGGCCAGGGTCTCCCACTCTATCTGGGGTCATCACTAGTTGTCTTGATCTAGATCTGGTCATTGGACCCAGATGACTCAAGAAGAGAGAGGGAGACTGGTAACTTTGCATATCCCTTCCTCACCTAAGTCCAATTCACTTAAAGTCATGGCATCATCTTCCTGATGTTACGGTCCTTGTCCAAGCACAAATAACAACCATTTGTCAGCTGTCCTTACTTCCAAGCAAAGAAAGTCTTTTGAGTGAGCAAACTGTGATTGTCTATCTAAAAAGTATTCAAGAATGCTAAACATAGCCCTAAACACAAACATTCAACTGACTTCTGGTTTAACTTCCACTATTTATAATTTTGTTCCTTTGTCTTAAGCCAAATAGAGCATTTGGACTGCCAAAATGCAAATACATAAAAGCTTCATCAGTCCCATCTGCCTCAAGGTAAGTTTGTCAGCTCCTTTCCTATCAGTAGATTTCTATACAAAGTTTATTGAGGGATTTGGTGCCTTGGAGGTAGGGGTTGGGTTACGAGAATAATCTTCCTCTTTCTTATGATGCTTATGAGAATGATCATTCTCTTACTATTATTGGAAATTATCAGATTAGTATAGCATAATTTACTACTATAAACTGATAGTGATAGGATTCTGGAAAAGCCATTCTCCTGGGGAATAGTGTTGGGGGGTGGAGATGAGAAAGGAGCAGAAAGGAGACCTTAGATGGAAGAGAAGAAGGAAGCAATACAGTAAGCTCCCCCAATAAAACTTCTCCAAACAGAACTAGAAAATCCACAGATAGAGTTAACTACAACAGAGGAGAGCTAGAAGTCCATAGATTCCAATGGTATCAGTATAGAACAACAGTGCTCTTGCTCAGTGTTGAAAACAAGTGAATCACTCTTAGGAAGGAATGTTATAGAATGACCAAGAACATTGGTATCACACAAGGATCATATACTAGAGGATCGTACCAAAGCAGAGAGTGGGAGTACAAGACGAAAACAACAATACAGGAAGACAAGCAAAGACAAAGAGAGTGGCTAAGATGGCAAGTCAAACCATAGGACTCAGAGCTCCAGGCTTTGTTCAGATGAGTGAACAAAAGGTTGGTTAAATAAGAGAGTCAAATAAGAGGTAAATGTGTAAAAGTAGGTAGATAGCAAGGGCCTGATTAATTGCAACCAGTGAAGCTCTGAAGAGCATGTGCAGCACCTTTTGAAGGTTCACTAGGACCCATCACTCCCATCCCACTGGGTTCTTTAAAGTCTGGTGGCTTACTATCACCAATGCCTTAGAAGCACCACTGAGGGAAGGTAAGGAAAAGGATAAAAAGGACAGAAAAGAGCTCAGAAAAGAAAGGACACCAAAGATAAAATTTTTCAGCTTTACAGTTTTGCCTTCAGGTACATGCTAAATCCACACAAATGTCTTCACTGTTGAACACTTTTCAATCACAACACAGTCCAGCTCTTGTCTGTCATCATAGGGTGGCTTCAGAGAAAGTTGCTTGAATAAGCTAAATAATTGTGATTGTTTAGACCTGTGCTGGCATGCTGCCACAACTGGCAAACTGGCCATCCAAGACTGTTCTGTCTCTTCAAAAGTAAATTGATTTTACCCCTCTGGCTACAGTGAAAGAGGCATTGGTCACTCAGCAAGAAAATATTCCCCAAAGTCTCATTAAATTCAAGGTCCCACTGTACTTTGACATTTTTAATGTTGGCAAAGTCATTCACTTGGGATGAATTTATGCTAATATGTATGTAAATTTTAGGACTTTCACTTAACCTTCATTCCTGGTGTGAGGCTCCCAAGAATTGGAAAGACCAAAATTCTGAACATCACCTCCAGATGCCCAAAGGACCACAATTTATGAACATCAAGCCAGCTTTAAACAAAACAGTGAAGTCAGAGAAAGATTCCTTCATGTGCCTTCACCTTTCTGTTCCTTTTAACCACTTATATAAAAAAGGCCCCAAACCATCCTTTAGGGGTTTGTCCTATAGTCCTTCCATTCTTTCAATCCTATCTAGAGGAAGTGAGGTAAGGGTGTGGATAGAGTGTTGGACCTGAAGGAAGATCTGAGTTTAAATCAAGTCTCAAACACATAGACAAATAGCTAAATCTTTGTGTGCCTCAGTTTCCTCAACTGTAAAATGGGGATAGTAAAAGCACCTACCTCCCAGGATTGTTGCAAAAAATAAAAGGAAATGATATTTTTAAAGCACTTGTGCACAGTGCCTGTCACATAGTAGGTGGTTCATAAATGTTCATTTCCCCACTTCCTTCCCTACCCTTCAGATATCAAATATCAGATCCAAACTCTCAGAAAAGGATAGAATTATATGTATATATTAGCATGAAGTGTGGTGCCTCATACCATGCACAAGCCCAGCACTGCCTTTAGAACAA
The DNA here is from genome assembly GCA_028658325.1 of Potorous gilbertii. NCBI lineage: Eukaryota > Metazoa > Chordata > Mammalia > Diprotodontia > Potoroidae > Potorous > Potorous gilbertii. Next base: position 269,806,379 of record CM053771.1, on the reverse strand, counting down.
AAAGCAGCTCCTTAATAAAGATTTGAGGCAACTAGGGGCCATAGCACATAGAGCACCAGGCCTGAAATCAGGAAGACCTGAGTTCAAATGCAACCTCAGATGCTTACTAACTGTGTGACCCTGGGCAAATCACTTCACCCTGTTTGCCTTAGTTTCCTCATCTGTAAAATAAGCTGGAGAAGGAAATGGCAAACCACTCCAGCATCATTGCCAAGAAAACCCCAAATGGAGTCAGGAAGAGTTTGAAACAATTCAACAACAAATAAAAATTTATTGATTAATTGATGAAAGTCACAACGTTTCTATAGCCATGAGAAACAGAGATTACACTTTTTTCTACTTAGCCTCAAAAATAAATTAGAAATAATTAATGGAAGTTCTAGGGAGACAGATTTCATTTCAATAGAAGGAAAAATTTCAAAAATTTGACAACCAAGAAAGGAATAAGCTGCTTCAGCAGATAATGTATTCCCCCGTCCTGTAAGAATTCAAAAGGACTGCATGACCACATATTGTGGATTATATAAAAGGAATCTATGATCCATATACTAGATAGATTTCTGAAGACCCTCCAAACTCTAATATTCGATATTTCTATGATTCTCCTAGGGGATTAGCATTTTCATCCTCTGTATTTAGCTCCAGAAACTGAAAATACGGGCAGTCATTATAAGATGCAGAGGTAGGTATATATGTTGGATGTAAAGAAAAACTTCCTGATAATTAGAGATGTCCAGTTATGGAATGGAATGCCTTAGGAAGTAGTGAATTCCTAATCGCTGGAGGTCTTGAAGAGAAAATTGGATGACCACTTCTTTGCAATGTTGTAGGAGTTCTCAAAAGATTAGGGTTAGAGTTAGTTGACCTCTGACACTACCATCCACCTTGAAATTCTGCAAGTCTAACTATAGAATGAAGGGTTCTGTCCCCTTCTAAAAGATTTTTAGCTAAAGGAACTGGTGGGGAAGGAGTTTGGTGGGGAGTAGAAGATCCTTCCCTGATGCCCTGAAATTACAGCGTACTCTGTCTACATGTAAGATCAATCTTGGTGATAACCTTTTGACATTTCTACTTCCTCAGACTAAAAAAGCCAGACTCAAAAGCAATTCAAAACAGTAGCATAGCATTTAATAAAGCCAAGAACTTAAACTACTGGGGGAAGGGGTCTCTGTTCAATAAGAACTTGATAGAGAAATTCAAGAGCACTGTGGTTGAAAATAGGTTTAAACCAGGAACTCACACCATATACAAAAACAAGTTCCGGTTAGGGATGAGACCTAAATAAAAAAGATAACTTTATATAAAAAGAGGGAAAAAGAGGAAATTAGCTTTCAGGTATATGATTAAAGGAAGGAATCCGTAACTACTGAGGGACAGTAATGATTACTATGTGATACTAAAAGGTTCTTGTATGAACTCAAAACAACCAGAATAAGACAAATTGTCAAGTAGTTAATTTGCATCAAGAATTTGGACTTTTCAACGGCACTAATCTACTGCTACCGTCACTTTTGAATGTTTTGTTTCATCCTAAGCACAACTGCTTTTTGCCAATATTTACCTTCAATTTTGAAATTTTATGAAGTCATTCACTGACATTTTTTTTGTACAGCATAATAAATAGACTACTCTTTGACTATTAAGATGGGTAAAAAATGTATCATTCATTATGGTATTTTTCTTTAGCTACTATCATCCTTGTAGAGTTGAGAGCTACTGTTGTGTATGAGGAGTCCAGTGAGTTCCTCAGGCCGTATTTTCCTATAATGAGCTCAAAATGATTCATCTTGTTCCCTTGGCAAACTACATGTGGTGTCACGTATCTTATTTTAAGGAACAGACTTTCCATGTGAGGATTTATCAGGCTCAAGAACATCCTCATAATCTTTGACATGGAGCAACAAATCAGCCCTTCCTGTCATAGATTCATTACAGTCATCCTTTTCTCTAAACATTACAGAGGTATTTCTGAAAGGTCACGTGTAAGCTGAATTTTTGTAAGTGTACCAGGGGAACTTGTTGTCTGAAGAAATTTTATTCATTTAATTTTTTCCCTCTTTTTGCCCTTAAAGCTTGAAATACTTGTTTCTAACATGGAGATTACTGTTCTAGATATTATGCTTAAAAAAAGAAAGTTACTAAACTGGTCAAGCTCTTGTACCAGGAAGTATATTGTGGGTATGTGCTCTAAGGAGGTCAAAAAAATAGGAAAAGGGACAAATATATACTGAATATTCCTAGCAAAAAAAAAAAAAGATCAAAATAAATCTTTTCACTGACATTACTGAACATAAATTGTGACAATAAATGTAGTAGAATATTATTACACTATAAGAAACAACTAAGATGAGAAAAGCTGAGACATGAAAAGATTTATATTAACGGATGCATAACAAAGTAACAAGAACAGGAGAATAAAGTACACAGTAACTACAATAATGCAAATGAAATCATCACTTAGAGTAATTGCAATAATCAACCTTGGTTCTAGAGAATAGAGGATGAAATACACTTGTATCCTTTCAGAAAAGAGGCAGAGGACCCAACTGCATCTATTTCATAAGTTGACAGACCTAGAAATTCTATTGCTTAGTTTTACTTGACAACTTTTCTTTGTTACAACAAAGGGTAAAATGAGTAAGGAAAAAGTCTTAGGAAGCAATGATAGTGTTGGTTGGTTGTTTTTTTTTTAAGCATCAATAAAATTTTTTTTAAAAAAACGCTATAGTAGCATCTCGAAGAGATTACTAATCTTTTCTCTGCCCCTTCTTTTTCTCTAATTTTCTTTATGAATAAATGAGATTATAAAGAAAATGTAGAGAATGAGATGGAATAGGGTCTTTTTCTAAGGATGTAAAGCTAGTCTACTTTATGTAATCATTAGCCATAGAAATTAGTATTAGAGTGAACATTTCTCTACTTTCACTAGCATGTCCTCCAACTGGCCTCGTGTCATTAACTTTCTTAATGAAACATCTTCCCTTGAAGCATTATTATGGAAAATGAACCCTAACAATTTAATATTGTAATACAAATATTGTAATGCAACCCTGATTTCTTCTAAATTCCCCTTATAAATAAAGCTACCCAGAAAAAAAAATAAAATAAGGATGGGGACTACACTTGTAATTTCATTGAGATATTGAACTCCATCTGCCAACACAGGTTGGCGCCTTCTCTACAAGCAAGCAGTCTAGAAAGAATACTGAGAAGCTAACAAAGCAAGTATTTCATAACTGGGACTTGACCCCAGGTGTTCCGGGAGGTTATCTAATAACATTATGCTGCTACTCAGCACTAAATTAAATTATATTCAAATCTTTGAATTTCATATGTCTCTCATTCAGGAAAATGGAAAACAAAAACTTCTAGAAGCTGCTGAAAAGTTAGGTGTTCAGCCCCCAGGTAGGTAGCACAATGGATGGGGTGCTGAATCTGAAGTCAGGAAGTCCTGGGTTCAAATCCAGTCTCAGACATTTACTAGTTATGTGATCCTGGGCAAATCATTTAATCTCTATTTGCCTCAGTTTCTACAACTATAAAATAAGGATAGTAACACAATTTACTTGCAGGATTATTGTTGTAAAGATCAAATGAGATAATATTTGTAAAAGCACAGTGTCTGGCAATCAATTAATCAAGAAAAAGCACTTATTCAGTGCCTACTATATTCCAGGCACTATTCTAAAGGACTGGGATACAAAAAAGGGACAAACATAGGCCCTGCCCTCAAAGAGTTTACAATCTAATGGAGGTAACAACATGCAAATACACACAAAGCAAGCTATATATGGGCTAAATAGGAAATAATTAACAGTGAGAAGGCACTAGAATTAAGAGGGGTTGAGGAAGGCTCCCAGTGAAAGATGGCGTATTAGTTGTAATTTAAAGGAAGCCAGGGAAGTCAGTATGTGGAACTGAAGAGGGAGAATGTTCTAGGCTTAGGAAACAGGAAAAAATTCTTAGAGCTGAGAGATAGAGGGTCTTGCTCATGGAACAGCCTACCATAGGTGTGACTATACATGCTTAATCCCCTCTCTATCCTTTCCCTTCCCCCAGCCTCAGAATAGGCCAATGACCAATGTTGTCTTCCTCACCTACATGCCCATCAAAAAACCTATTCTTTCAGGGCTCTGATCTTAGCTAGCGGGGAGGAGAGTAACTGGTTAAATATTCATTCTATACCCTAGGGAGCTACTAAAATGGGAGGAGGGGCAGGACTTAAAGTAAAAGGAAGAAGGATGATAAACACCAGGTAACTGAGAGTGGAATTAATGAAAGAACAAAGAGATACAGAAATGAGAGGTGAGAAAATTCCAAGGACGGATTTCACAATTTTGCAATAGCTCTGCACCCAAGACAGCCAAAGAAATTATACTGCAGGTGCCCAAGGCTGTCATTATAATACATGTCAGCTTAACAAAGATATTGTGAGAAGAAAGACTCTGAGCAAGGTATCTTCTCCATCCAGTGCTGGTCAGCTAGCATATACTGTTCTTAATTACCAACACTCACTGCTATAGTCACCAGAATTCACCATTCCTAAAGAAAGACGTCCAAGGTGGGAACGTGACAAACATGTGAGTGCTAAATTAAACCAATCATCAGTAAAATATGGAAGACATCCAAAATAATAATTCTACTTGAATACAAAATGTAATTTTTATTTTGCAAATGAAACTACAGGGGTCAGAGCCAAGATAGAGGAGCAGAAGGATGCACCTCTAGAAACTCTCTGCCCACAGCCCATAAAATACCTGTAAAAAATGACGCTAAACAAATTCCAGAGCAACAGAAGCCACAAAACAACAGAATGAAAGAGATTTCCAGCCCAAGGCAGACTGGAAGGCCAACAGGAAAGGTCTATCACACTGGGGCACGGAGCAGAGCCCAGCCCAGCCTTGGAAGGCTGCACAGCAGGAACAGGACCAGAGCGAGCTTCAAGGCACCAACCAGCAGCAGCTGCAATTTCCAGATTCCTCAACCCACAAACACCAAAGGCAGCTTCAAAAGCGAATGAGGAAGCTCTTTTACCTGAGTGAGAAGGGAATGCGGTGGTCAAGCCCCATCCCCAAGAGAGTATAGAAATTTATCTTGCCCTACAAGGAAAGAGAGAAGATGGGGATAAGGGAAGAGAGAGGTGTGATAGAAGGGAGAGTAGATTGGGGGATGGGGGAATCAGAATGCATGCTCTTTTGGGGTGGGGAAGGGGAGAGATGGGGAGAAAATTTGAAACTCAAAATCTTGTGGAAATGAATGTTGAAAACTAAAAATAAACAAATAAAAAAACAGAAAAAAAGAAAAATGAAACTATCATAAAATTTCAAATAGTTAATATAAAACTTCATTAGTTATAGGAAAACCAAACTGACCTCATCGTGTGAACAAACTCCATTTTGTTGTTTTTTCCATAAATCATCTGAGTTCAGGGAATTCCACTCCCTCATGTTCCCCTTCCCAACTCAGACCTAATCTTACCTAATCTTACATCCTGTTTTGCATCCTGTTTATTGTTTTATTTTAATGTACAAAAATCTCTTCCAAATCTGTATTCAGGGTCTTTATGCCTACTGAAAGGTCCTGGACCCAATTTGTTCTGCAACTGCATGCCTTGAAAATAAATCATGCAGCTTGGACTTTGCTTGATTGGTTGACAGCTGGTAACCATGAAGGTACTTGAGATGAGACCCCATCCTTCAGGACAGATTCTTAGAAGACATCCCTAGAATATACTCTGATTTTTCACTGAGGGATTTCTTCATGGAAGAATGACCTAGAGGTCAGACTTCTCTTTGATTTTGAATTCTTACAAGCTAAGGTAAGCCCCCTCCCACATTATTGGGGAAGTTCCCTCACTGTTGGAAAAGCTCCCCTAAGGGAATAATGGAATCCAGTAGTGGCACACCAAAGGGAACGCTCCTCTCCTGGAAAAATGTCTTCTATCCTAGGACCAGGAGAAGCTCCCAGTTCAGCTGATAATCACCAAAAAGCAAGCTGTGGAATTATGTGACATTTGGTCTAAAAGTGCAAAAGATTCAGCTGGTAATCTGTTTTGGTCCAATATGGCACTTTTCATTATTGCAAATCAAGGCTAGCCTTTGAAAATCCTCATTCATATCAGATGCAGTATTGGTTTTGCTGAGTTACTTTATTTCATGGACTGTGCTTGACAGCCCCCAAGAGGGTTTTTTTCTTTATAGCCTGTCCTGCCTATTTCCATCTAGTGCTTTCATCTAGTGCTACTCTCAAGCACCACTTTGGCTTACCTATTTTACCCTAAAAGCACACTGCTTTACAAGCATCCCCTCTTTCTTCCTCCACTCTTCCATCTTACTCCTGTCCTGCTATACCAGGAAATTTGATCTTCTTTGAATATGAGGGACCTCCTGTAGCTGTCCCTGCTGCAGGTATCTTTCCTGTCTCAGAAAGACTTGTATCTAACCCAACTAACCCTGACATTCTATTATTAATAAGATGTCACCAACCTTCCAATCCTTCCGACCTTTCCATATGGAGAAGAAATATTCCTAAATTTAATGTGGATCCTGGAGCTGTTATAACCCCATTTCAGGTCATATTTAGAGGTTACAATCCTCCCTGGGAGACATAACTGATTTAATGGAGATATTACTCTCCCCCAGGGAAAAGAACTACCATTATCAAGGCTGCAAATAGAAAGCCCCAGCAGCAGGAATACCTGCTGGCCCTGTGGGTCTTCCTAATTGGCCATTACAACACCCTCATTGGAACCATAATTTTCCAGCTGACCACAACAGACCACAGCAGGCTAAGAAATTAACAATCAGAGCATAGAAGTGTGTGCTATCTGTCCCACAAATTGGAGTAAGTTCCAAGAAACTGTCTAGGAAGAAAAGGAAATCCCTAACTGCTTTTATGACAAGCTGTGTAAGAGTGCTAAGCAGTGAGATTAGTTCCACTCAACCCACAAGATGTATGTATCATTAATAAATATTTTGTTAGTCAATCATAGTCAGAAATATCAAAATATTTTTATAAGAATTGCCTTGGATGGCATGAAAAGGACATTGGTGAGCTTAAACGCATCACTCAATATACTTTTGAAGGGAGAGATAAAGAGAAAGCCAAAACCTCAAACAACCTTAGTCCAGCTCCCTTCCAAGGTTGGGACCCTGCCCAAATAGTTCCAGCACTCGTTCAAGCTGCATCAGGAAATTAAGGGCAGCATGTATGCTTTAATTATCTGGAAAAGGACCACCTTGCCAGAGAATGTAGAAAGAAGAAATGGAACTTTAAAACAGGAATAAAGAGGGCCCGTGGAAGAGCCCAAGGAAGGTCTTTGATATGAGAGTGCTAGGGAAAGGCAGGAACCATTGATCCTGATGAGGATCTTTTTTGTTTTTGTTGATGCTGACGTCCTTGCCCCAACTATGCCAGTCTCTACCTCCACCCTCCTCAATGAACCCCATGTCTCCCTTAAAGTTGTAAACATGATTTATAATTGCTATTAGATACTACCTCCTAATTTAGCTTTGGTGAACAAACTAGATTCTGACCGTGCTTCTATTGGACCTCCAAACGTTGTCAGAATCTCAGGGAAACCTCCAAGTATCCCCAAATTGTCTCTCCATAAGGTAAATATTGGTCCTCTCTCAGTAGAGTATTCCTTTCTTCTTATGCCTCCCCTATTAACCTGTCGGGCTGGGATCTCCTCTGTAAACTTACAGCAGCTATTTCCTGCTCCTCTGATGAATCTCTGTCCTTGTAATTTCCTGAGGACTCCTCTCTTTGTTCATTATATTGGTTTGGAATGCCCAAGATACCCCTAAAGATGATCCAGGCAATCCATCCAACATTCCTCATTCTCTATAGGTTTACTTCATCCTCAGATGTAGGATTGTTAAAATCTGCTGTCTACATCACCATCAAGGCTAAGGAAGCCTCCCAACATTCATTCATCAATCTTTTTTGGTCAGGTAGGCCATTAAATTATACCCATTATTGACTCTATGAGAAATAGAGGTATTGTTGTTCGTGTAAATCCCCTTGTAACACTCCTATCATGTTAAGCTAGAAGGATTAAGAAATCCACCCAGACCCTGATGGTAAACTGTTCATCACTTTGTGTAAAACTATTAATGCTTATTTTCTACCTAGAAGGTAAACTGTTCATCACTTTGTGTAAAACTATTAATGCTTATTTTCTACCTAGAAGGTAAACTGTTTATCACTTTGTGCAAGACTATTAATACTTATTTTCTACCTAGACACCCAGTAATGCCCAGCCCCATTCCCTGTAAGGCTACCTGTTTTACTGTGAGAGATCTTTGCTCAGTCTTTTTTAGCATCCATATTCAACCAGAATTTCAGTACCTGTTTGCCTTTGCTTGGAAGAATATAAAATGGACATGGATTCATCTGCCTCAAGGGTATGTAGAAAATCCCACTCTTTTTTTCTCAAATTCTAGAATAAGACCTGGCTTTTCTTACTTCCAGTGACTCCTCTCTGATTCAGTATGTTGATGATCTACTAGCAGCACCTAGCATTAAGGTCTGTCAAAATAACAGTTGCCATCTTCTCCAACATCATCTAAGAGGTCCTACAGGTTCTAAATCTAAGCTACAGTGGTGCCTCCCTCAGGTGGAGGGCCTTCACTTCATTCTTTCTGCTGGCACTCATTCTGTTTCCCCAAAGCACATACAGGTTCTTCAACAATTGTCAGTTCCCATAACCAAAAGATAATTACATGCCATTTTGGGAGCAGCTGGATATTGCCACTACTCAATTCCATCCTTTGATGAGATCACTAAGCCTCTAGTTTTCCTAACCAAAAACAACATTTCAAAACCTTTCCAGCTTGAACCAGAACCTCTTATTGCCCTTGCAGACCTCAAGAAAGTCCTGTTATCCGCTCAAGCACTGGGACTTCCAGATTACAGTAAGCCCTTTTCTCTTTTTGCACATAAACATAAGGGGGTAACCTCAGCTCAATCCCTTAGACCCTCTCTTTATCCTGCGGAGTATTACTCCACTCAGCTAGATTCAGTACCTGCAAGAGCTCAGCCCTGCTTACAAGCAGTAGTGGCCACCACTCTTTTAGTTGAAAAAGCACGTGAATTGGTTTTAGGAGCCCCACTAGTACAAAACCCCTAGAAGGTTGAGGATCTCTTATTGATCAAAGATTTGATAGATATGAAAAAGACTTTATTGGGCAAAGAAAATGTGGTTCTAAAATGTTGTTCCATTCTCAACTCAGTCATATTACTTCCTGATTTACCTACATCAGTGGAGCCTCTCTATGATTGTTCCTCTGTGGTAGATATGGATGAGGGACCCCACAATCACCCTTCTGAAGAACCCTGATCTGGTCCTGTATACTGATGGTTCTTTTTTTTATGGGAGATAGCATCTGGAACATAGATGTTGCCATGGTTTCTGACCTTGACACTTTGGTCAGACCTTTCTGACATCTAACCTCAGTGCCCAAGCTGCCTAAATGACAATATTTACACAAACTTGCTGTCGACCTATAGACAAAGTACAACCACCTACACTGAATCTCATCATGCATTTGGAGTCTGCCATTGGTTGCAGAGTGGGTTCTTAGCTTGTGGTATGGTCATTGTGAAGGCACATGGTGAACTTCTATCTGCCCTGCAGAATCCTAGGGCTCTGCTGCCCACACTAATGGAACTGATAGAGCTAATATTGCTGCAAAACTTGCTGCCATTGAGGGCCCCACACATGTGGTTCATCTTTCTGCTTCTGATAATGTTGACCTCTTATAATGACTGAAATTGTAAAGTGATAACAGCACTTTTGTGCCAAGCAGGTATATGGGATCTGATGACTGTAGAAGGCAAACCACTTATCCCTAAGAGTTTTTATTACTAGGTATGTCTGTCTGTACATAAAGAGGAGCTATTGTGTTACACAAGGGATTATTGATATGATTAGAAGGGTATGGGTCAACCCAGGTCAGGGGTGGGGAACCTGTGGCTTCAAGGACATGTGTGGCCCTATAGGTCCTCAGGTGCTGCCCTCTGACTGAATCCAAACTTAATCCCCTTAATAAAAGATTTGTTCTGTAAAACTTGGACTCAGTCATAAGGCAATACCCAAAGACCTAGAAGGCCATATGTGACCTCAAAGCTGCAGGTTCCCCACCCCTGCCCAGATATTACCCCTGTTCCTGCATGTATCTGTGCTTCTTGTCCTACGTGTCAGTCATTTAATCAACACGCATTCCTTGCCATAACTTTCAGTGGCCATCCCCTAGCTGATACTCCTTTCAAGCATTACAAGTAATTTCATATGCATGTCTATATCTATAGAGTCTGCCTCATTGTCATTGATCAGCTCACTCACTGGGTGAAGGCATTTCCCAAGTCTAAGGCTATAGCAGGTCCATGTCTAAAATTATCCTCAAAGAAATTGTGTATTGTTTTGACCCTCCTGCTCACACTGACTCAGACAGGGAGTCTCATTTCACTGTTCCTCTCCCGGATTTATACTTGTCTTGGGGGTCTTCTAGGTTTCATGCACCTTATCATCCCCAGAGTTCTGATCAGGTTGAACATATGAACAAAAAACTAAAGACCCTCTTAAGAGACCTGATGTACTTCCTCTTGCTTTATTTCATTTGTGAAGCACTTTTCTCTACATGATTTTCACCTTGTAGCTAAGGTCTACTCAAGGCTGGGGAACCTGCAGTCTTGGGGCCACATGCGAACCATATGTGACCTCGAGGCTACAGGTTCTGACCCCTGGTATATCAATAATTTCCAGTGTAGAATGGAATTCAATCTGCCTGGGAAGGCCCACTGTATTTCTAACCACCCCAATTGCAATCAAAATCAGAGAAAAAAATTTTTGGATACACTATGCCTAAATCTGCTTCTTGCCATTTTGCATAAGAGCAAAGTATCAGAAAATTTTTTTTGCTTTATCTTAATACTATTACCTGGTGTTTCTCTTTCCCAAGTTAATATAGACAATGAATAATGTCAATTATGGGAAAATGGACACTTTTCACAGCACCATTTGCTTTATGACTCACAATCATACTCATCATATATTTTAAATCTTGCTCATTTCCATGCTGTTGTTTAATTTTGATGTTATTACCAGTCACTCTTTCCAAATTGCACTCCTCCCAGAAGGATTGGAAAACAAGTAATATTATAAGTAAACTGCATGGTAATGTAGGCTGTGCTTTGTATCATCTTGGGTCTCATGGCTGCTTGGTTTGTCATCATATCCACCAGAGTGACCCTGATGGATGGGCAGTACTCCCTGTTACTGAAAACAAGTTTCTCCCACAACCAACAATTAGGTTGACTCTGGGCATCCTAAAACCTTTGAAATAGACTTTTGTACCCTTTGCATTAGCCACTTGTAGTATTTATGATTCTGATATTACCAAGGGAGACCCTTGGTTTATACTAAGACCAATCTCTTTAATGAGTTTAGAGACAAGAAACCTCAGTGTATTTCTTTGGCCAACCTTACTTATAATGGTTCTAGCTAGACCAAGCATGATGCATCCTTCAATACAAATTTATACTTTTTTTTAAGAATAATTGAAACTTTGGAGGAATTAAATATTCAGAAACTTCAGAAGTTTCTTGGGGATCAATATCACCTGGAAGTTTTTTTTGTTTGTGGCAGTAAGGCATATTCCTCTCTTCTGCCTAACTGTTTTGGGACATGTGAGATTACCTATTTGACCCTGCCAGTATCAGTCTTTAATCATACCACTAAACAAGTGGGAAAGAAAACTATGGAAACTTGAGAGCAGGTGATTTAAATGACAAAAAAGAGAAAGACTTTAGCTAGTGGAAATGTAAATATAATCCAAAACCCTGTGAAAGAATAGACTAGGGCAGAGGGATGGGAAGCCAAGATGGCAGAGTAAAGGCAGGAACTAGCCTGAGCTCTCCCAAATTCAACCTCACTTCCTAAAACAATATTAAAATAATACCTCAAAATAAATTCTGGATCAGCAAAACTAACAAAAGGGCAAGGTGAAACAATTTTCCAGCCTAAAACAACTTAGAAGGCTGGCAAAAAAAAAAAAAGTTGTATCTTCCTGGGATTGAAGTGCAATCCAGTGCAGTTTGCACCAGCTCATACTAAGCCTCTGAAAGTTAGCAGCAAGCTTGGGAGTGATTGAATCACCACCAACTGTGGTGGTTTCCATAGCTCTCAGCACACAAATAAGGGAGTCAGAAAACTGAGCAGAAAGAGATTATAGGAGACCTTTTGCTGGTACTGGGTACAGTACTGTGTTACATCGCCCAAACACAGATGTAGTTTGGAGTCCTAAAGCAAGGAGAAAAATGAGAAGGAGCAGGGACCCTAGTCACAGTTCCAAGGGAGAAACAAGGGCTTGTGGTCATTCATAAACCAAAGCACAGACCAGAAGAGCAGTGACCACATCTCTCCTTAGACCATACCACCTTGAAAGAACTGAAACTTACAGACCCCTAGAACTACCTCTGAACATAGCAGCACAAAAAAACCTGAAGCTTGGGACAAGTGCCCCCTCCACCCCAGGAACAGAACCCAACTTTGACACGTTTAAAAGTCAAGAGAAAGGTTGGCAAAATGAGCAAACATCAAAAAAAAAAAGAACATGAACATAGAAAGTTATTATAGTGATAGGAAAGACCAAAATATAAACTCTGAAAAAGACAATGAGATCAAAGCAGATGCATGTAAAGCCTCAAAGAAAAAATATATGGATTGGTTTCAGGTCCTGGAAGATCTCAAAAGGGATTTAAAAATCAAGTAACAGAGGCAAAGGGAAAAAATGGGGAAAGGAAATGGAAGTGATGCAAGGAAGATTTGACAGCCTGATAAAGAAGGCAAACACACACACACACACACACACACACACACACACACACACACACACACACAAAACCTGAGGAAAATAACACCTTAAAAAGCAGACATGTTGAACGAGGCACAAAAATTCACTAAAGAGAAAAATTCCTCAAAAAAACCAAAATTGGTCAAATGGGGGAAAAGGTACATTGAAGAAAGAAAATAATTTCTTAAAAATTAGAATTGGGTAAGTGGAAGCTGATGATTCCATAAGACATCATAAAACAATAAAACAGAATCAAAAGAATGAAAAAATAGAAGAAAATATAGACTATCTCATTGGAAAAACTATTAACATGGAAAACAGATTGAGAAGAACAAAATTAAGAATAAATGAACTACATGAAAGCCATAATCAAATTATGATCTTGAATTATAATTCAAGAAATTATCAGGGAAAACTGCACTGATATCCTAGAACCTGAGGGTAAAAATAGAAATTGAAAGAAATCCCCAAACGAAAACTCCCAGGAATGTTATAAACAAATTTCAGAGCACCCAGGTCAAGGAGAAAATATTGCAAGCAGCCAGAAAGAAACAATTCAAATACTATGGAGACACAGTTAGGATAGCACAAGATTTACCAGGCTTGCAATATGATGTTCAGGAGGGCAAATATCTAGGATTACAACCAAAAATCACCTACCCAGCAAAATTGAGTATGATCCTTCAGGGTGAAAATGGACATTTCATAAAATTGAGGACTTTAAAATATTCCTGATGAAAAGATCACAGCTGAATAGAAATCTTGACACTCAAACACAAGATGCAAGAGAAGCATAAAAAGGTAAGTAGGAAAGAGAAATAAATAAGGTTAAACTGTTTACTTCCTATGTGGGAAGATGATACTTATAACTCCTAAAATCTTTTTCTTGTTAGAAGGAGTGTAGATAGAGGGCACAGGTGTGAGCTGACTAGAATGAGATGATACTAAAAAAATGAAATTAGGCATAAGAAAAAGGCATGTAGTGGGAAAAGGTAGAAGAGGATAAATCATATCACATAAAAGAGGTGCATAAGAGCTTTTAAAGTGGAGGAGAAGATCAGGGGTGGCAGGCAATACTCGAACCTTACTCTCATCAAAATTGGCTCAAAGAAGGAATAACAAACACTCAGTTGGATATAGTAATCTATTTTAACCTAAAGGGAAATAGAAGGAGAGTGGGATAAGGGCAGGGGGACTGGTAGAATGGAGGGCAGATTGGGAAAGACAGTGGTCAGAAGCAAAACACTTTTATGGAGGGACAGCGTGAAAAGAAAGAGAAAGATAAACAGGCAAAAACAGAAAGGAGGGAAATAAACAGCTAGTAATAGTAACTGTGAGTGTGAATGGATGAACTTAGTCACAAAACAGAAGTTGATAGCAGAATGGATTAAAAAACAGAATCCAAGAATATGTTTACAAGAAACACACCTGAAGCAAAGAGATACACACAGAGTAAAAGTAAAGGTCTGGAGAAGAACATAGATAGATAGATAGATAGATAGATAGATAGATAGACAGACAGACAGACAGACAGATAGATAGATAGACAGACAGACAGACAGACAGACAGACAGATAGATAGATAGATAGATAGATAGATAGAGCTTCAGCTGAAGTAAAAGAAAAAAAGAAAAAGGCAAGGACAGTCATAATCTCAGACAAAGCAAAAGTAAAAATAGATCTAATTAAAAAAGACAAGCAGGGAAACTACATTTTGTTTAAAAGGTACCAGAGACAATAAAGTAATATCAATACCAAACATATATGCACCAAGAAGTATAGGATCCAAATTCTTAAATTAACTCTTAAATGAGTTACAGGAAGAGATAGCAATGTCATACTAGTGAGGAATCTCAACTTTCCCCTATCAAAACTAGATAAATATAACAAAAAAATAAGAAAGAAGTTAAAGATATGAATAGACTTTAGAAAAGTTAGATATGATAGATCTCTGGAGAAAAATTAATGGGTATAGAAAGGAGTTACATTTTTCTCAGTGGTACATAGTATCTTCACAGAAACTGACCATATATTAAAGCATAAAAACCTCACAACCAAAATGCAGAAAAACAGAAATGTTAAATGCATCCTTTCATATCATAATGGAAATTATATTCAACAAAGGCCAAACTAAATTTAAAATTGATTGGAAACTAAATAATCTAATCCTAAAGAATGAATGTGTCAAAGGACAAATCATAAAAACAATAATTTCATTAGAAAGACAACAATGAGACAACATAAAATTTGAGGGGTACAGCCAAAGCAGGGAAAAATTTATATCTCTGAATGCTTATGCTAATAACATAGAGAAGGAGCAGATCAATAATTGAATATACAACTGAAAGAAAAAGACTAGAAAAAGAACAAATGAAAAACTCCCAGTTAAATATCCAAATTGAAGATCCTGAAAATCAAAGGAGAGATTAATAAAATTGAAAGTAAGAAAACCATTGAATAAATAAAACTAGGAGCTGATTTTATGGGGGGAGGGGAATAAAATAAACTATTAGTTAATTTTATTTTTTTAAAAAAGAAGAAAACCAAATTATTAGTATCAAAAATGAAAAGGGTAAATTCATCACAAATGAATATTAAATTAAAGCAATTATTAGGAGCTACATTTTGCCCAATTTTTGCCAAGAAATCTAACAACTTACGTGAAAAGGATGAATATTTACAAAACATAAATTGTCTAGACTCACAGTAAAATAGAATACTTAAATAACAGGATAAATAATAAATAGGATAATAAAATAGAAGAAATAACAAAATAGAGTGCAGAAAATATAATACCTAAATAACCCTATCTTAGAAAAAGAAATTTAATAAACCATCAATGAGCTCCCTAAGAAAAAATCCCCAGGTACAGATGGTTTCACAAGTGAATTTTACCAAATATTTAAAGAATAATTAATTCTAATACTATATAAACTATTTGGAAAAATAAAAGAAGGAATCCTTCCAAATTCCTTTTACAAAACAAATATGGTGCTGATACCTAAACTAGGAAGAACAGAAACAGAGAAAGAAAACTATAGACCAATATTCCCAATGAATACTGAAGTGAAAAAAAATTAAGTAAAATATTAGCAAGGAAATTACAGTAATATGTCACAAAAATCGCTGGCAATACATAGCCAATATAATAAAAATTATAATTCTACCTAAATTAATTTTCTTATTCAGTGCCACACCAAACTACCAAAAATTTATTTTATAGAGCTAGAAAAAAATAACAAAATTCATCTGAAAAAACAAAAGATCAAGGATATCAAAGGAATTAATGAAAAAAAGAATGTGAAGGAAGGTGACCTAGTCATGCCAGACTTCAAACTATATCATAAAGTGATAATCAACAAAACATTCTGGGACTGGCTAAGAATTAGAGCGGTAGATCAGTGGAATAGACTAAGTATTATATTGATAAACTCAAAGATCCAAGCTTTGAGGACAAGAACTCATTATCTAATAAAAACTTCAAAAACTGGAAAACAGTTTGGCAGAAACTAGGTATAGACCAATATCTTACACTGTATACCAAGATAAGGTCAAAGTACTTTAGACATAAAGGGTGATAGCATAAACAAATTAGGGGAGCATACCCTGTCAATTCTGGGGAAAAGGGCAGAATTTAAGGCAAAGGATTCATGAAGAAAAATACTGCCCACCTCCAGAGAAAAATCTGATGGCAGCTGAATGCAGATCAAAGTATACTATTTTTTACTTTATTTTTTGGGGGGAGTTTTGTCCATCTTTTCTTTCACAACATGGCTAATATGGAAATGTTTGCATGGTTGCATATGTGTGATTGCTTTCTGTCTTGGGGAGGGGGAAAGAAGAAGGGAGAGAATTAGGAAGTAAAAAAAAATTAATGAATGTTAAAAATCATTTTAGCATGTAATTGGAAAAAATAAAATATTTTTAAAAAATGAATATGGGCTAGGAGCGAAGATCCTCTCCTCCCTATTTTCATTTGTGGGGTTTCAGGATTAGAGCAGTCTACTAGAAACCTCTCACTTGAAATTGAGAAACGAACACAGTCCACAAGTGTGTCCATCTCCTCCCTCCAAATTAAGGTAGATTTTTTTTAGCACAAATGATCTTACAAAATTGTATGGTCTTAACCTTAGTATGGCTTCACAGGAAGGACCCTGTACTATGATCAATCAATCTTGTTGTTCCTATATTAACCAATCAGGAGGAATTATGACAAATCTTCATAAAATCCAACAGGGTATAGTGGAAACAATTTCCATATGACCCCAAGGGAATCCATGCTCCTGATTCATTTGGTTGCAGGAAACAGCATATTAGTCAGTATAGGTAAACAAACTCTCCTCCCTTTGTATTTCATTATTAACTGAAAGGGCTAGGTGGTGCAGTGGATAGAGTGCTAGGCCTGGAATTAGGAACAGCTGAGTTCAAATCTGGCTTTATACACTTACCAGCTATACAATCCTGAGCAAGTCATTAAGCTCTGTTTGCCTTAATTTTCTTGTGTATAGCTGGCGAATGAAATGGCAAACCACTCCGGTATCTTTGCCAAGAAAACTCAAAATGGGATCATGAAAAGTTGGACACAACTGAAACAACTCTACAAAATTAGCAGTTATGCTCAGATTCTGTGTTAGCTATTGTATTAAGTTATGTAAAAGGTTTCTTCCTACTGAGCTTTCCTTGGTTTGTGATGCTGAAAATAAGCATATAAAAAAAAAACCTTATAAATCTGACTGATAGTGATCCATGAGGATTAGAGGACAATGCTTTCTCCCCAAGAATTAGAGAACTGCGGAAACCAAACTGACTCCACTTTGCGAACAACCTCCATTTTGTTATTTTCCTGTAAAGCGCTTAATTTCAAGGAATTTCATCCAGTCAATCTCCTCCTCCCAACTGAGGAAGTTCTTAATCTTTCTTCCAATAAGAAATTAGATTACCTAATTCTACATTCTGTTTTGTATCTTGTTGATTATTTTCTTTTAATATATAAAAATCTGTAGAAAATCTGTTTTCAGGGTCCTTTGTTGTATAACTGCATGCCTTACAGATCAATCACACAGCTCAGACTGTTGTTCCTCAGTTATTAAAAATTCATTTATGACAGTTATTTTTAAGTCTAAAGGAAAAAAAACAAAAATGAAGAAATTGAGCAATAACAGATATTTAAGTTACTTGCTGGACAGAAGATAAAGAAAGAAATATCCTCCCCATTGGTTGAAAATACAATAACCCAAATTCAAAATAAACCCACCATTTGCTTCTGTGTGTTATTATCTCTATTATTTAGCTTGTTTCAGAAGCCACAAAGTTATTCTTTCTTTTTAAACCATATTCACTTTTTCTGCCTGTTTTTGGAGACTTCAAAATATGATCCCATCCTACCTACTTACCCAAACTTCTCTCCTACTACCCTCCAATACAAATTCCCTGTTCTAATTAACTAGGTTGCTTCCTTGCCTTTTGCCAAATCTAGCCTTTAAGTCTGTTTGCACCATGACCATAGCCTGAAATGTTCTTCCTGCTCCTTTCCAGCTATCCAAAAATTATTCATCTTTCAAAGCACAGCTAAAATCCTACCTCCTCTCATAAGTCTTATGGGACTTCTTCATCTCTCCAGTCATTCATTCATTTATTCAACAAGCCCCGTTGTGAACCCTTATAGGACTTGATGTCACTGCCACTGATTCTGACATAGAATTTCACATTATGATCTAATTCTTTCATGCCATAAAGTGACAGAATGTTAGAGCTTGGAGGAGCCTCAGCATCACCTTGTCTAATATCTTCATTCCATAGAAGAGGAAACTAGGGCCAAAAGTGATTGTCTAAGGCTATACAGTGAATTAGTAGCAAAAAAATGGACAAATGAATATAAAAATAAATGAAATGGCATTTCCACTAAGGCCAGATCCAAAAAATAATATTCCTTTTATTATTAAAAGGAATATTATTAATTATATATAATATATAAATAAAATATATATATTTATAAATATATATAAATAAAATATACATAATATAAAATATAATTAAAATAAAATTCCTTTATGATGATTTGCTTTAAAGGTTCAAGTCAACTAAACTATAATCTCCATAAAAGCAGAAACAGTATCTTAACTAAACCTCGCACCTAATGCAATGCTTAGCACATAGTAGGCTCTTAATAATTTTTTCTTCCATTCATTTGAGGATTCAGAAGAGACCTCAATATTAAAAAAAGACTAGTAAGGGTAAGTGGGTTACTAATAAGAGTCTTATGATAATGTGATATGAGAGCACTTTCCAGGTTTCCTTTTTAACAACCTTACAAGAAGGGATTACCAAGGAAAGTTCATGATGATCCTATTCTTGTGAATGAGGATTTCACTATCAGATTTTATATTCTTATGTAATCATTTGAAAGAATAGCTTCAGAATCAGCATTAGGATAGGAAGTAGATTAGATGAAACGCCAGTGGGGACTTTACTACTAACAGACCAAAGAGAAATTAAACTACAAAACTCCATGAATATTGCATTATAATGTTCACACCTACTCGAATAAGTAAACAAGGACGTGGAAAAGGAAATTTAATTCCTGTGCTCTGATCAAGC
Organism: Potorous gilbertii; assembly: GCA_028658325.1. Taxonomy (NCBI): domain Eukaryota; kingdom Metazoa; phylum Chordata; class Mammalia; order Diprotodontia; family Potoroidae; genus Potorous; species Potorous gilbertii. Next base: position 269,786,925 of record CM053771.1, on the reverse strand, counting down.
CTCATCGGAAAATCGTATAATCTTTTTTTTCTCCAGTAAACAATATTGTTAGTTGAATTGCTTAAAAAATATCTTTGTGAACTAACTAAATGGTTCTTGAGCCATTCTTTGAGAATTGGAGTCATTTTCTCTATTACAGTATGGTTCTAGTACAGAATCAGTAGTCAAGAAATAAGAACAACATTGCATAATGGAAACAGTAGTGGCTGGGTTCAAGTTCTGCTATTAAACCAGGGGCAGGAACTTGAGATTGCTTGTTGCTCTGAAACACTGAGTGTCAGTGAACTGAACTCATCTGTAACATGAAAGAGTTGGACTAAACGGTTTTTAGCCCCCGTTTCAGAAAAAAATCTGTTGTGCTTCCTTCTCCATTATCCTAATGTGCACCAAGGGGCAGTTAAGTGGTGCAGTGGGTAGGTACCAGTGCAGGAGTCAGGAGGACCTGAGTTCAAATTTCACCTCAGACACTTGACACTCACAAGCTGTGTGATCTTGGGCAAGTCACTTAACCCCAACTGCCTCATCCTGGGTCATCTCCAGTCATCCTGATGAATACCTGGTCACCGGATTCAGATGGTTCTGGAGGACAAGTAAGGCTGGTGACCTACACAGCACTCCCTCCCTCAACACAAAGTCAAGTGAAGGACATGTCATTATTTCTCTGATGGCAAGGTCTTTTTGGCAATGAAGGATGAACACACATACAATTGTGCACCAAATACAAATGGATCTGGAGAATTTACTTGAAGGTTCTGGCTGGGAAGTCAACAATAATTACTTATTAAGTACTTCCTAGGAATTATGTTAGACTCTGAAAATGTAAAGACAGAAATGAAACAGTTCCTACCTTCAAGATGCTTATATTTTACTTGAGGGAAGCTCATCAACTCTTATATACCTTATTTTTTAATGGTATTCTCTATCAAAGGACATCGTCCCTTTTGACTCATTGTCTGTCTCTAGGACAGATGCACACAGAACAATGAGGGATGAAGAGTAGATAGATGCACCTGGCCATCAAGTCATCCTCTTCAGCCTTAGTAGACAATGGACTAAAAGATATTACATTCTAGATATTACCAAGGGTGTACTGAATTGATCTCCTATGCTGTCACTATATCATAACAATCCAAATGGAGGCAACAGCATGAAAAAAAGACCAAAAGTAGGAAAGAGCATAATGCATGCAAACAACAATGAAAAGATCTGTTTGATTGGAGAAGTGGGTAAGTTATTGGGGAAAAATAGAAGATAAGGACTTTGGCCAGAACTATAGAAAGTTTGGGGAACAGTCATCTGCCCTCTCCCTTCCTAAAGCATAACTTTGCTTACTCCTGATCCCAAATACCTAGTTAAAAGCAATTAAATAATGCAGTAGACAGAGATCTAGACCTGGAGTCAGAGAGACATGAATCAAATTCTAGTCTCAGACACTGATTATCTGTGTGACCATGGGAAAGACACCTAATGTTGTTTTGTCTGTCTTATCATCTGCAAAATGATCATAATAGCATTTAAATCCCAGGATTGTTGAGAGGATGACATGAGATTATATTTGTAAAGCACTTTGCTGTATAAAGTTTAGCTATTATTTGTACTGTTTGTATCATACTAGCTCTATGAGGCAACTACTGGGGTTAAAGCTTTGCTAAGTCCAACAGATGTTCCTTAAATGCAGGGTAATTTGTCCTTCTTTTGATGGTTTGCCTAAGAGCCAATATTTCTATAAATCCATGTGATTTGGATTTATTTTTAAAATCATTATCATCATTAAAAACTATGTGTTTAGAAACGTTAAACTGAGGTCAAATATTTGTATATTCAATTATATTGTGATTAGCCCAACGGTTAGAACACCCAGCTGAATAAAGGAAGGGAAAATGGCTGGTTACACAAGCAGCATGATTAGTTATGCTGTTCTGTGCTTCAGACTGCAAACTCATCGACCCACTTAGATTTAACATGTTCCAAAGACTAACACAAAGATGGGAAACAGAACAAATCAAAGAGCATGGCTTGCAAAAAAAAATTTCAGAAGTGTTACAGTTAAAAAAAACCAACTGAGTGTGGACAGGGAAACTAAGAAAAATAAAAGAGAAGGGAGATTGTTTAGTCATAGGGGAAGAGGGGAGGAGGGGAAGAAGGAAGGAGAAGAGAAGAGATGAAAAGACTTCTTGTGGTGAATGGGATGATTATATGGACAGCAAAGAGAAGGCAAAGAGCATTTCATCTTTTGTTTTAAAAAAAGCCTAATTTTTATTTTGTATCTGTCCAGGTTTTCCTTAAAAATCTTATCATTATCATGTCTTTATTCCTTTACTGAACATCTAATGATGTTTGGCACTAGAATTTTCAAAGTAAATTACACCAAGTTAGTCCCTATCATGGAAGAAGGAAGGAAGGAAGGAAGGAAGGAAGGAAGGAAGGAAGGAAGGTGGGTGCAGATAAATAGATAGATGGTAGAAAGAAGGAAAGAAAGAAAGTTAGATAGGTAGGTAGGTAGGTAGACTGGTAGGTAGGTAGATGATCCTAGTTACCTTTGACAACAATTGCTTATCCCAATGTGGAACATTTAATCCTGTGCCTTTGCAGAGACTTCCCCCATTACCTGACTGGTTCTCCCTCCTCACTTCCACTTCTTAGAATACCTAACTAGGTGAGCCTTAGGTCAGCTTAGGTGTGACCTCCTACACAAAGCCTTTTAGATCTCTCCAGTTGTCAGAGGTTGTGGGGAGCTCTGACTCACCCCCAAAATATATTTTGTATATATTGCATTTTTACTTATCTATGTTCGTTATACTCCCAGTCAAATACTCCTTGAGGGCATGGATTTTATTTGTTTTAAATATCACATCCCCAGAATTAGTATGGTAACTGGTACATGGTAGGTACTTAATAAATGTTTGCTGAACTGAATTATATTTTATTGAAAAAGAAAGCTCAAGATGAATTACTGTTTATTCTTTAAACTAGCAAACTAATTATTTATTACCCAACTGCACCGTACCTTGATTACAATGATTATGTATATCCTTGCTATATGAGGACAAAGCAAGCCTCCTTTTGTTAACTATTCAATGACTTATTAGTGTCTCATTTTTGAGCCAGAAACTGAACCTAAGCTAACAAGATGCTGGCATCCACCAGACATAACACCACGTCCAAAAGAGACGTCAATACCTTTCCCCCAAAAGTCTTCCCTTCTCCCTAGTTTTCACTTCACTGTTGAGGGCAGCCCCACCCTCCTAGTCTCCTAGATTGGCAACCTCAACGTCCTCCTCTGCTCCTCATTTACACTCACTTCATTCTGTTTCCAAGTTTTATCTTTCTTACTTTACAACATCTCTCACATATACATCCTTCTCTCCACACACATTGCTATCAGCCTCAGGAGGTCCTCATTGCCTCACAACTGGACCATTATAATGTAGCCTGCTGGTTGTTTTCCTTGCCTCAAGTCTCTCCCCATTCCAGTCCATCCTCCACTCAGCCGCCACTGTGATCTTCCTAAAGATCCATCCTAATCTGACCACGTCACTTCGGCCCCCAACTCAAGAAATTTCAATGGCTTCATATCACCTCCAGGATCAAATATAAACTCTGGTGTTCAAAACCCTTCCCAACTTACCAGTCTCCTTGCATCTTGTATCTCCCAAACAACTACTCTCTAATCAAGTGATACTGGCTTCCTTGCTTTCCTTGAACAAAGGTAATAAGAAGAGGGAAGGAAAGAAAAAAGTATTTATTAAGCACTCACTATATATGAGAAACTGTTAAGTGCTTTACAAATGTTATCTCATTTGAACCTCACAACAGCCCTAGGAGGTATAGGTGCTGCTATTATCTCCATTTTACAGTTGAAGAAATTGAGATGAGGTCAAATGACCGGTCTAGGGTCACACAACTAATGAGTGTCTGAGGCTGGATTTGAACTCAGATCTTCCTGATCTCAAGCACTGCACTACCTCACTGCCTCTATAAGAGAAGGAGAGTTTCATTGTCTCAACTCTTCACTGGGACCTGTTGTCACAAAACACCTGCCAAGATATTAGTTTGCTTATTATGGTACTTGCCAAAGATCTCACGAACCCACATGAACAAAGGCAAGCTTTTCTTACTTGGGAATTAAGGTTTCAACTCTAAGTCATTTATGGCTATTTCATATTAACTGACCCAACATGTGGTATTATTTGGTTTATGAGGCAGGGATACTAACGAGTGGTAGTAGGTACTAAGATCTATTCTCAAGGTGTATATATGTATAAGAATGTAGACATTTCTATTTTTGCAGCAACATGACAATTGAAAAAGAATAATAAAAATAATAGCCCACTGAGTTACACATCACTTCGCATACATTATTTTATTTGACCCTTGCTGTGACCTTTTCAAGGTAGGTAGTACAAGTACTATTAATGCTGGATTTGAAGTGAGAGAACTTGGCATCAAATCCTGACTGTTACTCATGACGTATGTGATATTTAAAAATCACTTCACTTTTCTGGGCCTTATTTTCTACATCTGGAAAATAAGAACTACATGATCTCTTTTATCTTTAAATTTTCTAATCTTTATTTTACAGAGGAGTAATTGAAGCCAATAAGCTGCAGAGCTAGAACTTGGCTTCAGGTTTTCTGACTCTGAATCTTCTAAACATTTGCCATTTTCATCCATGAGCGGGAGACTCTATATTCATGAATCACCAGAAGCTCATGAGACCCATCTCCCTCCCTTAGGGCAACACTATATTGAAACCAACCTGAACAGAAAAGTTTCATTTTTTTAAATTTAATTTTTTATTACATTTTAAGTTCCAAACTGTTTCCCTTCTCAGCCCACACTAGAGAAGATCACCATTTGACATTTATAAATATATGTAAAACCATAGTATGTGTACTTTTATCATTTATTTTAATCTGAAGGTGTCCCTTATAGTTCATTTGAGTATTTATAATACTCAGAATAACTTGGTTGTTCACAATTATTCTTCAAATGATATTGTTGTTACTGTATACAACATTCTCTTGGTTCTGTTTAGTTTACTTTTCATTATTTCATGCAAGTCTTTTCATAGTTTTCTAAAATCAACCAGCTCATCATTTCTTTTTTTCTTTTGCATATATTTTATTTTCCCCCAATTATATGTTAAAACAATTTTTAAATTTTTAAAAAATTTTGAGTTTCAAATTCTATCCCTCCCTCCCTCCTTCTTCTTCCCGCTGCCTGAGATGGTAAACAGTCAGATATAGGTTATACATGTGTAATCATGTAAAACATTTCCATATTAGTCATTTTGTACAAGAAAGACTCAAAAGAAAAAGAATGAAAGGAAGTGAAAATAGTATGTGTCAGTCTATATTTAAACAACATTAGTTCTTTCTCTGGAGGTAGATAGTATACTTCATCATTAGTCCTTTGGGCTTGTCTTGCATCATTGTATTGCTAAAAGTAGATAAGGGATTCATAGTTCTTCAGCATAAAATATTGTAGGATCTGTGCACAATGTTCTCCTGATTCTGCTGTTCACTTTGCACCAAGTTTCTTGTGAGTTCTTTTGGTTTTTCTAAAATCATCCTATTTGTCATTTTTTTATAGCAAAACAATATTCCATCACAACCATATATATACCACAGCTTGTTCAGCTATTCCCCAATTGATGGACATCCCTTTAATTTCCAATTCTTTGCCACCACAAACAGAGCTGCTATACATATTTTTGTACAAATAGGTCCTTTTCCTTTTTTTGATGTCTTTGGGGTATAGATTTAGCAGTGGCATTGTGCAGATTTATAGTCCTTTGGTTATAGTTCCAAATTGCTCTGCAGAATGATTGGATCAGTTTATAATTCCACCAACAATGCATTAATGACACAAATTTCCTACATCCCCTCCGGCATTTATCATTTTCCTTTTTTGTCATATTCAACTCATCATTTCTTACAATGCACAACTTATTTTGTCATCCTACAATTGATTGGCATCCCCTCAATTTCTAGTTCTTTGCCACCACAAAGAGAGCTGTTAAAAATATTTTAGAAATATAAGTTCTTTTCTTTTCCCCAATCACCTTGGGAAAGAGATCTAATAGTCTTATTGATGGGTCAAAGGGTATTCACAGCTTTATAACTCTTCAGGCATAATTCCAGATTCTTCTCCAAAATGGTTGGATCAGCTCATAACTCTACCAGAAGTATATTAATGTCCTAATATCCCCACATATCCTCCAACGTTTGTCATTTTCCCTTCTAACATTTTAGCCAATGTTACAGGTGTGAGATGTTTGTTTTAATTTACACTTTAATCAGTAATTATTTAATTTTTCATATAACTATATATTTTGATTTCTTCATTGGAAAAATTGCCCATTCATATTCTTTGACCATTTGTCAATTGGAAAATGACTCATAAAAGTTTCATTTTAACCTCCCCAACAATAACAATACCTGAGTATAGCCCACACCCATGAGATGAGAATGCTTTGAAAGGATGGGTCTACCACTACTACTCCATAGCTACTATCTCCACATCGAAGACATTACTTCAGAAAGGTTTCCAGGATTAATAAGCAGGCTTTCCTGGGCCAAGCAACCCAAATCCATTCTCTGTATGTAGCCTTTCAGTCTGCTCGGATCTCTTGTCTATATTGAGCTTTATTCAGATTTCAGCTCTTCTTTAAGATCAATTCTTTCCTTTAGATCTTTCTACTTCCTTGCTCAAATGAAAAGCATATTTCAGATCCACAAGAATTATAGAAACTAAGAGTTAGAAGGAACCACAGAATACATCTAATTCAAACCTTTCCTCCAAAAAAAATTCCCTATTATACTCCACAAAATAAGAATAACAACACAAAATATTGGAAAAGCAACCCTTAATATTATTTTTAACCCTTAGGGCTCTATTTATACCTGTATCATTTCCCCCACTCAACCACTAAGCAGGAGAAATCTTTCGGAAAAGAGGGGGAGGTCATTTTTTTTTCTTTGATCACTTTTCTGGCTGGTCACAACCTGTTCTTATCTCCTTTCACCCATCCTGCTTGCTCCATCTGCCTCAAGTAATGTTTTCTACCTTATCATACATATATATATATATATATATATATATATATATATATATATATATATATACACACACACATACATATATGTGTGCATGTTATATATATCATACTTATTATATATGTATATGTGTTAATATGTATGGGATATATATATTCCATGCATATAAATTTATTATATATAAAAATATATACATATATAATATATATTACATGTGTGTATATTTACCTACTCTAATCAATATAATGATCCAAGACAATTCCAAAGACATCTAGGTGGCACAGTGGATAGAGCAGTGGTCCTAGAGTCACAGACACACAAGTTCAAATCTGACCTCAGAACACTTGCTCACTGGGTGATCCTAAGCAAGTCCCTTGGACTCTGCTTACCTTACTTTCCTCGTCTATGAAATTGGGATAGTAACAGTCCCTACCTCCAAGATTAATTTATGAGATAATTGTAATGGACTTCGAGTGCCTGCCATGGAGGAAGTACTACATAAAGTTAGCTATTGTTAGTGTCATCATAATTAATGTAAATTTCTTACATTTTTTGGCAGCCTTCAATTAGAAAATGACTTCCTTGGGGGAAAGGATTATTTCCTTGTTGTATTTCTAGCACCTGCCACAATGCCTTGTACGTAATAGATGCTTCACAAATGTTTGCTGAATTCAATCAAATTGAGTATCTCACTTGGTCTTTACAACACTCTTGTGAAATAGTTAGGACAGGTAAGATTATCAGTATTTGGCAGGTGGAGAAGCTGAAGTCCAAAGTCAAATGACTTACTCAAGGTGACATGGATAGTTGATGGCACTGCTGGGGCTGATTCCTCATCCTTCGATCGTTCTACCATACTATCCCAAGAGGAGTAACATTCAACCACTACACACAAGAGGCACATTTATTGGAGGCAGAGAAAGAGAAACTGAATATGAAAGGGGTAAACCCAGGCTCCAGTTTGTTTTAATAAAAAAGCAATGCAGTAGAACTCAAGAAAACTGAGTTTCTCTGGAACATCGACTGGCTGTGTCTTCAATGTCCCTTTCTGTAAATTGAGCTGGTTGGACTCTATCATCCCTAAGGTCCCTTCCATCTCTAAATGTTTTGTCCTATGTCCCATCCCTGGAATGCTGACTGAAGACTTACAGATCAGATCCTTCTAGGGCAGAGGGATCCATGCTGAAATTTACATGACAGAGCCCTGAGCTACCTCTCAATGACAGTTGGTGTTACAAACATATTGCCTAAACCAAGAAATATATCAGGGCTAGGGGCAAAATGGTGAGAACATAGACTGTGTCTGAATCATTTAATATATGAGAGCTAGCCCTAAACCTAGGTCTAGATATTCACTTCTTCATAACTGAAAGTATTAGGGAGTTAGGCACGTAGGATAAAGGGAGGAGGTATATCACAAGTAGAGAGCAGGTACTAACATAGGAGCTGAGAAAATGCTGAAGATAAAATTTCCCAATTTCATATTTTTTCTGAATGCTGAATTTTTGCTGCTGCTTTTACCATTGCCATGACAATCAGGATGAGATTTTGACTGACTGCCTAGCAACAGTGCCCCTCTTTCCTCCACACCTTTCAAGTTGCATGCTGCCCTTTGAGAACATCTTCTCTCTTTTGGCTTCTTCTTTTTCCTTATTTCTATCTACTGCCTGCTGTTTCTAGCGTCTAGACTCATGTATATCAGATTTCACCTGCATGTAAACTGGGAGGACAAAGATTCTCCAAAGTATGATTTTCCTTTGTTGAAATACACCTAAGCCTGATTTTGTTCATATCTGCTGGTGAATTTGGTGCAGTCAGCCACCCAAAAGTAGTTAGCTTCTAGCCATCTAAGTGCAGAATTCAGGTCCATTCAGCAAACATTGATCATTGACTTAGCACTAAGGGGGACATTAGGAATCAGTAAGGTAGTTAGGTAATTTAGAGAACTGGGCCTGGAATCAGAAAGGCCTGAGTTCAAATTTAGCCTCAAATATTTACTAGCAATATGACCCTGGGCAAGTCATTTAGCTTCTTCCTGCCTCAACTTTCTCATATTTAAAATAGCTTCCTGGGTTGCTGTGAGGATCAAATGAAATAATATTTGTAAAATGATTTGCAATAATTAGAAGTTGTGATAGCGTCTAGTCCAGTCCCTTTATTTTGCAGATGAGGCTAAGTGACTTACTAAAGGTTACCTGAGCAGCAAGGGGCAAGGCTGGAATTCCAACCAAAGACTTCTGATTCCCAATCCATCACACTCTCCACTATATAGCTCTGCCCCCAAAGTACTGAATGTATTGTGGGGATGATGATGATGATGATAAATAAGCATTTACGTAGCGCTGTAAGGTTTTCTAAGCACTTTACATATTACCTCCCTTTATCCTCACGACAACCTGTGAAGTAGGTGATATTACTATCCTTATTTCATACCTGAGAGAACTGAGGCTGAGAGGATGCCTTACCCAGAGCCACACATCTCATAAGCTTCGTCACAATGGAATTCAGATTTTCCTGACTTGAAGTCCAGCACTTTGTATACTATGCCACAACAACAAAAGTGAAAAATCCTTGTCCCTAGTTAAGTGAATTTCAAGCAAGAACAGTTGCAAGAGGTATATTTAAAGCAAAGGCTCACCTTGCTCCAGTTGTAATCCATGACCACCTGGGCTAAAGATGGATTTGATCTTAGAAGAGACAGTACAGAGTAGTAGACAGAGAACTAAAGTAGAATTCAAAAGTTTCAGGAATGAGTCTCATTTCTGCCACTAATTCCATGCCAGATGTTATTGGCAATCCAGCTGGGAAGCTAGGTTGCTGGGACACAGGTTGGGGGTGGGGAAAGGTGGTCTTAGACTTGGAATTTTATGATACTTTACTGTCTTAGGAACTGAATTAAACTGTTAACCTAATCCCCTCCCTAATACCTGAGGTACTAGAAAGGAGATTATACTCCTTCCCTCCCACCCAGGTGTTAGGAAAAGAAGGTTTATTTGTTTGCTCTTGCTCTATTTTTCAAGTAAGTATTCCTTCTAAAAACTGTTCTGACTCTTAACTGGTTAAATGGAACTGGGACATTTGGCTCCCCGCTAATACTGAGGATACACAATCAGTGGGGAATTGAGCCAGTGGCAGAGAATAAATTCCCTTAAGGGAACCAGAGAACCCTAAAAGGAGTGCAATATAATATACTTGAACCTCAGAAAGCAGGGAATGGGACAGAATGGGGAGGGGACAGAGCAACACTGTTACAACTATGATCAATACATTGTGATTCCAAAGAATCAATGAAAGAGAGGTGATGGATTTAGGGTTCAAAATGAGGAATAGATACATGTATGTGTATGTGCACATATGTATGCATGTATATAGTCAATAAGGAAATTTTTTTTTGTTTGACTATGCATAATAGTTATTAGAAGAATTTTGGATTTTTTTCTCTTTGTCCCCCAGTAGGACGGGAGTCAGAAGGAGGCAAAACAGATTCCTGCTCATTATTTTTTAATAGGGTGAGGGATGGAATATGGGATGCTATGCACTTACAGATGAGGACATTATATTATTAGCTTTTATTAATTGCTTTATAGTATAAGACAAGACCTCTTATTGATTAGGATCTTATATATCTGTATGCATATATGTATGTACACTTTTTTTTGTAAAGTAAAAACAAAGCATTTCAATAAAACTTATTTTTTAAAGTCAGTTGGCCTGAGTGTAAATGCCAATTCTGACCCTTAAACTGCCTGTATGACCTTAGGCAAGTCATTGAATCTCTATGAGAAACAGTTTCCTCATTGATAAAATGAGGGGGTTGGACCACATAACCTCTAAGGTCCTTTCTAGCTATTCAACTTATGATCCTACAGGCTCCAACACTCTCCCACACTGCCAAGGTTTCCACACTGAAACATTTTGGGGCACTGCCTTATATGAAGAAGTTAAGACTCTTCCCACCACCCCTGCCCCTACTTAATTACCAGCTGATGACACAAAATTGCAAGATTCAATATTATCTAGTCAGGATGTTATGTTCTAGAACAAGAGAGGCTACTTTCTTTTAGAAAAGTTATTAGCAATTTTTGTTCTATCACTTAAATTTCCTCTTGAATCCCTCTCAGGGATTTATTCCTTTAATATTTTTTAAAGAGGAATAAGAGAAAAAGCATTCAGTAAAATCAGTCGATACATTTTTTAAAAAATCTGTTGTATGAAATGTTCTAAACCAATGAAATCAGAGAACCTGGGTTGAAATCTCAGCTATTTTCTATCTGTGTACCCACAGGTAAGACATTTAACCTCACTGGACCTGTTTCTTCAACTGTAAAATGATGAAGATGACTTAAGTTCCCTGACAAAGTTGCCTCTAATAATTTTATGACCTTGTTATACAATGTACTATGTTAGATACTAGGGACACACTGCCTGAAGATGTCAAATAACTCAATCTCTACCTTCAAGGAGCTTACAACTAATTGGGAAAAGGAGCAAATATGTCCACAAATGACCACAGTACCAAAAAAATGAGCAAATTTAGAGCAAAACAAGAGTCAGAGTGTCCTAAGATAAAATTATACCTATCTTTACTCTATCAGTTGTTTATACTCCCTACTTCGCATGCCCTAAAGAAGGGGACCCAGTGGGGGGCACTGAAAATATGGAGCACATCTTTCTTACCAGGAAGTCATCTCTCTAAGTGCTTGATGAGCTGGTGAGAAGAGGAACATCTGCTGTGCCCTGGGATCTTCTCCCTAGATTCCCAAAATTCTACCTCTATAGTTTTCACTGCCTATCTCTAAAGTCATCATGAGATAAATAAGGTTCCTTTTGCTTCCAGGAAACCATATTGATGCTATATCTAGAGAACTGCAAGTAAAACAAGTTTTTCCTTTTAGGATAAGTACCTCTAAAACTAATTCCTAACCCTCTACATGTGGCTAATATCTTACTAGCAAACAATAACTAAATTTACAGGCATAGTAACTTGACTAATTCTTAGCAAAGGCTTTCAGATTCAGAACTATTTTCTTGTCCCCAAGTCACTACTCAGTCAAAATGACTGGTTAAAACACTCTTCAACTTGTAAAGAGTTCAGCTAGTTGAAGTTGCAGGAATTCAGTGATTACCACAAGTAAGGCTGGCCCTCAGCAAAATTGTGAAATAGGTTGACTTTTATTTCAGCGTTTCCTTATGCCCCATTTTAGTGCCCTTTTCTCCCTTTCTTTGTCTACCATCTTCCTTCTCCATTTTCTAACAATTTGGGAAATGACCTAAGATGACTTTTCTAAATAAAACTGGAAGCTAAGGAAGAATTCATGGGAGTTTTTTTATATGTAAATGAGTTTCATTTGAGTCCCTTGTGAACCTAAAGAATGACCATAACTATATGAGCTGACCATGCCTTCCCCCTGTAGACTCTAGTGCTAAAGAAAAGAGGAAGAGAGAAAACCCAGAATAGGGACTGCCTTTACTGAAGGGGTAAAGGCTCAGGAGACGGAGCCTCAATGTTAAGAAAGAAGGAAGAAATGAATAGGAAAGAAGTCAAGAGAGATATCCCCAACTGCTTCCCTCTGTCTGGATGTTCATGGTCCTGGTTTCTGGCTCATAATTTCTGGATCTTCCTTATAAGAATCTGATTGAGCATCTTTCCCAACTCCATAAATATCTGAAAACAAAATTCTGAGTATGATTCAGCCCCTTGAAAGACCCTGCAGATTATGAATTGGTTCAACCATTCTGGAGAACAAATTGAAACTGCCCAAAGGGCTATAAAACCCTTTGACCCAACAATACCACTATTGGGTCTATATCCAAAAGAGATCAAGGAAAAAATAAAAGGACTTATATATACAAAAAATATTTACAGTAGCTCTTTTGTGGTAGCAAAGAATTGGAAATTGAAGGGATGCTCATCAATTGAGGAATGGCTGAACAAGTTGTGGCATATGTGATAGAGAAGTACTGTGCTGCAAGAAATGAGAAGGGGGTGGTTTCAGAAAAATATGGTAAGATCTTTATGAACTGATGCTAAGCAAAGTGAGAAGAACCAGAAGATCATTGTACACAGTAAGAGTAATATTGTAATGATGATGAACTATTAAAAACATAGCTACTCAGATCAAAACAATGATCCAAGATAATTCCAAAGGACATATGATGAAAAATGCTATCTACCTCCAGAGAAAGAACTGATGAACTTTTAATACAAATTGAAGAACCATCAAGTTTTCTCTTTTTATTTTTTCTTATTTTTTTTGAAACATAGCTAATATGGAAATATGTCTTGCAAGATTTTAATGTATACTTGATCTCATATTCCTTACCTTCTTAGCAGGGGAAGGAGAAGGGAGGGCAAGAATTTAGAACTCTAAAGTAAGAGATTAATAAACTCTTATTGATTAAGTAGGTCCACTTCTTCAAAGTTAAATTGTTTATAGTATAGGACCTCCTTAGATACATGATTATCCAAAAAAAGAACAGTTTAATGATATCAAAAGGAGGTGTCATCATCATATGGCAAGAGCAATAATAGATGAAAAAATGCAACATGGGTACCCACAAAATATAAAGATATGGAGGAAAGCTTCTAGTAAATTGGATGGATCCTTTGTAGAGGATATATGCATAGACAGCAAAAGGTTAATATGAGATAAGATGTATTGATAAATTCTAGCCCAATGAATTGTATAATTGATACACAATCATAGATTCGTATGTAATCTACAAGGGAAAAAATACCTATGTTGATGAGATCATGAATTCATAAAATAATGTCTGTAACATAGAACTTAAAATTTTCCAAAGTATTTGAACTATATGTGATCTCAATAGCACTTCACAACCCCCTCGAGTAAGTACCTTAGTATTATATCAACATCTTTTAGATGAGGAAAGTGAATTTCATAGAATTTAAATTACTTAACTGACTTGTCTGGTCATATCACTAGTAACTATCAGGGATGGGATCTTAATCCAAATCTTCTCATCTCCAAGTTCAGCACTCTATCCATTAATTTATAACCAATCTCCATTGCAAACCAAATTATAAAGAACTCTTAAGTCATGACCAAAGATAAATCCAAATCTATAAAAATAAATGCCTTTGTCAAAATATTTGCATGATTTTAGCGTTATTAATATAGTTAATAAAAAGGACCATCTGGAGCAAGATTTAAAGAAAGATAAAGCATGAATACCAAAGGGTACTTTCTCTAAAACTATCATTTGCTATGTAGCTATACCTGAGTTATTCTTAAAGACAAGCTACAAACTCATTCAGAAACATCTTTTAAGGTCAGATATTTTCCTGCTATCCTCTTGCTTTGAAGTATTTGAGTCTTTTCTACAACTGTATCACATGCTAATCTTTCCCAGTTTAAACTACCAACTTTTCTTCCTCTTTCCCCCAAAATTCAATACTGAAAGCTCAAAAGACAAGACGAAGCGCACATCCTGCCCTTGCCCCCATGATAGTTTTACTTTAATACCTGTCTACTGCGTTTTCAGAAGTTTGTTCCTGTTTCCTTGTGCTGCATGTCTTTCCCATATTTCCCAAGCAATGATGCTTCTAGTTCTTACTCTTCTTTCTTCATAAATGCGTAATCTACTCAACATTTTTACTATCTTAAAATTTACTACTATAAAATCCCTTTCTCCATCTGAAAAAGATCAAGCTTCTTTTATCGTTGTTTTTTGCTAATTAATGAATGTTTTGAAGGGTATGAAACAAAGTAAATAAAAAAGTTCACTCATATCTCTTTCATCACTCAAGACTAATAATGTATTGTTCCCTCCCAGGAATCTCTTTGCATTTTAATATAGCCTTTCAATATTTCGCAAATAAGTGATTCTAATGAGGGACTTTCAAGGGCTGTGGTAGGCTGATAAGTGTGGAATATTTGAAATGGAGAGAGAACCTTTGGGCACCATTCAAATACCATATGGTAAGCCTACACTTAGCACTCACTCTAGTTACTATTTAAGCAGGTTTATTGTGAATCAAGAATAGTGGGGCCTTTCTCTTCACAGAGAAAGGGTGTTTAATTAGGCTAATGAGAAGTAAATTGTTTCTCTCACTCAGACTGCATGCTCTTTCAAAATATAATCCAAATGTGGATGAAGGGATATTATCTTTTATTATTATTAAATATAATGGTTTATGTTCCATAGTCTACAAGATGAATTTAATAATTCTAAATGCAATTACTGTATCTATTTTGTTCATTCAAGTAACAATCTGTTTATTGTCTGAATTACCAGTCATCCTTCTAACCTGTACATAGCTTTGGTTAAGAGAATAGCATTTTATCTATGGTCCCAAGATACTCATATTGGTATGGCAGTGCCTCCATTTGGCATCAGAATAGCTTTCTATAACTGAAGGGTTCATCAACATGAGAAAAATAGGAGAATATACCTTCTTGCCTACATTTTCTCTTATCCAAGACAGTTTTGTCTTTTGCAAGGCTAGGTGTCAGTTTTTACATAAAAATTGTTATATAGAAGGCAAACCCTTTCAATATCTTCTTCCATTCTTCTCAGAGTTTTACAATAATGCACCAAGGTATGGAACATAAATTGACATCCAAGCTTTCCAAAGTAGCTTCTTATGATTCAGTTCTTTTAAATTTATCTAAAATATTTAAATCTGCAGTAATTCAATGGTTTTAATGCACTTGGGAATTTAATCTTCTCAATGGACTCTTAGAAGTCTAAATAAGCTGCATTTACCAACTTTTCCCTTGCCCACAAACTTATATGCCTTAGAATTACAGAATCTCAGAGCTGGTAACAATTCCAGAGGCCATCTAGTACAACTTGCACATGATCAAGAATCCCACTGACAACATCACCAATAAGCTATCAAATCAGTCTCTTCTTGAATACTTCCAGTAAAGAGGAGCTCACTAGCTCCAAAGATAATCCACTATGGGAACGCTCTAATTGTTAGGAAGTTTTTTCTCACATGAAGACTAAAGCCACCTCTTTGTAACTTAGACCCACCATTCCTAAGCCTTCCTTTCTTTCTTCTTAGAAGTTTAAATTCCTTTGGTGCACACCAAGCAGCTTCTGTAATTTTAACCCACAGTTCGCATCGAGCTATTGAACAAGAGACATACTTAATGACTTATGACCCTCTGCTCCCAAGCTATAGAAGGTAGATAATGAGACCAAAATAAGGAGGGTGGTGAAAGATCTACTCTGGCATATGCTGGCTCTGACCAATCAACAAGAACTTATTAACCCTTTTGTATAAAGCTCTGTGCTAAGCACCAAATATACACAAAAGTACAAGTCCATTCACTTGAGGATCTTACAATTTAGCCATGAGAGAAAGCACGCAAATATAGAGCTAGAGTTTTTTAATGGATACAAAATGAATACAAAATAATTTTTAGAAGATGACACTAATCAGAGATGAGGAAGGGGGATCAGAAAATGTTTTATACAGAGAGTAGCACTTGACCTGATTCTTCAAAGAAAACAAGAATTCAAAGAGAAAAAGGTAAGGTGGCAGTTCATTTCAAACATAGGGAACAGCAAATGTAAATGAATACGTAAAGATGGGAAATGGAGCATAAAAAATAATGGAGTACAATAAATAATGAGGACAGTCTGGGCAGACTATAGTGTGCATGCAGGGAAGTAAAGTATACTTAAAATATAAAAGTAGATTGTGTTGAGTTTTAAATGCTGAACAGAGTAATTTCTATTCTATCCTAGCGGTGATATGGAGTCACGGAAGTTTATTGACTAGGAGGTGGACATGGTCAGACTGGTATTTAAGGAAGTCACTTTTGCAGCTATCTACAGGATGGATTAGAATAGATAGACCTGAGGCAAGAAAGCCAATAAGGAGGTTATTTCAACAGTCTAAGTGTAATTAAGGACTTGAATTAAGGTGGTGTCTGTGTGAATAGAGAGAAGGAAACATAGGAGAAAAGATGTAGAGGTAGAAATTACAAGATTTGGCAACTGACCAAATGTGTGGGGTGATTAAGAGTGTGGAGTCAAGTGTGACATTTGTTGCAAACCTGGGATTATTGGAAGGATGGTGGTGCTCTCAACAGAAGGAGAGAAATTTGGAAGACAGATAAGTTTGAGGGGAAGAATAATGAGTTCTGTTTTGGAGATTTGGGTTCTGAGATCCTATGGGACATTGACTTGAAAATGTCCAGTACACTGTTCAGGATATAAGAGTGGAGCTCAGGAGAAAGACTATGGTTAGATGCATAAATGAGGGAGTCATAAGCATTGATATGATCATTAAATTCATATCAACTCATGAAATCACTGAGATAGAGACAGAAAAGATACAAGAAGATGCCAAGAGATCACTGTATCTCAGAGACTCCATCAGCTGTGATGGATTTGATTATCATAGCCATGGTGATAACACCCAGATCTATATCTCCAAAGATTTCAAAGGAGCTAAAGGACAAGGAATTAGAGAACCAAGGGAGAGTACCTCAAAAACTCAGAGAGGACAGTTTCCAAAAGGTCAACAAGTGTCAAATGCAGCAGAGAATTCAAGAAGGATGGAAAATGGGGAAAAACCCATTAGATTTTACAATATGAAATCACTGATAACTTTAGAGAAGGCAATTTCAATCGAGTGATAAATTTTAAAGCCTAATTGCAATGAATCAAGCAGTAAGGAGATGAAGAGGAGATAGAAAACATAGAGAGTTTTTTAAAGGTTGAAAATGGGAGGAAAGATAAAGGACAATAACTTAGGGAAGGAAGCATTTATATAGTACCTACTATATTCCAGAGGGGCAGTTAGGTGAGCTCAGTGGATAGAGCACCAGTGCAGGAATCAGGGGGACCTGAGTTCAAATCTCACCTCAAGATACTTGACACTCACGAGCTGTGTGACCTTGGGCAAGTCACTTAACCCCAATTGACTCATCCTGGGTCATCTCCAGTCATCCTGATGAATATCTGGTCACTGGATTCAGATGGCTCTGGAGGAGAAGTGAGGCTGGTGACCTGCACAGCCCTCCTTTACTCAAAACAAAGTCAAGTGTAAGTCATATCATTATTTCTCTGATGGCATTAAGGATAAAAATATGGCAACGAAGGACAAACACACTATGTGCCAGATATTGTGCTAAACAGGGTCTTTTCAATATATAAATAGTATCTCATTTGATCCTGAGGGGTAGGTGTTGTTACTATCCCCATTTTACAGTTGAAGAAAGTGACACAAATAGAGGTTAAGTAAGTGACTGAGACTGGATTTGAGGTCAGGTCTTTTTTGATTCCAGGCCCAGCTTAAGGAGATAACAGTCTAGTGAGAATTTTCTTTTTATGTATGGGAGAAATAAGTGTGTTTGGAGGTAGTAGGCAAGAAACAAATAACTGGACAGGCTAAGGATTAGAGAGGGAAAGAGGTGATTTAGGAGGTAATTTGCTAGAAAAGATAGGAAGAAATAGGGTCAAGGTGACACAGAAAGGGATTGGTAAGAAGGGCCACCTCAGCAGAGACTGGAGTAAAAGAAGAGAATAGTGATGATATCTAAGAGTTGTGAAAATTAGAGAATAAGAGAAGAGGAAGCTTACTGCAAATGGCCTCTATTTTCTCAGTAAAGTAAGAGGACAAGTCCTAAACTGTGAGGGTTTGGGAAAAGGATGGTGTGGAAAGTTTGAGGAGATTTATAAAAGCTGCTCTAAGGAGTTAGAGAATCAATTAAGGGGTAAAAGAATTGCCTTGCTGCAGTGAGGGCCCAGATGAGATTAGATCACATGCATTAGTAATACCAGTCACAGGTTCAAAGCAGTAGAGCTAGAAAAACCACAGGAGACATTTAATTCAATCCCTATCATTTTACCGATGAGGAAATGAGATATGGAAGGTTTAAGTGACTTGACATGATCACACAACTAGTAGATATCTCAGACAGGATTTGAATTGAGGTCCTATTGACTCCCTGTCCAACTCTTTCCATTATACAATATAGCCTCAGAGCTATTATATTATTTTTGCTTTTCAGCCATTTATTCATGTCCATGGAATTTTCTTGTAAAGATGCTGGAGTGGTTTGCCGTTTTCTTCTCCAGTAACTTTCTCAAGTTCCATTTTATGATACATAAGTCAGTACAGAGAAGGATATAGTGTGAACAAGCCAGGGTTAGGGTTTGGCAGGGCCGGCAACAATAGGGCAGAGGAACAGGGGATTCAAGAGTAAAAAATAGTAAACAGTTGAACTAGTCAACTAAAGGGTTGAAAACTGAAAACAGAGCAGTGCTAATGGCCTGGAACGGAGGAAAGTATCTTGAATTAGAGAGAAATAAATTATATTATGGATAGCTGTGCTGTGAGTCATACTGTTTCACTTGTCCTGAAGAGAGGAAAACAATATTAGATTAATGGAAGAGGAAGAAATGGCCTGTATGGCATGTTGCTTTTTTTAATGAAAATGGATACAATAAAATAACTATTTCATTCTTAAAATTGAATCAAGGAATTTCTTCTTATTTATTCATAAATTTCTTTCTCTGTATTTTGGACTATTTCTGGCTCTGCCATAATTTCATATATAATTTTGGGCATTCTCTAAGCCTTGGTTTCATAATTTGGTTAGAACATGAAGTCTGGAGAAGGGAGTAATGTGAAATAAGGTGGAAGGGCAAATGGGAGCCAAATTATTGAGAACTTTCAATACCAGGCTAAATATTTTGTATTTTATCCTAGATGCACAAGGCAGCCACTGGAGAATTTTGAGCAAGGGAACAAATTGTGCCTTAGGAATATTAGTTTTAGTCGTTGTTTGGAGGATGGAGTAGAGAGGAGGTAAGCTGGAAGCAGGAAGATTGAGTAGGAGGCTATTAGAGTATTCCAGGAGAACAGTGGCAAGAACCTGAACAACAATGGGGATGATTGTGGGTTGAGAGAAATCTAAGAGATAGTGTGGAAATAGAATTAACAGGACTTATCAACTGATTGGCTAAAGAAGAGGCAACCACATAGTTAAGAAGCTGCAGGAATATCAAAATGGTGGTGCCTTGAATAGAAATAGGAGTGTTTGGAGGAGGGGCCCACTTATAAGGGAAAATAATGAGTTCTTTTTTAGATATTCTAAATTAAGTCCAAAGTACATCCAGGTGGAGATGTCCAGCAGGCAGCTGGCAATTCAGGATGGGCAAGTTGGAGAGAGATTAGGTTGGATATATAGTTTAGTGTATAGATGATAACAAACCCTTGGGAACAATTAAGTCCTCAAAGCATAAAGAGAAGGGAGAAAAGGAAAGGAGAGTAAAGGAAAAGAGAGAAGAGAGGAGAAGAGGAGAGGGAAGAAAGGAGAGGAAAAGAGAAGAGAAAAAGTCATAAAAGTCACACTTACAGGGATAGGGGGGCAGGGCTGGCAAATAACTATAACTATAAAAGAGAGGTGAGATAGGAGAGGAATGACTATGCACATCACTGGCATTTCCTAGATGTTATGATAGACTCTAACTTATATAAACATGAAGAGAAGATTCTTCCAGTGACCTTATATTCTGGTCCTCTTCAATGTTATTTTTACAAGCTTTTTCTTTGCAGCTTGCTATAGTACTTTTCCTTAAGGACTGATGGTGGTTGAGTACTGACCCTGCCTAGAGACTTACATAGGACAAAAATATCCCAGGGGGCAGAGGGGAGTTCAACAATATCATCCATCTGCTGGCTACATGAAACACCTGGAGATGATGAATGGAACCCAAATTAATGGTCTTATACTCCCCTCTCCCTCCCCAAAAATGATCTCTGGGCAACAGACGTTTTATGTCCATAGCTAAAATCTAGATGTGTTCAGAGAGGGAGGGGTGCAATGTTAAGGAAAGCTAAAGGAGAGGACAGAAACCTTTTTAACTTATCTTCTTTCTTATCACCCTGTTGCTTTTGCCTGCTAGCCTTCGATTTCTGCAGTGAATGCTAACTCCCCAGCCAGTGCTTTGCTCTGAAGGTGGGTTCATCGTCTTGTTTATACACTAAGCAAAGCTGTTTATTAAAAACTGGCATGGAGTGTTTGAGCTTCTGCGCATGAACTAGGTCAATAAACAATATGTGGGTGAAAAGAGAGAAGATAGGGAAAACCAGGTCTATTGTTCATGTGAACTAAAGGAAGGCAGAATAAGCACTAGAAAGACACATCCTACCTCCAATCTGCAGCTGTCACCCAGACGTCACCATGATACCATACCTGAAATTCCACTGTCACATATTCTTTTAGGTAACTAAAAGTCCCTTTAAAATGTATTTTGTACACTTAGGCAACAAATTGAACCATTTGTGGCCATTAGTGTCTTAGATCAATTTTTTTTATCTGTCCCCTAATAGAGAACAGCATCCCTAAGAGGGTGAGACATATCTGCCAAGGGAGAGGAAGATGTGGTCCTTTGACTGCATCCAAACTTCACAGAACAAATCCCCTTAATAAAAGATTTGTT
Organism: Potorous gilbertii; assembly: GCA_028658325.1. Classification (NCBI taxonomy): domain Eukaryota; kingdom Metazoa; phylum Chordata; class Mammalia; order Diprotodontia; family Potoroidae; genus Potorous; species Potorous gilbertii. The sequence goes on along the minus strand of CM053771.1, from coordinate 269,765,431 downwards.
CTATAAAACTTGGACTCAGACAGAAGACCACACTCAAGGATCTAGAAGACTACATGTGGCCTCAAGGCCACAAGTTCTCCACCTCTGGTTAGAGTATGGTGGGCTATGGTAATATAAATGGCTAGAAAGCCTATGATTATGCTTGCTGACTTGAACTGAATCAATTTTTATTTGAACTGACAAATTGGATTTTGATTGGAAATGTTAGCCTGGTTTTCTGGACCTTCTCAGCTCTTAAATGCTCAGGCATCATGATATTAATTCGCATACATTTATAGATTTCTATGTTAGACGTTTCCAAATGATTTCAGATACCTCCATTCTTTATGCTCTGTTTGATTGTAAGCATGTTTTTGTAACCTTTTCTCCCTCAGCAGCTCCCAAGCTTGGCATCTCCATGCACCAAGGGCTCTGATCTCTTCACCTTCATAAAGGTCTATTATGTTCTACCTATTTTATTAGCTAACACACTCCCTGAGAGCAAGAGTCATGTCTGTTTCTTGCTCCCTTAACATTCAGTACAATAAATATTCTGCCTGCTTTTAGAAATTTTATTGACACAAAAATGTAAATGCTGGATGACTTGAAGTTTGATCCCTCTTTTTTTGAAATTTGTTTTTACTCAAAGCTTCAAACTAAATGGATGAAGCTCTGATGGTGGAATTTCAGACAGTCAGTGGAGCACGATCATTCTTGAAAGGCCTTCCTGGCACCCCTGGCTCCTACCTCTCAAGTCAGTCCCAAGCCCAATACATAACAGGCCCTCTCTCATCCAGTCAGTAAGTCAGTCAATAAACATTTATTAAATACCTCATATGATTCTGGGCATTGCACTAAGTCCTGGGGATAAAAAAGAGGCAAAAGACAAGCTCTGCTCACAAGGATCTCCCAATCGAATGGGAGAGACAAGCAAACAAGAATGTACAAATAAGTTGTATATTAGATAAATGGGAAATAATTAAGAGAGGGAAAGCATGAGAATTAAAAGGGATTGGGGAAAGTTTCCTGTAGAGAGGGAATTTTAGTCAGGACTTAAAGGAAACCAGGGAAAGCAACAGGGACAGATGAGGAGGGAGAGCATTCCAAACATGGAGACAACCAGAGAAAATGTGTAGAACTAAGAAATGGAGTTTCATGTTAGTGGATCAGAAAGGAGATTAATGTCCCTGGTTCAGAGTACATGGCAGAGAGGAAAGTGTAAGAAGACTGGAAAGGTAGGAATATTTTCTAGCATTTCTACTACCTGACACTTAACCCATGTGGACCAAGCAGCGTGAGGTCTCTGTGGAGATCTTTACCATCTCCTGAATTGAATGCAGAGTAGGAAATCACAGAGTGAGATTTGACTAACGTTGGACCTCAGTTTTCTCAAGCATGAAATGAGGGAGTGATATCTAAGATTCCCTCCCATCTATGATTCTATAAAAGGCCCTCTAGCATGTATGTGTGTGTGACAGAGACAGACAGAGACACAGGGAAGAGACAGAGAGACAAAAAGAGAGCAAGAGTACATTTATTAAAAGGTTGCTATACACACACACACACACACACACATCACTGAGCTAGGAACTGAGACACAAATACAAGCAAACAAGACACTACCTGCTCAGGGAGGTTACATTCTAATAGGGAAAGACAGCGCATAAGGAAAAGCTGGAAAGGGAAAGGAGAGATACCTAATACACCAACCATGGTACAAAGATGGCCAGGAAGTGACAGGTAGATGTTCTTTCAGGAAAGAAGCAATAAAAGGTCACCTATGTCCCAAGAGGCAATTCCAAGGCTCCAAATGGAAGGACAAGGAGAAGGATGGACGGAGTTCAGGGAGCATAGTGAGATGTCCAGGATGTCAAATATAAAGGTAGAGTAGAAAATTGGAAGGTATGGTAGAAAAAGCTTTGGGCTTAAGAATCTGAAAACACTGGTTCTAGGCCTGGCTCTGCCATTTATTATCTGTATAACATAGGTTATTCTTGCCCACTTTCTCAGAGCCAGAACTATTACATTTCATGCTACCCCCCCTTAGACTTCCATGGTACCCCAAGGGAATTGGGAATTCTCTTTTTTTTTGTGGAGGGGGTCTCTTTTTTTCCATCAACTCAAGCTCTACAAATTATATTGCCCCCATTTTTAAGATTCCAGTGACTAGCCCCCTAGTTCCATTTAACATCAGATTAGCTTTGAAAAGGGAATACTTACCTCACAGATATAGCTAAACAAATAAAAATTTATTTTTATTTATAAACATACATATATATCTATATGTGTGTATAGACATATGTCCCCAATACCTCAGGGGAAAAATCTCTCCCTACATCAACTTGGTTTCTGGAGATGGGGTGGGAGCTTAAGGCTCATAATTTAGCTTAGTTCCTACATAATATTAGTCCCACCAAGTTCAAGTCCAAAGCTAGCAGTGCCCATTGTCTGCTGGGCTAGGGTCTCAATCCTAGGGATCACCAATTCTAGGCTAACTATAACATCTATCCTAGATATCCTAGGATTCCTAGAATTGCAGATGCCCATGGCTTACACTCTTGGGCCTAGATCAAAGACTACATTCTATGAACCTAAAATGATAAAGAATGAATAAAAATGCCAAGATGGTAAGCATCTAAAACCAGATTTGAACCCAGGAAGAGGAATCTTCCTGACTCCAGGCCCAGTGCTCTATACAGTATACCACCTACCTGCCCTGGAGTAAGAAAGACCTAAGTTCAAATCCTGCTTCAGCCACTTACTGTGCAACCCTGGACAACTCATTTAACCTCTATAAAGCAGAGATGATAACAACACCTACCTCCTAGGTTTGTGGTGAAGATCAAATGAGATGGCATGTATAAAGCACTTTGCAAATCTTAAAGCACTGTATAAATGCTAACTATATGTTATTTTTGTTTTCTTAACATTTATGGGCCTTTCTCCATCTTGTTACTGAAAAAAAATTAAAATGTTATCATATATAGAAAGAAAATCATATATTAAAGATTTCTTAAAAGAATATTTGATTTTTGTAAATAAAGCCTTCAATCTGGAGAAGAGATTTTTGTTTGTTTTTTCCTTTTTCCTTGCTTTTTGTTTTTCCTTTATTCTCAAAGAGGATCAACGACAACAGGAAGGTGATATCTTGACTTGCAAGTGAATTGGATTTAAGTGAGGTAGGACTACACAAAGTCACCAGCCTCACTTTATCCTCGGGAGACATTCAGGTCCAGTGGCAAGATATAGATCAAGATGACTGGAGATGGCTCTGGATGCAGTGGGAGACCATGGCCATTTTAAGCTAAGAGAAAGATGTTAGAACCCAGGACTTACAGCCTGACCAATCTGAGTTTAATCATATTTGCCAATTGTGTTATATTGGGCAAACTCTTTAACCTCTTTGGGTCTCAGTTCCTCATCTGTAAAATGTAGAGGTTGGAATAGATAGGCTTCTAATAGTTCTTCCAATTCTAAATCTACAATTCCATGATCACTATCTTTAAACATATGAATGACTGTCATATGGAAAACAGATTCTACTTATCCTTTGAAAATATAACAAGAGCAGTAGCTGTACCTCACAAAGAGGCATGCTTTCCCAATACACAAGAAAAACCTTCTAACACTTTGATCTAAAAGAGTAATGGGCTACCTTGGTAGTCAGTAGATTTACCCTCAATGAAACTGTTCAAAAGTAGGGATTGGTAATCATTTAGTGAGGTTGACAAATAGGGGACTCCCATCCTGGGCAAAATAATCTCTGAAGTGTCTCCCAACCCTGAAACTCTATGATTCTGTATGTAGATGGGTGGTCAAAGGAGTTCTATGATCAATCTGATGAGCTTACTGGGTGGGAAGCCTAGGCTGGTGAACTGTGAGCTGCCCAACATAAGAAGTTATAGCCCAGAAGGAAACCACTTTCAGAAAGGAGAAACTTGTGGGGGGGAGGGTAGGAGAATGAAATTACCACAGATTTTGGGAAGAAGAAAATTCAAAGACTTTGAATCTAAAGGGATAAATCAACAGGGAAATCATAAACGACAGAAGGAAATATGGCCTCCAGATCTAGTAAATGTATTAGGCACCTATGAATAAATACTACTAAAAAAAGGAAAATGATCCAACACTTGATGACACAGAGGACCCTGTGCAATGTGAGGAGAATGTGAATGTGTTCAAAAAGAAATGAGAATTATGAGAGTAGAATTTATGGCCTTCACAGCAAAAGTAACAGGCAGAATAGGAAAAAATGGAATCTGTGGTGGCAAGGCTTACCAAACAAAAGAGAACAGTAGATTGGGAGGGCAAATATATAGAAGTAATGAACAATCTAGAAGAAGAGAAGCAAAGAATACTTTTTTTAATATGCTCATTATGCAAGCAACATATAGTCATCAGTAAGACAAAATTTGTAGGAACGACTTAAGGATCACAGGTCTCCCAGAACATGACAGGACCAAAAAAGAAAAAACCAAATAAACCAAAAAACCTTAACATCTTAATGAAGGAAATAATAGAAGAGAACTGCCTGGGACTTTTGAATATAGAAAATAAAATGTTAATTGAAAGAATTCACAGATTCCTTAGTCATTATATTTAACAATTCAATTCAGAAACAAAAGATCTGCAATTTTTCAGGAGAAAGACCTTCAAATACAAAGAAAAGGAAACATAAATAACATAAGACCCTGCACTCTCCAGAAAACATAACAAGGAATGGAATAGTGTGTTCTGAAGAGGAATGCAGCTCAGGATGCACCCAGAGGTGATTTACCTACAAATATGAGCTTAACCATGTATGAAAAGAAATGTGGATATTCAATAATAAAGAGACATTTCAAACATTTTTATTTTAAAAAAGAACTGAAGAGATTATTTGCTTCTTGAATACCCTAAACAACAGAAATGTAGGAAGAATGAATATAAAGGCTAGGATCACAACAGCAACAAAGCAACATTCTGCCTACAGGCGAATCAATGTTGCTTTGTAGGACTGCATTTTAACTTGAAAGGGAACCTGAAAGCAGGGACAGAAGCCTAGTGAAGAGAGACGGTCTATAAAGGAGAGTAAGATCTGGGTGTGACCTAGGGAATTTGGTCCTTGAAAAGTCTACTCAATCTACCTTAAGAGACGGGTGGTGAAAGTTGTAACTCCTGGGGGCAACTGGAACCTAAAAGGTGGAAGAGGAACATGGACCCAAGGAGGGGATTCTGAGGTAAATGGGGGAGGGTGAAGGCATGCAGGGAAGACTATAGATCAAAAGTGTCTATATAATCGGGAACCTGGTAGGGAAGGGGCATACCATGGACAGCATCCTCACTGACGCCTGCAAAAATTGCTTTTATTCTGGGAGCCGGCCACAATGGAAAAGGGAAATCTATGGGCAAAGCTCTATAAAGCAGTGGCAGAAATTGCCTAGAGGGGACTGCCTAGAATGGATACCTTAGAAGCTTTGATTCCATGAGGAAAATAGAGAATAGAGAGAGACAGAATAAATATAGGGATCATGAATCAGAGAATGAGAGTATAGAGCAGACAAAGAGAATGGATAATGAGGGGAATGACAGAAGGACTTTTTTGGAAAGAGGCACAAAAATGAAATTTTAAAAACTAATGAATTTTTGCATGACTGCACATGTATAATCTATATCAAATTGCTTACTTTCCCAAGGATAGAGAGAATATGAAATTCAAAAACTTTTTAAATGAATGTTAAAAATTTTGTATACAAAAAATTAAAAATATATAAAATTAAAATCAAATGTAAAAATGCATTTTAAAAATTAAGGGGAAATCCATAAAAAAATTTTAAGTTTTAAAAAATGAATGATCAAGACAAGCTGAAGGGGAGGGGGGGAAAGGGAAAATCTAGTTGACTAACCAAGAATGACAAAAGGGAGAAAAAAGTTCTTAAACCCACATTGTGTTCGTTCTTCATTGCCAAAGAAGACCATGCCATCAGAGAGATGATGACATGACTTGCGCTTGACTTTGTTTTGAGTGAAGGAGGGCTGTGCAGGTTACCAGCCTCACTTCTCCTCCAGAGCCATCTGAATCCAGTACCCAGATATTCATCAGGATGACTGGTGATGACCCAGGATGCACTGGGAGATCTTGGGCCCTTTAGGCCAAGGTCTTTGCAGGCATTCACTTAGGGTGAGGCAACACCCATTCATTGAATAGGCCTGTTTATTTAGCAGCCAGGGCAGGGCCCTCTACTGAGGCCAGAAAAAGAAAGACTTCAGGCTGGGTGGGAAACAGCAACAGTTACTACTGATAATGACTCTAAATCTAGGACGGTCCAAAAAAGCCTACATAAAAGTAGAGATAAAGGAACTAAAAACCAAACCCCCAAAAGGAAATACATAACAAATGAGAGAGGGAATCAAGAGTGAGAGGAAGAGAATCAAAGGAAAAATTGACAAGTCCTTAACTAATCTAGGTAAAAATAGAAATTCAAGTCAATAAAATAGCAAATGAGGAACTGAAATCATTGCAAAATGAGAAAAATGAAAAGAATATTTAGAATAGATTATATATAGTTATGACATTAAACTGAGAACATACAAACTCAAAAAAAAAAAGAAATACCTTCAAAAATATAAAATACTCAAACTATCGAAAGACCAAATGGAGGTGTTAAATAATCCAATTTCATAAAAGGAAATAGATCTAAAGGAACTACCAAAGAAAACACTCCTAGTCCTGATGGAATCACAAGCAAATTCTATCAAACTTTTAGAGAACTGTGAGTACTCACAAATTATTCTCAAAAATTGAGAAAGCAATTTAATCTTTTTGTAAGAAAAATATACTCCTACTACCTAGGGAACGATAAAACACAGAAGAAAACTCTTAATAGTGACTCAAAAATTTTACATAAAATCCTACAAAAAAACTATAGTGATTTACCAAGAAATCATTTGTTATGACCAAGAGGAATTTATACCAAGGATGCAATGATGGTTCAACATTAAGAAAACAATCAATATCATCAATCATATTAAAAACTAAAACATCTAAAACCACATAATCATCTCAACAGATGCAGAAAAAAACTTTGACAAAGCATAACACTCTTTTATGCTAAAATCCCTACATAGACATAGACACTTTAATATCATAAAAGACACCTATTGAAAAATAAAAACAAGCCTCAAATGGAATGGGGACACACTAGAATCTTTTTCAATAAATAGAGAAGTGAAGCATGAATGCCCACTCTTCTCACAATTATATGATATGGTTTAGTAAATACTAGCAGTGCTAAGACAAAAGAAAGAAATTAAAGATATAATGGCAGGTAAAGAGGAGAAAGGCAGTGACTTAGAAAGAAAAGAAGATACCACATTGTGTAGGACAATGCACAACCCACCTCCCCCACTCAAATTGACTACTCAGAGGTTTATCAAGGTAAAAACAGAAAATCTCTTCTACTCAGTTCTCAGGAGAAGCAGGTGGTCCCTTCACCAGTAAAAGCTGGAGTCAGGAGGCGCCTCACAGAAGCAGAATGGCAACTTATATAGACCCTGATGCGGAAGTCCCCTCCCACCACTGACCATTATTTTCATTGACTGAGAAGCACAGTCTTACATTCTAGGCGCAAAATCTAACCAATCCTTTTTGGAACCTCGGTTTAAATCTCCCCGATCCCTGGGTGGTTACAAAGCTTGTGAAAATATCATTATATGCAAACTAGGCATTGAAAATATATGAAAATGAAGCATTGGTGACTCATGCAAATTGGGCATTGAGAACTTACGCAAATCAGGTGGACCTAAGTGAGGACTGCAGACTGCATTTGCATATGCAAATTAAGTATTGAGGAGTTAGTGAGCCATAGCCAATCACTGATCCTAATGCACTACATAGCCTTATGTGGAGTCTGGAGAAATCGAAACCTGGCCCTAAGGTCGCTTTTACTCTAGGGAGAAGTCTCCATATTCCTGAGAAGTCTTCACTAAATCTGTTCCCATTCAACATGAAACCATGAAGTTGGAAGTGCATCAAAAGTGTCGAGGATGCCATTCTATGAGGGAACAAAACAATATGCCTTTGACTTCTAAGTAATACAAGCCAAAAAGAAAGAGATTTTTGGAGTGCCCCCCAAGATTGGACTTCATCTTTGGAAGCCGAGGCTTAGGGTCCTAGACCAGGGCTTATATTTATTTATTTGGAGGGAATAAAAATTATCAGCATTTTCTTGGTTCTTAATCAACTGAAAGGCTTAACCTCCACTCAAAAGTCCAGTTTTATTTATGATCATGCCCCATTAGACACCTCTAGTTATAGAGAATTAAGTTCCTACAAGGACTTGTGAAAATGCAGTTACATGGACATCTTGGTGACTGGCAGACCATCTGATAACACTGCTGAAGTGTGGAAGCTGTTTTCTCTGAATCATATCTTATTTGGTTCTTGAAGATAAAGGAAAAACAGATAAAGGGAAAAAAATTGAAGTAGACACACATTGCCCTCTCATTGCTCTTGGGAAAGAAGAACCGACATTTCCCCTTCCTGTATTTCCACTTTAAAACGTTCCAAATTAGTCTTCCTGTAAATGAGAGAGTCATATGGCTATATGCTTCATTTCTGACAGGAAAGGGCAATATTTAATGGAAGAAAAAGGTAAAGTAATGAAGAGAAACAAGAGGCCCCAACTTTTGGCAAATCATTTAACCTCCCAGGGCTCAGATTTGCTGCTTGACAATGAATTGTCAACACCTGGCTTTGTTAGACTTTGGGGACAATGGAGGAACCAATGTCTGCCAAGTCACCTCTCAGGCTAGTGCTTCATAAATACAATGCATTTGGGAGAAACCTCATTGTCCATGAATAAGATTGCTTAAAAGGGGTCTGATTTGAAAAACTCCAGCTGCTTTTGGCTTATTTGTTAAAGAGTAATCACTCAACCCACAAGAATTTCGTCAAGGCCTGCTGTTGGCCCAGTCCTGAGCCAGGTGGTGGGATGCAATGGAGTAGTGGAAGGGCAGATAGGGATGGGGGAAATGCAGAAAGGAAAACTCACAAGTTCTTGTTATCATAGCTTAAATGAGCTCAACTCAGGTACTATCTCCTTGGGGAAGCATTTCCTAATTCCCCTAAAACTCAGAGTATAGCTTCTGAAATTACTTGTATTTACTTAACCTTTATATATTGTATCCCTCAGAATAAGGGAATGCCCTCTAAAGTGGAGGCTATATTTTCTTCTTCCTCTGTATCTCCAGTGCCCAGCTGCAATTTCATTACATTCAAGAACATTTATCAAGGACTTATTTTTATGCCAAGCGTTGTGCTAGGCTCAGAGAATAGAAAGACCCACAACAAAACAAAACAAAAAAGTCTGTCTTCAAGGTATTTATATTTCACAGCCAGGAATGTGAACAAGGATCTATTAAATGCCTATTATATACTAGGGGTGGGGCAGCTAGATGATGAAGTTTCTACAGTGCCAGGTCAGGAGTCTGAAAGAATTAAAATCTGACCTCAGACATGCACTAACTGTGTGACCCTGGGCAAGTCACTTAACCCTGTTTGCCTCAGATTTCTCATCTGTAAAATGAGCTGGAGAAGGAAATAGCAAGCCACTCCAGTATCTTTGCCAAGAAAACCCCAAAAGGGCTCACAAAGAATCAGATACAACTGAAAAAACAACTGAATTATATGCCAGGTGCATTACAAATATTATTTCATTTGATTCTCAACAACAAACGTAGGAAGAAAGTGCCATTATGATCCTCATTTGAGAAAACTCACAGTTAGTGAAAGTCTGAGGCTAGATTTAAAGTCAGATCTTCCTGACTAGAGGCCCAGAACTCTATCCATCACCCCACCAGCACACATTGGGGGAGATTTATATAAGTAAATAAGTACTTTAAGTAATACAAAGAGGGGTTATGGAAGGATTGATGGAATACTTCTGCTTAAAGAAGTTACTAAATGGGGTGGAGCCAAGATGGTGGAGTAGAAAGACGCACCTCTAGAAGCTCTCCTCTGTTAAAAAATGACTCTAAACAAATTCTAGAGTAGCAGAAGCCATAAAGCGACAGAGTAAATGAGATTTCCAGCCCAAAGAAGCCTGAAAGGCTGACAGGAAAAGTCTATCACACCAGGCACAGAGCAGAGTACAGCCCAGCATTGCCTGCACTGCTGCAAGGATAGGGCCAGAGCAGGCTTCAAGGTGCCACTGGGAGCAGCTGCAGATCCCAGATTCCTCAACTTATAAACATCAAACACTGCTTCAAAGATCAGTGAGAAAACTCTTTCACCTGGAAGAGAAGGGAACACAGTGGTCTAGCCTCTGCTCCAGGCAGCAGCAGCTTCCATTGTTGGAGCCCTGACCTAAAGACCATGGGGGAATTGAGCTGCTGATCTAAATCTCAGCCCTGAGTGACCATCCTGGAGTGAGGAGTAGCACTGATGTGGTAGAGCTGGTGGAGGCTTTGGAGAGGGAATTCTACTCTCAGAAAAGAGTGCTTGTAGTTGCTTCCAGAGCAGAGCACAGGTTAGGAGAGGAGTAAACTCCTCTCCCTCAATTGTGCCACCTTGAAGGAACTGAGAACTTATAGATCCCAAGAGTATACCCTATTCTTGACAAAGAACTCAAAAGTCAAGTAACTGGCTGGAAAAATGCCCGAAAAAGGGAAAGAGAATAAGACAATAGAAGGTTAATTTCTTGGTGAGCAGATATTTTTTCCATCCTTTCTGATGAGGAAGAACAATGCATACCATCAGAGGAAGACTTAAAAAAAAAAAATCAAGGCTTCTGCATTCAAAACCTCCAAAATAAATATGCAATGGTCTCAAGCCATGGAAGAGCTCAAAAATGATTTTGAAAATCAAATAAGAGAGGTGGAGGAAAAATTGGGAAGAGAAATGAGAGAGATGCAAGGAATTCATCAAAAGTGAGTATATAGCTTGCTAAAGGAGACCCAAAAAACCGCTGAAGAAATGAACACTTTTAAAAATAGACTAACTCAAATGGCAAAAGAGGCCCAAAAAACTGATGAAGAAAAGAATGCTTTAAAAAGGAGAATTAGCTAAATGGAAAAGGAGGTACAAAAGCTCACTGAAGAAAATAGTTCTTGAAAAAATAGAATGGAGCAGATGGAAGCTAATGACCTTATGAGAAACCAAGAAATTGCAAAACCAAACCAAAAGAATGAAAAAATAAATGACAGTGTGAAATACCTCATTGGAAAAACAGCTGACATGGAAAATAGATCCAGAAGAAACAATTTAAAAATTATGGACTACCTGAAAGTCATGATCAAAAAAAGAGCCTAGACATCATCTTTCATGAAATTATCAAGAAATCTTCCCTGATATTCTGGAATCAGAGGGTAAAATAAATATTGAAAGCATTCACCGATCACCTCCTGAAAGATATCCAAAAAGAAAAATTCCTAGGAATATTGTAGCCAAATTCCAGAGTTCCCAGATCAAGGTGAAAACATTGCAAGCAGGCAGAAAGAAACAATTTGAGTATTGTGGAAATACAATCAGGATAACACCGGATCTGGCAGCTTCTATATTAAGAAATGAAAGGACTTGGAATATAATATTCCAGAAGTCAAAGGAACTAAGATTAAAACCAAGAATTACCTACCCAGCAAAACTGAGTATAATACTTCATGGAAAAAAATGGTTATTCAGTGAAATAGAGGACTTTCAAGCATTCTTAATGAGAGACCAGAGCAAAATAGAAAATTTGACTTTCAAACACAAGAATCAAGAGAAGCATGAAAAGGTTAACAGGAAAGAGAAATCATAAGGGACTTACTAAATATTGAACTGTTTACATTCCTACATGGAAAGATCATATTTGTAACTCTTGAAACTTTTCTCAGTTTTTGGAGGGATTACACACACACACACACACACACACACACACACATATAGACAGAAGGCACAGAGTGAGTTGAACAGGAAGGGATGATATCTAAAAAATAAAATTAAGGGATGAGAGAGGAATATATTGGGAGGAGAAAAGGAGAAATAGAATGGGGCAAATTCTCATGAATTTTCTCATGAAAAAAGGCAAATAAAAGTTTTTCTGTGGAGAGGAAAAGGAAGAGGTGAGAGGGAAAAAGTGAAGCTTACCCCATCACATTTGGCTTAAGGAAGGAATAACATGCACACTCAATCTGGTATGAAAATCTATCTTACACTACAGGAAAGTAGGGGAGAAGGGGATAAGGGGGGTGTGAGAAGGATGACAGAAGGGAGGGCAAATGATAGGAGGGGATAATTAGAAGTAAGCACTTTTGGGGAGGGATAAGGTCAAAAGAGAGAATAGAATAAATAGGGGGGCAGAATAGAATGGAAGGAAATATAGTTAGTCTTTCACAACATGATTATTATGGAAGTCTTTAGCAAAACTACACATATATATCCTATATTAAATTGCTTACCTTCTCAGTGGGGATGGATGGGGAGGGAGGAAGGGAGAGAAGTTGGAACTCAAAGTTTTAGGAACGAATGTTGAATTGTTTTTGCATGTAACTGGGAAATAAGAAATACAGGTAATGGGGTATAGAAATCGATCTTGCCCTACAAGAAAAGAGAGAAGATGGGAAGGGAGGGATGTGGTAGAAGGGAGGGTATATTGGGAGAAGGGGTAATCAGAACGTATGGTGTTTTGGGGTGGGGGGAGGGGAGAGACAGGGAGAAAATTTGAAACTCAAAATCTTGTGGAAATTGATGTTGAAAACTAAAATAAATAAACTGGAAAAAAATTATTTGAGCACTCAAAAAAAAAAAGTTACTAAAGGAGACAGAAGAAATGAACTATGAAGGGAGACCTGAAGATACTGAAGTCAGACAGAAGATATGGATAGGGACAGGGAGTGGACCTATAATTTCAGTAGTAGAGGGAGTTCCTAAGAGAGGAAATTTCCTCTACTAATGCAGGTTGCTACCTGAAACTTTTGGGCTGTGCCTAAAGCACTGAGAATTTAAGTGATTTGGCCAGGGTCACACAAATAGAAGGTGTCCAAGGCAGGACTGGAACCCAAATGTTTCTGTTTTCCAAACTGAAAAATCTAGTACTAATGAGACAAGCAGTCCCCCCATATTGTAAAAGTTTCAGGGATACTTTGGCCTTTATTTACTGTGCAATGTTATGGAAGGTAAAGCTGGAGAATTTAGACCTCAACCTCAGCCTGGAAAAATTAGACTGATCAAGATGAGGTTAAAACTTCCAGACTGGTCAGAGAGTGACTAGCAGGTGAGGAGGCAGCTTTCCTGTCTTTTCTTATCCCTAGAGCCTGAAGGAAGTATCTAAATATTTATTTGCCCATTCTGATGCTTCAGGTAATTGTATTTCAGAGGAGAAACAATCTATCTCTGCCATCCAATCTCCAATTTTGTAGTAAATGCACTCTAAACCAGAGGCTATGTGTTATATCTGCCAACACAGCAGAGAAATGAAAACATGGGTTACAAATGAATTTACATATCCCAGTGAGATTTATTGAAGAATGAAGGTACAGGCTACCTGCCCTGGGTGAAAAGCAAGAGTTTAGAACATAGGTAATTCAACTTCTCAGGGTCTTTCAAATGAGAGATGTACTCTTGTATGGCCCCATAAAACATCTCACATCAACTGCCAGAGACCATGCAAGTACCATTATCTGTGAATCATTTGATAGGACTGCATTCAATGGTCCCACTTTTAGGATTTTACAATTTAGAAAGCCTGCTTTTTTAAGCTGTCATCCACCTCACCATTTCTATCTTAATTTGGACTTTGCAACACTTTAATTGATGGGAAGGCAAAGTGTTGCCTCTTGTTTCCATTCCCAAGCAGTAATTGGAATATCATCTCATAGTTCTACAGGAGGTGTTGCCAATCTACATACCCATGAATTCTTTGGATTAGAAAGCCTAGGCATGAAGGTTTCTCTCATGTGTTATGAACAAGTAGATGGCAAAAACAAAATGAACAAGCAGAAAACAAGCTAAATCTCTCCATGGCCCAAGCAACTGACCTAACTCAACTCTCCAAAACTAATATCCAAACTTTATGTTTTTAAAAATTAATAAATTTTCAATTTTTTTTGTTATTAATTTTATTAATCATTATTTTAATATTAATTTTTATTAATTATTAATTTATAACTTTTTTAAAGTTTGAGTTTCAAATTCTTTCCCTTCATCTAGCCCCTTCCCTACTTAAGAAGGCAAGCAATACAATATCAATTATATCTATGATATCATGCAGAACATTTCCATATTGGCTGTATTTCAAAAAAAGCAAGAAAAACAAAGAAAACGAGAAAATGTATTTCGATTTGAAGAATTTATCAGTTTTCTCTCTGGAGTTGAATAGCATTTTTCACCAAGAGTGCTCCAGAATTGTCTTTGATCATTGTGTTTATTGAAGTAGCTAAAATCTTTCACAATGGTTCAGCATTACAATATTACTATTAGCAATACTGGTTCAGCTCATTTCACTCTGAATCAATTCATATAGGTCTTCCAGGCTTTTCTGAAATCATTCCCTTCATCATTTCTTACAATACAATAGTACTCCATCATAGTCACATGTCACAATTGTTCAGCCAATCCGCTGAAATCCCTTCAATCGCCAATTCTTTGCCACCACAAAAAAAAAAAAAGCTCCTATAAGTATTTTTATGCATGTGGGTCTTTTCCTTTTTTCTTTGATTTCTTTGAGACACAGACCTAGTAGTGATAATGCTGGATGAAAGATTATGAACAGTTTTATAGTACTTTGGACATAGTTCCAAATTGTTCTCCAGAATGGTTGGACCAGTTCACAACTAGTTCTTTAGTGTACCTATTTTCTCTCATCCCCTCCAGCATTTGTCACTTCTGATAGGTATGAGGTAGTATCTTAGAATTGTTTTTAATTTGCATTTCTCTAATCAGTAGTGATTTGGAGCATTTTTTTCATATGACTATAGATAATTTTGATTCCTTCTTTTGAAAGTTACTGTTCATACCTTTGACAACTTGTCATTTGGGTATAGTTCTTTATTTTTATAAATCTGATTCAGTTTCCTATATATTTGAGAAATAAGGCCTTTATCAGAGAAACCTGCTATAAAAATTTTTATATTGCTTCATTGAACATGGTACTTTTTAGCAAAATGTTATTTCCCTGATTATCTCTTTTAATTAGGTCTATTTTGCTTTTGCCTTGTTTGAGACTATGATTACTACCTCTGACTTTTTTACTTCATCTGAAGCATAATAGATTCTGCTCCAGCCCCTAATTTTAACTCTGTGTATATCTTTCTATGTCAAGTGTTTCTCTTGTAAATAACATATTGTTGGAATATACAAACTTTAAAGCATATTTACAGATACAGTAAAAAGGTTAACATTACTCCAGGCTATTTGTTCATACAGCATTGCATTTCAGTGTCTACATTTGCAGGGTGAGATAAAACAGAAATGACAAAGAAACACAGAACGCCTTCATTAAAGAGTAAAAATTCACCATTAAACAGTTGTGGTTCCTCTATTTCTGATGAGAAGGGATCACTTGGCATGCAAATGCTAGCATATTTATTCCTTTTCACTACTGTGGATTTGTGGCGAGTGAGGAGGGAAACTCCTTCTAGCTCTTTTTTCATTGCTTTATGAGGTGATACTTCCTATCATCTTCCATAATTTTCCTTTCATAAAATTTTGTAAATGAGTTTAAACTCTGAATCACTGTTGCCCTTATCTCCCTGCTTGGCAAGAAGCTCCAATGTTTACTGCCTAGGGTATTCTAGACCCTTTTGATCTCATTGTGAAGGCTGAGTTACGTAAGTTAAATTGCTCTAGGAAATGGTGAATACTTTAGGAAAGTAGCACGGCATGGTGGAAACACCAATCTCAAGAGTCAGAAGATGCAAGTTCCAGGTCTAGCTCTGATACCATCCATTATAAAAGAGTTTCTATCTTAACTTTCTTGCTGACATTTTCCTGGGATGAACAGATTGTATAACTAGCTAGAGTCTACAAAATCAAGCTAAGAAACCAACTACAACCCTGGTGTTAATTGGCTAGTTGCTGCTCCACCTGTCTGCAAATTCAATCTTCAGATATTAGCTATAGCTTTGGTGTTAACTAAATCACTTTCTATTTTTCCTGATGTAGATCTTCCCCTTCTGTCATCTGTTCTTTGTTCAGTAAATCATTACCTGTCCCTTTAACTTTCTGTAAAATCCCCTTTTGCCCACCCTGCTTTAAGCAATCAAAACCTCTATGAGTTTGCTGAAATATGTTCAAGACTCACTGACTTTTTATACAGTTATGTCTGTACTCTGATCATAACATACTGCAGTTTTTTCCCTATCTCTGCATCTTTGATTATATGACGCAATAGTACGTATCAACGGATCCTCAGACAATTTTCATCACACATCTAAGTGACCAAGTCACTTAATTTCCTTATACCTCAGTTTCCTCATCTGAAAATCAGGGTGATACTGCTCATACCATTCACCTCACACTGAGGTAATGCTGCTTCTATTATCTATCTCACAGGTTGTCATAAGTAATCAAAGTACAATATAAATATGCCATAGGTCATGGGTGCTAGGTATGCTCAAGTTGGTGTTGCTAGAGCTATATCTGCCCACACTTGGCTCCTTCCCTTGTTCTCTGAAATCTATAGAATATAGCAAGTTGCTATTTAATTAATAAGTTAATTAGCTGCCTGACAGTGTTGTATAAAATTTAGCCATCAGACAACACTATCAAGAGAGATTATATTTGTAAAAGAGTTTAGCACAGTGCCTAGCATGTAATAAGCACTATGTAAATACTTATGCCCTTTCATTTCCTTTAGATTATCCTCTACCTTATGCCAACAACCACTGGCAGCAACATCTAAGATAGTCAGTTCTCTGGGCACAAACTTTTCCCAGTACTTATGAGTCCAGTGACCTGATGTTCCACAGGATTACTGGAGATGGCCCAGAATGCACTGAGAGACCTTAGGCCCTTTAGGCCAAGGTCTTTTCAGGCATTGAATAGACCTGTAAGTAGCCAGGGCATGGCCCCTTTAATGAGGTCAAGAAAAACAAAGACATCAGGCTGGGTGGGGAACAGCAACTGTTACTACTAATAATGACTGTAAAGCTACTGGGGTCCAGGAGGCCTTGGCAAGGGCCCCTTGGAATCTCAGTTTCAGAGTGTAGCAGGTTTAAGGTTTTGGGAGAGAACAGGGGAAGAGAAGGGGAGGAGAGGGGAGGAGGCAATAAAACACAGGTCAACTGGGCAGCTTTTGGCCATCCAAATTTACCTTAGTTTGGAGAGGAGAGGTTGGGGGAGGGAGAGGCAGACAAGAGAGAAGGAGGTGAGGTACCCAGCTAGCATTCAGCCATCTGCATCTACTCACAGGATCATGTCTGTCCTTCATGGCCGATGAAGACCATGCCAGAGAAATGATGACATGACTTGCCCTTGACTTTGTTTTGAGGGAGGGAGGGCTGTGCAGGTCACCAGCCTCACTTCTCCTCCAGAGCCATCTGAATCCAGTGATCTGATGTTCCTCAGGATGACTGGAGATTGCCCAGAATGCACCGGGAGACCTTGGGACCTTTAGGCCAAAGTCTTTGCAGGCACTCACTTAGGATAAGGCAATGTCCATTCATTGAATAGGCCCGTTTAAGAAGTAGTCAGGTCATGGCCCCTTTAATAAGGTCATGAAAAACAAAAATATCAGGCTGGGTGGGAAATAGCAACTGTCACTACTGATAATGACTATGAAGTTAGTGGGGTCCAGGTGCCCTTGGCAAGAGCCCTTTGGAGTCCCAGTTTCAGAGTGTAGTAGCTTTAAGGTTTTGGGAGAGAACAGAAACTTTCTCCTCCTGAGCCATCTGGATCCAGTGACCAGATATTCATTAGGATGAATGGAGATGGCTCATGATGCAATGGGAGACCTTGGCCTTTTTCAGCTAAACCTATTCAGGTACTCACTTAGAGTGAGGTAATGCCCATTCAGTGGATAGGTCTCTTTAAGAAGTAATCAGGGAATGGCCTCTTTAATGAGCAAAAGAAAAAAAATAAGTAAATCAAGATGAGAGGGAAAGAGCAACAGTTATTATTGATAATCACTCTGAAGCCAGGAGGGTCCAGAAAACAGACATTAAGTGGAGTTTGGGCAGGGACCTTTTGCTGTGCAATGTAGAAGCTTCAGAGTGCACTGTGTTTAAGGTCAAGTACAAATCATGTCATCATTTCTCTGATGTCATCATTTCTTCTTCAAAAACAAAGGACGAACACAGACTTGTGAGTAGACCGAGCTGCCCAAATGGGGCCTCAGCTCATCTGCTTCCTTCTGTCCCCACCTTCCTTCTCCTCTCCAAAGGAAGGTCAATTTGGATGGCCAGAGGCTGCCCAGTTAACTGGGGGTTCATAAGCCAGATTTCTTTTTCATTGCTTTTTTTGTTTCTTTCTTTTTTTTCCCAAAACTTTAAACTCAGTAGGGGAGGGTAAAGAATAGAGAAAGTATTTCAAAAGTTTTCAAACTCAGCAAAATCTCCCCTGCAACTCTGAGAAAATGAGGGAAGTTTGTTATTGTTTTTCCATTTTCAGTAGTGCCCAACTTTTTGTGACCCTGTTTGGGATTTTCATGGCAAAGATACTGAAGTGGTTTGCCATTTCCTTCTCCTACCCATTTTTACAGGGGAGGAAGCTAAGGGAGAGTTTAACAACTTACCCAAGGTCACACAGCTAGTAAGTATGTGAACCCAGATTTGAACTCATAAAGATGAGTCTTCATGACTCCAGGCCCAGAACTTTAACCACTGAGCCACCTAGATGTCCCCACAGCAATGGTCTACAACACAAATTCAAATCTGCTCTGGTTATTCCCATCTATTATAGGTCTGCAACACTTCAAGTATTTTCTTGGTTCTCACAGTTCTCCAGAAGCAATCCCAGCTCTAGTTTTGCTCCATTCCCCTGCAGTAGCACTATCAAACACAGGATATCTTTCTACTCCAGCCCCTTAAAAGGAAAACCATCATCTCCTGGAAGAGACTGGTAAAACAGACCACTTTCAGGAGACATTGTAAGAGCCCCATTAAATAAATGTTATTATTGATTCTGTTTACCTTTACTCACACACCCCCTCATCTCTCCAACCAATAGTTTTCATGCTTTCCAAGGAGGAAGATTATAATTGACATAACCGCAATGAGAAGTATCCTCCTCCTCAGGAGTATTTGCTTTTTAAAAGAAGAGACTGGAGAAAAAGACATTGTGTTTTAACAGGGGAAATGCTTTTAGTCAGGATGGCCTCTGTCCTGCACATTGTAGCACATAGAATATAATCAGCTTTACCCAGAGTAAGGTCTACCCTTAGATTCTGTTAGGAGAAGTATGGAGATTTTATTCCAGGGCTGTTACTAAATTGTAGGGTGTAATTTGAGGTAAATCTGGAAGATCTCCCTATCTTCCCCACTACCATCCAGAGTACCTGAAATTCTACCAGTTAAAATACATTTCTTTGGGTTAACATATTCCAGCTTCTTCTTTAACCTTTTTTTGCCACTTCTAAAACAATGATTTCTCTATTTTCTGGATTTCCTTACTACAGATCTCCTATGTTATTGTTTTTAGCTATCATCAAATAGTTTTTATTTAGCTTTATGCAGGTCTATCAGTTGTCTCCCTAATTTAACTAGAAGTACCTCTAGGAAAGGATCTAAGTACAGTTATCCCTTCCATATTACAACTTTCCCCATCTCAGTTTCCATATATCATCAGAAATTAAATGGGAATGTTTTGGGAGTTTTGCGAAAGCTGACACATGAAGGCCAATAGACAATGCAGAGAGCCTATAATCAAATATCTCACCCAAATTTTACAATAAACTACTGTAAACACCTCATAAAAATTTTTTTTCTTGTTAAAAAAAAAACAAGAAAAAAATCAGACTTCTTCACTAGTGTGAAGGGAAGGTCAAAAAACTTTTGTGCGGATTTTCCAGATTGCAGGGGCATGGTGCACCTCTATCCACCACAATGTGGAAAAGATTACTGTATTCTTTTGTATCTATCCCAGGACATAGCACAGAGCTGATTATATAATAAGTGCTCAATGTTAATTGCTATTGCTGCTACGATTGATCAGAGTGTTTGTGAAAAGAACCAGGACCATGGTCAGAATTAGTTTCTAGTTCTAGTTTAGACATTGACAATCTGTTTTACCCTGAGCAAGTGACTTCCTTTCCCTGCACCTCAGTTACCACAGCTGCAAAATGACTAAGTTGATCTCTAAGGTGCCTTGCAGTCCTGACAATCTATAATTCTATGAAGCTAAGTATTTAATTATATTTGCACTATGAGGAACTTCGTGTGTGGTAACAGCACTGAATGATTGGTAGTAGAGCCACAGAAAGGACAAAAAAGCATTCTGAAAAAGGCAGCTAGGGCTGCTGAAGATAAACTTCTCTGACTTCACAATTTTGTCTGTAGGACCCTGGTTATGGGGCTTTCTAACTGCTTGGCCTCAGGAAGCAGATAGATTTCACTTATTTATATTTCTGTCCTTCTTTCTACTTGGTCAAGTTGCCCTTTCTTTGAAAAGTGAAACTACTGCCAACTCCCATCCAATAAAGACCACTTCTTCGCCTGATGCCTTAGGAAAATGTCATCTTTAAAGCCCTGAAAGTTTACATCATTGTGCCCTTAGATTGGATGAGTTTTTTATCCCCTGCTGAAACCAGAGGCTAACAGATTTCTGAGTTCAGTAACTTATTTCCCTTCTCTCTCACCTCATTCCTTCTTTGATGGAACTTATGAGCCCCACTCTTCAGGCCTGTTTGGTTAAGGTTCCCTGCCTTTTATAGAAATGAAGCAGAGCTGGGTCATTAATTCTCTATCTCTGTGAAATCTCCAGAGTCTAAGATTGCAGTCAAATATCTTCAAGTTCAGATGAAGCACTTCTCTGTCAGCTAAAATTCAAAACCTAGAGGTGCAGAGGAGATCCTATTATTTTCTGTAATTGACCCTCAGTATTCCCAGAATTGAGGTAAAGTCAAATTATCAAGCTCCTACGTGCACTTGTTCCTGTGCTGTGCAAAAGACAGAAAAGGAAAAGACAAGGTCTATGCTATTGAAGAGCTTTCTGTGGGATTGGGGAGACAAGATACATAGTCTGAAAGTTTTCCTCATGCCATACCCCTAGCTCTTGAGATATGACACAAGGAAAGGAAGCTGTAGAGAATCATAGATTTAGAGAAGAAAAAGGTCATCTTAAAGATAATGATGTGAAACATTTTGCAGATAAAGAAACATTCCCAGTGAAATTGAATGACTTGCCTAAAGTCACACAGTTGTTACAGTATCTGAGGCAGAATTTGAACCAAGGTTTTCCAGACTCCCGATTGAGTATGCTAGTCACTATAGAATGTTAATCCTATACCCCTGATTCCATTCCTTCTCTGAACACCTTGACAGAACAATCTTAAAGTAAGGAATCCCTGGCAAACCTGGAGACACATCTGAGCCTAGAGCCTAGAGTCATAAGCCAATCATTTTCTTCTTTCTCTCTCTCTATGATCAGTTCCTAGACTCCCAAGCTCTGATTTATAACACTCTTCCCAAACACTCTATTTCTGGTCTGTGATATTTATTGATGATTTAGGTAAGAGGCAGCTAGATGGCACAGTGGATAGAGTTCTGGGCCTAGACTCAAAAAGATTCATTTCATGAGCTCAAATCCAGCCTCAGATACTTACTAGACCTGGACAAGTCACTTAACCTTTTTTGCCTCCGTTTCCTCATCTGTAAAATGAGCTGGAGAAGAAATAGCAAACCACTCCAGTATCTTTGACAAGAAAACCTCAAATAGGGTCACAAAGAGTTAGACATGACTGAAAAATGACTGAACAACAGCTGAGAGGAAGTGCTTGCCTACTTAAACCAGTCATAGGGTAGAGTACTGTTCATCTTTTTTTACCCTTCTCCTCCTTATCTCAGTCATAATGGATTTCAGTCCCTCCCTCTAGGGCCTCTTTCCAAGGTTCTGTTTCTCTCCACAACAGAAATATATAAGTTAAAGAGTGTTATTGAGAAAAGAGTAATTAGGGTCAAAAGACAGGGTTCAAGTCCAAGACCTGCCTTTAATTTATCTGTGTGACCTTAAACCAGCCAATGTAAAGGAAAAAATATTGTGTTTGGAATCAAAAGCCCTACAGTCCAATCCTTGATCTGTTTTTTTGTTCATAGTTGACTGGGTACAAGTCAGTTAACTGGCCCCAATATCTGGGCCTCAGTTTTATCATCTGTAATAGGAAGACACTAGCCAAGGTAATCTCTAATGTCCGTTACAGTCCTAACATTTTGTAGAGTGCTGTGCCCACAGAAGTCCTTTTAATTCAGTAAGACAATTTGGAGGTAAACTTCTTGTTTCAGGACTTTGACTATGTCTCCCTATGCAGGATATGAACTCAATACTGTTTTTGGAGAATGATAGACAGAGTTTATAAAGTGCTTTAAAATTTCACTTTACAAATACTATCTGATTTTATCCTCACATCAATCATGGAAGGCAGAAGATATTGTTATCTCCATTTGCCACGTCTGACTTTTCATGATCTCATTTGGAGTTTTCTTGTCAAAGATGCTAGAGTGATTTGTCATTTCTTTCTCCAGTCATTTTACAGATGAGAAAACTGAGGCAAACTGAATTAGATGACTTGCCAAGGGTCACACAGATGGCAAGTGTTTAAGGCTAGATTTAAACTTAGGAAGAGGATATTTTCTGACTCTTGGCCCAGCTCTCTATCCACCATGTCACCTACCTGCCCACCATTTTACAGATGAGGAAACTGAAATATGTAGAGATTAAGTAATTTGCCCAAAGTCACACATCTAGTAAGTGTCTAAGGCTAGATCTGAACTCAGATCTTTCTAACTCCAGGTCTAGCATGCAATCCACCTAACTATCTCTATTAACAATACCTCCTGGACCTGTAAAATGTTCCAGGTTTGGCAGAAAATTGGGTTACGCTGAATGAATATAATACTCAACTTAAAAGAGGGAAGTCATTTGGAGAGATAAAAAGAGAGTGAACACAGACCAGAAACTAGAAACCTAAGAGCCATCAGAGTCCAGAGAAGGAAAAAAAACTGTGTATTCACTTAGACTCACTCTCATCCTCCCTTTTTACTCCCTCCCTCTCTCCCTACTTCCCCCACAGTTACAGACTCATGACAGACTAGAAACAGGGACAGAAGCACGTTACAGTCTCACATTCTCTCATACACAAGACCCAAGAGGTACTAGACAAAATGCAATTGTGAGGTCTCTCAACCACTTCAGCCTAAGAAATGACAAAGTCATATGACTTGGCCTACCACTTGGAGAAGAGGGATTCCTGGACAACACTAAGTTCTGAGAGAGTTCTTAGACTCAGACCCCCTGAGTAAGAGAAGGGGGATTTTCATGGGAAATGTCCAGTTCTTAGAGAGTTCTGGCACCCAAACTTTTAGAGGGAGAAGAAAGAAGATGTAAATAGCACAAGCCTCTTAGAGAAGCATCATATAGTTAGCTCTGAAGTGGAAAGATAAAGGAACAAGATACAATATAGAGGAGCAAAACCCAGGCTTTGCCATCTGTAAAATCACAAGTCACTCTTTCCTCTATGGTGACCACCTTTTTCTTGTCTTTTTTTAAAAATTTTTTTTTCAATGAACAATTATTTATTTTCCTCTCTCCCACATCCTCCCATGCACTGGAAGAAAAAAAATAAATACAGAATCCTTGTGTCATGTAAACCCAGTCAAGCAAAACTAATTTCCCCATTGTCCACATCCAAAATTACTTTTCTAATTCTGCATGGGAGTCATCATCTCTCTGCTGGGAGGTAGGCAGCATTCTCCTACAACTGCCTCACTACACACAGTAGGGCCCACAGTCCTGAAGGAACATCTGTACTGAGTCTTGGCCATTCTTCACTTCACTTCCTTCCCTCTGGCCACCTACTGGCCCATGAATGTCTTCATTCTCACTGCTAAGCACATACCCTTTCTTCCTCCCTCCCCAAAACCCACCCCACCTCAACCAATTTGCTCTTTGGTTGTTGAACCATGAAACATCATCAGATTAACTCTGCTCTTGTATCTAGATGAAGACGATCAATCCACTCCCTTGTGCCTGTAACTTTCATGGTCAAAAAGTCCCTTACTGGGCATCATTTCTCTACATATATTGCTTCCCCTTAGAATATAAGTTCCTTGAAGGCAGAGTCTATAGTTGCATATCCAACACTTAGAAACTTAGCATAGTACTTGGCACATAGTAAATACTTAATAAATGCTTTTTCATTCATTCATTTAGATGGTGCATATTTGAAGGGAAGGGGATTTCTACCAATTCTAGTTTGCTTCATTTGTTTTGCTTTTTCTCTTTGGTCCAAATCCTTAATGCATCACTGTGAGACTGTATTATTTCAACTGTTTTGTTATTTGTCCTTCATTCTTGAAAAGTACCAATGATATCAACAAGGTGATTCATTGACTTACAAGTGACTTGGATTTAAGTGAGGCAGGGCTGTGCAGTTACCAATCTCACTCTCTCCTCCAGAGACATTTGGGTCCATTGTCAAGATACAGATCAGGATGACTGGAGATTGTCCTAAATGCAGTGGCAAATCTTAGTTTTTTTTTTCACTATGAAACTATGTAGGTCTATGAGATAAAGGTGGGATTCATGGTGGTGGGGAAAAGTATGGGAGCTGCCTCTGAAGCTTGCCTTCCAAGGAGCCCCCAAAACACATGATGAGTGTGTTAGTCTCATAGAATACATAAGTGAGAAATTGAATTCACTGAAAAAGAAGGAAAATGGTATTGATTGTTTATTGTAAGCCTTTTCTGTTTTCTGCATTCTGTGAAGTAAAAGAAAGGTTTGCTTGTGCCCGGTATGTTTTGTTATCTTGATTATTTCCAAAGGCTAGAGTAGGAGAGGTAATCTTTTGCTCACATCTGAAAAAGCATAGACAGAAGCAATATTTTGAGATTTCTAGAGGAAACTCTGGATAGGGGCAAAATAAACTAAAGAGAATGATTTGATGGTCTAACCCCCACCCCTATAATTAAACCTGATCCATATAAATCCCGTGGTTGGAGAGCTGAACCACAAATTACAACACTATGTTAATATCAATATCCGAGGCTCCCCATAGCTCTGTGAAGTAGATAATACAGTTATCATGTTCTTTTTGCCAGTGAGACAACTAAGGTCACAGAGAGATCAAATCACCCAGAGAGGCTGAATCATCTGCCCAAAGTCAAAGAGTTACTGTCAGAGGTAAGATCTGAATTTAAATCTCTTCAGACTCCAAATCCATCATTCTTTCTACCTCACCACACTGATACTCAGGATTTTTTTTTGTTCCAAGAAATAATAATATAGAACTACCAGTGCCATCAGGGGAGAGGTCATATAGCAAGGGACAGAAGAAGAAAGAGCAAATAGTGGTGGTTAGTGCCTTCCCCATGACTAATTTTTAACCTGACAGACAGGCCAAAACAAACAGAAAACTCTCTGACTTCCTGAGTATGTATCTAAGATGGAGAGCTATCCAAGACTTGTCAAACCTGGCAACAACTACCCACTTTTAGTGATTCATATTCAGGTAAATAATACCACAAAAATGAATCTAGAAAGCATTGCTGGGTATTATGGTATTCTGGACAATAAACTGAAGACCTTACGGACACAGGTGGTGTTTTTATCCCTACTGTCAAGTAGCTTTAGAAATGAAAGGTAGATTTAGGAAAGGAACAGCTGGTTAAGAAGGTGGTATCTGAAAACAGGATTTAGATTTCTGAATCATGACTTAAAATATAGTTGAGTGGCTTCTTAGTTACTGATGGATATACCTAACTAAAGCTAGTAAAAATAAATTTGCCTCAAGTCTTGTAAATGTGACCAAGAATGCTTTAAACTCGAAGGAAGATGGAAGAAAATTGCCCACATATATCTACCAAGCTAGATACTACGGACAGGAGCAAGTACAACCTAAAAAGAAGAATAACATGAAAGGGAACCAGGAATTCTCAAAATACAATACCCCACAGGGAAGCCAGCAATAAAATCCATGGCTTTGGATATCTATTAAACAATGTGCAAAGTGCTAGTAATAAACAATGAAATTACAATTCTGATTCAAGAAAATAAATTTGAACTTGTTGATATCACCGGGACTTTGTAGGATATGACTCATGACTGAAATGTAGCTATGAAAAGTTATATCCTATTCAAAAGAAACAATAGATAAAAGGGGTGATGGAATAATACTGTAATATTAAGAACATATACTCATTTAAAGAAATTCAGGAACCAAAGGAAAAAAGCATATGGAAAGTATTTGGGTAAAGATCAACACTGGGAGAAATAAGTGATCATGGAGTAATTAGGCAAGAAAGTTGGGAAATAGATTACAAACCTAATATGGAGGAATGATAGCAGTGATTGAGAGTTTGTATTATCTGGATAGCTGTAAGTCCTTTCAACTAAGAACACAGCAACAAATAATTTCTTGATTTGCCTTGATAATACTTTTACTCTTCAAGAGACAGAGAAACAATGGAAACTCCTGCTCAGAACTGGATTATGAACAACAAGGATGAACATTACTGATGTAGAAGTAATAAGAACCTTATAGGGAAGTGACTACTACTTCTTTGAATTTGCAATTCAGAAAGGGAAAGTTAGGCATACTCTGAAGTGTGCTAGATTGGGGGAGAAAAGATAAGAAAGGCTTCAAAAAACAGAATAAAGGTCCAATGGTCTGAAATTTTCTAGGGAAAGTCATCTTGGGGTGGGAAGGCAAGAAGGAGGTAGGGATGAAAATCTCATAAAAATAGAATTTTGAAGACACCAACAGAAACAGTTCTGATATGGAAAATAGAGGTGGAGTTGTTTAAAGAGATCAATGGGGATACTCATAAAACTCATTAAACTACTCCAATTTTAAAACACATATAGAAAATATATGGAAGGCAGGTAATAGAGGATTTTTTTTAAAGAGTAGCATGGCCCTGTAAAAATAGTAACACTATTTCTAAAACTTAAAATGGACCAAGGATGGTGACAAGTTACAAACACATACCAAAAAAATTAGCTATTGGGAACAAGAGGAATGTAAAAGAAAGAACAAGAAAATTGCTCAGGGTTTATGAGACAATCATAATGGGTAACAAAGACATATCTACTCAATTCTCATTTTGCTTTTTTTTTCTGCCAAGGAGAATGACTTTCAGACTGGGAAATATGGTGGAAGGATGGTTGACAAGGTGTTTAAAACCTAGCTATCCTCCAATCAACAGATCTGGACAGCCTATACACCAGGTCACTGGAAGAACTGGTGAATGCAATAGCTTAGTTATTATTAGTGATTATAAAGTGGAAGAAGTACCATAGAACTGGAGCAGAGCAAATGTTTTTAAAAGGGAAGAGGGCAGAGCTTACAAATTGCAGATTGCTTTGAGTCTTGGCATTATTCTAGAGTATATCATTTAAAGGATTTTTTATCATTTAGAAAGTGAAACAATGCTCACAAAGAGCTTCAAAGACTAACCTTATTTCCTTTTTTAACAGGTTTATTAGACTTGTAGATCACAGAAATATTGTATATATATTATGCCTATATTTCAGTAAAGCATTTGACAAAGCCTTTCACTCTATCCTGGTGAATAATATGGAGAACTGTGAACTAGATGATAGTAAAGTTATTTAGATTTAGAACCAGTTAAATACAGGTAGGGTCCTAAAATTAGTCTTAAAGAGGTCAGTGTCAATTTGAGTGGAGGTCTCTAGTGGAACATTCCAAAGATCTGTCCTTGATCCTGTTTAATTTTTTGTTAATCGATAACTTGATAGAAGCCAGAAGTGGCACACTTATCAGATTTGTAGCTGAAACAAATCTGGGAAAGAAAACTAACTCATCGGATGACAACTGACATCTAAAAACATCACAGTAGACTAAAGTGATGGTTGGACTAATAAGGACAAATATAATAGAAATAAATGTAAAAGTACTATTCTCAGATTTAAAAAATCAACATCATAAGTATAAAATGAAGAAAAAGCAATTAGGTAAATATTTATTTAAAAAAAGATCTAAGGGGTATTATGGAATGGTAACTCAAAATGAGTCAATAATGTGATACTTCAGTCCCAAAAACTAATACAGTCTTAGGCTACATAAAAGAGACATAATGTCCAGACACAGGGAGGTCATAGTCCTGCTACATTCTACCTTGATTAGACTACATCTGGAGTATCTAGTTTACTTATGATCCATACATGTTAGGTACATTAACAAGTTGGTGTGTGTCCAGAAGAGACTGATGCAGTTGGTAACTGGTGTAGTGTCATTCAAAGATTCATTATTTTAAAAAAAGGGGGGGGATGATTAGCCTACCCGGAAAGGGGAAACCATTCCTAATAATTGTAGGTGTCCAAAAGTGAAATAGGATGCAATTTCCCAAGGATGTCTGAGAAGGAATTCCATTGGAATAGGTGACCTCTCAGGTCCTTGTAGCTATGAGAGTCTAGTATGATATAATCCCAAATGAAACATTTACTAATAAAGTTATCTTGCCTGGCAGTATTTACATTCATGTTAGGTATTTGGGAACCATGTTAATAATTCTCTTATTACTCTATGGAGCACACTATATTAGGAAATCTCCTTCTAAAAGTTCTGATCCTTGAAACTCAAACTGGAGAAGTATCAAACTTGGGATTACCCAAAGACAATCCCCTAAACTGATGCTGTCCATGAAATCTTACTTTTCAGGATAGAAGATGTTAAGGAGACCACCATCTCCCCCTTCCCCCAGTCCTTTAGGTCTTGTAACCAGACTTGTAACCTTATGTCACTCTCTCTGACTCCCCTCACCCCGTTTCCAGTCTGCTGCCAAGGCTTCGCGTCACCTCCATAACATCTCTTTTATATACCCTCTTTCTCTCCTCTGAAAATGCTATCATCCTGCTACAAGACCTCATTGTCTCACACCTAGATGATTGCAATATTTGCTGGTTAGTTTCCCTGCCACAAATGTTTCCCCATTCCAGTCCATCCTCCATTCAGCTGACAAAGTAATTCCTGTAATGTACAAATCTGATATTCAATAAACTTCAGTGATCCCCTATCATCTCCAGGATAAAATAAAAAATCCTGCATGACATTCAAAGTCCTTTGTAACCTGTCCCCCCACCCTCTGCTTCCTTTCAGGTCTTATTACAACTTACATACTATCATATATTCTGAGATACAGTGACACTGGCTTCATTGCTATTCATCCCACAAGAATTGCTATTCATCCCAACTCCAGACTTTTCCACTAGCTGTCTTCTGTGCCTGGAATTCTCTCTTCATCTTTGCCTCCTAAAATCCTACCTTGTATAGAAAGCCAGGGTGATTCCTAATCCTCCTTAATTCTAATTCTTCCTACTGATAATTATCTTTAATTTATCTTGTATGCAGTTAGTTTGTACATACTCATTTGCATGTTGTTATCCCCATTAGAATGTGAGATCCTTGAAGCAAGAACTATCTTTTGCATTTGTTTGTATCCCCAGCACTGAACATGATACCTGGTACTTTGTAGGTGCTTAATCAATGTTTCCTGACTCCAAGGCTAGATTTTGGAATCATGAAGCCTAGGAAATTCAAAAACTGTTTTCATCTACGTATGAAGCTGGAAGTTCATGAATAGTCTATAACCTAACATCCTTTGCCAACTAGGTATATAGTAATTAAGTACATATACATATATATATATTTACACACATATATACATATGCCTCTACCATATGGTAGAGGGAGGGTAGTGAGTGTGGAAATAAACTTTTATTTAGTGTCTGTTATATGCCAAGCACTGTACTAAGTGCTTTACAAATATTTTCTCATTTTATCTTTAGAACAACCCTGTGAGGTAGGTGCTTACAAAACCCATTTTATAGATGAGAAAGCTGAGGCAGACAAAGCCCAACTATAAAGTGTCTGAGGTAGACCACAAATCTTCCTGACTCCAGACTAGGTGCTCAATCTACTGTACCACCTCACTTCCTTTAAGAAAGGCACATGTTTGTCTCCATAATTTACTTTTTTCTTATCTTTTTACCTCTCAATTTTTTATTTTTCAAAATTTTTACTTAATGATAAAATAAAATAAAAATAACTTTATTTTTTTCCAATTACACATAAGGATAGTTTTCAATATTCATTTCTATAAAATTTTGATTTCCAAATTATTCTCCGTCCCTCCCCTCTCCCCAAGACAGCAAGAAATCTGATATAGTTTACACATATGCAATCATATTAAGCATGTTTCCATATTAGGCATGTTGTGAAAGAAGAATCAGAACAAAAGGAAAAAAACATAAGAAAGAAAAATGAAAAAACAACTAAAAATAGTGTACTCTGATCAGCATTAAGACTCCATAGTTCTCTCTCTAGATGTGGTTAGAATTTTCCATCATGAGTCTCTTGGAATTGTTTTGGATCATTGTATTGCTGAAAAGACCTAACCCTTTCATAGTCGATCATCATACAGTGTTGCTGTTGCTGTAGACAATGTTCTCCTGGTTCTGCTAACTTCACTCAGCCTCAGTTCATGTAAACCTTCCCAGGTTTTTCTGAAATCTGACTGCTCATCACTTCTTATAGAACAGTAGAACTCCATCACGTTCATATTCACTCTGAGTGCAAATTGAAGTATAATTTCTCACTTTTTATGGCTAATATGGAAATACATTTTGCATGATTTCATGTGTATAGTTGATATTGTATTGCTTGCCTTCTCAGTGTGTGGGGGAGGGTGTGGGAAAAAGAGAGAGAATTTGAAATTCAAAATTTAAAACAAGATTACTAAAAACAAATAAAGAATAAATTATAATGCTGAAAATATTTTACAAGTTCCTAGAATATACTAGGTGATCCTTGACCTCAAAAACCTTCGATTATAATGTTAATAGTTTGCTTAAATAGACCAGGTTGCTACTCTTTAAAATTCCATGACATATACAGCTGATTCAGAAATTACTTCTAGATCAAGAAACAGTCATTTCTTGTCATTATAATTAATTTCATTTGCTTTAATGTTATTCAGTGCTTGACATGTCTAGTGTCCCCTGACTATTCTGAAAGTAAATATTCATGACATAAGTGTAAACCTTCAGTTTAGTCTATAATCCTCATATTTCACTCTCTTGAACCATATTTTCCTCCATCCTAATTGTTTAAGGCTTTCTTTATTTACTTTACAGGATTTTACTGAGTTCTGCATTGAATTTCTTTGTCTTTTCATCTTCTACGACAGATACTGGCTCATAAACCCCAATTGGAGCAGGTGGGTGACATAAGGGATAGAGTACCAGACCTGGAGTCACTAAGACTCAGCTTTCCGAGTTCAAATCTGGCCTCTGAAAATGACTGGTTCTAAGTTAATCCTATTTGCCTCAATTCCTTATGACTCTAAACAAATTCTAGAGCACTCTGTTGTGTTAGACATTCCCTGCTGATCTTCTAAGTTTTCTTTGGTGTCTGTGAGCTGAGTAGAAACTACCACTGCTGCCAGTGACTTAGTCTCCTTGAGGACTGCTCCAGGCTCACTGGGGCCAGGTCTGCACTGGCACAGCCCATGCTTGACTGCAGTCCTCTCTAAGCCTGGCGCAACAGATTTTCCCTGCCAACCTCCTAAGTTTTCTTGGGCTGGAAATTTGTTTCACTCAGTCTTTTTATGGGTTCTGCTGCACTAGAATTTGTTTAGAGTCATTTTAAAGGTATTTGGAGGGGTTTGGGGGAGAGTTCAGATGAGTCCTGCCTTTACTCTGCCATCCTGGCTCCACCTGGGTCCTCCTGCTTCTAAGGCTGACACTCTATCTATTGTATCACATTGCCTCTCTTCTAAATGACGCGATGTTGTCACCAACCTGGCTGACAAAATTTCATGATTTGGGTTCATAGAAGAACCAGTCCTCTCCATTTCCTTTCCTTTTCATTCAAGATTTCCAGAGGCAAAGAGGTATTATAGAAAAGTTTCTCCAATAAAATTTGAGCACCTTGAAGAAAAGGATTTTCGCTTTTGCTTTTCTATCCCAGAACTTTGGACAGTACCTAACATAGGAGAAACTTAATCAATGCTTATTGAATTGAATGTAAATCTATATACAGAGACAAAGACAGAGAGAGTGAGTCCCCTCAATTATAATCTAAGGTTTTTGAGGGCAAGGATCACTTAGTATATTCTAGGAACTTGTAAAATATTTTCAGCATTATAATTTATTCTTTATTTGTTTTTAGTAATCTTGTTTTAAATTTTGAATTTCAAATTCTCTCCCTTTTTCCCACACCCTCCCCCACACACTGAGAAGGCAAGCAATACAATATCAACTATACACATGAAATCATGCAAAATATATTTCCATATTAGCCATAAAAAGTGAGAAATTATACTTCAATTTGCACTCAGAGTTCATCAATTTTTCTCTCTGGAGATGGATAGAACTTTTTCTTAAATCATTGTATTAGATTGAGTCCTCAAGTCTTTCACAGTTGATCATCATTCCAAACTTGGTATTGGTGTACACAATGATCTTTCATTTCTTCTCACTTCATTTTGCTCATATAGGTCTTGTCATATTTTTATAAAAATCATCCTGCTCATCATTTCTTATAGCACAGTAGTATTTCATTACAATCATATACCACAACTTGTCCAGAAAGTCTCCAATTAATGGGCACCCCCCTCAATTTCCAGTTCTTTACCACCACAAAAAGAGCTGCCCTAAATATTTTTATACACCTAAGTTCTTTCACTTTTTCTTTGATCTCTTTGGGATATAGAGCTAGTAATGATATTGCTGGTTATGCAGTTTTATAGCCTTTTGGGAATAGTACCAAATTGTTCTTCAGAATGATTGGACCAGTTCACTACTCCACCAATAGTTCATTAGTGTACCTATTTTTCCCTCATCCACTCTAGCATTTGTCATTTCTGTTAGGTATGAAGTAGTGCCTCAGAGATGTTTTCATTTGCATTTCTCTAATCAATAGTGATTTAGCATGTTTCATATGACTATAGATGACATTGATGTCTTCTTATGAACATTTCCTGTTTACATCTTTTGACCATTTATAAATTGGAGAATGGCTCTTATTTTTACATATCTAATTCAGTTTGATAAAATTCACTGAAGAAAAGAACTCGAAAAGCAAAACTGGCCAAAATACAAAATCTCACAAAAGAAAATAATTCTTTAAAAATTAGAATGGGAAAAGTATCACCTGATGACTCTATAAAACATCAAGAAACAATTTAAAAAGTCAAAAGAATGAACAAAAAGTGAACTATTTCATCAGAAAAACAACTGACCTGGAAAATAGATTGAAAAGAGATAATTTAAGAATTATTGAACTATCTGAAAGCCATGATCAAAGAAAGAGTTAGACAGCATCTTTCAAGAAATTATCAAACTGTCCCAATATCTTAGAAAAACAGGGTAAAATAGAAATTGAAAGAATCCACTGATCATTTCCCAAAAGAGAAATGAATTTTCAGAATGAAAACTCCCAATTTCTAGAGCCCCCAGGTCAAAAAGAAAATATTTCAAGTGGTTAGAAAGAAACAATTTAAAAATTGTGGAGTCACAGTCAGGATCACACAAGATTTAGTGGCTTCCCCCTTAAAGGAGCAGAGGACTTGGAACATATTTCAGAAGGTAAAGGAGCTAGAATTACAACTAAGAATAACCTACCCAGCAAAACTGAGTCCCTTATGGGGAGAAAATTGATATTTAATGAAATAGAGAACTTTCCAACATTCCTGATGAAAAGACCAGAGTTGAATAGAAAATTTGACATTCAAGCACAAGACTCAAGAGAAACATAAAAAAGTAAACATGTGGGTAGAAGAGTAGCCATATGGGACTCAATAAAGTTAAACTGTCACATTCCTATATGGATGATACATAAGATGATACATGTAACTCCTAAGATCTTTATAATTATTAGGGCAGTTAAAAGGAATTTACATAGATAGAGGGCATGAATATGAGTCAATTATGTTAGAATAATCTCCAAAAAATAATAATAAGGAATGAGAAAGACAGGTGTACTGGAAGAAGGAGAAAAGGAAAGGGAGAATGGAGAATATTTTCTACACATGAAAGAAGTACACAAGGAAGAACCTTTACAGTGGAGAGTAAAATGAGAGAAAGTGTTGGGCAATGCTTGATCTTCATTGGAATTGGAATTGGTTCAAAGTGGGAAGTATATATGTACACATTTAGTTGTGTAGAGAGATGTAACTTACCAAATAAAGAAATAGGAGGGGAAGAAAATAATAAGAGGAGGGGATGACAAAAGGGAGGGAAGAGTAAGAGAGGGATAAAGGCTTCATTTCTCAAATATATACTTAGTATAGGACTGAGTCAAATTTATAATTTAAAAAAAGTCACTTTTGTAGCTTTTATAGTCAAATTATTTTTTTTGTTCCTTGCTCATTTTCCCAACCTATTTATCAACTTCAAATTTTATGTTAAAGTTGAGCTCCGCTCCCCTGGGAGTGGGGAAGCACTGTGCCAAGCTTCAGGCCTTTTTGTGACTCTGTTCTGGGGGGGCAGTGTTCTGCAAGTTTTTGGTTCTTCCAAAGTGTTGTGATCCTGGAAGAAATAAAGTCACTGCTCTCCTGGTCTGTGCTGTGGTCTTACCTAGGAAGAACTGGTCCTCTACAGCTGCAAGAACTAGCACTCCTCTTTGCCTCAGAACTGTGACCTGGATCCCTGTTCCCTTGTGACTGACCAATACCCCTCTCTGCCCTAGAACTGTGACCCATAACTACATATGGACAACAGAATTTCTAATCAGCACTAGCTGTACCTTGTGCCAGCAAAGCATTCCCTGTTATCTCTTTTTTACCTTTGCCATCTCTGGGCTGAGAGCTCCGAAAGCTGCTGCTGTTGCTGTGACCACTGTTCTGTACTAGGAACTTTTAACATATTATTTTTCATTCATTCATTTATTCATTTATTCTTATGCTTTGCCCAGGATCTCACAGCATGCCAGGGGCAAAGTTGGGACCAAAATAAAAAACTAGAATAAAATCCCTTAACTTTGCTCCTCAATAAATATTTCTTAAGAAAAGTGGATATTCAGTCTTTGGTTTGTTTTATGTTGGACTTGGGTATGTTGTAGTTTTTTCATTGGAACTAACCACATAAAAATCCTTTGTTTTTTCTCTCCTTTATGAATTGAACCCTAAAGATCACTGCCCTATAATTCTAACATTCCCTACTTAAAGAATCCTCTGCTAGAATATCTCAACTCCTTCTAGGAGACCCACTGTTACATCAGATAAATCTTTCCCCTTGTCTTGTCTTCTC
Organism: Potorous gilbertii; assembly: GCA_028658325.1. Taxonomy (NCBI): domain Eukaryota; kingdom Metazoa; phylum Chordata; class Mammalia; order Diprotodontia; family Potoroidae; genus Potorous; species Potorous gilbertii. Next base: position 269,730,075 of record CM053771.1, on the reverse strand, counting down.
TGAAGCTCTCAGATAATGTCTCCTTGCCATTCCGAATCCTGGAGACTTAGGGATTCACATAGCACTTAAGTCCTTAGAAGCAGGACACAGGAAACTAGAGCAAGAAGGAAACTTAGAAATTATTTAATCCAACCAAATCATATAAGGAATCTGAGGCCCAGAGAAGTGAGGTAATATGCCTAAAATGACAGAGTTCCTTGTTACTGGTTCATGTTCTTTCCACTGTACCACACACTATATCCCTGCTTTTAGGATCCATGCACTTCCAGAAATTCTTCAACTAGGTCCTCCCAATTGCAAGCCCACAAATAGTTGTCTACCACTTCACTTTCTACAAAAGGAAGAAATAGCAAACAGACCATGTATCAAGAAACTAGTAAATATTTATCTGATCAGACGAGCACAAATGAAATATAACTACCAGCAAGCTCTCTTGGGAAAAGGGAAAAAAAGGATAATGCAACCTGTTTTTTGAGATAAAATGACATTGTCATATTGTGTATGAAACTGCAGGATTTTGTGGTGGTTTTCTCTTTTGCTGGGAGTTGTTTGCTATAAAGTACAAGTTCCAAAATTTTTAAACTTCAGAAGGAAAATATTTGCAACATCTCCCCCTGCTATGGATAAGAAATGTGATTTTTTTTTAATTTTGAAAGAATGTGAGTTGTTTGGGATTGTAGGTTTGGTTTTTTTAGGGAAGAAAAATCTGTGAAATTAGGATTTTAAAAGTAACTTTAAGAGAAGACTTCCACTTACCATTCTTTTCTGGGGAATAATACTAAGGAAAAGTGTCTTGAGTGAACAAAGACAAGGTGGTTTTAATCAAACATTTGATTATATCTACTATGTGCCAGGTACTGTGCTAGGCAGTGTGGATATGATGACAAAATTGAAAACAGTTCCTGCCTTCAAGGAGCTTGTCTAGCTGGAGAATACAATACGTACATATGCAAAAATAGATGGAGACAGAAATAGATATATTGTATATATGTATATGTAAATATAATTGTGTGCACCTATGTATATGTATATATCACTGTTGATGCATGTCCATTTTCAAAGAGGACCAACAGCACCAGGAATGCGATGTCTTGACTAGTGAATAAATTGGATTTAAGTGAGGCAGGGCTGTGCAAAGTCATAAGCCTCATTCTTTTCTACAGGATCATTTGGTGTCCAGTGAAATGACATAGGTGAGGACAACTGGACTGATCCAGGATGTAGTGGGAGTGCTCAGGTCTTTTCCAGGTCTCAGTTTGTCTGAGGCAACACCCACTCAGTGATCAAAGGTTGGGAAAGAACAGAAGCAAAAATTGGCCTAGTTTGCCTTCACAAAAGAATCAATCTGAAAGGGGAAAATCCTCAGGGTTTCTGGCCAGAACAGCAACAATTGCTATTTACACTCACTCTGAGCCATCAAACCTAAACAAAGAGCCACATGTATACATACATATGATACAAGATGGTTTATAGAAGTTTTAAATTAAGTCTTGAAGAAAACTAGAGAGTCTAAGAGGAGAAGGTGAATCCCAGACATGGGGGACACACCGTGCAAAGGCAGACAGAAAGAAACTATTCCCCTGATGCCCTTCTTAAAGGTTACTTAGATTTAGACTGCCCTAGGGGTTACAGGGGAGAAACAAAGCTGATTCAGCTACTCCCCAACACCCTCAAATGACTAAATGTGGAAGAAGCTGAAAAAAAAAAGAAGTCCAGACAAAGGTCAGGAAACTTGAGTTCCAATAACTTTCCTTTTCTGCCTCCAAGTCACTGTGTGACATCAGGCAAGCCCTCTCTGGGACTCAGTTATCCATGTGCAAAATGGCCATAAACAAAAAACATAACAATGGAAAAAATCCTCTTCCATATACAACAGAATTGTTAACACAGTAGTTCCAAAAGGAAGGGTATATAAATGAGTATATCATAACCAAGTAATCTCAAACAGCAATTTCATTTTAAATTTATAGCATTATTACTATGAGACTGTAGCTTTTCTTTTGTGAATGTCTTTAGCCCTATTACAAATTCATATCTGAACAGAGTGAGAAGTAGGCCTATTTGGCTGAGTATTGGGAACTGAAATCCCTGTCATACTCCATATGGAGAAATTTGCCCAGCTACAATGGCCTCATGGATGCTTGCCCAACTTTGGAGTCAGAGAATGTTTTAAAGTCACTGTAGAGTTCCTAGCTTTGACTTGAGCTAAGTCTAATAAACTAGTACCATGTTGAGTTCATTCTACTGCCTCATTCTGCCTTCCAAAAGTCATTGGAAAAAAAATTTTCAAGTTCTTATTTTTCTAGCTCATTCTGTGTTCATTTTGTTTATGCCAAGTCAGAATAACTTGATGTTTGCAATCCTTAATGGTTATGACACATTAATTCATCTTGAATGGGTCTAGATGGTTTTCCAGACTCGGACAGGGCTCATCAGGATTCTACATTAGTTTTCTAATGCATAGATTACATGATGACTATTAGCCCATAAAGCAATGTGTATTTTATAGTATGCACTATATTAAATCACCAACAAAAATGGTTATAGAATATAAGCCTCTTGGGAACAAGACTGTTTTCTTTCATCATCCTATCAACAGCAATAAGCACAGCATACTGCACATAGTAGGTCAGACATTTAAATATTTATTCAATTGAATTTATTTTCAGAGTATATGCACATGCTGAGGTGCAAATATACTTAGCTGTCACATACACACTCATACATGCGCCCCTCAATTTGTACTTTGTATTTTTTCTGCATGAAGAAATCCAATTGTACTGAAAGGAAATGAAGCATCTGTCCTATCATCATCATTAGAGCTCTATTTTTATATGTCATTATTACCTGTGTTACAGTAGATTGCATTACTAAAAACCCAGTCTCTGCTTCACTTATGCCAGTTGAATGCCATGCCAAACTCATCTAATGACAATCTTGCCCTCATTTCTATACTGGTGACTAAGATAGCAATCCCTTTAAAAATAGTGCCCTTGTCTTTGTGCCTGGCTAATGTTGCAATGCACACTACAAAAGAAGTACCAAATGAGCAGCACAGAGAGCAGGGGCTAGAAAATCATCCAAGAATAATATCTATAAAGTGACAATGTTGTACAGTCATCTGCAGAATTTAGCCAGTGTAGACAGGTTATCTAGATCATTGGGATAGGAACTTCTTTTCCTGTAGTGGCATATTTAGAGGTTGCAGGTGAGGGTTATTTATATTGAATTATCTTAGCTAATTGCCTCAAATATCAGTATTGTACTACTTATTTAAATAAAAAGTAGAAACATCAAGAGGCCAGCAGGTAATTTGGGAATGTTCAGTCATTTTCAGTCATGTTCTGTGAAATTTGGATTCAGTCAAAGGGCCCCACTTGAGGATCTATCTGGAGGGTCACCTGTGGCCTCAGGGCCTGCAGGTTCCCCACTCCTGATCTAAATGATCTCTAAGGTTTCTTTCAGCTCTAATAAATAGTCTAAGAATTCTTACAATCTAATAAGCCCTGGCTGAGCATGGTAACATATTCCTGTTTTTCCAGCTACCAGAGAGGCTAAAGCTGAGTATCTCTTGAGCTCTAGAGTTCTGAGATGCAGGAGGCGATGCCAGCTGAATGTCAGCCCTAAGTCTGATTTTAATATGATAAACCCCCAGGATCAAGGGGCCACCAGGTTGTCTAAGGAAGAACAAACCAGCACAGGTCAAAAAGTAGAGCAGCTAAAGGGATCTATGCCAATGAAAGTGGGATAGGTTCCCACTATTACTTCCTATTACTAACCTTATTACTTCCAGACTGTGTGAGATAGGGAGTTTCAGCCTTTAAAAAAAAATGAAGTAATATCCCCCCTCCCTAGCTCATCGAAAGCCAGAAGGGTTGGGGAATAGGTCATTCTTCTTGCCTCCCTGACAGCAATGCTGCTCTTGCCAAGTGTGGAGGCTCCAGACTTTTGGGAGGATTTCAGTGACCCTAGATGAGGAGGGAGAACCAGATGACAGAGAGCTTTTTCCTTGGTGAGTCCTTAGCCCCTAGTTGTTGTATTTAGGGAAAAATTTGTAGTCCCAATTCCCTTTTATGGCAAACTTTGATAAAAAAAAAAAATAAAGAGTTTTTCTATCAAGTTTGAATTTGGAAATTATGAGCCAAGCAGCTCTAATGTACCTATTTAAATAAACTCACAAAAGTGATGTAACTACCAGGATTTAAGAACAAAATCTTTACTGCTAAACGGCAAAAAATAAAATAAAAAAAGAAATAATAAAATCAGATGGTGAATATTTCAAATGAGTATCACTGAATATCACTCTCTGGTTCTTAAGGCTACTTATGGCAATGAAAAATTTTCAGTTCCTTCTTAACTAACTACATCTATTCTTTGAACACCAAGATTTTTTCATTGCCTCCCCCAATACTATTTACAAAAGTCTTGAGCCCAGAAGCTATGACTTTTACAAAAGACAACTTCAGCTGCTCTATTTATTGTTGATAGTAACATCTGCATTATTTGCCTGATTAAACAGCACATCTGGAGTTCCGGCTGTACTAAGAACGAGTCTCAGGGAGGCAAGTTGGGAATTGTAGATTCTAGAGTAGGGTCCTGCAACCTTTCTGTCAAATTCCCAAAATCTGATTGCTTCCTCCCAAGATGCCAAGGTGAAGGGAAGGGGTGGGGAGAGATATGCCCTTTTCAGCTGGTCATAAGCCTAGTCTCCATCTATGTTTTGAAAATTCCAGACATATAGGATTATGTGTCTGCTTACTCCTTCTACACACTAGGATGACAGATGGCTGACATCATTGGCTGGCAGAGGGACTGTCTTCATTAAAGGCCACAGAGTCAAAAGAGGGAGGCAAAAGATGACTGACTGATCTTCAGCAAAACTGTGAACTAGATGAATCTCGTTTTTTACATCTTTCTAATTCCCCTTTTAAGTCCATCTCTGTGTTTCTGTTGTTCTCTCTCTCTCTCTCTCCCTCCCTCCCTCCCTCCCTTCCTCCCTCCCTCTCTCTCTCTCTCTCTCTCTCTCTCTCTCTCTCTCTCTCTCTCTCTCTCTCTCACACACACACACACACACACACACACACACACACACACACACACCTTTCTTCCTGCTTTGAGAATCTGGTTTATTCTCAACTGTCAAATAATCCTTTAAGACATTTTATTAAAATGTTCTAAGGTGTCACAGCTTCCAGGGCTATTTGAATTTAATAAGAAACTTTGAAGAACAGAAGGCCCTCAAAACCCAAAGGGATGAATATCGGGGTGAAATTCCAGGAACTCTGCCAGGTATAATGAGGAAAAACCACACTGTGTAGGTGGCCACCTACTCCACATATCACCTAAGGCCAGCCTTGACAATAATCCTAGACTTCTGATCTTGTTTTGTTTCAGTCCAGATAATGATGAGGAAAATTAAAAACACTTAGCAAAATTAAGATATCCAATGTCCCCCATTGCTTCCCCACCCAGATACACACAGAAGGAAATTAATTAGTTCGACAAGATTTTATTTTTCCCACAGCCAAGCTGTATTCCTGAAAGCCACTATAACAAGGGAAGTCTGGATGATAAAATCCAGTGTTTTACAGGTATAAAAGTGATATAATTTTCTAAGTTTAATTCCCTACCTTTCCCCACCCCCACCAGATACATTTTCCTTTGTCCTTTTAGACAATAAGAGTATATGCATCTTTCTGCAAGGTGCTAATAGTTGTTGGTACTAACAGTATATGCATCTTTCTGCAACATAGAAACAAGTGGGTTTAGCACCTGGTTACCAAGAAAAAAATAGCTAAAATAGGAAACTGTAAGAAGCTCACCTCGAGAGAGTGCCTCCACAGCCTACCTTACACTACCTTCCCCACCACCTCCTCTGGCAGCAGTGTCCCTGGCAACAGCCTTGGGGTGCCCCAGAGTGCTTTCCCACCTTCCACTGAAAGTATTCGGCAATGTTTTATATAAAACTCTGGGCACTGGTTTCTAAAATTTCTAGTTGTAGCTCTGCCAAAACACTTCCATGAGGAGAAGTGTAGCAGTGCACCTTGAATCAGTCTTACACAAACGGAGCCTGCAGAGGCAAATAAATTGAATCTGAAATTATAATATATAGATCCTTCTGAGCTTGAAGTTTCCTGAATTCTTATTCCATATTCTCCGGTGTTAGATGACAACTAACTAGTTTGGGTGAAAGCGTAAGTGTGAATAGGTAGTTAACTGGCACATGGATAGAGTGCCTGGCCTAGGGTTACCTTTGTGAGTTCATATTTGGCCTCAGTCATTCACTAGCTATGTGCTTCTGGGCAAATCACTTAACCCTGTTTGCTCCATATCCTCATCTGTAAAATGATCTGGAGAAGAAAATGGCAAACCACTCCAATATCTATGCCAAGAAAACCCCAAATAGAGTCATGAAGAATAAGATGTGACTGAACACATATGCTGAATATATGTATTTATATGTATATACCTGTGATGTCAAAAAACATTTTATCTATCAGCATTTATTGAGTGTTCACAAAGTGCTGTAAACATGTTAAAAATCTGACCTGTATTTTCAAGAACCTAACAATCCCGTTAGGAAGACAGACCATAGGCTGAGTACAGGAGACTAAGTGGTGTCTTCCATGCCAAGGCCAAATGTCAGGTAAGGAAAGAGAGATCAGGAGCATAGCCAATGTGGAACTAATCCAGGCAGATTAGATGGGTCAGAGATGGAGGGAACAGGTGAAGATAAAGGAGTTCAGAATGGGAAAAAAAGGAACTGGGGTCTGCTACAATGGGGTGAAAGATAAGGGGAATTTTTAGAGGTCAGAAGCTAAAAGTTGTATGTTTCCTTGTAATGTCATGTTTATTCTGTACTCTCCTGGTTCCTAAAAGCATTCACTGTAGTAACTGCATATTCTACATGTGTGAAAAGAGGGCTAATCAGAAAAATTATTATACAACAATATAGTATCACAGCATAACTACATTATATATTAGCTATAATATGTAGTTATAACAATTTATTTTATAATAATTATGTTTATTATATTTATATATTTTGATTATTTTATAATATGTTGCTGTGTAATAATTATATAATTATATCATTCTATAATGGTTATTATAATATTACTTATAATAAAATTAGAATTAGGTATAATATTATATAATAAGTACCGAATAAGTGATAGACAAGAAGATGGGGTTTAGGAGAGAGAGAGATTCTTGTGGACCAAGGTATGTAGGCAAGGTATTACAGAAGTAGCACTTGATTTGAATTTCAAAAATTATCAAACAGATAGAGAGAAGAGGAAAAAATTCCCAGAAAATAGGAATTATCTTCGTAAAGGCCCAGAGACAAAAATGTGGTATGTGTACAATATAATACGCCACTCATTTAAAGATCAGATTTCTTGAGTAATCTGTCCTTCAAAACACAGTCTTGAACCTAAAACTAAATGACTCGTACAAAGCCTGTGTACTTATATCAGAAACAGAGGCTCTCAGGCCTTCAGACAGTGATGTAGGAGTATCTAATAACTACGATGACTGACCTAACCTTTACATTTTTCTGGGTTCCCCATATGTAAAGCACTTCCCAAAACCTAAGGTATTATTTAAATGCTAGCTGTAATTAGTCTTCCTTGCTTAAAAAAAATAACAGATTAGAAACAGAAGTAAAGAAGAAGAGAAGTTGGCAGATCAAAGCTGACATTCTAAAAAGGTACAATGGACTGAGAGAGATGAGAATGCCAAATGACCATTAGCAGGCTGAGAGTCATCCAATATTGAGCTGGATTTGAGTAGGGGAAAAGAGTTCTAGATCTCAAGATGAAAATTTAAAAATTTAAATGAGAATTTTAAAATGACAAAAATATTTTCATTATGCTTTTTAGTAAGAGTAGGAAATGTGCATACACTTCAGAAAGTATCCACAATGGTTAAATATATATGGGAGGGGTGTTTATGTATACACAGACACATATTATATATACATGTATATATAATATGTATGCAAGTATATGTATATACATATACATAGGCATATATACATACTTGTGTGCACATATATACACATGCTATATATATGAATTATGTATATACATACATACACAGAGATAGTTAGGTGGTACAGTGAATAGAGTGCCAAGTCTAGAGTGAGGAAGACTCTAGCCTCAGAAATCTGCTAGTCACTTAACCCTGTTTGTCTCAGTTCCTCATCCGTAAAATGAGTTTGAAAAGGAAATGGCAAACCCTTTCAGTATCTTTGCCATGAAAACCCTAAATGGGTTCACAAAGGAGGCATGGATAAAAAAAATTATATATAGATATGTGTATGTATGTGTGCATACATATATATATATGTATATATATATATCATTTCATTGCTTAAAGAAATAGATTTCAATTGCCTCAAAAATTTATTTTCAGGACGTAGAAATTTCATTTACCAGTGAGGTTAGATAAATGGCCTATGTCTGTATATATATATGTATATATATATACATATATATAGTTTGGCTAAAAACCTTTGAGGATAGCTGAATTAGACAGGAGAGTTCATGTAAGGATGGGTTATTTAAATTAAGATTTTTGCTTCTTTGCAAATAGTTAACCCTCTGAAATGATATTCAAGTGTAAAAGCTAAAGTACTGTCCTTATATTCATCTTTGCTTCCCAGTAGGTATTTTCCCATATTCTGTGGGTGTGTTGAGAACCTTCAGTAACGAACCATTAGGTGGAGAACATTCCCGCCAGGATAGGCATAATTAGTTACATGATTAATATTAGCAATGACTTTTATAGTACGCTTTCAACTTTTCTAGTTTCTCCTATTAAAAAAATTCCCTTCCTTGTAAGCAGTTGAGTACAATAGAATGAGCACAGTGGGTAAGGAGTCTGTTGAGTTCAATATCAGTTGTGTAATACTGGGGAAATCATTTTATCTCTCTTAGCTTCAGTTTCCTCCTATGTAACATAAGAGAATTGGATCACTTGACCTCTACGTCTGAAAACAACAAGCACTGTTTTTCCTTTATTCATCCTAAATAAATATTTATTAAGTATCTAATGGTCCCAATACCAGGTCCTAGAAATGCAAACTACATGAAGATCTAGTCCCTGCTCTCTAGACGAGTCTAATTTGATTCAACAGCAATAAGCATATCTAAAAAGAATTACTAACAATACCAGATAGCACAGTTTTGGTTCTAAAAGAATAGAAGGAATTAATGGAAAAATTCTTTATTAATATTTACTGGGTAAAAGCACTGTGCAAAACATTCAGAATACAAGCAGAAAAGTAAGACAATTCCTGTTCTCAAGGCTCTCATATTCTAATGAAAGACACAACACCACAAGATTTTGATGGAAAGAACTTTGTTTCCTGGACCAGTAGTTGTGGCTGCAGCACCCGTGAGCATTCCGGAGAATAATTTGGAACTATGCCCAAAGGGCTATAAAACTGTGCATGCCCTTTGACTCAGTAATACCACTATTAGGTCTGCATCCCAAAGAAATTTTTAAAAAGTGGGGGAGGGAGAGAAAGGACCTACATACGAAAATATTTATAGCAGTTTTTTTTGTGGTGGCAAGGAACTGGAAACTGAGGGATGCCCACCAATTGGGGAATGGCTGAACAAGTTACGGTATACGATTGTTATGGAATATTATTGTGCTATAAGAAATGATGAGCAAGACAGTTTCAGAAAACCCTAGAAAGACTTACATGGACAATGCAAAGTGAAGTGATCAAAACCAGAAGAACAGGATACATAGTAACAACAATATTGTACGATGATCAACTGTGAATGAGTTAGTTATTTTCAGCAATATTATGATCCAAGACAATTCCAAAGGACTTAGGATAAAAATGCTATCCAACCTCCAGAGAAAGAACAACATCCAGACCAAAGAATACCTTTTAAATTTATTTTTCTTGGTTTGGGGGGAGGTGGTTGGTCTATGCTTTCTTTTACAACATGGTTAATATGAAAATGTTTTAAATGCCTGCCCATGTATAGTCTATATTAAATTGCTTGACTTCTCAGGGAGAGGAGAAAGAATAGAGGAAGGAAAATAATTTCAAACTTGAGATTTTAAACAAATGTTAAAATTATTTTTTCATGTTATTGGAAAAAATATTTTTAAAAAGAAAAGAAAAACAAATTTGAAAGACAACTTAAATCAATCAACAGTCAGTATCAATTATGATTTCCCCAAGGAATGGTAAGGAAACATGGAACCTACCTTCTGACAAAAGTCAGAAACTCGGGATACAAAATGAGACATAGATTTTTGGACAAGGTCATCATGGGACTTTGTTTTGCTGCACTATCCATATCTGAGATAGATAATTTATTTTTATTTCTTTAAGTGGGATGGGTGGGATTACCAAAATGAAAAAAGGAAAAGAAAAAAAGTAAGAAAAGATCATTGAAGTGTATTTTAAAACCATAAAAAGGAAATAGAACAAAAGTTAATAGGAAACATAGACAAACAGGATAGCTTTGAAAGAAAAACAAGTTAGATGTATTACATGCTTTAAAAGAAAAGAAAATTATTCATGATACAGATTCATGATTTCATTATTCTCTTTTCTATTCTTTGTCTATGGAAATGCTTTTCCTGTGTGGCTTGGGTTAAGTTCAGTTTATAAAAAGAAAAAAAAGAAAAAACCCCATTTCTAAATGTTTCTAGAATTTACCTAATAAAAAGAGATTAGCATAATGTACATAATGTACATTTGTACATAATGTATACAATGTACATTCTCCCATTTGTCCAGTGCCATTTTCAAGTTTATTATACTTATGGCCAGGGAACCAGTGGTGATTAGAAGATTCTTCTTACTTTTTGTGGTAGCAAAAAACTGAAAACAAATTGAGTGATCATCAGTAGGAAAATGGCTGAACAAACTGTAATATGTGAATGCAACTGAACTTTAACAGTGGATAAATTTGAAAAATTCAGAGAAAAATGGGAGGATCTGTATGAAGTGATAGAGAGGAAAGAAAGCAGAGCCAGAACAGTGTATCCAATGAAAATAATAACATGAAGGCAAACGTGGAAGGAAGGACATTGGAAATCAGATCAGATCAGCTGGAAATCGGATTGGTCACAAGGACCCATCTTAGCTCCAAAGAACTAGTGCTAACCTCTTCCTCAGTACAGTGATGCTGGACTAGTCAAGAGTATGACAATGCCAGCTCAAACCAAATGAGGAGAGTCCATCCTTAAATTTTCATTGTGAGAATTTACATCTTGAAAATTCACAAAAGCTACAAATCAGAACTTAAGTTATTGATTGTTGGGTTTTTTTATCTAGACCTAAGAAAGTGATAGCAAAATTGTAATAATTCAGATTAAACATTCACCATCACACCACTGACAGTCAAGGAATATCACACCTCTGTGAGTTATTAGATGTTAGGCATTGCTTAATTATTTTTCTTCATTATGATGGTAAGTTCTAAGGGGTTTGGGGCATTGTACAGTTATTGTGAAGTAATTGTGGTGGGGAGAAAAAACAAAAAACCTTTTTAAAAAATGCTTTTTTAAACAGCCTACTTTTGCCCCCTTGGATGTAGTATTAAGATATACAGTGATCATTTGCTTCACAGTTGAGATTTTCTATGTGGGTGCTCAGTGTAAACTGGATAGAAACTGCAAATTCTAACTATGCACTGGTGGTTTACAAATGAATGGTTTACACTTGCTAGAGGAAGGATACATAAGAACTTCCTAAGAGAAAAAGTGTCACTTTGAAATTCGGATTTCAAGAACATTGTTTCTGTTCAGATTGGTTACACTGGTACTTCTAATTCCCTTATTGTGAGATTATAACATATCACCATGGAGAGATTAAGGCCTGACAAATTCATTGACTATATTCTCATTCAGATCAATCTTCTTTCTGGATGTAACTCATTGATTGCCACTGGCTCGGTGGTAGGTCCTATATTAGAGCAACGGTGCCACCTTGCGGCAAGAATTATTTCCATTTGGGAGGACTTACCATGGATGAGAACATTCTTCAGAAACAGCCTCCTTCCTGATCAGGATCCACACTGGCTGTGACCCCACCACAGACTGACTGACACATGATTAACAGGTCATGAGGAATTCCTCCTGAACATCATGTACTGAAGTTTTAAGAGCACAAAGCCATCCTAATACTGAGTGAAACAGGTAGTTGTTCAAATATTCAATTCAAATCAACAAACATTTATCATGTTCCTATAAGAACAAGGTTCCTACAAGAAACCAAGTTAGGAACCAAGAAAGATTTTTAAAAAGTACAAATAATGCCTATCCCTTAAGGATTTTGCATTGTATTTGAAAAGAAAGCTATATTAGAACATGATAAGTGCATCTTGTTGTGTAGTTTTTTCAGTCGTCTCTGACTCTGTATGACCCCATTTAAGGTTTTCTTGGCAGAGATACTGCAGTGGTTTGCCATTTCCTTTTCCAGTTCATTTTGCAGGTGAGGAAACTGAGGAGTTAAGTGACTTGCCCAGGGTCACATAACTAGGACGTGTCCTAGGCTAGATTTGAACTCAGGAAGATGAGACTTCCTGACTTGAGATTCAGTGCCCTAGCTACTGTGCTACCTAGCTGCATAAGTGCATAGGAGGAGTCAAACACAGTGACATCAGAGGTTTAGGTAAGAAAGGATTGCTTACAATTAGTGGAATCAGGGAAGATTTTTAATAGAGAAGGTAGCAACCAAGATGGCCTTGAAGGAAGAAAAGGATTTAGTTTATCTAACTAAACTACCTAACTTAAAAGCATCACAAGGGCAGGGAATCTATTTAATCTTTATAATTCACCAGCAAACAGTAGGTACTTAATAAATGGTAGCTACATTCAATAAATCGGAGGGTTGACTCATCAGAGATCCAGTGTACAATTTATTCCAGAAATTGCAAAATAGCATTTGCAAATGATAAAATGAGTCAAAGAACAAAATGAGTTCAGACTAGCCAGTCATCCAGTTTGGTTAGAATATGGAGTTTGTGAAGGAAACAGTGTGAAATGAGGCTAGAAAAGCAAGTAGGAGACAGATTGTGGACAGCCTTAAATAAAGGTTAAGTAACTGAATTTTGTCTTTTATGTAATAGAGTTTTTAAGCTGGGAAGACATGACCAGACCTTTGCATTAGAAAGATTGCTTTAACCCGCATATGAAGAATAGGCTGAAAAAAGGAAAAACTGGAGCCAGAAAGATCAGTAACAGACTGTTCCAATAGCCCAAGCCAGAAATACTATGAGTATAGAGATGGTATGGTAATATCGCAAAGAACTGATAGAACTGCGCAACTGACTGGATGAGTCTTACAAACTGGGGAAATGGTAATACCATCAGTAGAAACAGACAGAAAAAGTTGGGAGCATTGGACTAAGAAGGAAGATAATAAGCTCAGATTTAGGCATGTTAAGTTTTGAATGGGATATCCAGGTAGAACCATCAAATAGGTAATTAGATATTTAGAACTGAAGCTTAGATTAGAGAACAAAGTTAGGGATACAGAGTCATCCATACAAAAATAAGTGAAAATATGGGTGTGACTTGGTGAGACAGTAGAGTGTAGTAGATAATGCTAGATTTGGAGCTGGGAAAACCTGAATTCAAATTCCATCTCAAAAATTTATTAACCTTGTGACCCTGGGTAAGTCATTTTATGTCTCAGGGCTTCAGTTTTCTCATCTGTAAAATGAAAGGGTTAGATTCAACTTCTAACCTTTCCAACTCTAATTCTGTGATCCTAAAATCTTATGAATGGCTAAGATGATTAAGGGACAGAATGTATAGAGACGTATAGGGACAGAGAATAGTAATGCATTGAGTAACATACAAAGTCAAGTGGTAGAAGAAGGAAGAGAAATCAGAAAAGGAGACTGAGAAAAAGTTATATTAGAGGTAGCAAGAGAAGTAGGATGGAGAAATGTTAAAGAAGTTAAGGTCAAGAATATAAAAGATTGCAGAAAAATCAAGAAGAATGAGAAGTGTGCCCCAAATGGCACTATGAAAGATATTGGACTCTTTATAGTCCATCCTCCCTTCCGGAGGAAGGGAAACTGAATCTCACCTAAGCTTCATCTCTCTCACCTAAATCACACCTGTTTCTAGCTTTCCTTTCTTACAAAGTAGGCAGAGATTTAATCAGTCATACCCTGATTAGCTAGCTATCTCTTAGCTTAGGAGTAACATAATTGTCCTCAGGTACATCTGGTTCCTTTGGGGTTTTTTTTTAAAGTTTTATGGAGTTTATAGTAGACAAAAAGTTAATATAACAATCAAAATAGCTCAGAGACCACAGTCAGGAAAATTCTCAAAATTCAGAGAGAGGTTTGGGTCTCTTATCCTAATTATAAACTTTATATATCTAATGTACTGTTAGTGGAGATGTGAACTTGGAGCTGTGCCTACAAGGCCATAAAAGTATGCATACCCTTTGATCCAGCAATACCACTGCCAGGTCTATGTCCCAAAGGGATTAGGAAAAGAATCCATTTGTACAAAAAATATTTATAGCAGCTCTTTTTGGTGACTAAGAATTGGAAATCGAGGGGATGTCCATCCATTGAGAAATGGCTGAACAAATTTAGGCATATGATTGTGATGGAATATTATTGTACTATACGAAATGACAAGCAAAATTATTTCAGAAAACATTTGGAAAGACTTCCATGAACTGATACAAAGTGAAGTGAGCAGAATCAGGGTAACATTGTACACAATAATAGCTATATTATATGAGAATCAACTGTGAATGACTTAGCTCTTCTCAGCAATACAATGGTCTAATGCAATCCCAAAGGACTTGAGGAAAAATATTATACATCTCCACAGAAAGAACTGATGTTGTCTGGACACAGATTGAAGCATCCTATTTTTCACTTTCTTTCTTTCTTTCTTTCTTTGTTCGAGTCTTCTTGCATAAAATAGCTAATAATGGAAATGTTTTGCCTGGTTGCACACCAAAAAAAAACCTATATCAGATTCCTTATCATCTCAGGGAGAGGAAATGACAGGGGACTGGGTAGGGAGAGGGGAGAATTTGGAACTCAAAACTTTTAAAAAATATAATAAAAAAATTTTTACATGCAATTGTGGGGGGAAATTTAGAAAAGTTTTTTATATCTCTCTAGCTAATCCCTGGCCTATTTACATTTAGAGGAAACGAGCAAATATGTAAAAGGATAAAGTAGAGTATATTACAATGTCTGCTCCTGGATAGGCACAGAAAGGAAAAATTGGAGAAAGAGTAAACCTTTCCTCAGTCTATAAAGAAGACTGATCATTTCAGTCCAGGTCTTGTACTCTGAGATCCTTGCTAGGTCCTGATGGTCTGCTTTGATCTCTCTGCTCTCCTGCAGCTCAGCCCTCTTTCCCATTTCTTCTTTCATTCGTTGCCTCTATACCACTGAATCTTTTTAATTCATTAAGACCCAGTCAGGGCTAGGGACTGTTGCCCCCACTGCTATTCCTCTTGACTCTTATAGACTTGTTCTTTCCTTTCAGCCTCTATTATAGACAGTGTGCTTTCCTTTAAGAACTCCCAGGAGTCACTCAAGATCACCTTCCATTTCAAAGACAACAATAGTCTCAAATTACTCTCAGGGCTGAGAGAATGTGTGTCCCTATCAACTACAAATCCCAGGATTCCAGTCAGTTTTCGAATCCCTTATTACAAGAATAAGAAGAAACTATAGGATCTGGCAATTAAGTAGTGATAGTATTCTTGAAATGAGGCATTTAAGAAGGCCATTTCATCCTCTGACACCAGAGAGCATGGGTGAAGGAAGAAGACACAGGGAGCTTTGTCAAGGAGATGAAACACGGGAGCCCCAGATGGATGGTTTCTATCTTTTCCAGAAAAGGAGGTAAGGAAAACTGCTAAGAAAGAAAAGAGCAAGGTTTAGGGGCTTGAGGAGGGAGAAGGTCAATATCAGTGACTCTGAATGATATAATAGAGTTGAGAAGAAATGGACAGAAGAGATTGGCAGGCACCTGTGAGGACACAATTGATTTTTAGAGGACCTGATTTTTTTAAATATCTCCAGTAGCATAATGTTCCTCCTGAGCAGGGCAGAGAAGGTCAGAGGAGAATTCAGGGTTGGAAATGAGCAAAGAAGAAAGAGCAGAAGTTTAAAGTGGCAAGAGATTCAAACATTGATGAGCATCTATCAGTTGAATTAGATTGCCAGAGGAGCAAGCCCATGAAGGATTAGAAAGAGTAAGGGAAGAAAAGAGAAGAAAAATCAAGGGACTTGAAGTCATGATGAAAATGAAAAGCAGGTTCAGGACTGAAGGTTGGGAAAAGTGGCAAGACAGGTGATTGTGATCAGAGATGGGAATATCAGACTTTAAGGTACTGAAGGATAAGCAGTTTTGAATGATGGTGAGTTCTAAAGTGTAACATTCCCAAAAGGCAGTTAACATATCAGATATCATTGAGATAAAAGCAGAGATGTACTGGAGTTGGCGCATAGTGGCTTGCGTTAGTCAATTGCTAAATTTGTAATGTAAACATCAGAAGTCAGTAAATGTTACAAATAAGTGCTTATTTACTGTTTTGTTGATTATTGATTTTGGACAAAATGTGAATAATGTAAATTGAACTTTAAAGTATTCTGTGTGCATGGTTCGGTTTTGTTTTCCTGGGAACTGGTTGTTAAACATTTACCATTGCACACCTGCGTAGAAATCACTGCAGCTGAAAAGATTAAAGAATTGTGATGCCATTGTTAGAACAATTGTTCAAATATATTAGTTGATTGATTGATAGATGTACTGTTATATATCTCTAGGATATCCACCTCTGTGATAAAAGCTATAGGAGTTCAAGAGAGAAAGAGAAAACTTAGTCCCCATTCTTGAAAAGCTTAAAGTCTAGTTAGAAAAATAAGACTTTCTTTATAATCTCCTCAGAATCGCAAGTCATTGGTCCAACTTCCCTGATCACCTACCCAGGAGGTGCCTCATAAAAACAACTAATTTCTATAACAAGAAATTATTGACTATGTAAACAGTCCTTCCCCAAAAGCTGAGAACACCATTTCACCTAAAGGCTGACATGGAGGAGGGATTAGACTGGTTCTGGAGAGCTTCCAGAAGTGAGAAGTAGAATCAATATGTAGAGTTTACAATAACACAGATTTTAACTCAAGATAAGAAGAATTTTTTTTAAATCAGCTTTCTAAAGACAGGTACCATTAGCAACTCTATTTAGAAATATTTTTTTAACCTATTTTGGAACTGCATTTACCTGAAGTTAATTTAAATATAAATTTTAAAAACAATCAGAGTTATCTGAAAATGAAACAGACTATCCAGTGAAGTAGTAAGTTTCCTGTCACTGGAGGAATCCAAGCAGGAACTTGATATCAACTTGTTGTGGATATTATTAAAAGGATTTATACATCAACAGAGGGTTGGAGGAGTTAGAGGTCCTCCAGGGACCTCTAAAGTCATCTAATTGGTCCTATTCCATTTTCGTTTTCATCACTGACATGGATAAAGGCAAAGATGGCTTATCTAATATCGTAAAACTTAATCTATTTTACAGGTATAACAAAGCCAGGAAGGATAACTAAAATATTGAATGACAGAATCAGAATCTTAAAGGTGGGCCATGTCTAATGAGATAAAAGTAAGCAAGATTAAAGGTAAATCTGCATAGATTAACGTGGGTTAAAAAAGCAACTATACAACTACAAAACAGAAAAGTTATAGCTAGATAATAATTCATTTGAAATAGACTTGAAAGTTTGAATAGAGTAAAAGTGTAATATGGTAGCAAAAACAAAAACCTAACATTAGTTTAGTCCATATTTATAGATGCATAGGAAAGTGAAAATAATAACATTATAATGTCACTACCCCAATAAGACTGTGTTGCATTCTGGCTGCCCCATTTTAGGAAGATCATTGACAAGCTGATGTACATCCAGAGGAGGATAAATAGGGTTAGAGAGGGGGCTGGAGATCATAAGCTATAAGGATTGGTTGATCAAAATGAAGACATCTAACCTAGAGAAGACTTGGCAGGGTGTGTGGTGGCAGGGCGGGGGGAGGGGGGAACCAGGACTTCAAGTACGTAAAGATCTATGGTGTGGAATGGGGATTACATCTGTTCTTCTTAGTCCCAAAGTGTAGAACTTCCAGGCAAAAATTTGAGATAGATATAGATTTGACATAAAGAAAGATGTCATAACAATTAATAAAGTGAGGTGCCTTGGGAGATAGCTAGAACTCCATCCCTAAGACTATTTAAGTAGAACCAAGATGGCAACTTGATGTCATAGAGGGGATCCCTTCCTGTTCTAACATGAATTGGATTAGATGAAATCTGAAGTCCCTTTGAACTCTAAGATTCAGTGATTCTAAGTCCTTCCAATTCAAAGACTATGAAACTATGATTATAGGTGGAACATATATAGAAAATGGATACCTACAGGAGAATTCAGTCATCAAATAGTTCTTGAGTTAGACTGTGCTAAATGTTTGATGGAGAGGTAGAGGGAGATATAGGAAAATGAAAAAAATATTCCTGTTCTTAGCTTACAATCTTTTTGGAGAGATAAGACTGACACATATGAAACAATGGAAAAATACGTACATATATTATAGGTGTGTATACATATATATACACACATATGTGACTGTATATAATTGTTTAATTTGGCAGTTTAGAGAAGATGGAGATGAATAAGAGCAAAAGTAACCCTGAAAGGCTTCATGAAAGAGCTAGGACTTGAATTGGACCTTGAAAAATAAGCAGTATTTGGATTATTGCTGCTGTTGGTAGGAAAGTACATTTCCTAGTACGTAGGAAAGTACGTAGGAAAACAAAGAACGTTTCATTGACAAAAACTTCATGTCAACCCCAGGCTGCAAAAAGCCTCCATCCATAGCCACTGCATATGCATTGAAAACCCAAAGTGGGCCAATGGGAACATAAAAGGTAGACAGGACCATTGGTTATATATCTCTTTCCAGAGAGAGCCACAGGCATAGATTATAGTCACTTTCTCTAACGTTACCTTCAGATGTGAAGAATAATCATCCAGTAAGTAAATCAATCATAAGTATTTATTAAGTACTTATTATACTCTAGGCACTATGCTAATCACTGGTGCACACTCTACCCCCAATAATTCCTTAGAAAGACAGTGAGTTGGGTGAATTTTGAGAGACATATTCAATATTACCTAACTAAACCTTCATCTAGAATTTTGAGAGACATATTCAATATTACCTAACTAAACCTTCATCTAGTTAATTAATATCATTATTAGATGACATTAATATCATGTTTAGGGGTCTGTAGCTAGGACTCAAAAGGGCTTTTCAA
This sequence comes from Potorous gilbertii, assembly GCA_028658325.1. NCBI lineage: Eukaryota > Metazoa > Chordata > Mammalia > Diprotodontia > Potoroidae > Potorous > Potorous gilbertii. Next base: position 269,710,727 of record CM053771.1, on the reverse strand, counting down.
AAGAATCAGACTAGTTAACAGATTCTAAAAGCAATAAGCCATTTTATTTGTTACATTTTAGGGATCATCACTTAAATGGAGATACCCAGAGGAATATGGAATAGGAAACAAGGATGAAGGAAAGGGACTGGAAAAAATACTCATTCATACCCCCCACCCTACCAGTGACTTCTCCAAAGTAGGACAGTAGACTAATACCCCATGGGGCATTGGGGCTGGTCTCCAAAGCATGATGGAGAAAAGCAGAGATGCCAACAGGGAGCCTGCAGCATGTGATCTTTAGGTCAGGACAAAAGTGAGGAAAGAATCCATTAGTTTTTCAAAAGACTGCTCTGGAGACTTGGCTCAACATTACACCAAAATGTCATCAATTCAATGGGTAGAACTCCTGCATTCTTTCAATATGTAAGCAAAACTTAGGGAGCTAAAGTAGGCCAGGTGTTTCATATGAAGGTGAGGAATCCTGCTTATGCAGGTCCAATCTAATACCCACTTTTGATGTCATAGTCAGGGATTGCCAATTAGGAAATTAGATGTTTCTAGGTTGGAAGGGTTTAGGAATAGAAGGTTCCCAAGTTGGGGTGGGGGAGGGCTGGTCAAAAAGGGAGTAAAAGGTAAGAGATAATAGGCAAGAGGATAGTGATAGCCTGTTTGGTTTTTGTTTGTTTGTTTTTTACTACACTGGGTAGACAACACATCCAATTGTCATAAAATAGCAGGGCTTTGGGGAAGCAGACTAAATCGATCAGTTAGCTTACCGACATTATAGATTGTTTCCTGATCCTGGGCTGATCTTGGCTTGAAATTCCTGCTCTTGTATCTATATTCTCACTCTACTCAACCTCCAGGATTTTAGTACTCTAGAAAAACAAGGTTAATGACCTGACCCAATCTTTGGTTTAAACTACCTTATATCCAGAGTCAGACATTCTTTGCCACTTAGCAACAATAACATTTCAGTTCCCTACAATTAATATAGCATACCTCTTTTCCCAACCTTTAAAGAAAGCAAATACTATCATTTGTTTCTGGGACACTAGAGGATAGAAGATAAATAGAAAGGAAAATTCTCTACTTCAATGTCCAGCAAAATTCTTAAGTCATTTCTTTCTGGAAGAATCCAGTACAATAAGGGGTAGATAAAGTCATCAACAAGAATTTCCGGGAACTATGCCAAGTCTTGGGGGTACAAAGAAAGACAAAAAACAATCCCTGCTCTCAAGAAGCTCATAGTCTAGTGGAGACAAGAATATGCAAACAATTGGGTAAAAACAAAGTATGGACAGAATTAATTTATTCTCAGAGGGATTATCTCAGAGAGAAGGCACTAGCATTAGGAATTGGGAAAGGTTTCTTGCAGAAGGTTGGACTTTAGCAGAAACTTAAAGGAAGTCAGGGAAACCAGGAGGCAGAAATGAGAAGGGAGAGCATCTCAGGCATGTGAGACAGTCAGTGAAAATGGCTGGAGTCTAGAGATGGAGAGTCTTGGGAGAACAGCAAGGAGACTAGTGCCACTAAATCCCAGAGTAAATAAAGGAAGAAAAGCGTAAAACTGAAAAGCTAGGAAGGGGCCAGGTAATGAAGGTCTTTAAAAGTCAAACAGACGATTTTATATTTGATCCTGGAAGTGTTGGGAACTGCTGGAGTTTGTGGAATAGGCCAGGAAGGTGACAAAATCAGACCTGAATTTTAGGAACATCAGCTTGATAGGCGAGTGGAAGATAGACTGAAGCCGAGAGAAATTGTGGCAGACTAAACAGAAGGCTATTGCGATAATCCAGGCATGAAGTGATGAGAGCTTGCACTAGACACAGATTATATCTACAACAAGAATTCTTAACCTGGGGTCTGTGAATTTTTTTTAATATTTTGGTAACTTTATTTCAATATCACTAGTTTCCTTTATATTCCTATAAGTGAGCAACGGGTTTCACTAGACTGCCAAGCGAGTTCATTATATGAAAAAGATTAAGAATTCATGATCTATAGGAAAGAAAAATAAATCAAAGGTGAAATATGTAGTTCTGATTGGCCATGCTCCACATCTACCAAGAACTGTCCAGACTGATCAGTATACATTATGAAGATTTTATGATATCACTCCAATTCAGTCCCTTGTTTTTGCAAATCTGCCTAATATTCTTATTGAAAGAGTCACATAAGTCTGAGTATTCAGAATCAATCAGTCAGCTAGCATTCATTAAGCACCTACTATTTGCCAGGTTCTGTGCTAAGTGCTGTGGATACAAAGTCAAAAACAGTCCCTGTCCTCAAGGAATTCCCAGTCTAATGGTAGAAAACATCTATGTACAAAGACGATACATACAGGACAAATTAGAGAGCAATCAAATTAAGTCAAAGAGTAATCTCAAGGCAAAGGGCATAGGAACTTCAAGGAAGGATTTGAAAGGAGTTCTGAAGGGTGACATTAATTAAAAATAAGAGAAAACTTTGACTGGCAGTATCTGGTTGTTAAGTTGAAAGAGATAAGTCAGGGGCCCTGGCTGACCCAGTTTCTGTATTTTCTCTGTAGATATAAGGTTCTCAAATGGAATTCTTCTGAAAAGCTGAGGAAAGGCAAGAAAAGGGGAATCGATGGTTATTTCTTTAAAGAAGAAAAATCCCGCTGAATGTGCCTATTTGACTCTTTGTGTAACATAGTTAGGATTTGTTATCGTCTATGCAAATGCCTTTTGACATATGCTAACAACCAGAGTAAATGTTAAAGGTTAATGGATAGTGTGGATAAGCAAGGTTCTCCCAGAACAGCTTAGACAACCCTGGAGCCTCTCAGTCTCAGATGACCAATAAATGAAACACAAGTGACCAGGTGGGAGGCACTGGATTGTGAAAGAAAAGAATATATTAACTGAGCAAGGTCAGGGAGAAATGAGGACATTCTGTAGTGCCAGAAAAGAGTTTTGTTTTGTTTTGTTTTGTTAGGATAGGATAAAATCATTCAACTAGTTACTCCTTAAATTAACAGATGTTAGGAAAAACTATGGTTTGTCAGAGAGGAAAATTAAACTAATTTTTAAGGCTTTTTTCCTGAAAAGGAAACATTCCAACTACCAAAAATGAGATCAATTTTTTTCCATATTTTTAACTTCCTACACCCAAAATTTAGATGAACTAGAGCTAAAGCATGATAATTATCTCTGCTCACTCAACCAATCCACCTTTTGGTATTGTAGTTACAGATGAGGTCAAACAATCATAGAACCCCAGCATTGAAAGAAGCTTCAGAAATCTGATTCAATTTCTCTTAAGCAGGAAAATATTCTCCATGCCCATCAACTGGGAAATGACTGAACAAGATGTGGTATATAATTGTAATGGAATACTATTGTGTTATAAGAAATGATGAGCAACCAGCTTTCAGAGAAACTTGGAAAGACTTATATGTACCAATGCAGAGTGAAATGAGCAGAACGAGGAGAAGAGAGTACATGATAACAGTAATATCACACAATGACCAACTATGAATGACTTGGATATCCCTCAGCAATACAATGTCCAAGACATTTCCAAAAGATTCATGATCAAAAGTATATACACATCCAGAGAGAACCAATAACGTCGGAATGCAGATCAAAGCATACTGGTTTTTTTATATTTTTTATCTGTTTTCTTTTATAATATGACCAATATGGAAATTCGTTTTGCATGATTACACATATATAATCTATATCAAATTGCTTGTCATCTCAGGGAGTAGGGAGAAAAAGAAGGTGAGAATCGGTAACTCAAAAAGTTTTTAAAAGAATGTTAAAAATTGTTTTTACATGGAATTGGAAAAAATGAAATATTATTCAAGAAAGAAAGAAAATCATCTCCGCAACATCTGCAACCTTCTTCTTTAATAAGAACCTACTCAATGAGCCAAGTCCATTCTGTTTTTTGGACTGCTCTAATTATCAGGAAGTTTTTCCATATATGGAGTTAAACTCCTTCTCTTCACCATTTCCACTGTACAGACAGAACAATCCCAGATAATTTAAGGAACTCATTGCTAGTCCTTTTAAAAAAAATTATTTTTAATTTCTGGATAAAACAAGCATTTTCATAACAGAGCAATAAAAAAGATGACTAGACATGAAACTGCAAATCTACTATGCACAACTTGCTATTATTTTCAAATATGCAACAAAATTATAAGGTAAATTTTTCTTCCCTCCTCCACCCAGACATAGTCACCTTTAGACACTAATAGGCAGGTACACACACACACACACACACACATACACACATAAAATTGTTCTAGATATACTTCTTTTCATCATTTTTCTCTGGATACAGATAGTATTTTTCTTCATATATTCCTTTATAGTTAATTTGGTTATTTATAATAGACAAAATAACTTATTCACTCCAAGTCATTCTTAAAAGGATATTGCTGTGACTGTATACAGCGATCTCTTGGTTCTGCTCATTTCACTCTTTGCTATTTCATGCAAGTCTTTCCATATTTTTTCTAAAATCATCAAGTTCATCATTTCTTATATCACAGCAGCATTCCATCACAATCTTACACCACAACTTGTTCAGCCATTCCCCAATGGATGGGCATCCTTGCAATTTTCCAGTTCTTTGCCACCACAAAGAGAGCTGCTGTAAACATCTTAGAACATATAAACTCTTTTCCTTTTTCCCTAATCATCTTTTGGAAACAGACCAAGTAGTGGTATTGCTGGGTCAAAGGGGGTAGGTAGTTTAATAATTCTTTGAATGTAATTCCAGATTGATCATCAAAGTGGTTGGATCATTTTACAATCTGTCAACCCAACTATCTCCTTGTCATGCTACCTTGCAGACTTGATCTCCATAGACCACATCCTGGAGTAGTTAATTCACTCAATTTGGGAAATCCTGCCCTGGTACTAAACTGTCCTGATTAGTGAATGAATGGATATAGGTAGCTTCTTTATCTAACTCAGTTTAGATCACACCTTGCTTTACTTCCTATCCAGCTCATTCATCAGGCTTCCAGGTACAGAATTTCCCTAGGAACACAAACACCTCCCTTATGCCTTTGCTCTAGAGATAGCTATGAAATCAAGACTACCATTGCTTCTGGAAAGGGCCCACCAATCAGTTTCCCTGTGGATACAATCACTACACCTCAAACATGCCAGACCAAAACACTCATTCTTGACTACTACTTCCTACTACCATGTAGGTCATCTCCCTCTACTAACCGTTAGCTCCTTGACACCACCATTTGTCCAGCTTTTGAATTGGTGTTACTAGCATTTAGTACAGTGTCTGGAACATAGCTAACATTTTAAATGCCTTTCATTACTTCACTCATGAGCAACACTGAAGATAACTGGTAGGAGATATTAGGGATCAACTATAAGAGAATGTTGCTTAGAGACTGGACATTAATTTACATTAGGAAAGGAAGATTCCCTGTACCTGAGCTAAGGATTTCAATGTAGGGAAAGAAAGAAAGGGGGTGGTTATCAGTTTATTTTTATACTTTGACAGACCTATTATTTCATAATACCTGATGATGATAACCAGCATTTATGTAACACCATAATGCCTTCAAAGCACTTTATACGTGTTATCTCATTTGATCCACTAACAGTAGCCTGTGAGATAAGTGCTTAGGAAAAAACAAAAATAATAAAATCAAAGTGAATGCTGGGTAACTGTAATGATCAAACTTAACTCCAAAGAAAAGCTATGAAAATGCACCTTCCTCTCATCTTTGCAGAATGAAAGGTCCGTGGTTGTGGAACGCTGCAAATGACATCAAACTTTACTGATGTTACTTTCATGTATTTTTTCTTTTGTATTCTTTCTTATCAGGACTGAACATAGGGTAGGAGGGGGGAGATATATTGGGAGATGAAAGTGATTTTAAATAAAAAATATCAACAAAAATACAAAAGAAACCAATAAATATTTATTAAATGCCTACATAAGATAACTTCTTTCTTAGGCATAAATTTGGAAGGAGTTAGAGGAAATTTTTCAGAGAAAAGAAGCATTTCTATGCCTTTCACATTTAGTTTAAGGTGCCACTGAAAAACATATAGGTTAATATGTCGAGCTTGAGAATTTTCATTTAAGGTATACAATGAAACCAAATCAGAGTTTTCTACTTCAAATTCAGAAAGCACATCTAATATGGGTTAGAAGTGCAATTAAATGGGATTTTTCTTTCATTGCTATTCATATAACTTTTTCTTGGAGCTGTCACTAGTATAAGGTGACTGAAGCTTTGCTCCTAGTAGTGGTGTTGAAGAGGAGACAAGTTATACTTCCTTTCCTCTTCTGATCCGTATCACACACATACTCTCACACACACACACACACACGCACACGCACACCAGCCATGACAAGAAGAGACAACCTGTCCCAGCCCTACGGCACCTAAAGTCAGAGTGTCCTCTATGCTGGCCCTGAACCCTATCAACTAAATTTCTCCAGCTATAGTTCCAGCTTTCACCTCTAAAAATGGACTATTTTGAAAAATCCACAATATGGAACTTTTATATTACTACTTTAAATAGAGCACTGGGCCTGGAGTCAGGAAGACCTGAATTCTAATTCACCTTCTGACACTTACTAATTATGTAACCCTACGCAAGTCACTTAACCTCTGCCAACCTCAGCTTTTTCAATTATAAAATGACAATAAAAACACCTGCCTCCTGGGATCATTGTAAGGACCAAACAAGATAATATTTGTGACGTCCTTAATACGTATGGCAGGTGTTACCAATAAATGCTTATTTCCTTCCCCTCCCCCTAGTCTCATGCAAACCTAGTATGCACTTAGCACATAATACTTGGCATAAATACTACTTATTATTATTAAACTGTAATACTATACTATTATACTACAAAGTATTTTCTAATAAAGAGGTTAAAACTGTACAAAATAATTGTAATTATATCTTTGTCAAAATAAATATGTATTAGGGCCATACGCCAAAAGTAAAATATTCTAATCTCCCATTCTGAATTACATTTTGATCTTAAAACCGCTATTAACCATTAAACTGTTTCATTGGCTATAAAATGGAAATAGTAATATGTCTTTGCATGGTTTTTTATAGTATTTAACAAGTGTAAGAGATTGTCACTTTAAGGTATTGCTGATTCAGAGGAAGTCGTTCAGTGCTGAAAAGGACCCACAAAAAGTACTTCTGAATAAAGAAAATGAGAAATACATATTTCCTCTGCTGCTCCCTTTCATTTGAGAGGGAAAAACAGAAGGGAAAGATGAATTATGCAGCTATTTGGCAAAAAACTCTGTTTGCTACAAGCTGATTAGTTGATGGATCTACCAACCTGGGGAACTGGCTAGGCTGGTCAGCCTTGCCCAAAGATTCAAACTGAGGTGCTTTGCTGTGAAATCTGTTTGCTAAAAACTAATTGGACTTGGAAATATCCTGATGAGTGATTAGTTGTCTGATTAGTTGTCTGTATTGCCCAGAGAAGGCTGGACTGATGAGTTCTGTAGTTCTCTAGAACTTAAAGGGAACGAGACACCTAAATTAAGAGTGGTCACCCTTTTTCAGTCACCCTTTAGGGGTAATTGTAAGTTGAAAGAGCTTTTGGATGCTTCATCAACTCAAGAGTAGCAGAAAAGAAAATTTGCATGTGGATAATGACTGAGCTCAGAAAAAAAATGGTTACAAGAGAATCAGCTTCCTGAAGTATGAAAGTTCCTGAATGAAACAATGACATCAAAGCCTGTAGTACAATTACAAGTTATCCTGAGCACATGGATTTCCTTATTTGGGTATTTCCTTGCCAGGTTTCCGTAAATGTGTGCTCACTCTTCCCTGAAGATACTGCATTCATCAGTTGAAAAGTTTGACCCAGGTTTATGTATTTATTATTATGTGTTTATTATTCCTAGGGGTAACTAGGTGCCATAGTGGATAGAGTGTCAGGCCTGGAGTCAGGAAGACATGAGTTCAAATACAACCTCAGATATTTATTAGACGTGTGATCCTGGGCAAGTCACTTAACTCTGTTTGCCTCAGTTTTCTTATCTATAAAATGAGCTGGAGAAGGAAATGGCAAACCACTCCAGTATCTTTGGCAAGAGAACTCCAAAAGGGGTCACCAAGGCTTGGACATAACTGCAAGTGACCAAAGAACAATTTACTATTCCTATTTTTGTTTTAATTTGAGGGTATATTTATTATTTCTTTGGTCTTTTCACTAAGTTAAGTGTTTATGTTTCGGATAGAAATGAGTCATCATTGTGATTTGCTGCTGTCTATATGATGACATTCACCAGAGCAGGCTAACATAGTTAAATAAAGGGAGTTTCTTCTCCTCTACCCCACAACAAGCTTATACCTACGACCCTGAGAGAGTTTGAATATAGTTGTGTGATGGTGTTCCTCCTCTGCAAACCTAGATCTGTCAGAGTGAGATCATATTGGAATGAGAAAGTCAGTCCAGAGAGTTAATTACTATTCACATTCTTTGTGTGGATGGTCACCCTACACACATCTTACAAAAGTGGGGAAATTTTTTTCTCAGATTGTAGATACCTAGATATTTCTAATGATCTGTGTTTACATTTGTATGGGAAATATTCCATCACTGAAACAAATCACAACCCAACCACCTTGTAGACAGTCTTTATGTTTGCCATGGGCCCCTAAAAAACTCACCTGACAGTCAAACTTCAGTGATGAACCTCTCCAAACTTAGGCTAAGTCCTTGTTTCCACAAAGATATATGATGAGGCATCAGTGTAGAACTTAAGTGAAGAAAAATCATGAATTTCTAATGTTAATTATATAACCGATTTTCAAAAGTAGGCAAATTACAATAGTATTTTGAAGCAACAAAGAAATGTTTATTTATAAAGGGGGAAAGATAAGGGAAGTTCTTTAATCAGCTTGATGAGCTTAAAGGGTGGTGAACTTTTGTTAAGGATGTTGATTGCATTCATTCTCTCTCTCTCTCTCTCTCTCTCTCTCTCTCTCTCTCTCTCTCTCTCTCTCTCTCTCTCTCTCTCTCTCTCTCTCCCCTCCACCACCACCCCCCACTCTGGATTTGCCCATTTGTAAATCCCCTGGGAGATGACTGAGGACTATTTGGTTGCTCTATTTTGGATCAGAAGCAAATCTTTGATTCAGCTTATTAAAAAGAGTCTTCATTGCAGAATTGATCACTCTTCTGTCCTTTTTCAGAGAAATCTAATGAGCCACAGAGCTAAGAACACATCTCAGCCTTCTTTTGAGGGGTAGCAGAGGAGAAGAAAGTTCATTTAGGCCCATGGTCTCTCTCCAGGAAGCTGGATGACTTGAGGTGAAGACATGATGCAATTTTACATGAACTCACCTACAGTTTCCTAAAGGAGAAGTCCTGGACCCCAAGTTCCTGCTCCCAGTCATAAAGAAGCAATGGTGTAACCATTTTAGGCAATAAACTAACAGTTATAGAGAGAAAGAAATTGCATGATTATATAATTGACCCAGCATCATGGATAGAGGAAAGGGATAGTGTTAAGTTTCTGGAGAATAATGGAACCCAGCCTTCTTCATAGAGGAAGGCTAGGACATGAGGAGAGAAAGCCACAGAGTTCTATAAGACTGTAAATTTCCTGGAGAGTCTGAGAACCCAGATGTCTAATGAAGGAGAAGTTCAAACGTAGTTTCAATATTTTGGAGAAAAGAGAATCCCTGAATTTAACCTTCTAGATCAGGAGTTCACAACCTTTTTGCATATATAAACTTTTTTGGTAATCTATTGAAGGCTATAGACTCAGAATCATGTTTTAAAATGCATAAAGTAAAATAAATAGAATTATAAAAGAAACCATTTTTAATTGAAATTAAATGTAATTTTCCCCTCATTTCAGTTCACGAACACTCCTGAAATCTATCCAAAGACCCTTATGTATCCTAGGTTAAGAACTCACATTCTAGAGAGAGAAGAGGGAACCTCTAGATAATACTAGCATCAGGTTTGCCTCTTTAAGAGGGAAGGGGGGGCGGAGCCAAGATGGTGGAGTGGAAAGACTCACATATGCTAGCTCCGAACCCACAGCCCATGGATTTCCTCTAAAAAGAATTCCCAACAAATTCTGGAACAGTGGAAGCCACACAGCAACACAGTGAAGGAGATTTCCATTC